>OX336392.1:410047881-410679270 GCA_946902985.2 Meconema thalassinum
AGAGGAATGGAAGAGGTTCTCACAGTATTGCGATGTGCCCCCCAGGTAGTACCCGTTATCTTCCTTATAATATTATTTCTGGCTGCCACTTTCTGCTTGGTGTTCGGGCAGTGTTTCTGGTAAGTGAGAGCACTGTCGAGGGTAACTCCAAGATGCAGTGCTCGAATGTGGTTCCTTCCCAAGTGATTTTAAAGGTTCTGTTTGCCTACATTGTTGGGTTTAGTAGTACATTATCTCACACACCATATAGGCTTAAATGATCATGTACAGTTACAGGCAGCTAGTTCTGCACTTGTCCATCCCCCCCCCCCCCCCCCCCCCCCTCTCCTCCAGCATACTACTGCAGCGTAAAGCATTTGCAACGCTAAAGTCGCACTGGCTTAGACTAGTAATGTCACTACTGTCACACGTCAATGTTCTCAGCCAGGGATGTATTCAGCATGATCCCCGCACCATTCTATGCCCTTCTCCTACCGCTGAGTTTTCAAGGTCAAATGCGCAGCTAATCAATGAGATCTGTACGATCTCGGTGTGCTAAAATTCTCTGTGGCACTTCAAATAGAGGAACCTTTGTATACAAATTTTTAAAAACTTAAATACCTGAAATAATAGTCGGGAGAAGATTTAATATTAGATGTTCACTCCTCCGCTGTCATAGACCCTCCGACCCACCCAAATAGGAGCATGACTTATATAGTTGAAATTGCAGCTCTGACAACTATCTTTGTGAATGAGTCAATAATGCCAACCCCACGCATACGGTACTATATATATCACATCCGGCAGTCCAATGGTTTTGCCTAGTCCAATATTTTCGTCCAGACCGATGGTGGTTGCCGCGTTAGCTAATAGATAACACCCTTGGGTTTTGTCACGCACAGTAGGGGTAGCTGCGCATCAATAATCTTTATCCAGGCCAATGGTTTTGCCTTTTATTTCATTATTCATATTTGCAACGTGTCACAGGGGGTATGACGTAGCGTCCGATGTCGATAGCAATTATCTTGTTAAAAGTTATGTTAAGGGAGGTTCTTCTACAAGCAAGTTTTAAGATATTATCTTTTCATGTTTCCTGTCCTGTAAGCTCAACCTTAACCCTTCGCGGGCGGCAGTAGTTCATGGCTTTAGACGGCACAGGATTTTGTAAAACAAAAATTCCATACAAATTGTTCAAAAGTTACTAAAATCATGCAAATATATTTTAAAATACCTACATACCTTTTCCTGGTTTGGAAACCTATCCTTGATGAAGATGTTTGAAGACAATACAACATTTGGAGTGTCTGTCAATTGAAGAACAGCACAAGGGACACTGCACTTAACGATCTCATATTGTGCTGCTCACTGTATGTCTATTCCTTACTATTCCATTTCTACGGGTTCGAGGTTGGAATGCGATGAATGGTTTGTACGGCCGGATAGCCTTCCTGACACAGACCACAAAGAGTAGGTGATGCCAGATAAAATGCATGAAAATAAGTGAAACTGAACAAGGAGTTAGAAGGAAGCAATCGTGGCCTATTAGATGGTATCGTCCTGGCATTTGCCGGGGTTGAAAATTGGAAACCTAATTCAAGGCTGGCCGACGGTGGGATTCGAACCCCCTTGTCTATTCAGTCCGGAGCAGAAGGGTTCAAGTTCTTACGCCTTAGCACGGTCGGTATTTCACTGCTCGCTGTGAGGAAATGTATGTACAAGGAAATACTTCGAATAAGTTTTAGTGGTTTTGTAAAAAATTGAATAATAAGTAAATACGTTATTTGTAAAATAAAGCTATATTATACACATCATTTAAAAATATCACTCTAAATTCCAGTCATTATGAAACAGATTTCTCAAAACTTGTGTGTGGTACACTTTGAAACACTTTTAGTTTGTCTCCATATAATTTAGTTTCATAAAGAATATCTTCAATTACTTCATCATCAAAAAACAAATAAAAGAAATCTACAGGGTGGTGTATCTACATCAAAACTAGTTGGTAATATTGACCCGTGTTCAATGTTCTGTATGGGGATGGTATTTTTTGGTCCAGAATTCCTATTGCTCACGTCTGTCCAGTTATCTGCTCGCTCACCAGCTGTGTCGCTTATGTCGTTGTTGCTCTCAGATGAGATGTAGGAAGAATTTTCCATTTCAGTCACTAAAACTGAAATCTGGCAAACCTTCACCGGAATAATCAAGTATTGACACTATCTAAACATCACTAATTTGTTTTTCTGATGCCATTATATTAAAAAAAAACTCCAAAATACAGCAAATACCACGACACGAAAATACTGCGTCATGAAACATGCATAATTATCAGCTGTCACTACCAGGAAAAGAATCTTACCAATATGCTGAGGGGATTCCCTGCACGAGTAAAGTTGAAATAGACAGCTCTCGCCATCTATGGGGACTTTCGTGTACTTCATTGACCTCTGCAGTGCGATATTTGAACAGTACATATATATATATATATGATTCAGCCCAGGGTGGACAAAAAGTGGAGCATATATATGGTCCCGCCCGGTGAAGGTTAAGAAATGCACTTCAATTTAACACTTGTTCTCTATGATTTATCATGGCCATGGATGCGTTCAAGATGAGTTCACTTATTTTTGAAGGCTTCGCAGCCAAGATCTTGTCTAGCTTTGCTATAAAAACTCTGAATGGTAAAACTATAGGACTGGATTCTACACTTGCAGTTGGATAATAAACTTGGTATATATGTATTTCATCATTTGAATAGCTTATTTCATATTCTAGGAGCCAATGCCAATTGAAGTTAGTGTCCATGGTCACTACTGCACTGGAAATATGTGTTTTTGTTTCTTGCTCATTCAACAGCAATTGCCATGTTTGTCAGGTACACGAGATCTCTTCAACTGTTACTGATGCGCACACTTTGACGTCACATTAAATTTACCAACATTTGGGATACACCTTGTAATTATGAGAATAAGCATCAATTGGTAAAACGATAGGACTGGATAAAGATTATTGAAGCGTGAGTAGCCTACTCCCATTATGCGTGACAAAAACAAGGGGTGAGTGTAAAGCCATTTCTCAGTGTTGTCTAATTCCATTAAAGAAAGCTTTCCAGTTGGTCAACACAAATTGTGTTCTTAAGTTCTTTAGCAGTTCACTCTTGTGCATGAAAGAGAAAAATAAAAAGTAAATCTATAGAACTACGAAGTCATTATCTTTATGCGCCCCGATAAACACGGCATGCTAAGCCAGCTTTGATTGGCACAGATGGTGCGCGCGTGTACACGTTTCAGTCGGTGGTTGGTGTGCACTTCTACACTTTTACCAAACATTTTCAATAATGTGTACTTACAGTGCTCATATTTGTCCCAGCAATAATTCGTGCTACCCTCATATCAGTTACCTCTAGCTTATGTATCATATATCCTGAAACTACCCAGCTCTCACTTCCATACCGCAAAGATCAATTCAATAAAAAATATTTTTTCCATCTAGTCAGTACAGTATGTTGCTTGTTTTACAAGAATCAAAAACATAAAATAGTGAACAATTATTTCAAGTTCATGTGGAACGCTTCTTTAGCACAAATTAACGTAAAAGAAATATTGAGTAGTGCAAGCAAGAAAAGAACATTTAGAAGTAATTGGATCAAAAAATGAATGAAATGTTAACTGTGGGTGATAAAGATGAAATGAACATATCGTTGATTGTTATTCTTCCTGAATAGAAAACTTTATATTGGTTCTTAAAATAAACTTCTTGGTTAAAAATTGTGTTGAAATATTAAAGTGCTTGGAGAACAATCATGGTTAAAATTGTAGGATAAATATCTTCTAAATAACATATCCCTCGAATGTTCTCGAATGAAAACATGTTGTAATTATGCCCGTTTGAGCTAATATATTTTAACAAATATGATAAAATGTTCCGGCTAGCTCAAACAAATTGTCAGCGTTTCGCCCCAGTGTACCAATGGAACGTTTTATCATATTTGTTAAAACATATCCCAGTCAATACTGTGCCCGTCAGAGGAGCTGTCAGGGTTGCCAACAACCGAAGGGACTTCCCAGACACCTCACCTGCCGGACCCATGTGCCGAGAGGATCTGATTCATTTCTTATAGGCCATAGTGGCACAAGAAACTATGATCCAGGGGATCTGGGGTAACATGTCGGCTAAGGTCATAGAAAATACACCCTAAACAACTAGACTGAGAAATGAAAAACATCCAGACTGAAGTAAAACTCGTGAACACTTTTATTTTAAAATCAGCAAGCACCTATCCAAGTTCGGAGGGTTTATATCGGCTAATCTGCAAACTAATGAAAAAAAGGAGGAAATAAGATTCAAGCCCTACCTGTAAACTAAGGTAAACCCTCACGAAAGATCTAATTACAAAGATAATCAACAACAATGCTAGGAAAATGGTACCCAAAGAATCCCTAATTCAAGTTACAAAGTTCAAGTTACTAACAGAATTTATATTTAACACGGCAGCGAAAACAAAGCTAAGTTACGATGATACCATTTCCTTATTTACATTTAACGTTAATTAATCTAGCTAAGTCCTAACAATGAATACAAAAATTTACGGCGATGGCGTCCGTAAAGCAAAACATTAACATCAAATCTACATGACAGCCAAGAAAAAAAACCCAACATAACACACTCTTATAAGCTACGTGTTCATCAACACAGAGAAAGGTAAACATGGGATTACACACATTGTAAAATAAATAGAACACTTGACCAAAATGCATGTTATTACCCTGCTTACACGTTTTGGAAATACTCTTTGCATCCAAAGTCGTCTAAGTGCATGTTAATTAGGTTGGCAATGGCGTAGTTATAACTACGACTTACATCACACGAGTGTCGTGCTCCACCAGCTACGAACTAAAGGTTAAGCAACACTCCGTTGTCTCAAAATAGTGTCAACTGTCCTTCGTCTTTTCCGCCAGGAAATGTATAACATCACGAGGTGTCGATCAGCAAGCTCAAAATGTGCATTTCAAGATTATCAGAAACAATTAATTAATTATCAGCTTGTTTAGAGTAATTATGCGCTTGATTATTATTTCGTAGGTTTAAATTCATTGTCGGTTTATGACTATAGTGCTGACGATCCTAGACACCTGGGCTGAGCAGTAGCGTCTCCTGCGAGATCATTTATCTGCTGTCACATCGACATAAAAGTTTGAATACCTTCAACGGGCTCCCATCGCTCGGACAATACAATAACACAAGTTATCAGTGACGCTCGGCACATCTGATTAACCTCGGGCAGGCCTGGGAAACACTTCAGTTACCTCCCGTTAATAACAAGTCCACAGAACTGAGTCTGGACATACGTGCATTACAAGCACTAAAATACCATGAATAGCCTCCAACAAGGGTGTCTTACACTAGTCAAATAACAAAGAAGAAACCGTATCTGAATATTAAAAGTACACTGTCAAATAATGTTAAACATTGTCGCTATGCAAAGCGATCAAGCATTTCACTTCTGCCAGTCACCCATCATAAGATCAAAACATCTGATTTATACAAAATGGCTGCTGAAAACTTGACCCAAATAATGAAAATACAAAACTAACAGAAAGCGATGCTATAAGCATTCGTCTAGGCTCTCAAATATGTATGTCTCAATTCTGTGCGCTCGGTGGTCGCTGGGTAATATCTCCACCTGTTCATAGCAATGAGCTTGTGCTCGTAACCTTCATTGCGTCAGGCAACTTTAACGAAACACTAGATTCACACGTAGGCATCAGTTCTCTCCAAAGAAAGTCCTATATGAACTGGCCTGTGGCTTATCCCAATATAACATCTAATAACACAACTGTACTACATAGAAACACACAGTAAAAAATAAGACGTAACATGTCTTTCAGAACAAATAGTAGTAAAAAGTAGTAATGTCACTCAATCGGAGTGTCTTTGACATGACAGAGATGTCACTTCAAGTATTGTTTACATTATCATAACCAACAAAAATCCTGTGTCAAATCACTAGACACAAATAATACAGAAAAATATGCAAATTCTCACATCTGCTGAGTTTGCAAATGATACGATGTTAGTCCAGGGTTCGATGCTCTAGTTGCATACAAGTTAATTCCCTGACTAGGTTCTTCACCAAGAACTGGAGGGCATCAAAGCTCATCATAATGAAACATTTATCATAGTTACAAAACTGATGGTCAGTTGACCATCAACCGATACGGCCTAATCTAAACAGATCAGTGGCGTGACATGAAATTACCAAGAATGGGTGTTACAAAAAATACCACTAAAAATGACCGCTAAACGTCGTATCTAAGAAAACAAACAAAAATCCCCCATACCAGGGTTAAACATAGTAGCTCAAAACTACAGTCACGTTTAGCTAGCAATAGACATGACATCTCTCGAAGTCCAAAAGAATGCACTGATTGAACCGTGTTCAATCAAAAGGGTGGCTAACTATCACTGTAAGTGAATGACAAATAAATGAGTGCTAAATACAAAATCCTACCTATTGACTGTCAAGATGAGTCCGGTGGGTTTAACTAAACTACTCCACCACAAAAAGAATCGTACACAGAGAGAAGGAACGGACTCGCTGACTTAAGGCATCATCACCTCGTTCTTTCCAGAGAACTGAGGGGTAAAAATCATCCTCTAGTTTCCGGACAAGGGTTGTCCAAACTAGGCCTCCATTCCAGGCCTTATCCATGACCAGGGTCTTGATGCGTCCTCGTGGTCGACGTAACGATGTCATCTGCTTCTCTTCCATGGTGGTAGTGGTCATTCTTCATATTCCAACACGTCCATCTCCTCCACATGCGGTACCTCTGGGTCTTCTGTCATGTTGTAGTTTCCTTAGAACGGCTCCTTCACATCATGGGGTTCTCGCTCCATCATCCCCATCGTAGATAGATGAATAATCACTTCATACACGTGGTCAGTTGAATAATACATGATTGGTGGTTATTTTCACTCATAGAAATCACAATTATAACACAGCTTTCACTAAAGCTAAAATGATTAACAGTAACAAACTCACTGAGATTACACAATGCAGACTTTATCAAATTGCACATGCACTGTCTGCTTTCACAGCTTCTATTATCTCGCCCACTTGGCGTGTTCTCACAGATTTTACTGTTACACTGAATCACGTGGTATCCTAGCGATCCACAGTTAAAAATGCTCGCAATAGCGACTGCAATGTTTTCACTGTTTGTGGCGTTCAAGTTAACCACAGGAACTGTTATTTGTTCACTGACTTTAGAATATTTTGTGTCCCTCGTGGACATAGAATTCTGACGGCCTCGTGGTTGACATGTGGTGTTCCACGGCATCGTAATTTTCACAAATTTAATAATAACGTTATTCACTCAAACACAGGTGTTAAATATCACTCGATGGCACACTACTTGGTGCATAAAAAACACAACGATGAACGTTGATAATTTCCTCGCCTTCCAGGTGGACTATTTCCTCGTCTAACAAGACGGACAATTTCACACGTCCAGTGTGGACGATGAACCAAACTCGAGTGCGTAGTGCGGCGCTCCTGCCTGCTGGATCTAGTGTATACATGAGTCGTTTAGAGACTAACTCTTTCCGTTTTGCGTACCTGCGATGTAAAATACCTTACCATAATATAAAATCACATTTACCAGAATGTTCAGAATATGCTGAATTACAAAATGAGATGATCTGAGCCTTGTGAAAAATGGAGAATGTTAATAAGGACTCAGATAAAAAATCGTGGATTTCTTCAAAGTCAAAAGTACACCCATAATCATCTCCAGCCATGCGCTGGTCTTCGGGTGCGTTCAAAGATGATGCATAACATTAGCAAATGTGTTGCAAAGAAAAATATCACAGAGCATGAGCTCAGCGGGCTCAATACGGAACAAAGATGATGGCTAGATGGGACGTCTCAATGCCTTGACATGATGATATAATGAAGTGCGAGAGATAAAACCCTGAGAGTTGAGGAAACTGTAAAAATTTGAGGGGTTTTTCGTTGAAACTTGTACATGGAGTAATTCCCTGAGGAGTGTGTAGATGCGTATTGATGAGAGGTGGATCAACAGTTCACTTTTCTAATAATGATCCCTGAATGCAAACCCTTTGACTCCAACCCTCCAACCCTGACCCGTTGCGCTTGTCGCTTGCGTATATACCAAATCCCTTCTTCTGATAAGATTCTGTAATTGACCCAATCTTGAGTGTATGCAAAGGCTATGCAGTCGATCTGTCCTCTTTTATTCAAAACCTCACATATACAGAGTGATTTTTAGCATTATAATAGCATTATCGTTATGCCAGAAGCAACATATGGAAGTGAAACTTTATTTAAACAAAACACCCGATCAACAACTGACAAACTACAGAAGGTTGATAGACGGATTCTTCGGACAATAATGAATAAAAAAACACCAGATTGAGGGCCAGTGGAGACTCTTGCCCAATTCAATACTTTACAAGGAAAATGAATCTATCATTGACACGATGCGAAAACGAAGGATTGAGTTTTTTGGACACAAATCCCGCTTGCCAAATACTAGACTCCTGAAACAACTTCTTGACTTCTTTAGTACAGTAAAACAAAAATCACATGGTTTCAAGAAATACAAATGGATTTAGACTAATTGAAAATTACCAAGCATCAAATTGAACATAGAGAGGAGAAACGGCTTCTGAATAACAAATACACTCGACTAACATTCAAAATTTCATAGCTTAAGCCGAAGAACGGGCTGCTAGATCTTCCAGAATGAAGACGTATTGGGAAAGAAAAAAATTATCAAGAATTAAGAACTGAACTTAGTATTTGAAGACTTTGTATATTCCTAAGGTTTGATTTTTGGTGCTTCAATGTGGGCGTAAACAGTGTAAATAAAAAATAATAAATTAATCGCATTTTTCTCCTGTATGCCATAAACAACCTCTGATTTTACACAAATATCCTCTGGCTTAACCAAACACACATCCAACAAGTTGTACTGTTTTGTGTTTTCTCTAATAACTTGAAAAAAGCATCCCACTCATATTATTTTATTTGCCAGTAATTAATAATGCTCACAAGAATTTGCCCTACCTTTCCTGTCAATTTTTGGGATATTAAAATCATCTCCTATCAATTTCCATTGAATAGTTGACAGAGTTTATACCTAAACTGGTATCCCTATCTCCTCGGCCAGCACCTATTCTGTTAACATGTCTACCTCTCGCATATCCTTAGAGCCAACCATGACCACCATAATCACATTTTTGTCGAATCCATAAAAATTCCACGTCAGTCATCAACCCTCTGCCTCTTGACAAATCCATGTTCGCATAGTTGACGTCATAATACTCGACGTTGCAATATCACAGCCCACGTGCTTCAGTCAACTGCATCTCTGGCTTGTACAGTGTGATCGCTTGTTGATTCTAACGTTACCGTAACTGTTGTCAGCGCTGTAGGAGCGTGCAGTTTGGTAACCTCGTTCTCAGACCACATGGCAAGACGAGAACTGTCAATCGCATTCTCCCATCTTACAGAGTATACAAATTTGACATTGCTAGAAAGATCAGGCATATTTTAGACTGTGCGTCACAGTTTAATTCAGAAATGGAAGCTTTTTACACCAAGTCTAATAAATTGTCCGGGTGCTGTACAATTCACTTCAATAAAGACAATAATTAAGGACATTCTGCTTTCTAAGAATGCCTCTACAGTAACACACAAATTTCACATCAGCAAAGTTATTTCTTATAACTTTGCTTAGCACTCGGGGAACATCGAACACCACCCTGGTTAGAGAATAACCTTTTCAAGTCATTTGATCCTACATGCAGCATTATCACCTCTAAATTCTCATTATACATGCAAAATATTTCAATGCTGATTTATCTCATAAGCCTTTTAGAAAGAAATAACATGGAATTTGGTTTTGCAAATTTGCAGAATTTTAGTAAGTTAATTGCATAAATCACCCACATTATTGTTGATAAAAGAATTCTACATATTGCATTTTGAGGACTAATTTATACAGTGGTTTTTATTTAGGAACATGGGAGACCTAATTTTTCTTTCTGAAAATGACAAAGTTCACGAAATCGCAATTAATTTATTGAGGTTAATTTTATTTTCCTTTCCAGTTTTGAATCATAGTGATAATTCCAGTTACATTTAGGCTGTGACTTGGGCAAATTTGTTATGTTTTATGTTTTCAAATTGCACTTGTCCCGGCCTGAATGTTGTGGAAAGTACTTCATAGGCTTCAGTGGAAGAGCAGAACCATTGGATTGCACTTACAGGCAAGTAGAAACAGCTCACTGTGTGGTAATTATTATATAGGCTACTATAAAAATCATATACAGTGAGGACCCTCCCTATAGAACGGAGCCTCGGATGCGCCGCGTGACAAACGGGCCACTTTGTGTAGTTGCCTGACGAACAAGACACTGGCACTAGCAGCAGCCATTGTTACTTCCGACTTGACAGTTCACCGGCTGGTGATACGGTGTTGCCAGTCCACTAACGCGAATCAGCTGAAGTACATGATTATAGCCGTAAAGTTAAGAAAACACTCTTAATGTGAACAGACTTGTTTACACACATCATCATACTCGTGAATAAGTACATAGTAGCAGAAATTACACATATACTGCGGTTAATAGAATATTTCTGATAATGAAGCAGAAAAAAATTGTAACAAATAAACTACTCACCATTACCGCCTCTCGTCCGGAGTCGAAGATAATCAGAGTTCGAGAAAATGTATCATACAACCTATAAAGGGAACACACCACTCATTTCGGAGTCATGTCATCACGTAAAGGAATGTTGTGGCTCCTCAGCCACTCAATGAGCACATTCTTTCTTGCTGCTATTGTTGGAGCTTTGTCGTGAATGACACTATGATACGGGGCATTGTGCATAACAATATTGTGCTCTTCTCAGGCAAGTTGTTCAGCAATATTTCTTCAAACCATTTCCTCTCTTGGCGCTTGTCTTCCCCGTGCTGGACCCCGGCATGACACTATCACACACACGCACGGCAGAAATAACACAAACACTCACTGACCTAAAGCTAACCTACAACTACACGTAATTATACTGCACTATGTCAAACGACAAATAAATACTAAGCTATTAAATAACAACAGACTAGAATAATATCAAAAGGAAAATATACGAGAATAAACAAAGACCGCCAATGAAACTAACTGAGCACAATGCAAACAGCTGACAACAACATGTTTGAACGCAAGATGTTAGCTGGCAACATCGTCAGCGAAACTCGATTTATCTCGATATATCTATTTGAATGGCTGCCTATAATTGTCCTCCATTTGTAATATTGAGGAATTAAGGAAAATCTTCATAGAGCATATTGTTTTCAGCAAGGCTATTCAAGGTCACCCGTAGTAGTGTTGTTTTAGTGTTTTTTAAATTTATATGTATTTTTTTTAATGTACCAACTATTTCTGTACATAGGTACACAAATGTCAGCATATTTTTGACAGGGTTTAGCAAGTAGAATGTATTATATACAAATGTGTGATTTTCTTCATGTTTATTATCGATTCTCTTAATGGTGTAAAAATGAAATCTTTAAGTCACTCAGTAGACTGAGGAAGGGACTTCTTTATGTCCCGAAACATGTATCTTTTATAAACCAAGATTTTAACTGTATTGAAAGGTTGGTAAAAAATAAATTTAAACTTAACTGAACCCTCAGAACTTGGAGTCTCAGATACAGGTCATCTCTGTCTGATGTTGCCCTTCTGCGGCCTGATCCACACCTCCTGGAGTATGTTCCAAGTTCCCTATACCGTTGGTATGTCTTTTGGATGGTTGAAACATTGACATTTAACTGTCTTGCAACGTATTGCATGCTTCTCCCATCTTCAATCAAGGCTACAGCTCTTGCAGCTTCTTTGCATGTAAGAACCATGTTTCCTTTGCAAGAAGAACTTAAAAACTGATAAGAAATCATTTGAAAAATACATTTTATCAAACAAAGCAAATTTGGTCTGTAGGGATGAGACTTATCACCCAAGCACTTTAAGATTATTGCAGGAATTGAACTAATGGAAATGGAGGCGAACCGTCTGCCTGGGGTAGATAGCGAGGCAGATAGCGAACTGGGGTGTCATAAATCAAACTTATATATCGATAATTTAAAGGAAATGGATGGTAAACAAACACTCTGAACAGATAAAGGTCTGATAATAGTATTAAGTGACATAATTGAGACAGAACGCAGCTAATACGCAAGTTTTAATTTTAAAAATCAAGTGTTGCGTTTTATTTTTGCTGGTGAGTGTAAATGTGTAACTGTATGATTTTTGAGAGCATTACTATTGACGAGCTACTTTCAATATTCACAAGAACAATAGTTTTTCTGGATGAAAAAATTAGAAATTTTAGAAAAATATATATATTCTTTGTTGTTGTTGTTGTTGGTTTTATTTTTTTGTTTTGTTTTTGTAATGCTACCCTTTATTGTTCAAACACTTTTTCAAATGCTCTTTAAGTACAAACTCTGTTTTATATATTTATTATGGCCGCTACTGTCATTCAGGGAATTATCTGATTTATCGTGGATAAATCAGGAAATTGTCAGGGAAATCTGTTATTTGGTTTTGGTAGACATCCTGTTTTCATTATATTTTAATTAAATGTATGGTTTTTGTTGACAGTTCTCATTTCTTTATATACAGTGTATTTTATTAAATGATTAGTCTGTATTTAATACATACTTTGGGAAAGACAAGCATATATCATTGCATTTGGTGCATAGCCCTTGGTAATTCTTGATCTCTTTTTCATCCCTAGCTTCGAACGATTTCAAGAAATATATGGAGACATCCTCCGGAAATCCGATGCAGAAAAAATGTACAACGCCTGTGTACAGTCCATGGCAAATGGAATGTTGAAGGATGCAGAAGAAGGGATAGAAGACGATGAATTGAATACCAAATTTAGGAAGTTCTCAAACATAGTTGAAGCCTATCAAGGAGAAAAAGACATCAAGTCTTGGTAAGGAATGATAGTGCAAGCAAGTTTTTTTTTGTTGATCAGGAATTGTATAAAAATATTGCCTCCCAACATTTTGTCCATATGACTGAATGGTCCCAAGCAATGACAACTGATAGGAAGAGAGAGATAAGGCAGCATGGTGGCCGAAGCAGGCTACTCCTTCGCTTCTGCCAGACCTGTTCTGGCCATGTCCCCAGTGTTTATTTACAATAATATTCTCTAAGGTGCTTTAAATATTGTCAGATTCTTTGTGTGCACGAGTGTTAGCTGGTGTGTATTGGCATACCTACGCTTCTTATATAAATCATGCTTATTTTGTTTGTTGTTTTTTTTATAGTATTCTATATGAAATATTTACAACTTAAAGTCGAGATTAAATATGCAGTTGATCCCCATTAATCTGAACTAATTGGGACCAGGCCCTTGTTTTTATTTGGAAATTTGCGAATTAATTGGAAATTCGTTACTAGAATGCAGCATTGAATTCAGACGTTAACTTACAAGTTATGCTGCTATTAGCTGGTCAGTGCTTGATGAGACCGGATGCTTTACCTTCACGTTAACTTAAAAAATTCTGGAGTTCATGAGGATGAGAACAGTGAGAATTTTTTTTCATAGAGTCGTGTCTGGCTTCAAACTTGACATACACTACGTCTATAAACCCTCAAATTGTGAAGCAATGCTGACAAGAAGACTCAGATTGAACACACATTAAATTAACACCAACCAGGTTTCTTAAAAATGAAGGATTTAAAATAAAATGGCTATAATAAATCTAATGTTCCAAGTAGAGGCATTGTTTTCATACCTTATTTGTTGCTAGCATGTCAAGGAAAAGGATTTTGAATGTATTACTTTGAGTGCATACTTGGAATATGTGTGCTATTATCTGAAGAGTCTCAGTATTCTGGGGAGTCTTCCAAATAAATAAAAATTAAAGGCATTTCCTCTGCATTTGCAGAATAATAATAATTGTTATCGTTTGGCCTCAGCTACCTGGGGTAGATCATTTTAGGTGAATTCTACTGCCACTGCTATCCAACAGAGGAAATGGAAGTCTGTTGGGCAATCTGTGGCTGAGATGTAATTTAGTCTTGCAGTAACCAAATATGATAATGACAGGTCTTTAGTAACCCATCATCATATGACTTTCCCCGTGGCTCATAATCACAAGATTCACGGTCACGTAAAACTACAATCTTCCTTCCTTTTCCTTCATATGACTTGGTGTGATGTCCATTTTTCAAAATTCTCACTTTCCTAGCCAAGAATTAAAGGCCCAGTGTGGGATCACCGAGGTGTAAACACCAAGTAATAAGAAGGTAATACAAATGTGTACAGAGTTTCTGACTATGAAATACTAGTGAAATTTGCTTTTGTGTCATAGTAATCTTGCGAGAATAAGTTCAGGTACACAGCAACAGCCAGTAAACAAAACAAAAAAGGCTATCTCTTAGATATAACTATGTAGTTCGAGAGGCAGTGCAGGACAGAAGAAATTGGCGTAGTTTAGTACATGGGGTCACTGAGAGTCGGAATCGGCTAAACGAATAGAGAGAGTATATTTTTATTTATTTGGAAGACTCCCCAGAGTACTGATGCTCTTCGGATTATAGCACACACATGCCATTCAAATTTAAGTTGTATAAACCATAGAGATAACGAGCAAAACATGTAATATTATAAAAAGCACCATATTGGGATAAATAAACAGGATTGAAAGATAGGTTGGCTGGTACCTCAGTTTAGGGGCTGCGACAATGCGGTCATGTAGCCGCGTGTACTTTGGGTGTGTGTAGGATCTGTCTGATAACCAGCCTTGGATGCTGGATTTAGACTGCTCCTTAACCCGGTCCATGAGGCAATTATAATTGGCTACATGGATAATTCTTGCCAGGCGCGTCCACGTCGCGGGGGTGGGCAACGGTACTGTAATATACCATGGAACTACAGTACCGGCTAAGTTCTGGTCAGGACCCAGTCCTATGGGGTATAACATAGGCCCCGTGCACAGGGTTGCGTTCGAAGACCTCCACGGAATCTGCAGTGGAGAAGATGGACTTCGGAACGGTGGAGATTGCGGAAGAGGCAACCCAGTACTCAGGGAATAGTATGAGTACAGCATCAATCGGCAGCGTCTGTTTCCCAGGTTAGGGGCGGCTGCAAGGGCGTCTGTTTCCCATGTTAGGAGCGGCCTGTATAATAGCTGGCAGTAGCTTCATAAAATGGCTTTGGGAGTGGCGACCCCAACGTAATAATAGCCTAAAATGGATATGGCACTTCAAATGATTCGGAGAAGGTTAGGGCATACCCTGCAGGCGACGCGCAGTTCTTTTGGTACCGGGGGAACTGTGAGAAATGGGCGACCAGTAACCGAAATGAAAGTGGGAATCATGAATGTCATAACCCTGACAGGCAAGGTGGAGGAGGTGGTAGACTTCATGGAGAGGGAGAATGTTGATGGGGCTGAGTGAAGTGAAATGGAAAGGTAAAGGAAGGAAGAAATTGAGGAATGGATATACATTATACTGGAGTGGTGGCCAAGAGGCAAAAAATGACGTGGGACTGATAACCTCGAGACAACTGGAGGAGTAGGTTGAAGTGGTCGAGTGTGTGAGTGACAGAATAATGAAAATTAGAATGAAGATGAAAAATGACGTGACGGACTTCATACAAGTGTATGCACCACAGACTGGAAACAGAGAAGATATTGAAGTATTCCTGGAGGATGTAGAAAGAGTAATTTCAGATGTAGAAGTGGTGATCATGGGAGATATGAATGCACAAGTCGGAAACGAGAGACAAGGAAAGGAAGAAGTCATTGGACCATATGGATATGGGAAAAAGAACCGGGAAGGAGAGGAACTTGTAAACTTTTGTGAAAGGAATGGACTGATAGTGGGTAATTCATGGTTTCAGAAGAAAAACAGCAGGAAAATTACGAGATATGGTTGGGGCGATAGAAGAACAAAATCAGTAATTGACTACTTTCTGGTGGAAAGGACTAATCGCAGAAAGCTGATAGATGTGACAGCTTTACCAGGAGAAGCATTTGATGGGGACCATAGAGCTGTGGTGGCAAAATTTAGATGGGAAAAATTGGAAAACCTAAAGGAGATCAGAGAAAGTAAAATAAAAGTATGGAAATTGAAAGACAAAACTGTACAGGAAGATTTTCAGGGGAGATTGAAGCAACAAATCTCAGTTACTGAAGTGGAAAACATAGAAGAGGAATGGTCCCACTTTAAAAAGGCATTTGTTGGTGCAGCAGAGAGTGCTTGTCGTAGGACGTCAACAAGAGTGAAAGAGAAGGAGACTCCGTGGTGGAATGAGGAAGTGAGGAAAGCAGTGAAAGAAAAGAAGTCTGCATGGAAAGAATGGAACCGAGATCAAACAGAAGAAAGCAAAAGGAAGTATCACGACAGCAAACGGAGGTGTAAGAAAGTGGTAGGAGAAGAAAAGAAGAAAAGTTGGGAAGAATTTACACGAAGAATGGAAACAGATGTAAGTGGCAGTAAAAGGATGCTGTATGGGCTTCTAAGAAGTAAGAGGAAAGAAAGAGTTACCACAAAGCTGGTGAAAAAGGAAGATGGAGAGTTGTTAACACACCCTGAAGAGATAAAGGGACGATGGAAGGAGTATTTCGATAAGCTATTGAATGTGAGCAATTGTACTGGTGAGATGGAAGTGACACAGCCTGACGACTCTATAAAAGAAGATGATATAACAATGCTGGAGGTGGAATTAGCAGTACAGAGAATGAAGATGGGAAAAGCAACAGTGATGGATGAAATCAGTGTAGAAATGATAAAGGCTGCTGGACCTGTTGGTATGCAATGGTTGTATCGACTGCTAAAGTGTGTGTGGAAACTGAAATGTGTACCAGAAGACTGGGAGAAAGGGCTAATAATACCAGTGTTTAAGAAGGGGGACAAGAAGGTGTGTGATAACTATAGAGGGATCACCCTCTTATCACAGATAGTAAAAATACTGGAAAGGATATTAGAAAGAAGAATGAGAAGAAAGGTGGAAGGAGAGTTGCAAGAGGAACAGTATGGCTTCAGGAGTGGAAGATCCACAGTGGACCCAATCTTTAGCTTGAGGCAGGTGATGGAAAAGAACTGGGAATATGGAGAGGATTTGATCATGACTTTCATAGATCTAGAAAAGGCATATGATAGTGTCCCCAGAGAGAAGGTATGGGAAACCATGGTTAAGAAGAGACTGGGAAGAGAAATGGTGCAAGCAATGTACAACAACTGAGTTAGCAGGGTACTGACCCCAGTTGGAAAGACAGATTGGTTTAGGAACAAGACTGGACTAAGACAGGGGAGTGTGCTGTCTACTCTCTTGTTCATAATGTTGATGGATGAAATTGTAAAGGAAACAAAGGAAGCATATGGACATAAAGAAATGAAGTTACTGTTATTTGCAGATGATATTGTGGTCTGGGGAAGGAACACCGAAGAAGTGCAAAAACAACTAGATGCACTGAACGAAAATATTCAGAAGTACAGCCTGAAAATCAGTATAGAGAAAAGCAAGACCATGGTGATGACAAGAGGGGAAAGACAAGGAAAGGGCACTGTGAAAATTGGAAGTCAGAGTTTGGAAATTGTGGACACGTTCAAATACCTAGGAAGTGAATTGATGCAAACTGGTAGGTTGGATATGGAGATTGGCAGGAGGGTACAGCAGAGCAATGCATTCTATCAAAGTGTAAGAAAACTTGTTTGGGATAAGGAAGTACCAAGGAAAAGCAAGGAGGTAATGTATAAACTGTACTATGTTCCCATATTAACTTATGCAGCTGAGACTTGGACCCTGACAAGCAGGCAAGAGAGTAGAATCCAAGCCAGTGAAATGAAATTCCTAGGAAGTATGATAGGAAAGACAAGGAAAGACAGAGTGAGGAATGAAGATGTTAGGAAGGAAGTTGGGATGGGAAAACTAAATGAGAGAATTAAGAATAAACTAAGGTGGTTTGGACATGTAAAGAGGTGGAGGAAAATAGAATACCAAGACAGATGCTGGAGGCGAAGTGCGAGTGTAAGAGAGCAAGAGGAAGACCTAGAACAAGGTGGATCGATTATGTGAAGAACAGCGTAAGAAAAAGAAATCTGGACTGGGACAAGATCGTGGAAGAAGAATGGTGGAAGGAAAGTGGAGAAGTGCCATAAATACCCCGACCCGGCAGGAGCTGGATAAGGGGAAAGGATGATGATGATTAGTGTGTGTTATCTGTAATTCAGGTAAGGACGGTGGATGATCAATTTCCAGTAGTTCCTACTTTTGCTACCAAATGCTACCGTCAACGATACCTAGTCGTGAACTTGGGTACTAGATGCAACTGGCACCTGGCGGCGAACGTTGGAACTTAATAGAGCGTTACTCAAATCTATCCTGCAAATTTAGTTTCACACAATTATAGTTACTGGAAGGTTCTTTTACATGCCGTAAATCTATGCCATGGGCCTGCCAGCTTTACTTCCCCTCCGAAGGAAGGCATGCTGAGGGATTTTTAACTCTCTTAAAAATTCCCACGACTTTGGCCGGGTTTGAACTCGCGATCTTGGGCTTAGAAGCTCGGCATGCTACGAACTACACCACCGAAGCCGCCAGATTGAAAGTGTGACTGTTCCGGTCACAATGTTCCCAAACCCTTATTTGGTTGACTGCAAGAGAAGTCAGGTTAGGGTAATTTGTTCATACCATTTCTTTTCTTGTTCATCATCATCATTTAGGTTGTAGAATTTCATTTTATTTAGTGTATATATATCTTGTGTATCTCGGGGACTCAGTCAGGAATATTTCATTTAATTTGTATGGGAGATGTCAGTATACAAGACAGCGGATTGTGTAGGTAAGCTACAAGATGTTGCAACAGCAGGAAACTCTAGGCCAAATTTAGATTGGGCCGAGAATAACTTCCCTTGTCTTGAAGAAAGCTTTGTGTAAATTGTGTAAGGTTCTGACGTCAGAGAAGAGTTTCGCGCCACGAGTTGTAAGAAATATGCATGGGTTCGAGATTATTGGTGTATTTTGTATGGGTTGGAGGGTATCATGACCCTGGCGGAGAAAGACGTAAACATGTGTTTACAAGATGAGCGGTGGGTTTTTCGTCAAGCGAGGCTTCACTTCTATTGTAGCGTCTGATTGGAAAGGTCGCGTTCTCGTAATTTGGCGTAGGCCTATTTGGAGAAACAGTTTTGTTGAAAGCATGGCTTGTGAATGTACTCGAAACGGCTACATATCACAACGATGTTATCTCTGTTAGCACAATTCAAGTTGGGTACGGAAGCACATTCATTTCTCTCGCAGAGATGTGGCTATGTAAACCAGTAAACATCTCTAACCTCAAACCACGTGTGGAAAATCTTAGAAATGCTGGGGAGAACTGATCTATCGAGCATGTCTCGTAGATTATCTGCTAGATCGTCGATGAGTGAGTAACAAACATCTTTATATTCCAACATTCATTTTGGGTCACATGTTTTCGTCATTGCCGAGGAGAGAAGATAGTAAACCATAGTCTGTTCGACGAGAGTCCCCGCCATATGTTTAAAGTTGATATTAATACACATATTTTGAAGGTTATAATTAGTTTTCTTTATAGGGAATTACACCTAATAGTTGAACGCCCAAATGATACCAGTTAGGTTGACCAAATGTGTGTCCAACACTCCACGACCCTGCCATTTCAATTGTGTGGTATATGATGAAGTACTTCCGATCAAAAATAGGAGGATGATTTTGGGAAGTTTTAAATCAGTCGCCCAAGAAGGGCTGGTAAAAAGTTACAACATGGCGCCCAACGTGGGGCAAGAGTAGGGAAACCTAGCAGGTATCATTAGGGCACATATGCACACAGCCGATAGACACCTTAGGAGTATTAGGGTTCACAGTAATTTGTTTTGTTTTAAGGGGTATGTCCACATCAGACAATTTAGAATTAAGGTCAAGGGTTGTGTGTAAATCAAACAGTAAAATGTCAGGTAATCAGGAAACTGGGGGAAGTGGCAGTGAGGAAGATGTGGAAAAGACAGTGGGAACATATGTTACCATTGTTACTACTGAGTCGCAGCTGATCGCTGAAGGTAGTAACTTAAATGTAAATGGGGGGGTTATGAACGATAGTTTGATCCAAATGCTACTGAGTGAAATAAAAGAGATTAAGAAGCAAGGAGAATCTATGAGTAAGGAAATTAAGGAGCAGGTAGGCTCTGTAAATGAGAAGGTAGAGTCAGTGACCAAACAGATAGTAGAAGTGAAGGAATTTGTAAGTAAGGAAATTCAGGAGAGCAACAGGGCCACGAACACAAGGATAGAGAGTCTCAGCAAAGAAATACGGGACCATAAGTCTGTCCTTAATAGTAGAATGGAGAGTATGAACCTGGAATTAAGTGGGAAAATTAGCAAACAGGGAGAGGAAATCAGGGCAGAAATGCAGGGGAATCAGGCTGGGATCACAAGTAGGCTAGAAGGAATGGAAGGCCATCAGAACCAGCAAGATGTGGAAATAACGAAAATTAAGTCAGAGATAGCTAGTTCAAGGGCAGAAGTACAGAATGTAACGGGAAAGTGTGATGAGATATGCAACACTGTAAGTGGGAATAAGAGGGAATATTTAGATAGAGTAGGTGCCGTTGAAAATAAGTTGGGAGAGATTGAGGGTCTGAGAGGGAAGCAGGTGGCATTGACCGAGAAAAACGAAAAGCTGCAGGAAGAGCTGATAAAGGTCAGGAGAGAGTTGAAAGAGCGACCGATGAGTCAAAGGGTTGTGATGCCATCTAGTTTGCTACTCAGGGACCCTGGTCTGCCACAATTTAACTCAAGGCAGTTCAACCCTATGGAGTTTTTAAAAACCATTGAGAAGAAATTCAGCAAGGATCTAGAAGACGGGGTTGTCGAATGGGAAACAGTGTTGGAGATCTTGTCTAACTCATTTCAAGGGGATGTGAAAGCATGGTTCCAAATATACAGGCCTAACATGAATAGTTTAAGGGAATTCAGGGATAAATTCAAAGCTAAGTTCTGGGGGGAGGGGGTACAGTCCAGGGAAAGGGAAAAATTAACTTTTGGGAAATATAAGGAGAGAGAAGGGGTATCCCTGACAGAATATTTTTTGGCACATGTACTTATTTGGAAGAATTTGGATGGGCTGACCTCTGACAGTGATGTGGTTAGGGTCATGTTGAAGCACTTCCCACCTAGAATTCAGGAGGCAGCTTGTATGCAGAAGGTAAGGACGGTAGAAGAGTTGGAAGAGCTTCTTACGAGCTTTGACGTTTTAGGCAAGCAGCACATGGAGAGGCCAGAGGTCAAACAGGAATTTAGGGGCAATAGGGGGAATAATCAGGAGTTTAATAGGGGTAGATTTAATCAGGAGCAAAGAGATTATCAGCAGAGGCAGGAAAACTATCAGAGAGGTGGGGGGCGTCAGGATAATTCACAGCGACAGGAAGGTAACTATCAGAGAGGTGGGGGGCGTCAGGAAGGTGGTAACGAAAGAGTACAGGTGAACCAGAGGAGACAAGAACAAGGTGGTCAAGGAGCTTTAAACTCCGAACGGGCTGTGCAGGGAGGTCAGTCAGGCAGTCCGTAAGAAATGAAGTCAAGCAGTGTGTTATTGTGGGTGAGGAGGATTTTATGCCTATGAGTCGGGAGGATCTGCTAGCTGACCAGCAGGAGTTCTCATGTATCGGGGAGAAGGAGGCTTTTATGTCAACTGTTGAGTTGAGCATACTAGGTAAGAGAGTGCAGGCATTGGTGGATTCGGGGAGTGAGAGAAGTGTCATCAGTAAGGGATTTTATGATACTTTAATCAAGGACGGTGGTAAGTTGGAAGAAATTCCAGTTAAGTCGACATATGTGGTAACTGCTGTTGGTAATAAATCCCAAAGAGTGGGAAAGCAGGTATTGTTGCCCATGAGGTTTGGTAATGAAGTTGACCACAAGACTTGCTTGGTAATTCCTAACCTAATTTATGAAATGATTTTGGGGATAGACTGGCTTAACGAGCATAGTGCTGTTATTGATTTTGACCGGGGTGTCATCAACTTTGTGAGGGGGAATATAAGCCAGGAGATGAGAATGAAATGCAAGAATGTAGATAAGGAGATAGGGAAGTTTTTTCATCTATTTCAGGGGCCTTTTAAGGTGGTTAAACGTATTGGTGAGTGTGCCTATAGTTTAACGGACCAGGATGGTAAGTCTGTCAGTACACATAATACTAGGAATCTCCGTAGATATCACTCTGTAAAATAATATGGCATGGACTCTTAGAGAATCAGTCAACATAACGTGATGGCATGACAAAACTCAAGAGATGTGACGAAGAATGCTAACCAGCAAAGTGGCATCGAGTGTTAGATGGATAGATGGTATGATAAGGCCTGTGCAGGCAAATACCATGGCTTGTGAAGCGATAGGGTCTCATGATGAGACGAAGAAAATGAAGTGGTAGACCTAAGACACTTGAGAGAAATCAGTGAGGCTAGGAAATGGACACAATAAGACATTCGAGAGAGTGAGAATGTGTGAAAATTTGACAAGTGTGTATGTATATATGTCTTCCAGGGTTTATTTATGTAATAGTGTAATTCTTTGTGTTTTCAGTGCGTTGCTTGTTTGAGTGTTTGTGATCCACACTTGTTTCACCCGTGTGAATCACATGGGGGCGTATTGTGACTGTTCCGGTCACAATGTTCCCAAACCCTTATTTGGTTGACTGCAAGAGAAGTCAGGTTAGGGTAATTTGTTCATACCATTTCTTTTCTTGTTCATCATCATCATTTAGGTTGTAGAATTTCATTTTATTTAGTGTATATATATCTTGTGTATCTCGGGGACTCAGTCAGGAATATTTCATTTAATTTGTATGGGAGATGTCAGTATACAAGACAGCGGATTGTGTAGGTAAGCTACAAGATGTTGCAACAGCAGGAAACTCTAGGCCAAATTTAGATTGGGCCGAGAATAACTTCCCTTGTCTTGAAGAAAGCTTTGTGTAAATTGTGTAAGGTTCTGACGTCAGAGAAGAGTTTCGCGCCACGAGTTGTAAGAAATATACATGGGTTCGAGATTATTGGTGTATTTTGTATGGGTTGGAGGGTATCATGACCCTGGCGGAGAAAGACGTAAACATGTGTTTACAAGATGAGCGGTGGGTTTTTCGTCAAGCGAGGCTTCACTTCTATTGTAGCGTCTGATTGGAAAGGTCGCGTTCTCGTAATTTGGCGTAGGCCTATTTGGAGAAACAGTTTTGTTGAAAGCATGGCTTGTGAATGTACTCGAAACGGCTACATATCACAACGATGTTATCTCTGTTAGCACAATTCAAGTTGGGTACGGAAGCACATTCATTTCTCTCGCAGAGATGTGGCTATGTAAACCAGTAAACATCTCTAACCTCAAACCACGTGTGGAAAATCTTAGAAATGCTGGGGAGAACTGATCTATCGAGCATGTCTCGTAGATTATCTGCTAGATCGTCGATGAGTGAGTAACAAACATCTTTATATTCCAACATTCATTTTGGGTCACATGTTTTCGTCATTGCCGAGGAGAGAAGATAGTAAACCATAGTCTGTTCGACGAGAGTCCCCGCCATATGTTTAAAGTTGATATTAATACACATATTTTGAAGGTTATAATTAGTTTTCTTTATAGGGAATTACACCTAATAGTTGAACGCCCAAATGATACCAGTTAGGTTGACCAAATGTGTGTCCAACACTCCACGACCCTGCCATTTCAATTGTGTGGTATATGATGAAGTACTTCCGATCAAAAATAGGAGGATGATTTTGGGAAGTTTTAAATCAGTCGCCCAAGAAGGGCTGGTAAAAAGTTACAAAAGATAACTTATTATCAAAGCTGTGTCCTAAACCATATAACTGGTTCTTTACCTTTCAGAGTGCTGACCATCTAGTTGAATTACACTTGTTTGGAGTTTTTTTTTTCTTTTTCAGTTTCATATTACAATGATTCAAATTCTACATGTTTTGGGCCATAGTGGCCCTTCTACAGCTATGAGATGGATAGCGTCGCAAGTTAGACCTGGCCTGTCATGGCGGAGTTTCATCTAGGAGGGGAAGCGGTGGGATCACTATGCGCAAATGCGATTTCCCCTCTTTGGTGCAACAGCTGTTTGGAGCTGCTTGTCGTGGTTATGTTAATGCAAGCATAAAGTATCGAATAGGAGCATTCTCAGGGACATAGCATTGATATCTCAAATGAAAAGCTCTCATGCTATTCAATACATGTTGTGCAAACGAGTATAATGCGGAAATTACACGGAGAAAATAGTGGAATAAATAAAATAAATAAAAATATATTGTAACACTAACAGAGAACTGGGAACAAATCCAGATTCGCTTCCTGCGTGAACAATTATTAACCGAGGACCCTTTGACACCGGAAGCGTTGCACTAGTCTCTCAAGACTGCCAACAATATGTAGTTGTGAGAGTTGAATAAAGGCAAGTTTCATCCAGATGATTATTGTCCTGCCTTCATTCCGAAACTGCCTGAGAGTTCTAAGATACTTTGCTCTCTATGCTGCAATCTTGGGTTTTTCTATTAAAGTTCTCCTATTGCTATGGCATTTCGTCCATCTGAAGCCTATTTCCCAAATCTTCATCCGAAGATATTCCCTGCTACACTCCAGTACCCCATCATTTCTCAAGGCGATAAGTAATTTTCTGCATATTGCAGCTGCCGTAAAACTATCGAACTCGACATGTTTCTTCTGAGGGTTTCTTCTTTTCTTCAGCGACACAAACTTTGCAGAAGCTGATTTGCTTTCCTTTAATATTCTCTTCACAGTGGCTCTGATTTACCAGTAGCCTCACTAGTTGCAGCAACAATATTATTATCTAAATTGTATTTCTATTTATTTTTCCTTAGGAACAGAGCAACATTGTTTATTATTTCTTCAGCCTGGCTCTTGAGAGGTCTCACGAGTACACCTTTTGAAGAGGATTGCATAATTTTCAAACACTATAAAAAGTTTCCAAAAAGCAAATATTCAATACGTTAACCACAATAAATCTAATTCACAAAACTCACACCAATAATTACTGTAGTTGCACCAGGATATAATGCATTATGATACAACAATGAAGCAATCGATTATGGGTAAACTTGGAACGTTATTAAAACAACGCAACTCAAAGAAGGAAGCACGTGGTAATGAACTGAGAGCACGCCCACTTCACACACTCCTGACAGCAAGTTTGTTGCCGTGCTTGTCAAAGAACAGAGCCACTCAGTCTTGCTTCGCATGCCTCAACAGCATCTGTACCCTGCCAAGGTTCTGGGAATAATGACTACTTGGTAACATCTAACCAGCGCGTGACGAAGTATGCGCTCACTAGTTGACAAAGAATCCAGGCGGAGGGATGACGTAATGCACCTGGACGCACGTGCGCATCGGAAGATTCAGGTCTAACTTGTTCCGTTATACTATCAAAAACACCTGGTCAAATAAGAACCTCATCAGCTATTCTATGTTACTTCCTACATGACCTCATAGTTCCGCCCCTTAAAACAACAATAACTAACTTCCTACATGGATTTTCGTAACTGCATTGATGCTTTACAACTATGAGGTTGTGAATTGTACTAACAAGGGGACCGTGCCTACTCGTCATCACCGATTTTGTCCAAATTTATGGTATATGCAGGGCTTGCCCGACCCGCACCTAAAATGCTATATTTTTCTCAACGCTTGGCCATCTGGAACTCCCACTTCTGTCAGTTTCATTTCTAGCCAATCTCTGCATATACCAAAAATTCGGGCAAAATCGGTGATAACAAGTAGGCACGATCCACCATCTAGATCAAAGGTAGATACCACCACAATCATCTTCTTTCAAGGAGTTTTGTACATCCCTTAACAATAACGATTTTTTGCTAATGCTAATCCTTGAATGGGCTGGTGGAATGCCAACGTGCTTAAATCCAATGTTAAAATTAACAACGCATTTACTGACGGCTTGTTAACGCTACGTTGGTGAACCCGGCCCTTACAGTAGTATTGACGTCCGAAACGGGGGAGGAGCTTACGGTCAGCTGATTCCAATATGGCGGCGAGATAGTGACGAGAAGTAAGCAAGACAGTGATTGGGTGTGCGTTTGTTATGGCTTCTAATTTATGATGGCAAAATACTACATATTTTCTTTCATTGATAGAAATATTTTTATAATCAATTTAAATGCAGTGCTTAATTACTCATCATCATCATCATCATCATCATTTCCCCTTATCCAGCTCCTGCCGGGTCGGGGTATTTATGGCACTTCTCCACTTTCCTCTTTCCTTCCACAATTCTTCTTCCACGATCTTATCCCAGTCCAGATTCCTTTTTCTCACGCTGTTCTTCACTGAATCGATCCACCTTGTTCTAGGTCTTCCCCTTGCACTTGGCCTCCAGCACCTGTCTTGGTATTCTATTCTCCTCCATCCTCTTTACATGTCCAAACCACCTTAGTTTATTCTTCTCAATTCTCTCATTTAGTTTTCCCATCCCAACTTCCTTCCTAACATCTTCATTCCTC
Organism: Meconema thalassinum; assembly: GCA_946902985.2. Classification (NCBI taxonomy): domain Eukaryota; kingdom Metazoa; phylum Arthropoda; class Insecta; order Orthoptera; family Tettigoniidae; genus Meconema; species Meconema thalassinum. Next base: position 410,074,447 of record OX336392.1, read on the forward strand.
ACTCTGTCTTTCCTTGTCTTACCTATCATACTTCTTAGGAATTTCATTTCACTGGCTTGGATTTTACTCTCTTGCCTGCCTGTCAGGGTCCAAGTCTCAGCTGCATAAGTTAATATGGGTACATAGTACATTTTATACATTACCTCCTTGCTTTTCCTTGGTACTTCCTTATCCCAAACAAGTTTTCTTACACTTTGATAGAATGCATTGCTCTGCTGTACCCTCCTGCCAATCTCCATGTCCAACCTACCAGTTTGCATCAATTCACTTCCTAGGTATTTGAACGTGTCCACAATGTCCAAACTCTGACTTCCAATTTTCACAGTGCCCTTTCCTTGTCTTTCCCCTCTTGTCATCACCATGGTCTTGCTTTTCTCTATACTGATTTTCAGGCCATACTTCTGAATAATTTCGTTCAGTGCATCTAGTTGTTTTTGCACTTCTTCGGTGTTCCTTCCCCAGACCACAATATCGTCTGCAAATAATAGTAACTTCATTTCTTTATGTCCATATGCTTCCTTTGTTTCCTTTACAATTTCATCCATTACCATTATGAATAAAAGAGGTGACAGCACACTCCCCTGTCTCAGTCCAGTCTTGTTCCTAAACCAATCTGTCTTTCCAACTGGGGTCAGTACCCTGCTAACACAGTTGCTGTACATTGCTTGCACCATTTCCAACATTTCTCTTCCCAGTCTCTTCTTAACCATGGTTTCCCATACCTTCTCTCTGGGGACACTATCATATGCCTTTTCTAGATCTATGAAAGTCATGATCAAATCTTCTCCATATTCCCAGTTCTTTTCCATCACCTGCCTCAAGCTAAAGATTGGGTCCACTGTGGATCTTCCACTCCTGAAGCCATACTGTTCCTCTTGCAACTCTCCTTCCACCTTTCTTCTCATTCTTCTTTCTAATATCCTTTCCAGTATTTTTACTATCTGTGATATGAGGGTGATCCCTCTATAGTTATCACACACTTTCTTGTCCCCTTTCTTAAACACTGGTATCATTAGCCCTTTCTCCCAGTCTTCTGGTACACATTTCCGTTTCCACACACTCTTTAGCAGTCGATACAGCCATTGCATACCAACAGGTCCAGCAGCCTTTATCATTTCTACACTGATTTCATCCACCCCTGTTGCTTTTCCCATCTTCATTTTCTGTACTGCTAATTCCACCTCCAGCATTGTTATATCATCTTCTGTTATAGAGTCGTCAGGCTGTGTCACTTCGATCTCACCAGTACAATTGCTCACATTCAATAGCTTATCGAAATACTCCTTCCATCGTCCCTTTATCTCTTCTGGGTGTGCTAACAACTCTCCATCTTCCTTTTTCACCAGCTTTGTAGTAACTCTTTCTTTCCTCTTACTTCTTAGAAGCCCATACAGCATCCTTTTACTGCCACTTACATCTGTTTCCATTCTTCGTGTAAATTCTTCCCAACTTTTCTTCTTTTCTTCTCCTACCACTTTCTTACACCTCCGTTTGCTGTCGTGGTACTTCCTTTTGCTTTCTTCTGTTTGATCTCGGTTCCATTCTTTCCATGCAGACTTCTTTTCTTTTACTGCTTTCCTCACTTCCTCATTCCACCACGGTGTCTCCTTCTCTTTCACTCTTGTTGACGTCCTACCACAAGCACTCTCTGCTGCACCAGCAAATGCCTTTTTAAAGTGGGACCATTCCTCTTCTACATTTTCCACTTCAGTAACTGGGATTTGTTGCTTCAATCTCTCCTGAAAATCTTCCTGTACAGCTTTGTCTTTCAATTTCCATACTTTTATTTTACTTTCTCTGATCTCCTTTAGGTTTTCCAATTTTCCCCATCTAAATTTTGCCACCACAGCTCTATGGTCCCCATCAAATGCTTCACCTGGTAAAGCTGTCACATCCATCAGCTTTCTGCGATTTGTCCTTTCCACCAGGAAGTAGTCAATTACTGATTTTGTTCTTCTATCACCCCACCCATATCTCGTAATTTTCCTGCTGTTTTTCTTCCGAAACCATGAATTACCCACTATCAGTCCATTCCTTTCACAAAAGTTTACAAGTTCCTCTCCTTCCCGGTTCTTTTTCCCATATCCATATGGTCCAACGACTTCTTCCTTTCCTTGTCTCTCAATTCCGACTTGCGCATTCATGTCTCCCATGATCACCACTGCTACATCTGAGATTACTCTTTCTACATCCTCCAGGAATACTTCAATGTCTTCTTCTCTGTTCCCAGTCTGTGGTGCATACACTTGTATGAAGTCCATCACGTCATTCTTCATCTTCATTCTAATTTTCATTATTCTGTCACTCACACACTCTACCACTTCAACATGCTCCTCCAGTTGTTTCGAGGTTATCAGTCCCACGCCATTTTTTGCCTCTTGGCCACCACTCCAGTATAATGTATATCCTTTCCTCAATTTCTTCCTTCCTTTACCTTTCCATTTCACTTCACTCAGCCCCATCATTCCAACCTTCTCCCTCTCCATGAAGTCTACCACCTCCTCCACCTTGCCTGTCAGGGTCATGACATTCATGATTCCCACTTTCATTTCGGTTACTGGTCGCCCATTTCTCACAGTTCCCCCAGTACCAAAGGAACTGCGTGTCGCCTGCAGGGTACGCCCTAACCTTTTCCGAATCATTGGAAGTGCCATATCCATTTTAGGCTATTATTACGATGGGGTCGCCACTCCCAAAGGCATTTTATGAAGCTACTGCCAGCTATTATTCAGGCCGCCCCTAACATGGAGAACAGACGCCCTTGCAGCCGCCCCTAACATGGGAAACAGACGCTGCCGATTGATGCTGTACTCATACTATTCCCTGAGTACTGGGTTGCCTCTTCCGCAATCTCCACCGTTCTGAAGTCCATCTTCTCCGCTGTAGATTCCGTTGAGGTCTTCGCACGTAACCCTGTGCACGGGGCCTATGTTATACCCCATAGGACTGGGTCCTCACCAGAACTTAGCCGGTACTGTAGTTCCATGGTCTATTACAGTACCGTTGCCCACCCCCGCGACGTGGACGCGCCTGGCAAGAATTATCCATGTAGCCAATTAGGATTGACTCATGGACCGGGTTAAGGAGCTGTCTAAATCCAGCCTCCAAGGCTGCTTAATTACTACCAGTTAAAAATATTACCCACATGTAGATAGTTAATTTACTGTCTGCTGTTACATATATGAAGCCTGTACTTGGGAGCCTAGCGGTATTGATGTTTTTATTAATTTCACAATATATATATATATATATATATATATCACATAACACAAAGGATGACTCCCTGATAATAAATTGAATCCAGCAACCCTGAATTTGCATGAATGTTTTGGGTTCAAAGAAGCATTGTGCCTGTTGCTCACGGTAAAATTTTCCTTCAAATTTATTGTACAATAATTTAATTTTATAAAATTTATGTTGCTCACGGTCAAATTCAAGTTTTATAAAACCTTTGATAAAACTTTCCATAAAATAGGACATGTTCTATTCCGTAAAATTAATTTTACGGAACGAACCAATCAGGGAAGCTGACATGAAGATGATGCTGGCGCCACGTGGTGAGAAGATTGTGAAGCTCGCTTGTAAACAAACTCTTCGAAAATAAAACATGGAGGACGGTTGTCGTTTGGGGTTAAAATTTACAGTCGATTCGCATTATTAACGCAAAGCGGTCATGAAACCTGCTTTAAGTATATTTGAAAATATGCGTGATACTGAATGAATTCATTCCAATCAATATTTTAGATATAATTGTAATAATTGGATATTTAACCATATGCGCTGATAAGAAGCGCAACAAATTGCTGTATAGTCAGATGGAAAAGTGTGCTAGTGGTATCGCGCTCGCTTTCTGATTTGAAGATCCCGGGTTCAAGGTTATCCAGGGGCGGAGAATTTTACTTCGTTTTAATTATTTTATGATTTCCTCCTTACGTCGTACAGCAATATTGCACCTTTGTTTTGTGTTTTCTCCCATTTAAAATTCTTATTTTCCCTATATACTGTAACCATGGACGGATACCATTCGTGATAACTATTAGAATTTAAATAGTTAAATATTTGTCCCAGAATAATAATAATAATAATATGACACGTTCTGTATTTACTGGATATAGCTAGCGCTTATCACACAGACGCCGTTTAAAGAAAATATAGTTTAATTCTGATGTATTTATTCGTAGGCCTACCCACATAACAAATCTACTTGTTTATGTTGCCCCTAGGATATCTACCTGAACGAAAAAAGCAATCCGATTGGTTGTTGTATTCAAACTTCCATGAAAACTGCCAGGAAAAATGGCACCTGTTCAATTTCGTGAGTTGTATGGAAGCTGTTATGGAAGGCAGAACCTAGCATGGAAGGTACATATCACACGGTGCTAGACGCGTCTATACCAGCGTGTACACCAGTACTGATAGAAGCTTTCATACTAACTAGTGTCGTGTGATACGGGCTCCCAAGCTGTTGGTGTTTTACTGGACGAGTACCAGAAATATCAGTGTTTGTATGAGGTTAAAACGCCCATATACCACAATAGAAATGCAAGAAGGGAGGCAGAAATCTCAATCGCCGAATATGTTTCACAAATTCGACCGAACACAAGCCAGGCTGATCTGAAGGCGAAGATAAATGGGTTTCGAACTCACTTGCAGTCTAATTTCAGGAGAAATGCCTTGCCTCATGTTAAGTGTCCTGTCGAATAATTTTGGGACCAACGAGATCTAGGAGGTTTTTTTTTAAACTGCTTTCCTCCATTCTTAGAAAATTCCTATATGAATTCTGATTTCTAACCTCAACTCATTTTCGACCAAGGAGAGTATTCCTCTACTCTTCTCTTCTTTTTATTCATTCCAGAGTCCAGGACTTCCTAGCATTTCTTTTCTTCCTTTTTACCACTGTACGACATTTAATTGTAGCTAAAGCAGCAATTTTTGCAATGTTTGCTTTGTTTGTTGGCGCCATACTCTCAAACCAATGTGTGTTGAACAGCTGATTCTTGGTAGATGGTAGATGGCGATCCTGATACATCCACGGATATTATAAAATAATTTTACCGTGAACAACACAGCTTGCTTTCGTCAAATTTTTATAAAATTAGTTGTAAAATAAATTTTAAGAAACATTTTACCGTGAGCAACGGGCATTACTTGGGATGCTCAAATCATACTTCAATATTGCTAATATTGACCTACATACTTGCTGTTCAAAGGCAAGAATATAAATTTATTAATCTCTTGCCACAGGCAAGATAAAATGGAGGCATCCTCTTTATCAATATATTTAATTAAATATTTAAAATATAGATATTTAACAAAGCTGGAGTCCCCATTTGAACTTGTCATAAGCAAACGGAACAGATCAAAAACTACACTTTAAGCCAAATCAAATTCACTCCTCAGCTCGACATAAACCATAATCCAAATAAAACCTATACAAAACATACTCTCCTTACTGTTGTACAACTTTCAAACCAACTATTCACACTCAAAACTGAAAAACCCTGAAATGGGAACCAATTAAAGTTGGAATAGCCTAGGCCGATCAGGTCTGCTACATTACCACATATGTATACTTAACATCACTATAACTTCCAAATTACGGCTAAGTGACCTATCTGCCTGAGTAGTATAGGTGTTACCGGCCTGCCTGGGATGATGAGTCACCAAACCGGTACTTAAAACTAAGATTTTACATTTTAATTAACAAAATTCAACAGTAGGGAGGTCATAGCCAAAAACACAATTTAAGCCAAATCATACTTCAATGACCTACATACTTGCTGTTCAAAGGCAAGAATATAAATTCTCTGGCAAATTAAGGCTAGGAACAGCATTTTTCTTAAGTTTTCTAACCATTCGGCTATTGTCAATCTGAAGAACCCCTAAAATAAGTTTACGAAGAGCGGATTACATTCTATGTACGGCACAGAAGTAATAGGCTACAAGTTTATCAGTATCCTTGATGCAGCTAAATCCATGTGAATACAAATAAGAGACAATAACTATCAATAATCAACAGTACCGGTGGAAAGAAGTAGTCTTCACAAAAATGCAGACTGCACACTGTCATGTAACATGTAACACGTTTTCCGATTAACAGTGCCGAAGCCCATCTTTCTCTCTGAACTTTTTGTACAGGAAAGTAGTGAAGATATTTCGTACCCGTTTTATACGATTTGCAACCGTATACAGTGCAGTACCTCCTCGAATTTTACAAATTTCTTTCTGTTTCCATCACAACGTCAATGCTTCACCATCTAAATAAACCTCACCAATCACTATGTTACAGCTTCAACATTCTACCGCGTGGCTGCGCCATCCAACTTTTCTGACGTCAATACATAACTACTTAAGAAAATAACATCTCATTAGAGTAAACATAGCCTCCAAATCATTGTAATTTAGTTGTTGACCTTGTTAAATCAAACACATGGGGAACAGCTATAACGATGGTCAATGCAGTGTAGCTAGCCGTGAATGAGAAAACATGTAAATGTATTGATAAAATGTTGACTATTTTTACTGGATCCGTCTTGACGTACAATTAATTATCAAAACACAATTAGTGGCTTAATATTGGCCCGCCTAGTTAATAGAATTTATTTTACACATTAATATAGAACATGTTTCGGGTCATAGTAATCCTTCTTCAGCCATAAGATGTACTTTCTATCCAAAAAAACACGTTGTGAAATAACAACCTCAAAAGTTATTCTAAATTAATTGTCAACACTGATTATAAATACAGGGTGAGGCAATGAAAACGATTTCAACTCCAGCTGACAAGCGGAGTGGAGGATTACGGAAGTAGGGGATATGGCCTTGAGAGTTTAGGCAAGTGGAACTTTCAATTGCCATGGAGCGTTGGACGGGTGCACAACGTTCGTTTGCTGTAAAGGCATATTACAAAAACACGGATAGTGTGGTTTGTGCTCAGCGCGCTTTCCGTCGTGAGCTCAATCTACCGCCACGCACTCCCGTGCCGTCAAGGAAAGCTATCCTCCTTTGGATGAATAACTTTAAGCCACTGCTAGCACGAAAAAGAAAAGCGGTGGTAGTGAAAAAAGAGTCCAGATCCCAGAGAACATTGATCGTGTGCGCGAAGCATTGCAACGAAGTCCTCGAAAATCAGCGAGACGTCACAGCGCAGAACTTGGAAAATCCACCAAGAACCAAAGAAGACCTGAAGGAGCGAATTCGAATTCGGCAGGAAATTAACAACATTCCGTTGCAGCTGCTACAAAACGTCATGGGTGGATTTCATCTCAGACTCTGTCAATGTGTGCAAAACCAAGGACGCCATCTTACTGGCACTGTATTCAAAAAATATTAATGTTTTTATGGTTAAACATTAATTTCCACTCATGTACTTAAGATTTATGTTATAACAATTATCCTTTTTTTCTAAATAAATTATTTGTGGGTTTTCAAAATCGTGCCGTTTCATTGCCTCGCCCTGTATATAAAATATTAACGACTTTAAGTTGGGCATGCATTCATCCTTATGTTGCTTACAGTATTGAATGTACAATGACACTTATAACATTTTTTGAAGTTCATATGCATTCTTGCTTGATAATTCTATAGATCGTCAATTTTTATGAATAATAAGAACATCCATTTTAGTTCTTCTTCTCCATGGTGAAAATTGTCTTCTTCTCCATGGTGAAAATTGTCTTAGATGGGATGGTTTAATATTTTTTGTATGAATAAGTGTTCAAACACTGTAAAAACTGTTTTTTTTTTTTTCTTTTACCATGGTGTGCTTAGGAATGGTGAATTCATGCAAATGATTATATCTGAATACTTGTTATTGATGTTATGTATGCTCGTGATCAAGGACGAAATACGTCCATAAACTGGTCTGCCTGGACCTAATATACTGTAGGTAATGAGAATTAATTGTACTGCTTATACATTGGTTTATGCGCACTGGGTTATAATAGTATTGTGCAAGCATCTTTCTTAATCTTCTGTTCCAGCTGAGCTGTTTTCTTGCTGAATTCTTAAAATATATTGAGGTGACATCCAAAATGTTGTCAAACTCAGATGCAGTTAGAGGTTAATATGCAATCTCAAGTTATTCTGGGCCGATATTGTAAATTACATGGAAAGTGGAAAAACTAATGTTTATGAGAGAGATGAAAGGCGGAAACACAAGAATGTAAGAGATGAAAAGGGGAAAGCAGAATACAGACGTCTGAGAAATGAGGTTAACAAGAAGTGCAAGGAAGCAAAAGAAGAATGGTTGAAAGAGAAATGTGCAGGTATAGAAAATTGTCTGAAATTAGGAAAAGTAGACACAGCTTATCGAAGGATTAAGAATACTTTTGGGGAAAAGAAGACTAAGTGCTGTAATATTAAGGACACAAATGGAAAGCCTCTAACAGATAGGGAAGAAAAGGTTGAGAGATGGAAAGCTTACATAGAGAGTTTGAATAAGGGAAAGGAGATTGAGAATCATGTAATGGAAAGCGAGGAGGAAATTGATGAGGATGCGAAAGGAGATTTAATATTGAGATCAGAATTTGATAGAGCTTTGGAAGACTTAAGCAGGAACAAAGCACCAGGCATAGATGATATACCGATTGAGTTGCTACGCTGCATAGGAGATGAAGGACTGATCAGGTTATTTCACTTGGTGTGTAGGATTTATGAGACAGGTGAGGTACCCCCTGATTTCAAGAAGAATGTAATCATCCCTATACCAAAGAAAGTGGGAGCTGACGGTACCCCCTGATTTCAAGAAGAATGTAATCATCCCTATACCAAAGAAAGTGGGAGCTGACAGATGTGAAGATTACCGTACAATCAGCTTGATTACTCATGCTTCAAAGATCCTGTCTAGAATAATTTACAAGAGGATTGAAAGCCAGATAGAAACGGAGTTGGGTGAAGACCAGTTTGGTTTCAGGAGAAATGTTGGAACAAGGGAAGCTGTACTAAGTCTTAGGCTGATTTTGGAAGGTAGAATAAGGAAAGATAAGAGAACGTTCATGGCTTTTGTAGACTTAGAAAAGGCTTTTGATAACGTTGATTGGACTAAATTGTTTGACATTTTGAAATCGATTGGAATAAAGTACAGGGATAGGAGGGTGATATACAATCTGTACAGAAACCAGACAGCAGTCATTCGAGTTGAAGGACATGAGAGAGAAGCTGGTATTCAGAAAGGTGTAAGGCAAGGCTGCAACTTATCACCCATACTTTTCAATCTTTACATTGAACAAGCAATGAAGGAAATTAGAGAAATATGTAAAGTGGGAGTGAAGATTCAAGGAGAAATAATTTCAACTCTGAGATTTGCTGATGACATCGTCATCTTGGCCGACAAGCCTGAGGATTTGAATGAGTTTTTGAATGGTATGGACTCCGTCTTACGGAAAGAATTCATGATGAAAATTAATAAATGTAAAACAAAAATAATGGAATGCAGCCGAAATAAATCAGAAACCTCTATGGAGATCAAATTGGCAAGTGAAAAGCTGAAGGAAGTAGGATACTTCTGTTACTTAGGAAGCAGAATAACCAGTGATGGACGAAGCAAAGAGGATATAAAAAAGTAGGTTGGCTCAGGCAAAGAAAGCATTTCTACAAAAAAGGAATCTGCTGACATCGAATATAGATTTAGGTATTAGGAAGTCATTTTTGAAAGCCTTAGTCTGGAGCGTGGCGCTCTATGGAAGTGAAACTTGGACTATTGGTGTAGCAGAAAAGAGGAGAATTGAAGCATTTGAAATGTGGTGTTACAGGAGAATTATGAAGATCAGATGGGTAGATAGGGTTACAAACAAAGAGGTATTAAGCCGAGTGGGAGAGGAGAGATGTTTCTGGCGACTGCTAATGAAGAGAAGAGATAGGTTGGTAGGACACATACTAAGACACCCAGGAATAGCAAGCTTAGTTATGGAAGGAAGGGTCGAGGACAAGAACTGTAGGGGTAGACCAAGGTTAGAATATGTTAAACAGATTGCCTCGGATGTGGGGTGTGGTAGCTATGCAGAGATGAAACGATTAGCTCAGGACAGGGAGGCATGGAGTGCTGCATCAAACCAGTCAAAAGACTGAAGACTCAAACAACAACATGAGAGAGATGAAATTATTTATATACAGTATGTTCGGAGACACAATGGCATAGAACCTCGCCAAGCAAGCAGTGTGCTGGAGCGGGCTGCTACTGTGGGCGACACTGCTGTGTCTGGAAGAGGCAGGGCGGAACATGCCGAGAGGTCCTCCACCACGTGTTGCGACAGTTCTGAAGCTGAGGTCTTGGGCATATACGAATTATTGTGTATAAATGGACTTCATTTCAAAGATATTTGTGGTAGTTTAATTCAGGTGAAATGGTTTGCCTCTTTGAGAGTCTTCAGTTACATGAAGCATTTTGTATTAATTCTCAAGAACACTGCTTACCTGAAATGAGGAAAATAACAGGTGTTTTGTCGTGTTTTACTGCATTGTGGTGCATTTGGTTTCCCATGTTATCTATCTGTCATTGCAGGTTTTTACTAATAGACTATTTGGAAAGTAAGCATGCATCATCATCTTGCACATTTTCCAGCCACTGGCCGGGTCTGTTTGGAACACAAGCCTCTCCAACGTCTTCTGTCTTCCCACAATCTCTCAGCTTCCACCCTTGTCCAGTCTTCTCCTCTCTTCTTCACACTTTCTTCCACCCCCTTCAGCCACCTGTCTCTCGGTCTCTTTCCTTCCCACTTCGTCTCGTGTTCTCTCCTGGGCATCCTCTTCTCCTCCATTCGCTTTACATGTCCATACCATCTAAGTCTAGATTTCTCTATACCATCCTGTAATGGTTCCTCCTTCATTAATTCTCTGGTCCTCTCATTTCTTATTCTGCCCATCTTTGTAGCTCCAATACTGCTTCTCAAGAACCTCATCTCACTGGCCTGTATTTTGCTCCTCTCCCTTCCTTTCATAACCCAGGTCTCCGAGGCATACGTCAGGATAGGGACATAGTACGTCCGATATATGATCTTTTAGCTGTTCTGAGGGACATCCTTGCTCCATAACATGCTTCTCACACACCTCCGAAATGCTTCTGCCTGCCTCCCCCGCTCATTTATTTCTCTATCGTTTCTTCCATTATCTTGTATCAGGCTTCCCAGATACTTGAAACTCTCCACTTTCTTCAGCTGTTCCTCACCAATTGTTATTCCCGTTGTGGTTCTTTCCTTCTTCCTTGTTGTGATCACCATCTCACTCTTATTTATGCTAAATTTCATCTCATATCCTTGTATTATTCCTTCCCACACATCCAACTGTTCCTGTACCTCCTCCTCCTTGTTTCCCCAAATCATCAAATCATCTGCAAACACCATTGCTTTCATCTTTCCTTCCCCAATTACTTGTGCCACTCGGGTCATTATGTCATCCATCACCACAATGAAAAGTAACGGTGACAGTGCACTTTCTTGTTTCAGGCCGATTCTCTGTTCCAACCAGTCCGATCTCTCTCCTCCCACTTTCACACAGCTCACGCTTCCCTTGTACATCTCCTTTATCCTCTTTATAGTCCATATCTCTACTCCTCTATCATCCAGGGACTTCCATACTTTGTTTCTGCATACACTGTCATATGCTTTCTCAGTGTCCAGGAAGGCCATCAGTAGATCTCTTCCATACACATAGTGCTGTTCTTGTAACTGCCTTATAGCAAAAATCAAATCCACTGTGGACCTTCCTGCTCTGATGCCATGTTGTTCTTCCCTCATCCCTCCTCCTATCCTTGTCCTAATTCTCCTTTCCAAAACTTTCTCGAAGATCTTTGCACAATGACTAATCAGTGTTATTCCCCGATAGTTTCTGCAATCTGTTCTACTACCTTTCTTGAAGATCTGGACAATTATTCCTTTTTTTTCCAGTCCTCTGGTGTCTTCCTTTCCTTCCTTGCTGTCCTCATCACTCGGTATTACTATTGTATCCCCACCTCTCCTGCTGCTCTCAACATCTCCACACTCAACTCATCCACACCCGGTGCCTTCCCTCCTTTCATCTTTTTCACTGCATCTTCCACTTCTTTCCATGTTAAGTCCTTTTCTGTTTGCAGTTCATCTTCCTCTTCCCCGATTTCTTCCTCCTCACCCTCATTTCCATTTGGGTTCAGAAGTTCTTCAAAATATTCTTTCCACATTTTCTATCTCTTGTCCCCTTTTGTTCACCATTCTAACATAATCCGTAGGATCCTTCCGCCTCTTATTTTTTACCATCCCATACAGGACCTTTTTTGTACCTTCACTATCCTCCATCATCTTTGTCCACTCTTCCATCCACTTTCTTCTCTCCTCAGCCACTACTCTCTTCGCCTCCTTCTTTCTTTCCTGGTACTCTTCCCTTGTCTCTACCGTCCTATTTTGATACCACCTCCTAAAGCATGCATATGGTATGTAAATGGTCGTAAGTAGTAGTCTGTAGCCTAGTTTCCATCACAAAGTGTGTAGTTCAAAAATGATATATAATGCATTGAAGCTTGATGTCTCATTCTTAGAATTGCAAATTTTTCACTAATTTTAGTAAATACCTTCCAAACTTCAAATCACTCTTCATATACTTCAAATATACTAATTTTTTGTTTGTAATCCATTTTCAGGAGGCCTCCAGGTGATCCTTCACAACATTTGAGGTCGCAGTTGGCTAATGTGAGATTAGAAATTATAGAAGAACTAGAAAAAATGGTGAACACTGATGATGTTGAAATTAGTTTGTTGCAGCAGAGTATTGTGATAAAACGTGATATGGCCAGAAACTTGGATAAAAGAATTTCTACCTTGGGTGAAGTGTATAATGAAAAAAAGAAAGTGAAAACTTTATATGACAACTTGCAAATACTGAGATCAAACCCCTAGTTTTAAACTGTATGTTTTAATAACTTATAATAACCTCTTTATTTGTTCATAAATTTTTAAGTCTTTTTGCACTTTATTAAAATACATAAATTTGAATCTAGCCTAAATGGCTAATCATCATTACACATACTTCACGAGTGTTGTTTATATTAAGGGCTTAACCCTTTGGGGTCCATTCGTCAATTGTCAGGTCCAGTTCTATGTCTGACCTAGTCCGACACAATTTTAGGATTATGTATTGTATATGTGGCAAGCTTACTTTAGCATACAGCGTACTCTTATGTCTGGGTGGTGCTTCCATCTACTATTCATTTGCCTTACCTGCGATGTTATCTTTGGAAATAGTTTCTTGCTGTCACTTTTGTGTTTACATTTGAAAGCAACACAGCGTCGATCTACCATGGGATGAATCGTGATGAAATTTATGAGCAGTAGTGTGACCATAGTGATTCTGATTTATTGATGGATTTTGGAAGTGACATTAGTGTTTCTAAGTCTAAAAATGATTTCGTGAGTTGACATAGATTGAAATTAAACACTGATGAAATTGGGAATGACTAGGAGCTGATGACTTCAAAATTTAAGAACCATAATGCCTGTAAATTGTGAAGAAGAATTTCAATTGAATTGTTGGTTGGTTCTTCAGCTTAGGGGCTGCGATAACATGATCATGTAGCCCTGTGTACTTTGGGTGTGTAGAATCTGTCTGATAACCGGTGTTAATTGTGATGGCTGTATTAGTGTGTATTATCGGTGATTCAGGCAAGGACTGCAGACGATCAATTTCAAGTAGTTCCTACTTTTGCTACCAAATGCTACCATCAATGACACCTAGCTGTGAACTTGGCTACTAGATGCAACCGGCACCTGGCGGTGAATGTTGGAACTTAACTGAGCGTTAATCAAATCTAACCTAAAAATTTAGCTTCGTACAATTGTAGTTTGTGGAAGGTTCTTTTACATGCCATAAATCTATGACATTGGCCCGCCAGCTTGACGTCCCCTCTGAAGGAAGGATTGCTGAGGTATTTTTAACGCTCTTAAAACATCCGACGACTTCGGTGGGGTTTGAACCCACAATCTTGGGCATAAAAGCTCAGCATGCTACCAACTACGCCACCGAAGCTGCCTCAGTTGAATGGGAAGCTGCACATCTTAGATGCTACTGAGGAGAAAAGACTAAGGGCTGTGCTGTTTGTTTGGACAGACAAGTGAAGGGAGGGAGTAAAAATGTTTCATTGTACTCTTAAGACTTGTCCAGGGAACCCAGGACTCCATTGGAACAAACACTGCAAGAAGTTGCACACACTGATACAGTGTTTGTTTGTATTAAGAACATTTGCGTTCATAAATGCCTGTGCATTTCCTTTTGATATTTTGGTTGGTTAGTTCCTTAGTTTAGGGGCTGCGACAACGCGGTCATGTAGCCCCGTGTACTTTGGGTGTGTGTAGAATCTGTCTGATAACCGGTGTTAATTGTGATGACTGTATTAGTGTGTGTATCTGTTTTAATTCAAGTAAGGACTGCAAACATTCATTTTTCCAAGTAGTTCCTACTTTTGCCGCCAAACGCCACGTCAACGACAATTAGTTCAGAACTTAGTTACCAGATGCCACCGCAGTCGGCTCTTGACAACGAACGTAGGAACCTAAGAACGTTAGTCAAATGTTTAAGCTATATATAATTTATCTTCACACAGGTGTAATTAGTGGAAGGTTCTTTAACATGCCATAAATCTATGACATGGGACCGCCGGCTTTACTTCACCTCCGAAGGAAGGCATACTGAGGGATTTTTAACGTTCTTAAAAAATCCGACGATTTCGGCCGGGTTTGCACCCGCGATCTTGGGTAGTGATATGAAATCTCACCCGAAAGTACAGTATTAAATTTCGTGAATATCTGCCCTATAATGGGTGTGATTATAGTTGTACAATATCCTGTGTTATTGTAGCCCCGACCTCTTCCTATTCGATTTCTTTTTGTGGGTATACATTAAGGATTATGTGTATGTGCCACTTCAGCCTACTTCAGTTAAGTCATCGAGTTGATGCATCCATTTCTCGAACCATACTGATCAGAGAATGGGAAGAGCTTGACTTTTGGTGGGACATGATGTCCGTCTTTGTAGTTAGGACTGGATGTTCCTGCCCATTTACTTTTTTCTAGGAAGTATGGTAAGACTAGGTATTGATCAGTTTAGCATGTCTAATTGTAATGGTCTTGCTTAGGCTGGGATGACAAGTGAAACGGTATTTACTTTGCTCCACGTTGAGCGTACAAATGTAATGGTTTCGCTAGCCCACACTGTTGGGAGAGAAATGTAACTGTTTACCTTTGCCTAAGCTATGTTGTTTTAATGGGCGCCAAGACCTCAATGCAATGTTGAAATCTAAATTTGTATTTAACAACGTCTAGCTCTGGCAGAACACATTCAAGACTCTATTCACTCAGATCGTGGTATGATTTGATCATTAACCCAACAAACAATTGTATCAGGAGAAGGAATTGGTCTATATCTAATGCTACCTACTGAAAGCAAAGATTGCATTGTAAAAGAAATGAATTTATTATATAAAACAAGTATAGCAAAATTAATAATAATAATAAGTACAAAATTTAAATTAGAGCGTTGTGATTTGAATATTACCGATAGAAAATTACGTGAAAACGGAGTCTGATAAATTGATTTTACTCTTATTTCCAAGCTATGAAGTTACTGAAATATGAAATGTAAAACAAAGAAAAATGAGAGATTGCGTATTTCTGCGTCATTTGCGCTTACCATTGGAAATTGCCAAGGCATTTCCCTCGTACTTGCTGATGCTGTGTGCTTCCCACAGTCTCCTGGACGTCGTCATCTCCGTCGAAATTTGATGATATTCTGGTAGATTAGATAATTCTATGGTCCGTGCATCGGACCCAAACTCTCGTAAAACCGCACTGGTTACGTTTTACAAAATTTCGTCGCTAACTCCACTGAACATCGGAGCGACACGCACTTGCGACCGTACACTGCAAGTTCTACACAGATTGTCCTTAACTCCACCGAACATCGGAGCGTCACGCACTTGCGACCGTACACTGCAAGTTCTACACAGATTGTCCGCGTTTCACGGCGCGTCGAACGATATATTCACCTGTTGGCTCCCCCCATGGTACCGTCTTCCAGCTTACGTTGTCTCCGCTGATTGGCTGAGCACGCCGCCACTTCCCCTCCTCCGGTTCATTACACTCCGCGGGCGAGAGGGAGAAGTCGTTTTCCGTTTCAACAATTCGCCTCTTCTTGACGATGCGACCCAAGATTGCGTCATGCTTCTCGACAGGAATCAGCTTGTATTAGAATTCCCAGTGAGTCATGTCTCTCAAATACCCTAACTGACAAAACTCCGTAAAATTCCGTAATCAGATAATTTTCTATGATATCGTCGTTCGTAATAATTTGCTTGTTAGCGTTTTCTAAGACATAGAAAACCTATCTGTATGCTTATAATTTTTATAAAATGCTCCGAAAATATCTTAATAATAATTATAATAAATTAATAATAATAATAAATTAACATGAAAAATTTATCTTGGCTGAACAATTTGCCGCGTAAATAAATATAGAATGGCTTCCTACTGACTTATGCCTACCCCTCGAAAAACACGTTACATATTCGCCTCGGATCATCGGATGATTTACCGTGACGACGGTCCATTATCCGATTATCCCAGACACGTTAATAAACCCCATCCAAAATACATATTACATAAATGAAATCACCCTAAATTACAGATATATACACTCATATTTTTTCTTCACGCACTTTGCGTCAAAGTTTGTTGTCACTATGGATTGCACTTTGCAACCAGTCCAATGTTTTACATATAGAATAGTGTTCCATGGATATTTCCGCCTCTCAAATTGCTCTATGTTGGAGAAATAGACATAATTAATGTGTGAGCACTATGTATTTGTGATGTCATATCACACGCATTGAAGGTGTTCTGATATATTTATATCATCATTGAACTTCCTAATTTCACTGGAGGTCCCTTCCTTATGGTGAAATTTAATCTCACTTATCACTGAGCACACGATCACACTATTGTGGCAGCGCCTCGTGACCATAATACTTAATCTCTCTTTAAAGTAGATTAAATTAATATTGACTTCTGAAAAAAAAACAGTAAATGCGCATTACATATAACACCAAATATTTCTGTGCCGTAATCGCCCTGTCTTGTTAAGTTCCCGTAGACCATATTCTACTTAATACTAGTTCTCAACCCAGACCCGTTCTCCTCACACAAATAATACCATTATACAAATTACCTTAAATTACACACTTACAAATCTTACATGGCGAGGCCGTAAACAGAAATCACGTGTGCTGTTATGTATGAGTTTCATGAAGGACTGTCTCGCATTCTGATGGCCCATCTTTTATCTCGTGGACGCCTTAAGCTAACAAGCCCTATTCAAGCGCTCCCCCATCTCTTGGAGATAAATGGGAACCCATCAGCGCTGCCAAAATGGCCTTGGTGCATCGAGACAATTTAGTGCTCAACAGCATCCGACAATCCCGTCATATTTCCCTGTACCTTAAAAACTCTCATTTACTTACATACTACCCTCCTGTGTGACTTCTGATACGCCTGCCTGGAAGACCATCTCCTCCCTCGCACCAAATACCACACTTACTCATTTGATAGGCTGGCTCGCCAGCTAAACACACTCACTTTATGACACATATTTTCGTAGACTATGTATATTATACGTCCCGTATATTCTGTTTCCCTCACTATTCTCCAGCACATATGCTGTTTTGCCAATACGTTTGGAAACTATAAATGTTTCTGCGTCACCTGCTTCCAACCTTGCAAGTGGCTCCCTTAAATGAACGTCATCACGTTGCTCTACCTAGCATATTTCTCAGTATCTGTAACGATGCCCTGTTGCTACTGTCCACACATGCTAACCCTGCTTTCCTCTGGTGTTACACCTCTACTCGACACTCTATGACCTAAAAATGTCACTTCTGACTGACAGAATGACGACTTAGACAGCTTCAAAGTGAACCCTGCCTGATCTAACTTCTGAAAAACTATATCTAAATGACGTAGATGCTCCTCAAAACTGCGTGAACTAATTACCATATCATCTATGTAAATGGTTACAAACTCTCCTGTGTCATCCCCTAATGCGATGTTTAAAGCCCTAATTAAAGCTGCTGAACTACTCTTTAACCCATAAGGTGTTCTACAAAATTGATAAAGATTATATTTATGACTAAAAGCTGTAAATGGTCTATCTTCGTACATAAGTGGCACTTGCCAAAAACTGGAACTCAAATCTACACAAGTGAAATACTTCTTCCCCTCAAATGTTTGCATTAATACCTCTATTGACATAGATTTCAGCTGATCTGAACTAATTCTACTGTTAACCAAACGAGCGTCTAAACAAATACGAACAGTGCCGTCGGTCTTGGGTACCGTGATCAAAGAATTAACATATGGACTGTTCGAGTGCTCAATAATCCCAACTTCAAGCATCTGATTAATTTGTGCCTCAACTGCACTCTGATAAGCGAAAGGTACAGGATATCTATGTCCTGTGAATACTGACCTATCAATAACGATCAATGAATGTGTATAGCAATTGGTCATACCAATGCGATCCTCAAAAACTCTCCTATTACACCATAACACATCATAGAGCCGAACACACTGTTCATCCTCTATATTTCCCTGAAATGCAGCCTCACGTAACGAGTCCTCTAGACTTCCGTTCGTAATCACACTGCCCACAAAACATGGAGAACCCCGCTCTACGGCTGGTGATATCTCATTTAAAGTACAAATCACACCTACAACACTACTTCTCTGAATTTGGTCATTGAACGCTACTTCTACTTCAGAATCTCCCCATTTAAATTTCAAACTCCCTACATCATAACATAAGTTACCAGACACTCTACTTAGCCACTCTGAACCCAAGATAACACTGAATACTAAATTTGGAATTACAAGGCAAATCTGCTTCTCTACATGATTATTAATTTTAATGTCTACTAAAACTTGCTTAGAAATTACTTTAGACCTCTTCCCAACAGCTGTGATAACAAAAGTGCTTTTAATTGGCATCTCCTCAAAATTTACTCCAGTTCCTTTCATTTTATCATAAAATGCACTACTTATGCAACTCTTCATACAACCACTATCAATTAAAACATCTGTGTACGCCTCGGATACGTTAAATTTAACTATGGGGCTCTTACTAACCACTTCCTGAATAATACCTTCATCATTTAGTTCATGTAATAATTCATTTCTTACATTTAGGTCATAGGGTTCCTGTATAATTGTATGGACAGGGCATGCTACAGACTGAGATTCTGACCTTACTTCGCAGCCTGGTTCGCGTTTAAAGAACCGCTACAGCTGGCCGTAGTACTACTAACTACTGAACTAGTCTGGTTGTTCTGGGCTGTGTTGTCATTGTTTGGCTGTATATTACTACCACTAGGCTGTCCTCTTCCTTGACCCCTATTCTGGTTGTAATTATTGTCATTATAATTTCTCCCTTGATTTCCCCTGAAATCATTGTTTCTCCCTTGATTTCCCTTGTAATCATTGTTCCTCCCTTGATTTCCCCTGAAATCATTGTTCCTCCCTTGATACTGATTACCATAGCCATTTCCTCTGTTCTGATTTAGCTGATTATTATTATTTCTATTTTGAGCGTTGGCCCCTTCGCCACCGTTCCCTTGAACTTCTTGATGCCTGGCTTCATTAGGTCTATTATTATTATTACCCTGGTTCCGATTGAAATTGTCATCATAACCCCCTCTCCCTAGTGCATCAAATGTGCTTAACAAATTTTCTACTTGTGATATAGTCTTTACATTCTGGATACAAGCAGCCTCCTTGATCCTATAGGGAAAGTGCCTAAGTAGCAACCTTACCACATCACTTTCCTCCTTCAAGCCATCCAGATATTTACACACTAATACCTGCCCTAAAAAGTATTCGGTCATGGTGGAGCTTCCTTTAGGGTTATATTTACCACACACTACTCCCTCACGATGCTGCGACTGAATAACCTCATTCCAGAACTTTTCACAGAATTTCATTTTAAAATCATTGATATCAGTAAACTTGTCTCTGTAGACAGCAAACCAATTCCTCGTTTCCCCCACAAACACTTGTTCTAAAATTTCAACTACCTGGCACCACTCAATACTACCGTTTTCCAACCTCTCCCCGAATTTATTTTCTATAGTGTTCATGAACTCCATTGGGCACCCCTGTCGATTGCTGAACTTACCCATTTCTACCTCCCTGTGTGTGCTATTCACAAAAACTGGCCTATTCTGACTATTTTCTTGCCTGATCCTAGCTTTTAATTTTAATTCTAATTCTGCGATTTTCTCCTCAGCCTTCCTCTCAATACTGTTTACTGTTAATTTAATGTTTCCTTCTGATTCTTCTACTTTATCATATAGCTTTGCTTGTTTCTCCTCAATCTTGCTAATGCTCTCTCTATTACTCTCCCTTAAATCATTTACTTCTGCAACTATTTGCGAGTGGACTTTCTCAATTCTACCCCCCAGCTGTTCCTTAACCTCTTTAGTTGCTACCTGAATTTTGTCAATTTCTCCCCCCAATTGCTTTTTGACCTGCTGTGTTTCCAGTTGCACTAGTTCTTTTAAATTTTCAGCCTGTGTACTGATTCTAATTTCCAACTCCTCCTGTACTTTTCCTAATTTTCTGTCTACATCTGCAATAATCTCTTTAGCCTTTTCTTCCATCACTTCCCTGATCTCACCTCTAATCAGTTCGAATTTGTCACTCATTTCCCTACTGTTTTGTTCTAATTTAGCATTTAAAGTTTCAGTACTCTCTCTATTTTCCTTACTGTTTTGTTCTAATCTGGCGTTTAAAGTTTCATTACTCTCTCTATTTTCCCTACTGTTTTGTTCTAATTTTGCATTATTCTGTTCTAATTTTGCATTATTCTGTTCTAATTTTGCATTTAAGGCTTCTGTACTTTCTTTATTTTCCCTACTGTTTTGTTCTAATTTTGCATTATTCTGTTCTAATTTTGCATTTAAGGCATCACTACTAACTTTGTTCTGATACATAAACTCGAGAAGTAAAGTTTTTAATTCTGGTTGACCGCCTACACTCCCTGTTTCAGTATCGGGATTTACCTCCGCTACCCCGGTACTACCATCACTCGACATACTGCTCGTATCATCACTCTCCCGTTGATGACCACTACGTAACCTCATCTGTCTTTCTTTCTCATCCCCCATAATGATATACACTGATAAAGACAAATAACCCCCAAAATACAGGCACAGAAATATATACCCTTCTCCTTCCACAAATGTTATTAGGTTTTCAGCCCCAAGTTGTCGGCGCCAAATGTAATGGTTATTAGTTAGTGCCCCACGTTGGGCGCCAAATGTAATGGTCTTGCTTAGGCTGGGATGACAAGTGAAACTGTATTTACTTTGCTCCACGTTGAGCGTACAAATGTAATGGTTTCGCTAGCCCACACTGTTGGGAGAGAAATGTAACTGTTTACCTTTGCCTAAGCTATGTTGTTTTAATGGGCGCCAAGACCTCAATGCAATGTTGAAATCTAAATTTGTATTTAACAACGTCTAGCTCTGGCAGAACACATTCAAGACTCTATTCACTCAGATCGTGGTATGATTTGATCATTAACCCAACAAACAATTGTATCAGGAGAAGGAATTGGTCTATATCTAATGCTACCTACTGAAAGCAAAGATTGCATTGTAAAAGAAATGAATTTATTATATAAAACAAGTATAGCAAAATTAATAATAATAATAAGTACAAAATTTAAATTAGAGCGTTGTGATTTGAATATTACCGATAGAAAATTACGTGAAAACGGAGTCTGATAAATTGATTTTACTCTTATTTCCAAGCTATGAAGTTACTGAAATATGAAATGTAAAACAAAGAAAAATGAGAGATTGCGTATTTCTGCGTCATTTGCGCTTACCATTGGAAATTGCCAAGGCATTTCCCTCGTACTTGCTGATGCTGTGTGCTTCCCACAGTCTCCTGGACGTCGTCATCTCCGTCGAAATTTGATGATATTCTGGTAGATTAGATAATTCTATGGTCCGTACATCGGACCCAAACTCTCGTAAAACCGCACTGGTTACGTTTTACAAAAGTTCGTCGCTAACTCCACTGAACATCGGAGCGACACGCACTTGCGACCGTACACTGCAAGTTCTACACAGATTGTCCTTAACTCCACCGAACATCGGAGCGTCACGCACTTGCGACCGTACACTGCAAGTTCTACACAGATTGTCCGCGTTTCACGGCGCGTCGAACGATATATTCACCTGTTGGCTCCCCCCCATGGTACCGTCTTCCAGCTTACGTTGTCTCCGCTGATTGGCTGAGCACGCCGCCACTTCCCCTCCTCCGGTTCATTACACTCCGCGGGCGAGAGGGAGAAGTCGTTTTCCGTTTCAACAATTCGCCTCTTCTTGACGATGCGACCCAAGATTGCGTCATGCTTCTCGACAGGAATCAGCTTGTATTAGAATTCCCAGTGAGTCATGTCTCTCAAATACCCTAACTGACAAAACTCCGTAAAATTCCGTAATCAGATAATTTTCTATGATATCGTCGTTCGTAATAATTTGCTTGTTAGCGTTTTCTAAGACATAGAAAACCTATCTGTATGCTTATAATTTTTATAAAATGCTCCGAAAATATCTTAATAATAATTATAATAAATTAATAATAATAATAAATTAACATGAAAAATTTATCTTGGCTGAACAATTTGCCGCGTAAATAAATATAGAATGGCTTCCTACTGACTTATGCCTACCCCTCGAAAAACACGTTACATAATGTTCATGCCTTGAAGAACAAGAGATCTTGGCACCCAAATGAATTTTTATTAACATTATTTATTTTGGAAAGACCTCGTGATAGATGGTTTCTGGCATCCCGCTTCTGTAGGATTGACTTGAGAAATTCATTCATTTGTATTTAACCATTTATGCCTAAAAAGTTTTGTTTTTGAATTTTGAAATGAAATTTATTTCATTACATTAGTCAGATATATTTACGATATTTACAGCCATTTTCTAAAATATAATTTTCTAGACATAAAACAGCTGGGGGCACGAAAGTGCCCGTTGGTCATGAGTCCTACAAGCATGCCAAGAAACAATATTTTGCTAAAGTGTAATTGATGGTGAAATATTACACTTCTTTATAGTAAATATCTGTGTTATTTCACTAAGGTCCTATTTTCTAATTATTCACAGGAATATGTCCTGGATAGTGTGTTTATAGATTTACTGAGACTTCACCAAGGTAGTTCAATAAATATTTGAATATACTCTCAGAGTTAACAGACCTAATTTTTACTTTTTATGATATTATTGGTGCCTTTATTGTGGCGAAGTTCGGGCTCTTGGCCCTCTCTTCCACTTATCCACATAACTACAATGCAACTCATGTATTCAGGAATGCTTGTGAAGTGAAACTTGGAACCTCTCGCAAGCCATTACCGTTTTCACCTTGCAGCAAAGGGCACATCTTCTCTTTGCTTGTCTTGTTATGATGAGGTGCCTCTGTGAGTCTTCCCTGGCAGGTTTGCTTACTCTGTCAGAATAATGCATTAGTCCAGGTGTCTTCGGAGGGATGCCATACTTCTGGAGAGGTGTCTGAACACACATTCTTCTAAGAGAAAGGCTGTTTAGGGATATCCCAGAAGACCTTGAGAGCAACCATGCATTATTCATGCATTCATCAACTAACCGAAATATTACTGGTGCGCACCACATTTTCCCACATATGGAAACCCTATAGTTGGCTACGTTATTTCCCATCAGATCTACCCCACCCATGCATGAATTGTATTTGTTTATGACCTTGGGTTGAGGTACACTTATTTTACTTTTCTCTGCCAACAAGTATCTTTCGTCTTGTTGAAGATGAGATATGCCCAATTCATTAGATAGAATGAAAACTGTAACAATGTTTTTGTCGGGAAGAGGCCACTTAACAACTCGATTAGACCGTACAGTACCCGTTCCTTTCATTCCTTTCTTCTGAAGTTTAGCTATCAGTTTGGGCCTGGTGAAAGAATTATCGAAGTAAAGGGAAAACACAATATTTGGATAAGGCTCTATCGCAGATTCACAAAAGGTAAGAACAACTGATTTCCCAAGTCTCGACTTAGGATCTCTGCCCACACTCGGTACAGATCAACTTCCGATTGGCGGCTTCGGTGGTGTAGTTAGTAGTATGCATCTATGCCGAAGGTCGCGGGTCCAAACCCGGCCGAAGTCGTCGGATTTTTTAAGAGCATTAAAAATCCCTCAGTATGCCTTCCTTCGGAGGGGAAGTAAAGCCAGCTGTCCCATGTCATAGATTTATGGCATGAAAAAGAACCTTCCACTAACCACACTTGTGTGAAGCCAAAATTTGTAGGTTAGAATTGATAACGCTCTATTAGTTCCAATGTTCGCAGCCAGGTGCTGACTGCGTTGCCATCTAGTAGCCAAGTCTGTGAGCTAGGTATCGTGGATGGAGCATTTGGTAGCAAAAGTAGGAACTACTTAAAATTATTGTCTGCAGTCCTTACTTTAATTAAAAGAGATAACACACACTAATAGTCATCACAATTAACACCGGTTATCAGACAAATTCTACACACACCTAAAGTACAGGGGCTACATGTCGTAGCCCCTAAACTAAGGAACTAACTTCCGAGCAGTATCCGTTTTTCTGAGCCATCACCTAAGCCTTGAAGCCAAAACTCACTGGTTTTAAGTATGAAAGTTGCTTGCAGCATGTTGCCCAAGATACGGTATATAGAAATGTTTGTTTCTTTTCCGCATTCGACATTAACTGTTCATTGAGTTTTTCTAACAAAGGACAAACTGTTGCAAAATTATAATTTGGAATATTTTTTTTATCACAAGCATGTAAATACCTCGTTATATCTACAAACTTAGATCTTCTCATTGACTTACGAACAAGAATATTTTGAACATCTTCAGCATTTTCCCAAAACATTCACCTGTGTGGAAGAGGGACATATCCACTAAGGCGTAGGACGCCTATGAAAGTGTATACTATATCTTCCATTGACAGCTGAAGAGATGGATTATTTTGTTGTGTTGCATACAGCACTGTGTCTTTCAATGACAGGATTATTTCCGGAGTGAAAAATATTTCTAAGAATGCTAACAGCTGAGAACCTTTGGTCAAGTAGAATGTAGAAGAATGTTTGATCGGCAGAGTATGATGCTGTTGAGTAGTGGTGTAATTGGAAGATCACCCTTTTCCCAATGGAAGGAAGTGCACTCAATGCTGGTTCTTCTGTTGCTACCAGTAGTGGTTGGGCAATCATCAAAGGTGGTATTCAAACTACAGGAACAAGCGAATATCACGATGTTTATATGAGTGTCCAGAAAAGAATGACATGTAAGGGTACTGAGACAACACTACATTTAAACACAGCACCTCTAAACATACATATCTGCCCTATGACAAGCTGAAGAAAAACAAACTGAACTCAAGCCACAGGGAGGGAAGAGAATAAAGTGCATACACTTGAACTAAGCAAAGAAAGACAAACGCACACTACTACTCAACAAATTCATGATTACGCAAGATTAAACATGGCTTCTACTCACCAGAATACTGTCATGTTTTCGTAACATAGAAATATGCTCAAGGGAACGAGTTAAAATACAGTATACGATATTTCTCTTCACTCACATAAATAGACTTATAAAAGGAGTAGAGAATTAAAGTGGAGAGCTTACATTAAAACGTATCTGTTATGCTTGAGAAATGAATAGGATAGATGCATAGGTTATGCCTCTAAATGGCATTGTTAAGAAAGGAAGTATCGATTAAGAATAATCACAAGTATGGCATAGTACATTGAATAAATTCCATAACCAAGATCAGGTCATGAAATAAAATATATAAGGATAGAGATTATAATAAAAGTTGTCTCAAATGAGCCAAAGAAAACAGCTCACTTCTTACCTTGACTAGTATGCCTCAATATAGAGCAGCCTTGGGTTTTTATGGGTTTCTACTCCCATGACCTATGGTGCCACATTTTGAGGATCTGACCATCCTTCGGAGTGCGGAGTGTCTACCTAGCGGAAATTTCCTTCAAAGCATTGGGGGGGAGGGGTCAAGGCCTCTCACCAACGCGGACCTGGTACGATTCCTGGTCAATTCATGTGAGATTTTCCAAATGAAATGCCATGTCCTGTGGTTCGGATTCCAGGTAAAAAGGAGGTTCCGTGGCTCATGATCGTGAGATCAACGGTCACGTTAGACTACAAGCTTGCGTCCTTGCTTTTTTAAATATGTTTGTTGTATTTAGGTGTTTATGAATGCTACAAAAGTTAGTAAATACAGTATGTAAAACAATTATTAAATTAAGAAATGAGGCATTCCCACCATATAATTTATCTGCATTTTATATCAGATCATAGATATTTATTTACAGCCTATGCTGTATATAATTACTAGGTACATATTAGGTTTTTTGTTGTTTTTTGTTTACTTTCTTGGACAGAGATATCAATGATGTTTAAGATAGTTTGAGATAAAGGGGTAAAAGATCGATATCTTTTATGAAAAACAGTGGCATAGAACCTCGGTTGTTCACAAATAATGTACAATACATGAAATATTTAACAATTTGGGATATTAAAGTCATCACTGACTATAATCAAAACAACTGAAACTTTCCTGCCGGTACTTAAACAAACTTCCAAGTGCCGTAATTTAAAATACTTTCTCTCATAATTTTGCCACATTTGTACTTGCACTATATTATATTTTGCCTACTGTTGCAATGTTAGGCAGAAAATAATATTGAACATCGTAACACAAGGATATTTCCAACTTCTCATGTCAGTCATTGTCCTCTTCCTGAGTAAAAGTGTTAGTTATTGAGGTTTTATGGAGCGGAACTATGAAGTAATCTGCCCCTGGAGTAAAAGTGTAATTATTTTGTAATTGCTGGTTATTGACATTTCAGATAAAAGGAATTATATTGTGTTGCCAGCTTAGCAACAAGTTACTAGATTATTCATTTTTACATGTATATTTTGTTAACTAAACATAAATTTAGGTAACAATTTAGTGACTTTTTGAAGTTCTTTGTTTTCTCTCTCTATTAATAACATGAACATCTGACAACTTCAGTACCAAGCGATTGTCAGCAAATATAAGACAGCAACACTGATTCTCTGAATTGTGTTTTATCAGTTCCACCCTATTAATCTCTGAAAGGGAATGAAAACCTCAATAATAATGATCATAATTTATGGTTTTTTTTTTTTTTTCTTCCAACCTCCGTTAACATCGTTAGCAAATCGAGTGGCAGTAGGAGGGTATCCTTGGTAGGCGCCTGTGATCTCCCCCACAATAACCACTGTCATTTCCAACATTCCGCCACATCTTGAGCTGAATTGCAGGCACATAAACATGGTTGCCACAATTGATTCTCCCGCCAAGTGCGAGTTGCGAAGCCTAATTTGTTTTCTTCAAGCAGAAGGGAGCAGTATACTGAAAATTCATCGAAGAATTTCTTCTTGACAACACCCTCCCTCACGGTGCTGCTGTAGCCCAACAGCTTCTAGAGCAATTTCAATGGGAAGGTTTTGATCACCCAGCGTTCAGCCCCAACTTAGTGCCGAGTGAACTCCACTTCTTCCCTGAACTGAAAAAGTGGCTAGGACGAGCTTCTAAAGAACTCTGACGGCAATATCCTATGAAAGCTTATCCTCAGATATGACAATTGCCTCAATCTTTAAAGTAAGTATTGCAAACTTTTAAATGTCTGTACATACATTTTGGTAATGAATTCATTATTTACACTTGCCTTTTTTTGTATATACAAGGGAAGTTCCGAAAGTAAGTTTCGTCCATTTTATTGCACGAGCAGATGGTACACCAGGTGACACAAAAAATCGCCTTAAGAATCCACAGTCGTGTCAAGTTCAACGACAAAAGGAGCATCAGCGGAGGAGAAATTACGCATGCGCAGAGCGCTGACTAAGAGAGAGAGAAGCAGCAGACAGGCGTGCCCGATGTCATTCGAATACAACAAATGATGGCATACAGACATATACTGACAATGTGGTTGCCAATGGAAGTGCGTGGTGTGATCCGGTATGAATGGACACGTGAGACTAGTGTGTCAGTCATCCATGATCGCCTTCAGACCTTGTATGGTGATCAGGCATGTTTCGTCAAGTGGTCGGTCGCTGGTGTTGCATGTTCAATAACGAACGGCAGAGTGTGGAGGATGAAGTTGGAAGTGGGTGTCCCTCCACATCCACGAATGTGAGGTGGATCAGGCTGTGCGACAATTCCTTGCATCGCAGGGCACACAGTTTTACCAGAGTTGTTTCCTCTAAACTAATTGCATGCTGCGACAAGTGTTTCAATGTTGGTGGCAACTATGTTGCAGAATTTTGCAATGTGTGTAGTTCATGATGCCATGGTGTATGTCAGTTTGGCAATAAGGTGTACCTGGGAAACGTATTTTCCTAACTTCCCTCGTACCATCAAAAGTTGAAGAAAAATAAAAAAAGCAAAAAAAGCCTCCCTCGTATTTTAATAGGTGACTAAAATTTTTTGCTTTGGCAGCTGAATATTTTCCACATTACTATATTTTACTACAAAAATGGAATGATCTTTGTTAAACAATTCAATGAAAAGAGTATTTTGCTCTTTGTTCAGCCAGCATTGAAGACTTCTGCTGAGAAACTTGTTGGAGAGTCTCAAGACATGACTGCATGTGACTGTGCCGATACTGTGATTCTTGTAATTGGCGCTTAAGTCTCAACAGTAAGGCGTTGTTTCGTTTCTGGAACATAACAAAATGAAATTAAAAACAAAACACCACTGGAATAATTGTTTCATTAGTCATATTCATGTATTACATGTACCTGCAGAACCAGATTTTCCCTTTCAGATTTATGCACTTGTTCAGCAAGAGGCCCTCTGGCAGATATCTTCTGGTTCAAAGCTGTTTCTAGAGATTCTTTCATGTCTTGAATTTTCATTTTCCTCTTTTGTATAATCTTCAAAAGTTGTGGAGAGGGTTTGATCACTTCTCTTGGAGGTTCTAAATTGTAAGAAACATTGATTAGCTTAAATGAGCAGCCTGGAATATAATATAGATCTTAATTAGATAACTAAACAGCAAATCTGACTGGCTCCTCAGCGCACACCACAACTGCAGAAAGTCGAATCCCAACACTGACAACAGCTAAGTTTGTGTCTTTCATGGGTTTTTCAATGTTCCCTTGAGGCAAATACTGGGATAGTACCTTATTTCCAGTCTCAGGGCACCTACCCCAATCACTGACATGAATAATTAAAAGTTTCACTATTCGGCAGGCAGTTTTCACACCGAAATGGCAAGTCACAGGTTGTATGCGTCCTGGAGTCGGGAGGCATGAGACTTAAACACCGAACCCTGTAATCAAGCAAAAGCTTAAGCACCGAGGATGGAAGTTGCACTTGCATCCAGGAAGCAATAGTGGTATATGCAGCTCGAAGACCAGCAGGTTGCTTTTTATTAGGGGTCGACGGTGCACCGATTTTTCGGTTTCGGTACGGTACAAAGGAAATTACCGACCTCGGTTCGAGACGACATAAAACTCGGTAAAAAGTTCGGTTCAGTACAAGAGACATAAATACCGTAATTTAAGGAATCCTTTTTTTAGACATCCAAAGTATTGTCCTTTATTATCAAATGTTTTACTTCAATAGTTAGATAAATACAGTAAAACTTCTTGTATACGGTTCGTATTTATACGTTTTCTATACTATTTTTTCCTGGTCCCGGCAAAATGCCTATACTTTCCATGTTAATTTATCTCCGATATACGTTTTACATTTATTCGTTTTTCACGCTTATACGATAATATTTAAGTCCCTTGCAATATAAAGCATCATTTATACGTTGCGTGTTCTGAGGAAGTACGTATGTTCGAATGCAAACTTTTGTTACCGCATGTAATTCCGTTCGGACGAATGCACCGCGTGCTATATTATGTTACGATGGCCTTGAGCGACACCGGTGGTCACGGCGACACTCGCTTGCCAGAGTGTCGTAACAAGGAAAAACAGCTTGCGTAATAAGCAAGCGCTATTATTGTGTTAGCCTTTCAAAATAACAGGAAGCAGCCATAAAACACAGTTAGACAGCATCTGAAGCTTATGTTAAGATGAGCGGAAGTGTTTTACGATCGCCGATATATTAAAAAATATATTATTTCCGCTTTTATAATTTTCATTCGTGTTTTTTTAGGACTTCTCGTCAACTCATTAAAAATACGCGATTGATTCTGTGTTCTAATAATCTTGCATCTTCAGACAAATGAAAATCCATTAACTTAGGCCTACACTACGGCATTTTATTAATGACGATGAAGAGCCGCAGAATAATAAAGTGGATTTTAATGATGCTGTCAATGCTCTATGGACCATCAAACATTTTGTGACGCACCATAACGTTTCTGAGGAAATAATGGCCGAATTATATCGGTTTGAAAATACTGTTCACGCCGTGGCCTCGGCCAACAAAAAACAAGTCAAGATAACAGACTACTTCGTAAAGTGACTCAATTTTCTTTGTTTTGTTATATCTGGGTGCATTTCTCTTGTAGTTGTTTTGTTACATATTGCCGATTATTGTTAAACAATCTTATTATTATTTCTTGTTTTTCACTTCTTAACGGAAACCCTCGCTCGCCCGCCGCCCGCGTTGCTAGCCTGTCTCCCGCCAGGCACTTGCCGTAATGCGTAGCTCGCGCGGCACAGTCATTGAGTCGACTATAGCCTATAGTTCACAGCTGGTGCTGAAAATGTTCGCCATTCATTGCTACACATCGCTGGCACCTCTTCATGAAGTTGTCATTTACGTTCTGAAGTTCCTCAGCACCGATTGACTCTATTTCATCTGTAATATACCTTAGTCCAAAGAATATGGACTGTTAAAGCCGTGGCGTCAAGAAGCGCATACGGCAAAGTGCTTTGCGAGAACCGGCTCGCGGCGCGAGCGAGGGTCCCTGTCGCTTTTAAAACAAAGTCCCTGTATAACCCATATTGTCACATACATTTTGCAGTTTTTATTTACCGACTTTCATTTACGCGTTTATCACATTTATGCGTGTTTTTTTTCCTTTGGTCCCCTGGAAATCGTATAAGTGAAGTTCTACTACTAGAGCACAATAACTCTTCTGATTAATAAAATTAAATTATGGACTTAAGTGTTCCTGTGTGAGCCTAATGTCTATTTAATGTGTGCACCAATTGGCTTACTCCATACTAAAAGGGCAAGTTTGAAAGTTAATGGAACATTGTATGAGATTATTAGCTGTTCATTTTTTCCGTATTTTAAATAAAAATTGTGCTATTTGGCAAGTATTTGGTTTACTGTATAATCATTAGAACTCATGTGTTACTTTTTTCTTAATGGTTTACAAATTTCTCTAATTTAACATGTTAAAATCAGCCGAGCTGTACCGAACCGATTTTGTACCGAGAACCGAAGTACAATTTTTTTAACCGAACCGTACCGAACCCAAATTTTCAGTACCGAAGACCCCTACTTTTTATCAGCATGCATCTTTATTGTGCAGGTCTATAATCGGGAATTATGGTCGCCCTCGGAAAGAAGAGAGAAGAAAGGCTCACCACCAACCAGGTTGGCCGAAAACTGTCCTTAACTTAAAATCATCCCTAGTGCTACCTATTATTTCAAACTGTGATTTCCAACCAACCGTTCATCAAGTACTTTCAGAGATTTTATTAGTTGCGAGTAGATTAGTAGGCTACTTCTGGAAGTACTTCAAGAAGAAAAACATCCCCCAGTCCATTGACACATTTTATTGCCT
Source organism: Meconema thalassinum (assembly GCA_946902985.2). Classification (NCBI taxonomy): domain Eukaryota; kingdom Metazoa; phylum Arthropoda; class Insecta; order Orthoptera; family Tettigoniidae; genus Meconema; species Meconema thalassinum. The sequence continues at coordinate 410,106,269 of OX336392.1, forward strand.
ATATGGCATATTTTAATGAGTTTTCCGTTGTTGTTTTTTGAGAAATTGATCAATGTATAATATTTTAGTACCAATTTTAAGGCTTTTTATTTTATTTTTTCATCTGGATCATATTAGCAGTAATGTTGCACGCGTTGGAGCAGCTCGTCACGTGGAGAGGAGTGTGTTGATGTGATGATGTTATGCAGTGAATGCCCTGCTGCATCATCCTTCCCAGCTTTGGCTAGCCAATGGTAGTAGTGCTTTAATTTGTAATGGGGATGTGAAATGGTTGCGTGCCAGACAAATTATATGAAGTTACACGTATAAAGTGTGAGAAAAGACCTTTAAATGTCGGAAGTACAGTAAGGCCAACTTCGAGTGGTAGATAAACTAATTTACAGAAAGAGTTTTCAGGTGACTTAATATCTACAGAGAATTGGGTAATGTTCTGTGGAGAGTGTGAAAAATATATAGGGAGTGAGAAAAGATTTTAAGTAGTTCAGCACACAAAAACAGCGAAACATTAGGAAAATTTAACCAGAAAACTCACAAATACAAAGCCTGTTCAAAAGCAACTAGTAGGGTTACAGAATTTTCTTATGACTTGTGCCAAGCATTTTTAGCTGCTGATATTCCCTTGTGGAAAATTAATTATCCAACATTGCAATTTTTTCTTGCTTAATACACTAAACATGAGCCCAAAGAAAGTACATTGCATAAGATATTATGTAGGACTTTGTTACAATAAGAAACAAAAAAGTCAACCCCTGGCACTATCCAGCCCATGACGGTATCTCAAATTTACAGAATGAACTAGCGGATCAATGTTTGTGATTGTTGATGAAACACTGATTCTGTGGGTCGTTTTATTGCTAATATAATTGATGGTGCCTTAAAGAAGGAACAAAGGGCGATGGATACCTTATTTCCTTAATGTGTATGAATTGCCAGCCACTAACAATGTATCTGTGACCCAGTGTGTGATTAACTCCTTGAACTTATTGTGGCCATCTGGTATCAAATATGAGCAGCAAATTTTATTTGTTACTAGCTGTGGAATGAGAGAGTAAAAGAAGCTGTGGGAAGGAAGAACAAGGCTTTCAGAGTGTGGTTCCAGGAAAGAACTGATCTGGCAAGGGAAGATTATAAGATAAAGAAGAAAGAAGCAAACAAGATTGTCGCAGAGGAGAGGAAGAAGTGGATGGTAAAGTGGACAGAGATGATGGAGGAAGACAGTAGGAGGAAATAAGAAAGTACTTTATGGGATGGTCAAAAGTAAGACAAGAGGTCTGCGAAAGGATGTGGTAATGATGGACAAAAACGGAAATGAGGTACACAACAAAGAGACACTCAAGACAGTGTGGAAAGAGTACTTTGAGGATTTGCTGAATCCAAATGGTCATAGGGAGGAAGACAATGCATTGGAAGATGGAGAAGACAACACAGGAATGGAAAAGGACCTGACTTGGAGAGAACTGGAGATGGCTATAGACAAGATGAAAGGAGGAAGGGCACCGGGTGTGGATGAAGTGAGTGTTGAAATGGTGAAGGCAGCAGGGGAGGTTGGGAAACAGTGGCTGTACCGTGTGATGAGGGTGATATGGAAGGAGAAAAAGACCCCAGAGGATTGGAAGAATGGATTAATTGTCCCAATATTTAAGAAAGGAGTGCAGAAATTACAGGGGAGTCACACTCCTATCTCACTGTGCCAAGATATATGAAAAGATATTAGAAAGTAGAATACGAGCCAAAGTGGAGAGAAAATTGAGAGAGGAGCAGTATGGATTCAGACCTGGGAGATCAACAGTGGATCTCATATTTTCAGTGAGACAGCTCCAGGAACACCACTATGAATTTGGAGAGGATCTGTTGATGGCCTTCCTGGACATCGAAAAGGCCTATGATAGTGTGTGTATGGAGAAGGTTTGGGAAGCAATGGAAAACATGGGAGTGGAAAAAGGGACTGTAGGCAGAGTGAAGGAGATGTATTGTGGAAGTGTGAGTTGTGTGAAAGTTGGAGGGGAAAGAACAGACTGGTTCAGACAAATGAGTGGCCTGAAACAGGGTAGTGCGCTGTCACCCCTTCTCTTTATTGTGGTTATGGACGAGGTAATGACACGGATAGCAGGAAAGATAGGTGAAGATAAGATGAAAGCAATGGTGTTTGCAGATGATCTCATGGTCTGGGGAAACAAGGAGGAGGAAATTCAGGAGCAACTGAAGGCTTGGGAAGAAACAGTGGGAGAGTACGGATGGAAGTTCAACATCAGTAAATGTGAGATCCTGTTAACGACCAGGAAAAAGGACAGACCAATGAGTGGGATAACACTTGGAGGTGGACAGCTGAAGACGGTGGAAAGTCTCAAGTACTTGGGAAGTCTAGTGGAGGAAAATGGGAGAAATGACAAAGAGATTACGGAACGTGGCAGACAGGCAGAAGCATTAGGAGCTTAGTGTGGAATAAAGATGTCCCACAAAAAAGCAAGGAAGTGTTATACAGAAGCTACTACCGTATATACTCGAATACCACCCGCACATTTTTAAACAAATTCGGACGTGAAAAATTGGGGTGCGGGTCTTATTTGAGTCATCCAAATTTGAAAGATCTAAATTGCCCGCCGCGCGTGATATCGGGTGCGGCGAGTATCCGCTAGATGGTGCTAGCCTTCTTCCGGCTATAACTTTGTTTTACCGTAAGCACGCGGCGTCATACAGTCATGGGAATACTAATTGTCATTTCTGGTCCGTATTGACGTATATAAAGATAAAAACTTCACTTATACGATTTTCAAGGGACCAAATGAAAAAAACGTATAAGCGTGAAAAACGCGTAAATGAAAGTTGCTTAATAAAAACTGCAAAATGTATGTGACATTATGGGTTATACAGGGACTTGGTGTTATATGCGACGCGGACCCTCGCTCGCGGCGCCGGTCCCCCGTCAAGCACTTGGCCGTAATGCGCTTCTCGGCGCCACAAGTTTCCCTCCTTTGCAGTGTGCTTGAGCAGTGTGGGGTTCAGTTTAGTCAATTGTTCACGTCTTTAGTGCTCAAGGTGATGTTCCAATGAGATTTTCATTACGTGAACGTGTGTAAATACCTTCTTAAAGTACAGGAAATCTTTCGCGAAAATGAGCTTAAAGACTATATTACAGTTGAAATACAGTCAATCGGTGGTGAGGAACTTCAGAACGTAAATGACAATTTCATAAAGAGGTGCCAGCGATGTGGAGCAGTGGATGGCGAACATTTTCAGCACCAGCTGTGAACTACAGTATAGGCTATAGGCCGCGCGAGCTACGCATTACGGTAAAGTGCCTGGCGGGAGACAGTCCCGCAGCGCGGGCGAGCGGCGAGCGATGGCCCCCGTTAAGAAGTGAACAACAGCAATCGTAATGCACTTCCTTTTCCTTTCACCCATGTTCACTGCTATCAAGGTTAACCACAACTGAAGCACCGAACAAGGCAGAACAATGACTGAAGCAAGTGATGTATTTCGCAACACACGCAACTCCGGCTGAACATAGCTTCAAGGTCGTTCTCGCCACAACATAGCGCCGCGTGAGGGATGGTTTCCGAGAAACGTACAGTGCGTCTCATAAGTTTATGGCTCCAATATTTTTAGAGATTTTAGGTAGGGAAACCGTTGTAAACGTATAAACGACGCATTTTTCTCTCGGGGACGTAAGATATGATCGTATAAGCGTGAAAAACGAATAAATGTAAAACGTATATCGGAAATAAATTAACATGGAAAGTATAGGGATTTTGCCGGGACCAAGAAAAAAAATCGTATAAGTGTAGAAAACGTATAAGTGTGAATCGTATAAAAGAAGTTTTACTGTACATACAGTCACACGCACGTTCTCCGAGTGTAAAAATGAATGCTACGAAACGTTTGCGGTCATTTACTGTGAGTGAGAAATTGAAAGTTGTGAGGGAAGCTGAAGTTATTGGAAATCGTGCCCGGTAGGAAATATGATATTGACGAGTCATGTATTCGTGATTGAGCGAGATGACGTCTATGCTGCGTGAACCGCCCGTTCAAAGCAGCCTTGAAACAGCTGTGTACGAAGCGGATGGCGGCCGATAAGCACACACCGACTCCAACTGGTCGTATTCAGCGCCCGAAAGTTCAGCTGCTGTGTTCGTGGATTTTGACGGCATGGAATCGTATCTCTAGAGATCTCATACGGAAGAGCTTCAAGAAATGTAGTATTTCGAATGCTATGGATGGCAGTGATGACTTAGTGGGAAAGTGATGGTGATAAAAGTTCCGAAGTTGGTACTTCTGATGACGATGAATGAAGTGTTTGTGTACTTTTATTTGTATTTTTAATCGTTTGATGTGTGTTATTTTAGGACGACTTCAAAACTGTTGGAAACTATTTTGGATAAATGCTATTCTGTTTTTTTAATAATTTTGAGTAAAAATTTTTTTTTTTAAATTTTGTTCTTCAAAATCAGGGTGCGGGTCTTATTCGGGGGCGGGTCGTATTCGAGTAAATACGGTATATCCCGATACTGACCTATGCTTCAGAAACGTGGACAATGAAGAAAAGAGACATAAGCAGAATACAGGCAGGTGAAATGAAGTTCCTGCGAAGTAGGATCGGAGTAACAAGAAGAGACAGGTTGAGGAATGAAAAGGTCAGGGAAATGGTGAAAGAGGAGCCCTTGCAAGGTAGGATTGAGACGTCAAGACTGAGGTGGTATGGACACTTAAAGAGAATGGATGAGAAGAGGATTCCCAAGAGGATACATGAGATGCAGATGCAGAAGAAACGACCAAGGGGAAGACCAAGAGATAGATGGCTGAAAGAAGTGGAGGAATGTGTCAAGAAGAGAGGCGAGGACTGGACCAGAGTGACAGCGGAGAGGTAGTGGGAAGAAAGGACTAAGTGGCGAGGCTTATGTTCCAAACAGACCCAGCCTGGGGCTGGAAACTGTACAAGATGATGATGATGATTTTAATAGCACTTTAAATTAGGCATTATACCAGATCAAAACATTAAGAAGGTCACTAAGACCACACGTGTCACTTCTAGCTGAACTTGTTTTTTATAATATGGTTAAGATGATGTTTTAGAAATAGCTTTTAGAGTGTCACTTTTAATGTTTTGTTTAAAATAAAGTGTCAAAAACAAACAACAATTACAAAGAAACCGATATTCAAAAACTTCTGGGCTTTACAAACATTCCATGTCATGAAATAAGGAAGGGCTACGATTCTTTCAAGGATATTATTGAATCGCAGTTAAAACAAAATGAGGAGTGTGAAGTAGCAGCCTACGTGCCTTGACTGCTGTCCAATATGAACATGAACATTTTGCCTAGAGTTCTTTAGATCTTTTGTGGATAGTGAGCATGTTTTGTCACACTACAATACAGTTGTTACAGACAGAAGGTGTAACTTGAAAGAGTGCAACACAGAGTTATTTACAATGCTTTCATTTGAACATTAAATTGCATCTCAAGTGTCGCCAATAAAGTCATATAGTCCGTAAGAATCCGGAAAAAAAAAATAGATGCTAAATAGGGAAAAAATAGATGCTAATTTAAAGGAAAATAGATGCTAAATTTTCAGGTCCCTACCTATTATTAATAATTTCTTGAGTCCTCTCCTCGAATTTGTTTCTAATGTTTTTCTTCTGCATGAACTTTACGTGCATAGGAATTAGATTGTGATTCCTGCATTCTTTGACAAAGTAAATGTCTTTGATGGTTGTGGATAGTTTTATTTTAAGCTCTTTATATTTGAATCTTAACCTCTTGGCATGGCTCGCCTTATCTTCAAGATTAATGGAGGATTATCCATTTCACAAGACATACTCCGCTTTGCAACAAGTCTATCACTACCCCCACACACATCTCCTCCCTCCCCCTCCCCTCCTTCCAGTTCCTGACCTGCTACAAGGTCGGGCTAGCTCAGTTCACACAGCAACGTGCCGTCAGACGCAGCACACTCTGAACCTTCAACAGCTTAAGTAAAGGTAAGCAACCCGGCGCTCGAGTCATCCTCTTACATGTTCATACGTGTAGGCGACTATAATGATACTTCTTTTTCTTCCTATTACAGCCTCCAGGTAGGAAGGCTGACAGTCAGTTATACCTTCAATTCGAGCTTAGTAAGTTAACACTACAAATTTTCGTTTTATCCCTCGTTTCTCTGACACATTCGTTCCTTCTAAGACTCATTATTATCTCTCTAGTTTGGACAGCAGGCTGGTTCACCCCCTTCATAGGTTCCGATTGACTTTTCATCACAAGGTTGTAATGTCTCGACCCAATCCAACATTAAGGAAAAAGGCCGGCAAGGCAACGGTCCAGCTTTGTTCAAAATATACTCTCAAGCCAAACCATGAAGATTGGCTGAAAAATGGGATGCAGAACTACAAAGGAGAGCCAATAAGCCCATTGGTCATCTTCTAATTATATCCAAATATTTTTTAAACATTTTAAATAAATATTTTAATAGCACTTTGAATTGGGCATTATACCAGATCAAAACATTAAGGAGGTCACTAAGACCACACGTGTCTCTTCTATCTGTACTTGTTTTTGTTTTTTATAATACTGTATGGTTAAGATGATGTTTTAGAAATAGCTTTTAGAGTGTTACTTTTAATGTTTTTCTCTAAATATGCATGATTTGTGTCTAATATGATGGATGTGAATATGTACATAATCTATGCGGCTGAAGAAGGGGCCATGAGGCCCGAAACATGTCCCCAGAGGCAATAAATTGTTAATTGCCAGTAATAAATTGTATTGATTGGGCGGAGACCCTCTCACCCCATTAGAATCGTTATTGAAATGTTCTCTACCAGACATAATGCGACTAACTTATGATCAGATACAAAGTTGCATGAATGTTGTATAAACCTTAGTATTATATTGTAAGCAACAGAAAAACACTTCAAATAACACATGAACATGTTGTTTAATTTATGATAGCATCCTTTATTTGAACTTCGACCCTTGTATTAGATCATAACATAAAATGATTGATTGGAACACACAGAGAGTAAATTTGTAAACCAATTATAATCACAGTGTGAATGTCTAAGCAACATTATCTACCTAAATATTCTGAATCATTTAAGGTCACAACACTTAGCCAACTAAGCCTTGACCAGATACCTCACCGAATTATTCTGGAGTTATCAAATCTCGTACCGCTATTTGATGAGATTGGGATGATTATGACGTAACTTACCTTCATTCCTAGACATTCTTTTAGCATATTGTGACATCATTTCTTGATGTTTTAGTTGCTTTGCTTTCTCAGTAGTATGGATTAATTTAGCTTTAACTTGCTGCCATTGTAGAGCATCATTTGCAGAACTGATCTCCTTTATGTTGGTTATTTGAAACAAATGCAATATATTACTAATTAAAATATAGTATTATGACATCAAGTCCAGGCAAAACAATCACTCAGTTCTTTGTTGAAGCTCAGCTAAGATGGTAGGTCATCAGAAGAAAATGGATCCACAAAGAACATCTAGAAATGTGGATGGAGAAAGACATCAAAGGCTAGAGCCCAAGGGATTAGGCGAAGGAAGGGATGGCTCGATCAAGTAAAGCAAAACATAAAAAGGAGAGGGTGAGATTGGCAACAGATTCTGAACGATGAGATCTACCCAAATAGGAAGAATAGGAGAGCACTCGTTCACATCACCATGGAAACTGGAACTGGTTAAAAATGATTACTTTTGTGGCAAAATTAAAGTTCATGGACTCCAGTATTTTAGTTATACCTTGTCATGTACCAAACCACTTGGCCATGCTACTAATCGGATCTTATTTTAGTAATAATATTAATAATATTGTATGGCCTCGGGTGCCGGGTGCAAGCTGTGTTAAATGACACCCAGAGGGCAGCCTGCATGTCGAATTTTGTCATTCCTTTGAACGCTATGAAAGCCAAGGAGGTTGGATGTCTAAGCTCCTTGACACTACAGCACTTTCTAGTAGAGAATGGAGGAACTTTGTGTTGGCGGAAAATCCCGCGATTAATTTTGCCATTGAACATGGTCTACTGAATTCAAATGGGTTCTTTAACATGCCAACAACGTATGACATCCATGTCGTGATTTTTGTCGCCTTTCAAAAATCACTTACCACGGCCAGGGGCGAACCTGCAAGCTTGGGGTTGGTAATCCGACACGTTAACCACTCGCCCACCGTGGCGAGCCTTATTTTAGTGTAAGTGCTTTACCTTATTTAAGTCAGATGATAACCCTAACAGTGATATATATTTAGGGGCAGATGACCTCGTAGTTCTGCCCCTTAAAACAAAGATAACAAACTGTGATAATAATAATATCGTATGGCCTCGGGTGCCTGGTGCAAGCTTTGTTATTTAACACCCAGAGGGTAGCTTGCATGTCGAATTTCGTTGTTCCTTGACTATGAATAAAGCCCTGCGCGGATGCGGATAAACACGCGGATATAGTTTGCATGGCTGTGCGGATAATGTTTCGAGTAAATTTGCGGATAGTTTTTAGAATACAAACTTACGATAATATTACATATTTGATATGCCAATCTACAGCTTCATGCTTAAAATAGGAATACTCCTATAGCCTATTGCGTACGAAATATCCAGGCACGTATTGCACTGATACACGAGAAGATTATTTTACTCTTATGCTTTCAACTACATTTTATTAAGTAGCCTACCGTATGTTTGTAGTAGATGGTCTTGACATCCCTTCATCATCATCAATTCTCACTGCCATTATTACTATACGTATGAGATATAATGCTGTCATTAAGCTTGTTAGTTCATCGTGGTGACATCATTAATATTCCTCATGTCAGCTACTTCGCCGTTTAAGCTATCCTGGAAGATATGGTTCCAGGTTTATCTGTAGATTTATTTCCAACTTGGCACTAAAGTACGAGGTATGACATCAACTATGCCAACATGGATGGGTCAAGAAGAAGAAGGAGGATGATGACTGACTTGGAATTTCCGGCCAAGCGTAAAGAGAGGTTCACTTATTAGTGAATGTTACCGCGACCGTGAGTATGAACATAATTTCACCAACATGGATAAACTATTTATTAAAATAAAACAAGGTGAATATTCAATAGCACGTGAAACAAAGCTCAAGTCAACGATATGGCAGACATTTGGTTAAGTTTTCAATGGAAACGATACAGTAGGATGTTTTACCTGTAAAAAAAGTGTATTCATACTCAGGACACAAATCAGGCACATCAAACTTACTGAGGCACAAGTGCGAAAGTAGCCAAATTTTTGTCTAAAGCGGAGGTCAAGGAACCAGAAGTGTCAACCAACTTGAAGTCCCTTGCAATGAATCAAATTGTCAGGAACTACTTTCTCCTCAAATGTCTAAATGTGTTGGTTTAACACTGTATGCTTTATCTAATAAATTAAACATAATATTGAAATATCAGCAGATTGGGATAAAAGTCATGCGGATGCGGGGCAGATCCGGATAACAGTCGTGCGGATGCGGGGTGAATGCAAGCCGTGAGGATGCGGATAAAAGTCGTGCGGATGCGGATATAAGTTGGGCGGATGCGGATAACGTTTTGCGTATCCGCGCAGGGCTCTAACTATGACTATGATGTGGTATCCTCAGTGATCAGCCTGAGTATTAAGATAGGCTTTCAGATACTTAATAAAACAGATTGTAAAAGCTTTCTTCACACAAATGGCCATACTACAGAATGAAAAGTCAGAATTTAGCCTCAACCAATTAACAGTAGTGTATTGGAGAGATCCAAGCATTTGACCTGACCAATAATTCCCGGGAAACCTATCTGATAGAAGATCTAAGGCTGCAAGTGCATCTGCAGCACACAAAGAACTATTACAAGAGCTACTAGGAAAAAGGGACTCGATCTACACAACATACACAACACAATGATCAACAAAGATGAAAGAAGAATATGAGCTGAGACATCTGTTGAAGCGCTTTGCGATGCACGGATTCCATCATCGTATTTGTGCCAGAAAATCCTTTCACCAGGCTAGCCATGAGTGTACATGTGTTAGGTGTGGTGAACAGTGTGATACATATCACGAAATGAAGTGCAAGATGAGAGCAGTCTCTGTAACTGAATTTTGCTCCGATTCTTGAGCCTGATGTAATGTACATATACAGTGCGCCAGGAAATGTTCTCCGCAGTGGCTACGTGCAGATGCGAGAATAGCGTCATCAGTTTAGTTGGCAGCACGGTGTCCTTGATAGGGTGAAGGCCACATGTGTGGGCTATGGACTGTCGAAATCGTCAGTGTGTATAGTTAGATTGGAAGAGTGCAACAGTATGTTATGAATGGCTGTGCTGAGTTAAAGTTTACTGTTAGTTTGTTTTGATACAAGCGACAGGCGTGCTGCCAACGTAACTGGTGACGCTATCTCTCGCAGCAGCTTGTAGGCACATTTGTTATTATAATTCCTATTCTTTGAAGAATAAGAGTTGAAAATGAGACCTCTATCAGGACTCAAAACCCAATTCTCTTGCAACATGGTGGACACGGGCTCTTGAGGACTCAAAGACAAGATATAGGGACAGCAGGGTTAGAGCACATGACGATGAAAATTAAGAACCCATGTGAGGCCAGTGACCTAATTTTAAATACAGCGACATGAAGTCCCCCTTACATTAAGCTAGCCAGAGGAGTGTTTTTACCTGAGGTAGCTCAACTCTTGATATAATGGCTGAAGCTATGGAGCACCATATAGTCATCAAGAGTTGGCAAATGAGCTACCTTAGGCGATCACTAGGGGTGGTGATTTTTAGTATTTTGAAATCTGAAATTTAGCATTTTGTAGCTTTTATACATTTGAAATTTAGCATTTTATAGCATTTTGAAGAAAGAAAACCACAAATCTAACAAATGAGTGATTTTGAAATGACATTAATGTGAAATTAAAATCACACTTGTAAAAGGTTAACAGTGAGATAAAAAATGCGTGTAATAAATTTATGTATTTATTTTACATTAATTAGGTTAAAGTATCAGAGAAGAAAATTGTTAGAAGTCAAAATATTACACAGAAAGAAATTTATACTGATGCAAAATCAGAATAATACAGAGAAAATACACAAAATCAACTCAAGTCTTGCTTAAAAATCCACCAAAGTGGGTAAGTGAATGCAAGTTCATGAATCATTCACATTGCACTTGTTGACTTGACCTACGCGAACGAAATTAAAGCGACTGACGGGCGGGCAAAAAGTGCAGGAGGATTACTTTCCGCATTCCAGACTGGTGGTCAAACTGTCATAAACATTTCAAGAGCGTAGAAACTCCTCATTTGAAGTTCCCATACGAAAAGAAAGAATAAAAAACGTGGATTTCGCATTTTGTCACGTTCTCAAAACTCATTAAAAAGTGGTTTACAGGTCGCGAAAAGTGAAAATACGAGAGTGCAGGCCATTCATTATAAACATTTCACACTTTATCGCATTTGCAAATAACACCACCCCTAGCGATCACTTATCACAGTGTATTTCTAACATATTACCTGCTGGAATGTAGAAGATGTGGATTTGAGTCTCATTTTTGTTTCTCAGGCTTGAAATTGTGAATCTTACATTCTCCAATGGGGCAGATAATCTAGATGTTTTGCCCCTTAAAATATCATCATCATCTTCCTTCCAAGTATTGGGCCAAATGTTCCGTTACGGTCTTGCACTTTCCCTCCGTCTCTTCATCAGGGGTCCTATCGATCTATTTCCCCGTGGCTGGTAGCGAAGGATCTCCTTTGGTAATCTTCCAGGTTCCATCCTTTGGACATGATGTTTCCAGTTCTCTTGGTAGTCACAAATGTACGTAGTTATTGGTTTCACTTTTAGTTCCTACAGCACATCCTAATTTCTCTTATGATCACATTTAGTATAGCCTGCTGTCCAGCGCATGAAGGTCATTTTGCGTGCTGTGAGTCTTGAGATGTCCTGAGATCTTATTGTCCATGCCTCGCTGCCATAGCATAGGGTTGATCTGGCTAATGTGTTATACAAACGTCAGCGTGTATTCCTTGGGACAAGAGATGACTTCATGACGTGATTGATAATTCCTGTGGTTAATTTGTTATTTTTGCAGTTATGTCTCGTTCTTCTTGAAAAGATAAATGATATCCTTAATACCTGAATTTGTTAACTCTTTCTAAAATTTTACCATCCAGACAAATTTTACTTACCCTTAAAGGCCATTCATTACTTTAGTCTTTTCAGTAGAAATGCACATGCTGAATTTTGATGCCACTTTCGGGAGGTTGAATACTGACTGACAACTGCAGATCATCTTCAGATGCTGCTACCAATGCAACATCATCTGCAAATAGTATAGCGTCTAAATCTTTTAGATGCCTGCTGATTGGTATTGAACCATGTCTTTCACACCTCCATTCCTTTATTATAGCATTCATGTAGATTATGAATAGCAATGGAGTGTGTCCACAGCCTTGTCTTACTCCTCTGCTGATTGGCTTCCACTCGGATTTATGATTACCAGGGATCGGATTTATATGTACTAATAATTCATGAAATATGTACATATATATTTAGTTATTTTTATTGAAATATGGAATTATATATGGACTTAAAATTACAAAAAACTATCATTTCTATTTGATATCAAAGTTCAAAGAAGCTATAGAAAGTACATCTACATGAACCATAATGCTGTACTTCTCATTTTAATATGATCTTTAAAGAACATGCAATATTTTAATCTCTTACCAAAACAATGGATCACAAAATGTTCTTTTAAATGCTGGAGAGTGAATCTTCTCCTATTGTCTCCAAGTAACGATTTATATTTATTGAAACTTCATTCAACATCAAAAGATGTAATGGGGGTATATTTAAACTTTACAACGTCTGCAGGGGTTAAATCTAACAATAACTTGACACTTAAATCTCCACACATCATTGCAGCAACCTTTCCCATTCTTTCATATCCAGGGTTCTTTGAAAGTACAGTGTCCATCTTCATTTTTGCTACAACTGCAACTTTACCTGTACCATGATTTACCTGTTCCACAGTTCTATTCACAATTTCGAAACTTTCAGAAAGTGAGAGATGCGAGTTTTGGAGACTTTTGAGTGTTTTTGTGATGCATGAAAAATTATGCTGAATGTAAATCAAGTCATTCCTCACACTTCAATTGAGGCTGTATCTTCAGAGTCCATAGCATGCAGAACGTTCTTTTAATGTAGTCTATATATTCAGCATAGTATTCAACCTCTTGCAGCCACGTACCCCATCTAGTTAGAACTGGCTTAGGTGGCAATGGAATTTCTGGGTACATTTCTTTCAAAAGATGAACTCTTTTGTGGGCTTTGAGAAAAACTTTTTTCACTGAGGAAATCAATAGTTCTACTTTGGGGTAACTGCCGCTTACCACTTCTGCCACACGATGAAAGCCATCTGCTACACAAGTTAAATGAGTCGTCTTAGGATATACAACACACAATGCTTCTCCGGATTGCATCATATAAGGTGCGGCATCGCTAATAAAAAGTAACACTTTATCATACTGAACGCCCTGTGGCCAGAGGATACCCATAGCTTCATTGAACAGTTTTGCTATAGTTTTGTTTTTGCACTTTTCTAGAACATCACAGTGTAAAAGAATCCGTTTACAATAATCTTCACTTACCAAACCAATTAGCCTACCTTCTTTGTCTGTCGTCTCGTCAACTGAAACCCATCTTATCTTCTGAACAGTTTCCCCCCCAGGGGCTCACATCTAGTGGGTTGTGGGTTGGCGACCACGGGGCCCCAGCCGAGTCCGGCATTGCTTCCACTTACTTGTGCCGGGCTCCTCTCTTTCTTCTTTCCTGTCGACCTTCCTTGGTCAACTCTTGTTCTCTTCCGACCCCGACGGTATTAGGGTATCCGAGGCCTAGGGAGTCTCTTCCTTTCCCGCCTTAATTGGCCCTTGTCTCATCTTTTCTGATACCCTCCTTCTGTGGGGGGGTCAGCCTTCTTGTTCTTTTCCTTTTACCTCCTGCCTTGTGCTCAAGGCCCTTAAGGAGGCAGGGTGTATGTAGCCCCACCACTTCTGGTGCACCGTCGATAATGCTACACCCTCAGGGGCTCACGGCTGGTGAGTTCGGGCGTTGGCGACCCCGAGGGATTCCTGAGCTGGGTCCTTTTTCCCCTTTTGTCCCTTCCCTTTGGGGCGGACCTTCTCCTCTCTCCTCTCCCCTCCCCTCACCTCTCCTCTTTTCCTTCTATTTCCTTTTCTCTTTAAGATTCCCGCACTGTTTTTGTTACTCGAATCACCGTGTATCTAAATTCCCTTTTAGCGATTTTTAAGGCATTTTTGATCTATGTTGCATTTTGTAAGTTTTTTCGATCTCAATTACATCTCGCGATTGTTTTCAACCTCAATTGCATTTTGTAAAGATTGACAATCTAAATTGCTTTTTAGTAATTCTTTCAATGCAGGTTGCGGGGCCTTTTAGTGAGTATTTTGAATTTCAATTGCATTTTGTAAGTATTTTCAACCAAAACCGCATTTCGCACGAATTTTGAATCTAAATTGCATTTTGTTTGGTGGGCATTTTGCACATTTTTTGATTCTCAATTGCATTTTGTGGGTATTTTGAATCTAAATTACATTTTGTCAAGTATTTTCAATCTAAATTGCTTTTTGTAAGTATTGTCAATCCACATGAGTCGTTAGAATCACCGTACATTTTGTAAGCATTTTCAATTTCAATTGCATTTTGTAAGTATTTTGAATTTCGATTGCACTTTGTGAATAATTTGGATTGGAACTGGGATAAGGCCTATTTCAATCTGAATTGCATTGTGTATTTTCAATTTCAATTTCATTTTGTAAGTATTTTGAACCTCAATTGCATTTTGTACGTATTTTCGATCTCATTTGCATTTTGTAAGTATTTTGAATTTCAGTTGCATTTTGTAAGTATTTCGACGCTACATTGCATTTTGTACGTATTTTGAACCTAGCCTTCATTTTGTGGGTATTTTTCAATCTCTTCCTTTTGTGAATCTTTTCGTTCTAAATTCCCTTTTGTAAGAACATTTTGTGAGTCGTTTCAATCAGAGTTCCTTTTTGTAAGTATTTCCCGTCTCCCTTAATTTTCGTTTTGGTTTCCGGTTCGTTATCGTTTTCGCTATCACCCAGATCATTAGGGGCCGATAACCTAGATGTTAGGCCCCTTAAAACAACAATTATCATCATCATCATCATTCTGAACAGTTTCATTGTATATGAGCTGAAACATAGGTTTTTCTGAACGTTGACTCATCCGGGACAGTTCAGTTAGTATATTTCTCGAAGAATTCCCTGAAGTACTGATTATTCAGTTTGAAGAGAGGGATGTCAGCAGAGATCGGTGTTGAACTCGGACGTTACACTCGAAGTTGATGGTTGTGTCAGAAACAACTGTCTCAGCTTGGAATTTCGTAGTTGGTTAGTCTGTTGTTTACTGGTTGAAATGTGTTGTTGCACCAGGAACCTTTGAGTAGATGCCACTGAACATTGACACAAATTACAAAATAATACCTTACTATCAGTTGATAAACCATCTTCTTTAAATTCTGTTACGTAACTTTTTAATTTTAAACTGGTTGACTGCTACTTAAGGCATCTTGTAACAATGTTAATGTCTTCAATGAATGTCAATAGGCAACTGAAAACACTGCACTTGTAGACATAGCGATACGTACAAGAACACTAAGATCCGTCTCACTGCTAATTCAAACTGTGAATCACTGGTAGGAACTACAGTAGATTGTGCCATCCAGGGGAATGCCCGAATTACAAAATATTCCGGAAAATACTGGCATATCGCCGATGAATGGGATTTCCTGAGTAACGAAATTATGGGACAGACATAGTCGGTGTTATGTGTGATTCTGATGCTCAGCTGATCTCAGCTCTTCCGAGTTCACTCATCTCTTTCACCACGCCGTTATCACCTTACCTTATCAACTCAGGCATGGACAGGTGTGATGATGAGTTGCACCCCCACTTAAAATATTAAATGTTTCTCCATTACTGACAGGACTGTTAATTTAATAGAATTTCATACTTTTTGGCTGAAATATGGACTGTATTGACCGGTGGCGGCGCGTGGATAAAACATCTGGGGGTTCACTACTTTGAAAAATAACGTGGCCAAATTTAATGTTACTTGATGTTTACATAGACGCAAAATAGTGACATTGCATGACTAGAAAGGTCACTTTCCTTTGAAGACACACGATTGCAGCTCGAAGAAGTTGCCAAAACTATGAGAAATGAAAGACAGAGAATATAAGGTGTAATTACCTTAAGCTGATCCAGTTTCGTCTGATGTTGAAGACGTTGCTGGCGTTGGTATAACAGCTGTCGTCTGTGTGTACAGGAAATCCATCCTCCTTTCCTTCATGGCGGCGAATAAGTCAATTACCTTCTCATTAAAATCTACTAATTTATGAGTCATCTCCTTCTCGATGGACAACATAGCGAGAGAGACAGTCTATCTTCATGCATTGTACTCCTCAGGAAGTCTTAATCCGCTTTAAAGTGGAACAACATCTTTCTGCTTCAGAAGTAGTCATGGGGACAGTAATAATTAATTTCAAAAGTTTCATCACTTCTCCGAAAGGTTCCTTCAGATTGTTCTCTATCGAAAGAGCAAGGAAGTAAGTTGCATCTTTCATTTCTTTAAAATCACTTCTTGAATAAATCACCTGCAATTCGGTTTTCAGTTTATTTTTATCAAGAAAAGGATAGGATTTTATAACATACGTAAGATTCTCCTCTGGAAAATTATTTTGGAAGGATGGGAAGAATTGGTGGTCAAAGAAGGTGGAGGCCAGTAAGTGGTTGGAGAAGTTGAATCTCTCTTTGCTGTGATCTATAATCACGTTACACACTTCCTTCGCCGCAATGTTCCTCGAGTAATAACTATTTTCGCATCTTCTTTTCCCTCTGTTGTCTTCTACATTTTCCTCCACAACGATGCTGTCAACATTGTCCCTTACTTTCAAAATTGCAGTTTCGAAGGAGCTTACTGCACTTCGCACTGATACAGGGTTAGCAGAACACTTTTGTAATTGGTTGTATAGAATGTCCACATGAGGCATAATACTGTAAAAGAACTCTAACCAAAAAGTAAACGTTGGCTGTTGTATTTTCAGACGCAGTCCATGTGCTTGGTTCATAGTAGCTGTTTGTCTGTTCGTGTCTTCGATTTTTTCCAAGCATTCCAGTATTGCATCCTTATGCTCATGCAATGTAAGAACACATTTTGATTTAAAGTTCCATCTCGTAGCCGAGCTCTGCGGAACTCTTCTGCCCACAACCTCATCAAGAATGCCCACTCTCTGAGCCGAATGAGAAAAGAATGCTGGAATCTCTCCAATGGTGGCAAAGAACAACCACACTTCTTTGTTGTGGCTAGCAGCCTGAGCCAGAATTAAATTCAATTGATGGGCGTAACAATGCACAAAGTAAGCAAATGGGTAGTCTTGTCTTACAATAATTGTTTGTACTCCGGAGTGTCGGCCACTCATAACATTGGCACCATCGTAACTTTGGGAGACTACTTTTTCTTTGTGCTCTCCAACTACAATCGGCTAATGAGCAGGCGTCGTTTCCTGCTGGGTTTAAGAAAGTC
Source organism: Meconema thalassinum (assembly GCA_946902985.2). Lineage (NCBI taxonomy): Eukaryota > Metazoa > Arthropoda > Insecta > Orthoptera > Tettigoniidae > Meconema > Meconema thalassinum. Next base: position 410,123,884 of record OX336392.1, read on the forward strand.
CAGAACCTTTCAACAGGCTTCTCATTAGCTAATACATATCGAAGTACAATGACTAACTGACACTTTGAAGACACATCAGATGTTCCATTTGCTATCAGGGAGACGAAGTCTGCAGTAGCTATTTCAGCTAAAATATTCTCTCGACACACATGCAACATACATTCCAGAATGTCATTTTGAATGTCCTTCGACGTACCCTCAAAGACTGTAGCACTGTTGAAATGACCCCTAACGACGGTATCCAATGCCGAAGTAAAATTAATGAGTTCTCTGAATACGCCTGGATGGTTTGAATTGAGTCTTTCGTCATGACCTCTCAAAGCAAGTTCAAATTCACCACAGAATTTCACGCAGTCTTCGAGAGCACGTACCTATTTTTCCTGACACTATCATTATGCCTCTCAATATTCCTTCTGAAAGCGCTACTTAGCTGCTGCCTAATATCTGTTTTCCCCAGAACTGAAAGATCTAAACATGCACTCTTATGTGTAATAGATGCTTCGTGCTTATTGATCTTTTGTGTTAAATGGCTGAGATCTGATACCTCTGTTTCTGTCCAATTCGTGTCCTTACCCTTCGCAAAAAGCAAGCACGGGAAACAGAAAAGCCTATTAATGTTATCACAACCACATAGCCAAGTATTCCTCTCGTAAATCTGTGGCTTAAATGTTCTACGAAAATCCTTACCTCTACTGAATAATGTTCAGGGAGGGAAGAGGCCTGCCAAGCTGCTTTATTTTGCACTTTTCTTCTATATTAAGTGTTGGAAAGGTATTCTCTAAAAGAATCCGAATGGCATTCATTTTCACACGGATGAATACACGACTCACGCATCAAGACGCCGCCACACACCATGTTAACGAACGCCAGATACAATACAGCACTTCGATAAACATAGCCTTGAGAAGATATTCGCTAAGGTACTGTTCCGGAGGAGGTTGAACTTTATTCGAAGAAGAATCCATTGAACTGACGGGTCAGAAATAAACACTGCTTTAAGAACGTGTTAGGCTGACTGTTACAGTATTTATGTTCTTATCTTGACGTATTTTGCCTTTATGAGCACTTCTAAATAATTAAAAGTTGACATTAATTACATAAACATAGGCTATGTACGCCTATTGATGTTATACAAATCGTAGTTACCGAAATATTCTGGTTCATTGCGGTTAATTATATCTAAAACGCAAAATCGTGAAATTAAAATCCCTTCAAATTGTACCATAACAGGCAAATTTTAAACCGCACGCTTAGAGACAATACATCGGCCAGGGCTGCATGGGCTAACTTCGGGGTGGTTCGAGGTAGATCGTGTCTAGCGCTGGCTTGAGCTGGTCCTTTCACCAGCGATAGTTTAGCTTTGTTCTCGGCTTACCCCCCCTTGCCTCACATGACCCCGGGCCCATTGCTCCCTCCTTACGTCCCACCGCCGCGCGCCAACGATCCAGAAATTGAACCTTTTCGCCGGTTCCAGACAGCAACCGAGTGTTGATGTCAAAATTATCCCTCCGAGCGCAAATTTACATATGTAATTAAAGAAATGCGCACTTGATTAACCATTTTACTAAGAGTTATATATTTCTAGTCTCCCACAAATCCAACCCCTCGTCCTCGTCGTGGGAGATGGGCAACGTAATGAAGTAGGGGATTGCCTGTAGGGGTGAAGTACAGTGGGGACTTTGTGTGCCTCAAGACCCCTATGGTAGCTGTGAAGGCCCTACAGGAACCCTGAAGAAATTATGGCTAACGGGGCTCTGGTGAAACAACTGCTGCCTTGTAGTTTGGAGTTGGTTCTTCAAAGGCTAAGGGAAGAAACCCTGACAGAAAATCAGCCTGGTGCCTCAGGCCTAAGGTGGCAGTCCCTCCAAGGCACTCGGAGGCAGTGGGTTAATCACTCGCTCCTCTTAAATAAACTGATTACTGAAACTGAAGCGAAATTACAAAACCGGACGGATAACCTGATGACGACTTTTGGCATGAAAAGGATTACGAAAATCGGTTTCTGGAATGTGAGGACCTTGATGGAGAAAACCAGACTGAAACAAGTGACACGGGAGATGAAGAACTATGGGCTGGATATCCTAGGATTGAGTGAGGTGAGGTGGCCAGGATTTGGTGAAATACAGACAACAGATGGAATTACATTTCTCTATTCTGGGGGCGATGATGAAGAACACAGGGATGGAGTGGGGTTGCTGCTCAACAGAAATGCAAAGAGGAGCCTTATGGAGTGGAAGCCAATTTCTAGCAGGCTCATGTTTGCTAGGTTCAAGACAAAGATCAGGAATGTGATCATCATCCAATGCTATGCGCCTACAGAACAATCGGAGCCAGAGAAGAAGGAAGAATTCTACCAAATGCTGCGAGATGCCACAAGACAAACAAGTAAGAAGGACATTCTCATTGTTATGGGAGACTTCAACGCGAAGGTGGGATCAAACAATGAGGGGTTGGAGCAGATCATGGGTAAACATGGCCTTGGTGAGATGAATAACAATGGGGAGAAATTTACAGAATATTGCGCCAGTCAGGATTTGGTGATGGGTGGCACGGTGTTTCCTCATAGGCGGTGCCACAAGGTCACCTGGGTGTCTCCTGATCAAGTCACAGAAAATCAAATTGATCACATCGCGGTGAGCAGGAGGTTCAGAAGAAGCTTGGAAGATGTTAGGAACAAGAGAGGAGCAGATGTCGGTAGTGACCATCATCTTATGGTTGCCAACTTCCGCATGAAGATCATGGCAGTCCACCGAAAGTTTATCACTCGGCACAACAAGTTTGATGTGGGCAAGCTTAAGAACCAGCAGAGATTGGACCAATTTAAACTGGAGCTCAGAAATAAATTCCAGGTGTTGGACTCCGAGACAGAGAAGGATGTAGAGACTGTGTGGAGCGAGGTAAAGAATATCTTTGTGGAGACCAGTGAGATGCAGCTCGGGTACAAGAACTACCTGCGGAAAGAATGGATATCCGATCAGACCTGGGACAAGTTAAATTATAGAAAGGAGATTAAGGCTAAGCTCAACACCTGCAAGACTAGGCAGCAGAAGGCTCTCACACAAGCAGAGTATTCAACAGCAAACAGGGAGGTAAAGAGGAGTGGGCGGAAGGATCATAGGAGGTGGATTGATGAACACGCGGTGAAAGCAGAAGAAGCGGCAAGAAGGGGGGACGTTAAGGAGCTCTATGGCATCACAAAGATGCTTTCGAAGAAAGGTTTTAATAAAACTAGGCCTGTGAAGAGCAAGACAGGCGAGATCCTCACGACGTGTGAACAGCAGCTGACTAGATGGAGAGAACACTTTGCGGAGGTTCTTAATAGAGATAGAGGACCAGAAAGTAAGCAGCGAGGAGGAGATGAAGAGGAAGCAGAAAGTGACCCGGACTTCAGCCTCGACTCCCCAACTCGGGGCGAAATACGGACAGCGTTGAAGCAGATAAAGTGCGGGAAGGCACCAGGTCTGGATAATATCCCAGCGGAAGTATTGAAAGCAGACCTGGATATCACGATCAATCTGCTGCACCCGCTGTTGGAGAAGATCTGGAAGGAGGAGAAAATACCAACCGACTGGAAGAAGGGGTTGATCGTCAAGTTACCGAAGAAAGGGGACACCACAAACTGTAATAACTGGAGGGGAATCACCTTGCTGTCCATTCCAAGCAAAGTACTGGCGAGAGTCATCCTGAATCGTATAAAAGACTGCGTAGAAAAAAGGCTTCGGAAGGAACAGGCTGGATTTCGACAACATCGCAGCTGTGTGGATCTCATCAACACCCTCCGAATCATCCTGGAGCAGAGTGTGGAGTGGCGGAATACCCTTTACCTCACATTTGTTGACTTCGAGAAAGCTTTCGACTCCGTAAATCAAAGAATCATGTGGAAGACCCTCGAGGAATATAAAATTCCAACAAAGATCATCAGAATCATGGAAGAGATGTACGAAGGGTATGAGTGCCAGGTTCTACACGAAGGCAAATTAACAGAAAAGATAAAGGTCAGTTCCGGAGTGAGACAGGGTGAAACGTTTTGGCTGCCCCTACTGTTGGGTGACAAATGTAACTGTTTACCTTTGCCTAAGCTATGTTGTTTTAATGGGCGCCAAGACCTCAATGCAATGTTGAAATCTAAATTTGCATTTAACAACGTCTAGCTCTGGCAGAACACCTTCAAGACTCTATTCACTCAGATCGTGGTATGATTTGATCATTAACCCAACAAACAATTGTATCAGGAGAAGGAATTGGTCTATATCTAATGCTACCTACTGAAAGCAAAGATTGCATTGTAAAAGAAATGAATTTATTATATAAAACAAGTATAGCAAAATTAATAATAATAATAAGTACAAAATTTAAATTGGAGCGTTGTGATTTGAATATTACCGATAGAAAATTACGTGAAAACGGAGTCTGATAAATTGATTTTACTCTTATTTCCAAGCTATGAAGTTACTGAAATATGAAATGTAAAACAAAGAAAAATGAGAGATTGCGTATTTCTGCGTCATTTGCGCTTACCATTGGAAATTGCCAAGGCATTTCCCTCGTACTTGCTGATGCTGTGAGCTTCCCACAGTCTCCTGGACGTCGTCATCTCCGTCGGAATTTGATGATATTCTGGTAGATTAGATAATTCTATGGTCCGTACCTCGGACCCAAACACTCGTACAACCGCACTGGTTAAGTTTTGCAAAAGTTAGTCTTCAACTCCACTGAACATCGGAGCGACACGCACTTCCAACCGTACTCCGCAAGTTCTACACAGATAGTCCTTAACTCCACTGAACATCGGAGCGACTCGCACGCGCATCCATACTCCTCAAGTATTTCACAGATAGTCCACGTTTCACGGCGCGTCGAACGATATATGCACCTGTTGACTCCCCCACCACGGTACCGTCTTCCAGCTTACGTTGTCTCCCCTGATTGGCTGAGCACGCCGCCAGTTCCCCTCCTCTGCCTCATTACACTCGGCGCGCGAGAGGGAGAAGTCCTTTTCCGTCCCAACAATTCGCCTTTTCTAGACCTTGCGACCCAGCCTTGCGTAATACTTCTCGACAGGAATCAGCTTGTATTCGAATTCCCAGTGAGTCATGTCTCTCAAATACCCTAACTGACAAAACTCCGTAAAATTCCGTAATCACATAATTTTCTATAATATTGTCGTTCGTAATAATTTGCTTGATAGCGTTTTCTAAGACATAGAAAACCTATCTGAATGCTAATAATTTTTATAAAATGCTCCGAAAATACCTTAATAATAATTATAATAAATTAATAATAATAATAAATTAACATGAAAAATTCTCTTGGCTGAACAATTTGCCGCGTAAATAAATATAGAATGGCTTCCTACTGACTTATGCCAGTTGCATAAAACCCCTCGAAAAACACGTTACAAGGGGTGTGTCCTTTCCCCCACTTTGTTCCTGTTGGTCCTGGATAGTGTGATGAAGAAGGTAATGGGAGGACGGAAGAGGGGTATTCAATGGGGTATAAATGACAGGCTTGAAGATCTGGATTTCGCGGACGACATTTGTCTTATGGCACAACGGTACCGAGACATAGAAGATAAGCTGGGGAGGTTGCAGAGAGAAGCAGAACGTGCAGGACTGATGATTAACCCCAACAAGACCAAAGAGATGAGGATAAATTCTGACGTCACGACTAGCTTGACAGTCATCGGAAAGGAAATTGAGCGAGTTGAGTCCTTCCTCTACCTTGGGAGTATAGTCACAAATGATGGGGGAGCAGAGGAAGATGTTCGAAGCCGTATCAGGAAGGCAAATGGTGCCTTTGTCCAGCTCTACCCCATCTGGAGAAATAGAAACATTTCCAGGAAGACCAAGCTCCGCCTTTTCAATAGCAACGTAAAGTCGATTCTTCTCTATGGCTGTGAAACATTGAAAGTCACAAAACCGATCAACAACCAGCTACAGGTGTTCATTAACAGATGTCTGCGTCGCATCATGAATGTGAGGTGGCCGGACATAATCTCAAACGAAGATCTTTGGACCATCACCAATCAACAACCGATTAGCATCCAGATCAAGGAGAGGAAATGGCGCTGGATCGGTCACACACTAAGGAAGCCGGACGGAGCTGTTGAGAGGGCGGCGCTAGACTGGAATCCTCAAGGTGCCAGGAAGCGAGGTCGACCTAAGAAGACCTGGAAGAGGACGATCGAAAATGAAATTGCAGAGGAGGACAAGAACTGGAGTCAAGTGAAGAGAATAGCCAGGAGCCGTACTGCGTGGAGAAATTTCGCCAAGGCCCTATGCTCCGGAAGGAGCGGCAGGAATTAAGTAAGTAAGTAAGTCACTGAACATATAGAACGTGCCACCACTGGTATTGACCATAATGAGTAAGAATATGGAACATTATGGAAAATAAATACTCCATTTTTCAACTCCACACACCATGATTTGTAAAGATAATACAAAATATAAATATACCCCGACCCGGCAGGAGCTGGATAAGGGGAAATGATGATGATGAATACAAAATATAATTAAGTTTAGCTTCACAAAGGGGTATGTATTCACATATAAATCCGTTCCCTGATGATTACTTAACCTAACTGCTATAAGAGTACCAATATACATGTTGTAAATGTTATCAATTAACTGTTGGGGGACACAATCCCTGGCCAATATGTCAATAAGTCTGTTTCTGTCAACAAAATCAAAGGCTTTCTTAAAATCAACAAATAATATGTGTGTTTCTAAATTGAACTCCCTGCGTTTTTCGATCAAAATATTTAGGCATCTGCACATGTGCGACCTTTTCTAAACCAATGTTGTTAATTCCCTATTACCTCAGAGTAATGTTTCAGTAATTTTTCTTTAACAATGTTTGCAAAAATTTTGTGTCCAGAGTTAGTATACTTATTCCTCTATAATTTTCTAAATTTTTCATATTTCCCTCCTTATGAAGAGGAACAACTATTGCCTTTTGCCAATCTTCTGGAGGCATGTTACCCATCCAGATTAAATTCAGTCATCTGAGAAATCTTTTCTTGAAGGCATCGCCTGAATATTTCAACATTTCTGCATTTATTGAATCTTTCTCCAGGTGTTTTCCCATTTCGAAGTTTCTTCAAGACCTGTCCTAATTCTTTGAGTGTAATAATTTCCGAAGACTTATTGTTAGATGCTTGTATGACAAGTTGTTCAATATTTGGACTCGACCAAAGGCTCTGAAAATACTCAAGCCATTTTGTATGAGATATTGCATTAATTTTTACATCTTCTTTTACTTCCCTATTTAGTTTTTTCAAAATTTTATAGGTATGTGGTTGTGGTCTTATGTCAGTCTCCAGGTACGAGACAAAGTTTTCCCAACTTTCCCTGTGTTACTTACGAACTTCTCCTTTTGCTATTGCTCAACAATCGATTATACATTCCCCATTTTGGGCTATACAGAGAAATTGAGAAGAGTATTTAAAAACAAAGCAATAAACAGATTACAAAATATTTCAACTTACAAATTTTGAACTATTGATTTATGGTATCTGAAATTATGACAAGGGGTTAATTGTAATGTTCTTTGAAATAAGGCAATACTGCATTACATTGCCTCTGATTTATATAGTTAATAAAAATTGCTTCATAGATTCCCTTCATAAAAATAATATCCATCCTTGAAAAAAGAAAAATATTCATAAAACCTCTAATAAGAATAATTTACCTCAGCTTTCTTCAAAATATCCTTTGTACTTGACTGATATTTGGAATGTGCCTCTGCAATGTGAAGTATCTTCTTGTCTATTATGTTATGCATTTGTACATTCTTCTCATATATTTCCTGGGCTAAATACAAAATTCCATTAAGTTTCAAAAACACCAGGAAGAAGAGAATGAATTAATTCTAGGTATTGAAATATGCCAACCATTTAGGAAATTTTCAAACATATTTTTATATAAGCGTTCCCAATTACAGCAAGAAGTACATTAGTGATGATGATGTTGATGATAGTGGTGGTGGCAGGTGAGGGTTACTTGAGATGAGTCTTGTACATTAGGGTGACCAGATTTTAAATACATAAAAATGGGGTGGAAGCAAAATGTCATATCTGCACTTTATGTGCTAACAATTCACAAATGTTCTGACTTATTGTAGACATTAAAAAAGAAGAAAACATTATTTTGTCTTATCACAACCAGAAGAAACTACTTTTCTTGTCAATTTGTATCCTTCCAAGAACTATAGAAAATGGTTGGTTTAGTAACTAAGTTGTTTCTCCTGAAAAGTTTTGAATCTCCAGCAATCTGATCTGGATCTCTTTATTGAGAACTAGGGTTATTTCCACATCCAGACACACCACCGTTTTCAAAGGTGGCCTTTACACCATCAATCCAATCAATTGCTTTTCAATATTGTAGCCCCTTGACAAGCTGATTTTCACCTAGTCTCATCAGGAGGGTGGGCAACAACCAGTTCTTTTCTCTCTCTAAATGGTGGGTAACAGTTGGGGAATTTTTCAGTAATATCTTTGTCTTGAAGTGGAGGGTGTAGGAAGGAATGAAAACCAAAGAAACAGTGGCAAAGTAAAAATATAACAGGCCATGTGTAGGAACAAACATGGAAGGAGAAAAAGAAATGTTACGGTTATACAAATCTATATAAGAAAACATAACAAGATGGGCATAAAAACGATCAAGAGTCCCCTTGTACCTAGGTATGTGTTTTTCCCCTTTTCTCTCACTCTTCCCCTTCACCTGCCTATCATGTATCTGTCCAATATCCATGTTTCTGTCATCCTTATCCTGTTCATTGATTGTCCATGTCAACCTTGTATTTTCCTATATGGATCTAAAAGCAATTGGTTAAGCTAATGTCTACAAACTTCATAAATATTTCAGCTAGTGAATAAAAAGTAAATAATTAATGAAATGAATAACATCAGATTAAATCAATTAAGAACTAAGGGGGTCTAACACTTGAGATGGAACCAGATGAAATAGTATGGAAAAATGCAGAAAATTTTAAACACACAGCACACATTAATGTTGGGAATAGGAACAAAAAAAAAACAACCTTTGCTTAGTAGAGTGGTAGCCTATTGCCTGGCATGACAAATTCTACTGACGGACTAATTTCTTCAGAAAAGTATAGACAAACGATATGTGTGTTAAAACTCTGCATTGTGCCATGTCTTGTGTGGGGTTTCGCCTAGGACACCCAAGCTGGCTCATCAGCGGGCTCTTGGTTTCCCCATCCGGACCCCCACAGCAGTAACAAACTGCACGCTACCTCCCTTTTTATGAAGCGCACCTGTGCCTCTTTACTGCGAGAACTAAAACCTCTAGCAGCCATAACCTCCCTATGAAGTTTTCCAAAAATATGGTATATTGGCTTTAACGGCCAATGAATTAAAACTCGGCAATTTTTCTAGGTTTGTGCCGTGTCTTGTGTGGGGTTTTGTCTAGGACACCAAGCTGGCTCATTAATAATACGGTCAGGTACAATCCCGGCATTTTCCCAGAGAAGAAGTCGGAAACCATCAAAAACGACTTCTAGAGGGGCTGAGGAGGGAATTTAACCCCATTCTTCTCAACTGTTTTCTCAAGGCTGTGTACCCCACCCCAGACCTCAGAGTGGAATTTCTTGGCAGTTCTAGGAATTGAACCCAGGGTCTTAGAAACAAATCTTTTCTACCAGGGCTGGTGGAGTGTGTTTGTCATTAGTGGTCAAGAAACGTCCTAAACTAGTTTCTTTATGCTTCTCTCAAAAATTAAATTAGACCACAAACGTAGATGTGAATACAATATTAGATAGAATCCTATTGAAGCATGTGACACTCTGACTCGGTTGTTCTATATGAAGCAAAAACATTAACCTTGACGGAAAATGGGTTTAATAGATGTATTAAGTTTGTAAAGACACACCTGTTAATATTTTAATATTTAATGAAACATGTTTTCAACCCTTCATTGGGGTCTTCGTCAGCATGGATTGCATTAAGATAAAATACACTGGAGTGCAAAAAAAAAGTGGAACTCTGAAGTAAATAAACTAATCTGATTAATTACGAACACAAATAGATATTATCGAAAACTTCAAGGTAGTTTTATCACTTTATGGTGATCGTAGCGTATTTTGAAAACCATCTTAAAAAACATTACTTTCTGTTGGGGGGATATTAATTAAATGATGTATGGGAAGCAATGAGAGCAAAAGCAGTGAACAAGAGTGGCAAGAGTGAAAGCAATGTACGAGGGAAGCAAAAGCTGTGTAAAGGTGGGAAGAGAGAGAACGGAATGGTTTCAACTGGAGAGTGGTCTGAAACAGGGAAGTGCCCTCTCACCCCTGTTATTTATAGTGGTGATGGATGAAATCATACGAAAAGTGGTAAATAGCATTGGGGAAAGGAAAATGAAGGCAATGTTGTTTGCTGATGACCTTCTGGTATGGGGAGAGGATGAGGAAGAAGTACAAGAGCAATTAGATGAGTGGGAGAAGGTAGTGTTATCATATGGGATGAAGTTCTCAGCACAAAAGAGTGAAGTGGTCATCACAACGAGGAAGAAGAACAGACTGGATATGGGCATAACACTTGGAGGACAGCAGTTGCAGAAAGTAGAATGCTTCAAGTACTTGGGAAGCATAATTGAAGAAAAGGGAGGCAATAGGATGGAAATAAATGAGAGGGGAAGGTGCGCAGATGGATTTTTCAAGAGTGTTAGGGGGATGATATGGAATAAAGATGTACCACAAAAATGTAAAGGAATCATCTACAAGACCTACTTTGTGCCAATTTTGACATATGGTTCAGAAACATGGGTGATGAAGGAAAGGGACAAGAATAAAATACGAGCAGTGGAGATGAAGTTCCAGAGGAGTAGGGTAGGAGTGACAAGAATGGACAGAGTAAGGAATGAGAGAGTCAGGGAGATGGTAAGAGAGGAACCATTGCAAAATAGAATAGAGTGATCTAGGCTACAATGGTATGGACATGTGAGGAGGATGGAAGAGGAGAGGATACCGAAGAAGATGTTTGGAATGGAAATGACGGGAAGGAGGCCAAGGGGAAGACCAAGGGACAGATGGACAAAAGGAGTTAAGAAGAGTGTGGAGGAAAGAGGAGTGTGCTGGGACACAGTAAATGACGAGAGATGGTGGATGGACAGGAAACGATGGAGAGGCTTATGTTCCAAGCAAACCCGACCAGCGGTTGGAAACTGCTCAAGATGATGATGTTGATGATGTACTTTTACATAGCGTACCACTTTTTTTTACCCTAGTGTACTTTGGTTATTTTCTATGAAAAATAACATAATAAAATTCAATTTGAGTATGCAGTATCTTCCTTCAGTATACCGGTACTGAAGTATATACTTCAAAACAACAATGTTCTAATATTAGCTGATATTTCAACATTAATACAAACCACAATTACTCCATAATAACCACATAACATATCCAGCATGAAGAAAACCAATTGAAATCCATTATTATAAAATGATTAATGATACTATGATCAAAAGAATTTCTACATAAATAATTTGTACCCAAATAATCAGCTACCAACATTTACATTTATAATTTCTTTACAACATTAGATTTAGAAGACAACAGTACCAGATGAAATTTTGAACTATATTATGAACTATGAACACTATACAGTAGATACACAAGGTAATCCCCACAATTAGTTCAACTACAAGATTACGTTATAAACAACTCCTCTAATTTGAAATAAGAGACTTCATACAATAATGGATTTGATTGACAAAAAAACAAGAATGTTTTACGATCATAAAGTACTAGTTGGAAATGTCACCTCCACCTTCACTTAAATAAGAAGATCGAATTAAGCAAATGATACACATTTATCTTATATACTTCCTTAACTTACAAGGCTACTTATATCAAAGCTGAACAATCATCAAAATAAGGTGAAAGAAGAAAAATTAGAAGGTTTTCAAAATACTGAACTATGAAATGTATCTCATACATATATTATTAGAAATAAACTGAAGAGTAGACAAACCGCAACTAAAAATAAATAATAAAAATAACTGTTCAGCCTTAAAATGCACTCATTTACGAATATAAGTGATTTCTCAAAATACTAATAGATCCTTTAAGAACTGTTACTGCCAGGGTGGCATGTTTAAAACAACATGTTTTAAACAGCGTGTTTAAAACCGTTTAAAACAATGCACATTGTTTAAAATTAGTTTTAAACTCAATGCTTCAAACAACCGTATAAAATATGTTTCTTTAAAATATATATTTTTTGTTCTGTTTTCATATTTTTAATTAATCATTTTGCAATACAGTAGAGTACAGTGGTCTTCTCTGCCTTCTACTGAAGGTTTTACGTCATAATATAAAGTTTATAGAGTGATTTTGTAATGGTTTTGATGTCCTTGTTAAAATTTTTTGCAAGCGAACATCCATCAGTAAATATAGGGATGTATTTAAAATATTATAAATCCAAATGTCACTGCCACTTTGTCTTTATTCAACAGGTTTCTTGTTGAGTTCACGAAAAACACAAACTAGTTTGGCAGCCTTCTCAGTCCCTAACCTATTCCTGACTTTGCTATGCACAAACCCAAAAGTGGAGAAAAGATGTTCTATCCCAGCTGATGAAGCAACTGCACTATGCAGCTGATGTGCTAGGCCTGAAGTTGTGTGATGAATGTTATTCTGCAGTGCCACCCACCATGTCCGGGGTTTAATTTCTTTTAGTATTGCAGGACCAAACAGGTATTCCTTGAAGGGTGAACATTTTGCTTTGTACTTAATTAGGTCAGGCATTGCATCTGGGTGGTAAGCTTCAACATACTCCATAGCAGAATGATATTGTTCTTCACTCAGTCTTTGTCCTTGATAGCGTGGATCCATGAGATTGGCAAGGAGATGGGTATCAGTTACAGCGGTGTTAAATCGTTTCATGAATTCCTTTAAGTCATTGGGATTGTTTTCATTTTTGAAAAAATGAGCAGGTCAAGCCAAACCTCTACTGCTTCCCCGATGGTACAGTCATCACGCTGCATCTTATCTAATGAGACTGATGCAGTCTTAAGTTTTTTGAGATAGTCTTGAACATTTTTGTTTAAAACATGTTCAGAATTTTAAAAAACTGTTTAAAACCAAAAAAACATGTTTTAATGTTTTATTTAAAAAAAAACTGTTTATTTTGCCAACCCTGGTTACTGCTAAGGTGTTAGTGGTTGCATTGGAAATCCGAAATTTTCTAAATGTTGTAGCAAAAAGAGAGGGTATTGTTCCCCGGACCCCGACTAATAACCCAATAACTTCTATATCATTGTGGCGTTTGAAGCCATATTTTCAGTGTTGCCTTAGTAAACAAGAGTTTAGTGCTTTTCAGTCGGTCAACACGAATGTACCCAAAAGAGATGGGTTATGCCCTAATCCTGAAATAAATTACATGAGATTAATAAATACACTAGGATGACCAGTTTCGATCCTCAAGCGATCATCATCAGATCCATTACACTTAGGCTATACAATCTATGTTTGAAATACAGGTGAAAATATTTACAATATGTACAATTATTTAGTTGCAGTATTGGTACTGCAACTGTCGGTGTATGCTAAATGCAGTATATATGATGTTAGGTGAAATGCTAAATGGTGATAGATATCCGGAGTTTGTAATTTGGAGTGATTATATGGTTGTAAAAATCAACTATGGTTAAACTATAATATTATAGGCTGACTACTTATCTGATTGTCTTCCTTACTAGAGCTACGCGCAGTTTTCGTGTTCACTGTAACTCACGGTGCGGTCGACTGCGGTAGGTTGTTATCTTAACGACTGGATTTTCCCTGCTTTCTCCCCCCTGTCCATATGTGCTGTGCGGCGTCATTGTGATGTGTTTATGTGAGGTGTTGCCAACCTAGATAAGATGTATGTTATTGAATGAGGTGAGTCTACAACTATTAAAGACCGTGGATTAGCCCTCACCACGTGTGGACCATAAACCATTCAACTAAGCGCTGCCCGGTCTTATGAGGACGTCCCGGCACCTTGAATACTGCCGGGAATATGGGCCTTAGTTTATTGCAGAAGAAAAGTAGATCGTACACCTGATCCAGATAACATTTACCTATTAAAAAACCCTAATTCCCCCCCCTTTTTTTATCTAGCTTGGCTGTGTCGCTAAATTGTGTCTTGTTTCCGGCAGGGTGTGTTTTTTAGTAGCGTGAAGAGGGGTGAGCTCTCCATGAACGTGTGTTCATTTAGATTGTTGGGATTGTTTTGTTTGGCTAGGTGTATCTCGATTGCTTCCTTTATGTCAAGAGCTCTGCCTTTCGATTCGTGATGGATTATTTTAAGGTCCGACTCTATGTTGGTAAAGCTGTGCCCCACGTCACACATATGTTTGCATACGGCTGAATGTGTTCCGTATCTTATCGCATTCCTATGTTCATTATAACGTGTGTCTACTCGTCTTCCACTCTGTCCGATGTAGTAAGCTTGACAACCGGTGTCTTGGCACGTTATAGAATATACCCCTGACCTTGAATACGGGTCATGTTTATTTAGATTACTACAGTGGAATCTCGTTAGTACATTTTTCAAGGGACTGAAAAATTTGGACGTCATATGCGGGAAAACGTACTACCGAAAAACGCCATACTGCATTTACAACGTATAAGAAAGAACGCGGCGTATATATGGACGTCAAATCGCCGACCTTAGTAAGTGATTGTATGCACTACTACAGTCACGACATAAAAATAGGTTTATCAGTAACTTACACGGAATAAATAACATAAAAATGAATTACTGTACCTCTACACTACAGTATAATACAGGGTCTTTATTTCTGCTTAGCAAGGACATTCTCGCTCTCGCGCTCAGTCAGTGACGGCTCAGTAGCCGGCGACCGCGCACGCATATGTTTGAAGCACGGGCTTGCTTGAACCACTTCAATAAAGCGCTTTCTATTTGAGGAAACTATCCCTCTCGCACACGTTTCCTTTTGCCGCTCATTGCTTCTTCAAATGCACGTTCGATTTCCTTCCTTTTGCCGAGAATCGTGTTCAGTGTAGACGGAGGAATGTTCCACTTTCGCGCTATATCCACACGCTTCATGTGAGGATTGCATTCCACGTCTCGAATGTATTTCATCTTCTCATCATTAGTTATCTGCCGTACTTTCTTCTTATCCATTATGAAACACGCAATAAAATAGGTCATAACTGGACGTGAACACTAAGAACTAGAAGACAATAGTGCGGAACACGAAGACAATGCGCCTACGTGAGAAATAAACAAAGGGAAGGGGGTGAAGGGCAGCGGGAGAGAGACACGTCACCTGTGTTGCGTCATAGCTATAGCCACTTCTACGCCGTCAAACACAATAAAATCATTTACACTGTCAATAACTATCAGAGAATATGAGGCAATATCGCGTCGTGTTATCCAGAAGCCGAATTTTATAATGAAATAAGAATAAAATACGGTTCACTAACAAATAGTTCAACGGAAATTTGATCGTTGTAAGCGGGAATAGAGAACGTATTTAGGGGATATATCAACATGAATTTAGTAGGATAGGGACTGGGACTTGAGAAAGGAGAGAAAGGGCAGCGGGAGAGAGACACGTCACCTGTGTTGTGTTATAGCTATAGCCACTTTTACGCCGTCAAACACAATGAAATCATCTACACTGTCAATAACTATCAGAGAATATGAGGCAATATCACGTCGTGATTTCCAGAAGCTGAATTTTATAATGAAATAAGAATAAAATCCGGTTCACTAACAAATAGTTCAACGGAAATTTGATCGTTGTAAGCGGGAATAGAGAACGTATTAAGGGGATATATCAACATGAATTTAGTAGGATAGGGACTTGAGAAAGGGCAGCGGGAGAGAGACACGTCACCTGTGATGCGTCATGGCTATAGCCGCTTCTATGCCGTCAAACACAATGAAATCATCTACACTGTCAATAACTAGCAGAGAATATGAGGCAATATCGCGTCGTGTTTTCCAGAAGCCGAATGTTATAATGAAATAAGAATAAAATACGGTTCACTAACAAATAGTCAACGGAAATTTGATCGTTGTAAGCGGGAATAGAGAACGTATTAAGGGGATATATCAACACGAATTTAGTAGGATAGGGACTTGAGAAAGGGCAGCAGGAGAGAGACACGTCACCTGTGTTGCTTCATAGCTATAGCCGCTTCTACGCCGTCAAACACAATGAAATCATCTACACTGTCAATCACTATCAGAGAATATGAGGCAATATCGCATCGTGTTTTCCAGAAGCCGAATTTTATAATGAAATAAGAATAAAATCAGGTTCGATTACAAATAGTACAACGGAAATTTGATCGTCGTAAGCGGGAATAGAGAACGTATTAAGGGGATATATCAACATGTATTTTGTAGAATTGGGACAGGGACTTGAGAAAATCATCGCGCTAAACGGGAAAAACGTCGTAACCGAGAACGTGCTAACGAGATTCCACTGTATTTAGGAGGTGCCTACCGGTTGTGTCTTTTGTTGTGAAAGCTATCTTTATGCCTTGCTTTTTGAATAGGTTAGTGATTTTATATGTATTCGCATTCACATAATGAACCGCGCAAATTTTTTCTCAATACTGTCCGGTTTGGGAATCGTTTTATCTTTATTTTTATGTTTGGCTATAATTTGGTTTAT
Source organism: Meconema thalassinum (assembly GCA_946902985.2). Taxonomy (NCBI): domain Eukaryota; kingdom Metazoa; phylum Arthropoda; class Insecta; order Orthoptera; family Tettigoniidae; genus Meconema; species Meconema thalassinum. The sequence goes on from OX336392.1 coordinate 410,140,545, forward strand.
TTTCCTTGGCGGGAAATTGTTTTCCTTTGCTATTTGCTTAATGGTTCTTATTTCCTTATTATAGTTGTCTTTTGACATGGTATGTTTAAAGCCCTGTGCACCATTGAATTGAAACCCGCTAGTTTGTGCGTACTGGGGTGATAAGACTGATTGCCGATTGCATGCGAGGTTTGTGTTGCTTTCCAGAATATGGAATATGAAAGCACGTCTTTACGTTCAATAGTTATATCGAGATAGTTTATTTTTCGGTCTATTTCGGATTCCTTAGTGAATTTGATTGAGTGGTGTAGGCTATTAATGGATTGGAGAATTGTTTCTTCGCTTGTTAGTTCAGTATCGTAGATGCAAATTACATCATCTACGTATCTTTTCCATATTACTATTCCCTTTGTTGAAGTCTTTTCTAAGAACGTATTTTCTAGTGCATTGATGAAGATGTCAGCGATGTCACCCCTCTTCACGCTACTAAAAAACACACCCTGTCGGAAACAAGACACAATTTAGCGACTCAGCCAAGCTAGATAAAAAAGGGGGGGAAATTAGGGTTTTTTTAATAGGTAAATGTTATCTGGATCAGGTGAACGATGTACTTTTCTTCTGCAATAAACCAAGGCCCATATTCGCGGCAGTATTAAAGGTGCCGGGACGTCCTCATAAGACCAGGCAGCGCTTAGTTGAATGGCTTATGGTCCACGTGTGGCGAGGGCTAATCCACGGTCTTTAATAGTTGTAGACCCACCTCATTCAATAACATACATCTTTTCTAGGTTGGCAACACCTCTCATAAACACATCACAATGACTCCGCACAGCACATATGGACAGGGGGGAGAAGGCAGGGAAAATCCAGACGTTAAGATAACAACTTACCGCAGTCGACCGCACCGTGAGTTACAATGAACACGGAAACTGCGCGTAGCTCTAGTAAGGAAGACAATCGGATAAGTAGTTAGCCTATAATATTATAGTTTAACCATAGTTGATTTTTACAACCATATAATCACTCCAAATTACAAACTCCGGATATCTATCACTATTTAGCATTTCCCCTAACATCATATATACTGCATTTAGCATACACCGACAGTTGCAGAACCAATACTGCAACTAAATAATTGTACATATTGTAAATATTTTCGCCTGTATTTCAAACATAGATTGTATAGCCCAAGTGTAATGGATCTGATGATGATCGCTTGACGATCGAAACTGGTCATCCTAGTGTATTTATTAATCTCATGTAATTTATTTCAGGATTAGGGCATAACCCATCTCTTTTGGGTACATTCGTGTTGACCGACTGAATAGCACTAAACTCTTGTAACTTCTATATCTTGAAGACGATAGTATTTTTGTTTGTAGAAAAAGAGTGTAGGCTTGTAAATTTCCTGTTCATTCTTGACTTCATCTGGCTGCTCAGCATGTGTTTCAAAACGCACGGTAGGATGCAATATATACCTAATTAAATTGAAACGAATCTGTTGTAACTTTGGTAGTTTTATACTTTGTTTAACAAGTATGCGGTTCTGTATATGTAAGGTGCTGCCACCTGCCCTTTATGCTTCTTTTTTTGTCTAAAACCCGCGCCATGTTCGCACATGTTTAGTTTGCGCGGTTCCGCTATTGCCATCCATGTAGCCTACATCAGTCCGTTATTATTATTAAACTCACATCAGTTCGCTTTGCTTATATATCTCTGGTTTCCTTATATCCTCTTACAGGTTATGGACCCAGATGCGCGTGACTAAGTGCGTAAATAACAAATCGTAATTATTCGTAAAAACACGCCAGAAGTTAACCACAAAAATGAACGCTGGAAGTATTGGGAGAATTGAGCCCCTCGGTAAGAATAATTTCGACACGTGGGCCGTGCAGATGCAGGCTATCCTCATTACGGGCGATTTGTGGGAATTCGTCGGCAGGAATTCTACGAAACCAGAACCTGCGGCTGGAAATGCAAACGCGGCGGCAATTCAAGAGTGGGACAAGAAGGATCAAAAAGCGCGGTCGCTGATCATTTTGTCGATGTCTCCAAGTGAAATAAAGCAAGTCAAGAATTGTGTCACGGCACGTGATACATGGCAACGACTGAAACTGATCTACCAATCCCAGGGACCGGCTCGGAAGGCGACCTTACTGAAAAGGCTAACCTTACAAAAATTGGCGGACGATGGCGATGTGCGTGACCATCTTTACGATTTCTTCGACACCGTGGACAAATTGGGAGATATGAACATCACGATCAATCCGGAATTGTTGACAGTTATGTGTTTATACAGTCTGCCGGCACGGTTCGAGAACTTTAGGTGTGCAATAGAGTCACGTGACAACCTACCGACTCCCGAGGCTCTTCGGACCAAAATCATCGAAGAGGATGACGCACAAAAATCGAGCACACAAGGTGAAATAGCGGGAGCTATGTTCGTCAAGAAGAAGACTGGTCCAGGTAACAAGAACTATAAGAAACAAACACCCAAACTAAACAACAATAGTGAAACAGAAGGAGGCGGATCTGAGTTCCGGTGCTATGTGTGCAAAAAGCAAGGTCATCGAGCCAGCCAGTGCAGATTTAAACAAAGAGATCCATCGAAGAACAAAGGTAAAGACAGTTCTAATACTCAATCGGCAAATTTCACTCGAGAACTATGCTTACAGGCGACGACAACTCAGAGCAGTGGCGTACGCAGAATATGGTGTCTCGACAGTGGCGCCACTTCACATAGCTCTGGCGACCCTGCGATTTTTTCGAAGATCGATGAGTCACGAAGGGGTGTGGTGAAATTGGCTGATGATTCAACGGCAGAGATCGTGGGAAAAGGCAGTGTTCGCTTATCTACCCGCATTACGAAACGAAGAGATAGATGTCTCTCTCTCAGATGTTTCTCACGATCCAGAACTCAGGGCAAACTTGCTGTCGGTGGGAAAGATCACCGACCCTGGCCACGAGGTGATTTTTGACAAGAAAGGCGCATTCGTCGTGAACGAAAAAGGAGAAGTCTTGATGCGAGCTGAGAGGAAGAATAACCTATATTACGTCAGTGAGAGTCAAGAACGAGCAAATATGGCTGCATCACCCAAAATAATTGATCTAAAATTGCTACACCGTCGGCTCGGACATGTCAACGTGGGCGACATCTTGGTAGCTGTGAGAAAAGGGAGGGTTTCTGGCGTTGAGCTGAGGAATCCATCGACGACTCTGGACTGCAAAGTCTGCCTCGAGGAGAAGATGTCCAGGACGCAGTTTCCAAAGAAATCCGATCGACGGACGGAGCTACTCTATTTGATCCACACGGACGTGTGTGGACCGATGCCGACTTCATCTATGGGAGGTTCAAGGTACCTCTTTGAATTCATCGACGATCACTCTCATTGGTGTGAAGTGAGATTTCTGAAGGCAAAATCAGAGGTCTACGAAGCTACCGTCGAGTACGTTACCAGGATGGAGAATCAGAAAGGAAAACTGGTAAAGGTGATCCAGTCTGACAACGGCAGGGAATACCTGAATCGAGAGTTCGACAACTACCTGAAGAAGCGCGGAATCACAAGACGCCTCACAGTCCCTCACAACCCGGAACAAAACGGGAAGTCGGAGAGGATGAATAGGACTTAGATGGAGACTGCCAGGTGCATGTTGTTCGACGCTGGATTACCTCACCGCTTCTGGGCGGAAGCAGTGAATACTGCAAATTACATCCGTAATCGCCTGCCATCAAAAAGTATCGGAGGCAAAACACCATACGAATTGTGGACAGGAGAGATTCCTGACGTTTCACAATTCAGAACGTTTGGAAGCAAGGTTTACTTCCTGGACTGTGTAACGGAATTTATTCAGTTACAGTAGCTCACCCTCGGGTTTTCTGCCTTGTGCAGTTAGTTTGGGGTATTTTATTCATATCTTATTATATTGGGTTAACGTGGGGTTGCAGAGGTGATTTTTATTGTGCCTGTGTGTGTTTTTGTGGACGGATTCATCTTTGGATGGTCCGCACCAACTAGGATCACTGTTTATTAATTATCGGTTTTTGGATATTTGATATAAAATACGGGGTTTTGCGATTTATTACGTTTTGGGAATAGGATATATAAGACTGTATTAAGTAGAAGCATTATTTCATTTTGGTTTGGGGTTAATGGCTTTATTTTGACCTAGTAATGTTAAATGTTAGATTCGTGGCTGTACTATAAAGGTACAATGAATTGGTATTTTCGAGTGCTGGATTTGTTACATACCCGGAAAAGACAGGCAGTAATTCGGCTTGTGTGGGAATACCTAGGCTATTAATAGCATGAACTGAGATGAACTGGCGCGTGAAAAACTACTGTGTGACGTCAGTGTGGATTTTGACTGTCTGATGTTCATGTGTTGACACGGATGTTCCGCTAGGAGCGGGCCACGCACAACTTAGTTCCGGAAGGAACATTGGGGTTATGGATCCCTACGCCGGTGCATATAATGGCGTGTCTGGTGTTCCGAGGTCGTCTTATTGCTTTATCGGCAGAACACTGATCTACTAACGCCCAGGGTCGTTTTACGTGACATGGTTTCCGTAACGAACAGTTAGAGATCGTCTTCTTGCTTTTACAGCGAAAGTCCGTTGTCTACTTGCATTTAGTGTCATTATTACTTGATCATGGTATCGTAATACGAACGAGCAGTGACTAATTTTTAGCTATCCACCGAGCTCTTACGGGCTATTGGAGGCTACGTGCATTTCATGGGTCCATCCATACCATAGGCTGTCGGTAATAACTTACCACGCCTAAAAGGATAATCAGTCGTAAACATTTCATCGAAGTCATGCGAGAATGGAGACGTGAACGTGCAGTTCGAGAAGAAAGAAAGTAGAGTGAACCAGTCTAACGTGTGTAGATATTTTGTGTACGGACGGTACAGTGTATATACGTAGGTGGCTGTTATGCCTGTGTCTGATATGGCCGTAAGTGTTTTCCTGCTCTCAGAGCCTAAATTCAGTGGCAAGGTACTGTATAAATCACGAGTGTATGAAGGGTATTTTGTGTTGTATATTATGTATATATGTGTATAGTACAACCAACAGATTATCTCTTTAAAATTCATGTGTGTTTATATTCCTGTCTTGCATGAACCTGGTACATCAGCAAACGTATGCCAAATGCCCTACACCTGGGATAAGGTGTTTCATAGTCGGGGCAACAGTTATGTACCGTATTTTATTCTATTTTATTCAGGAAGACCCATATGGTCAACCTTGGCACCCATTCAAAGTCGGGAGTAATGTTAAAATCACTTGTGGCCTGTATTTAAAGGCAGTAAATTATGTAGGTTTGTGGTAATGAGGGTAGTTAATTGTAATTCAACTCCAGTGAGGAGGGTGAAAATGTTTCAACAGGGATCCCGGAAGACGGAAACTGGATCAACGAGGCAGAGAAGGCCTGTTCATGGGTTACTCCGAAGAAACCAAGGCTTTCGCATATACTCCCCTGACAAAGACAAAGTTTTGATCAGCCGAGATGTAAAATTCTTCGAGAATGAAAAGCCACTGGAAGAGACTAGGATGGAGCGCCCGGAATCCTCGAAGCAAGATATTTGTTGGGAGCTGTTCTTTGCAGAACCACCGCCACAATCACCAAGAGAAAAAGATCAACCAGCTGTCATGGAGGAACCAGTCCCTCAACCCGAAATCGGAGAAGATGATGAACCTTTCCTCGGTTTTGATGTGACGCCAGTGGATGATCAGGATAGAACGACTGTCGAAACATCCGATACTACGCCTCAATTGATACAAGGACCTGGTCGACACAAGATTCTGCGAACTGAAAAAAGGGGAAGACCGAAGAAACTTTTTCAAACAAATCTCCAAGATGTGGAGGAGCAAGAAGAAGACGAGGAGATTTTTCTAGCAGAGATTCCATTCAAGGAGGCAATAACAGGACCAAACTCTAACGAGTGGCATGGTGCCATGGTCATGGAAATGGAATCTATCCTGAGAAACAATACATGGGTGCTGGTGGATCCTCCCCGTGATGCCATCGGATGCCGGATGGTGCTGCGCGACAAACTAAAACCTGATGAAAGACTTGAGAAGAGAAAGGCCAGGCTGGTGGCTCAAGGTTTCAACCAGGAGTATGGAATCAACTACTTTGACACGTTTGCACCGGTGGCGCGAATGCAATCAATTCGATTGATGGTGTGTCTCGTTGCCAAGCTCGGTGTAAAAATCAGACAGTACGATATCACAACGGCTTATCTGTATGGTGACCTAGACGAGGAAATATTCATGAAACAACCGAAGAACTTCAGGGAGATGTTAGAGAGCATTGCGATGTCTGGAACTGACGACGAAACCAAGGAGAAGGCCAAGAACATGCTTCGCCAGTTGCAGGGAGGCGACAAGGTCTGCTTACTACAAAAATCACTGTACGGATTGAAACAGGTTGGCAGAAACTGGTATGCCAAGCTGCGTGAGGTCTCGAGGAAGTGCGGTGCCAAACCAACCGCATCTGTCTATTCCAAATTGGTTCCGGAAATAACATAACTTTGATTGCCGTTTACGTTGACAACATGATGGTGCTGTCAAAATGCAAAAAGACGATCGCCAAGATTTCCAGAGTTCTGAGTGAAAATTTCAAGGTCAAGGACTTAGGATTGGCCAAACACTTCCTAGGCATCGAACTAATCCAGGAGACCGGATGTATAGCCATGCAACAGCAAGGTTACATTGAAGAGCTTCTCCAACCCTACGAGATGGCCGACTGCAACCCTGTAGTCACACCACTCGACCCTGGAACGAAGTTGAGCAAAAATGAGAATCCCAGTACTGACAAGTTGAAGTTGCCTTACCGCAAATTGGTAGGCGCGCTGACATACCTGTCGACAACTACACGCCCGGACATTTCGTTCCCTGTCAGCTACCTGGGACAGTTCAACAATTGCTTCAGAGTCGAACAATGGAAACCTGCCAAGAGAGTGCTGCGGTACTTGAAGGGGACTTCGAACATCGGGCTGATCTTCGAAGCAGACACCGAACCGATCCAAGGAATCGTCGACGCCGACTGGGGAAGCTGCCAAGAAGATAGGAGGTCCTACACGGGGTACGTGTTCCTGCTCGGCGGATGCCCTATATCGTGGGACTCAAGAAAACAAAGAACCGTGGCCCTTAGCACCACGGAGGCCGAGTACATGGCGTTGTCAGAGTGCGCCAAGGAAGCTGTGTTCTTACGTCGATTTCTGCTCGAGTTAGGCTTCAAAGACTTAGCCACTACACTATATTCATCTTTTGTGATAATCAAAGTGCAATTAATTTGGCAAAGAACGCGATGTATCACAGTAGAAGCAAACATATTGTAATCAAACATCACTTTGTTCGTGAAGTCTTTGAGTGTAAATTTTTTGTTTTGAAGTATATCTCTACGAACGATCAAGTTGCTGACTTTCTCACGAAGAGTCTAAGTCGAATGAAACACGAACGTTGCTTGAAGTTTGCTGGTTTGGAGAGTGTAAAGATAGTATGAACCTGTACTTGAGGGGAAGTGTTGTAACTTTGGTGGTTTTATACTTTGTTTGACAAGTATGCGGTTCTGTATATGTAAGGTGCTGCCACCTGCCCTTTATGCTTCTTTATTTGTCTAAAACCCGCGCCATGTTCGCACATGTTTAGTTTGTGCGGTTCCGCTCTTGCCATCCATGTAGCCTACATCAGTTCGTTATTATTATTAAACTCACATCAGTTCGCTTTGCTTATATATCTCTGGTTTCCTTATATCCTCTTACAGAATCTAATAAGTGATTTCTCAAAATACTAGTAGATCCTGTTACTGCTATGGTGTTAGTGGTGGTATTGGAGATCCAAAATTTTCTACATGTTGTAGCAAAAATAGATATATATTAGTATTAACAGATGTTCAAACGGATTTAATTACTCTAGTTATTGAAGTTAATACATAGTTAAGCATTTTCCAATATGGTTAATGTTTTTGCCTTATATGCAATTATACCACTTCTTTTTATCTTGTAGGCTATGATGTCAATGGCGCTTGGTACTGCCTTGCGTGGCTAGCCCTGAAACTTCTTCATGCACGGTATATTTGATAACATTTTCCTATTAATATCCTTTATTATATCTCAAATACATGTTCAACTATTTTCTTAAATGATTTTGCAAGGACGTCCATTTTTCCTAGACTTGCATATTTTAAATTGAATATTTTAGAGCTGAATTTTGTGATATTATTTTTCTTAGAAAATAACCAGTTTAGTATACAAGCATGTTATCTTAATGCAACCAATGCTGACAATGACCCCAATGAAGGGTTGAAAACATGTTTCATTAAACATTGAGGTACTAACAGGTGTCTCTTATAAACTTAATTAATCGATTGTTCTAGGCTAAAATGTAAACAAGGAGGAAATCCTTCACTAGTTACAGTCCTACCTATTCAGCAAGTTAACAATGCTGTGTTCTATGATTATTGCATTCAAGATTAAAGTCACACTCATTTATGGGCTTACCTTTCTGATTTTCTTTTTTATAATCATTAAGCTTCGATTTGGCAACTAAGACTGCTCTTGCTACTTGTATATGTTTATCGCAGGCTTCTTTCAGTATTCCAGTTATCTCTCTGGTGTTGTCTTTCATATCTCCACGGATGCTCATCTTCATTCAATTTTGCTCAATACTCGTGAACTGCAAAGGATGGTAAATACACTTTGGAAAATTTAAATTTCAACTCCATGAGGGAGGTGTCAGACCAGGATGCTGTTTACAGAGGTACAAAGTATGCCTTAAACGTCATTTCAACACAGATTTCTGGCCAAGAGGAATAGTGGTACGGCGATTTCGTTTCGCCCGAGCTCAGCGGAGACTCGAGACTGTCTCATTCAATCAATGACAAAATCTTTCATTTAATGTCTTGGAATATAGAATGACTTAAGACTGTTGTAACTCATAATCCAACTGACTTTATGAAGGAATACGACATAATAATTCTGGTGGAAACTTTTCTCACTGAAGATTGGCAACATAAAGACTTTTATGGTGTACATATGCTTGCATCTTAAGTACCTCGCACAAGACCGAAGGGCGGCATTTCATGCCTGTTCAAACCAATTCTTTCCCCATATAAAATTATAGTGAAGGCAAACAATATAATACCATTAAAACTGGAACACCTCACAATAGCAGCAACATATTTTCAACCAGAATACACAGAAATTGACATTATAGACGAATTAAGCAATGCTCACGAGGCAATAAACACAAATGATCCATTCATCTTGGCCGGTGATCTGAACTGCAGGGTCGATAAAGGGGACCTCGAAACTAGGATAGTCCTTGAGTACTTAGAAGACAAGGGTCTTACACTCGCTAATAAAGCCACAGAAATGACTTACATTGCCCACAATGGGGCAAGCGCAATCGACCTGGTATTTACGAATCACAACAACATAGAGGTATTACGATCCAATGTGAGGGACAACCTACCCGTAAGGAAACACCTGCTGCTGGAAACTGCCTTCAAGATCTTTCGTCAGTCAGTAAACCCCACACCACAACAAACTTCACTATCCAGAAGATTGAATGTCGCGAGTATGAAAAGAAGGAAGATGGATATCCAAAATATCGGGAAACACACAGACCCAAACCCAGATGGAAGGCTTCTCCAAATAGAGACAATCCTACATGACGCTATAGAACCCGCTAAACCCATTTTGAGAAAATCAAAACCATGGTTTATATGTACCATTTATATGTACTGTTCATTGACTATGCTAAAGCTTTTGATTCAGTTGACCGGTTTATACTGTTAGAGAAACTAAATCAACTTATAGGTAGAGATCACTACCTGAGCAAGATGATTCAGGCCATACTGTCGAGAAACTTTGTTTACATTGATGATAACCTTTCAAGATCAGAGGCAATACATCAGACGACTTGGGTGTTATAAGGAGACCTCCTAAGTCCAATGCTATTCAATGTTGTAACAAGGGACGTTGTCGAAACCATATCAAATAAAGAAGTCTTCATTTATATGTGTGCTGATGACATGACATTAGCTTCACAATCGTACCAACGGCTTCAGGAAGCGTTTGACAAACTGGTCACCTGGACGGACAGGAACAGCTTGAGTCTGAATGCACAGAAAACAGTCCAGATGACATTTCGCAGAAGAGGGAAACCTCCTGCGACAGCACTCGTCAAATACCAGAAAAAGGAGCTTATTAGGGTCAACTCCTACAATTATCTTGGCGTACCCTGCAAACGAATGGGAAAGTTTTCACTAAACACATAAGAGAAAGAGCATCTGCAGCGATCATGGCGATAAACCAAATTAAAAGCATTCGTGAGCTGAAGGATGAAGGCCATATGATCTGAGAATTTTCCACACCAAGATCTCTCCTATCATGACTTACGCAATAGACATTATTTGGGAGCATCTCTCAAAAAGAGATCTAGCTTTGATAGAAAGTATTAAAGTGACGTACCTCAAAAAGGTTCTATGTGTATCCAAAAACACTCCATCGCGGTTAACATATGAATTAACACGACAGCCGTTTTACATAGAGGAACTACGCATGAGTGTGTCAGTACCTTCTACACCTCATTATCAAGCCTTTCTTCATGAGCTGTACGAGACTTCTATAGTACTGACGCCATGATCAACCAAGAATGGATTGAATTCAAGCTACGAACTGCATCATACTATGACACGATTCGCAGTACATGGATTCCACCACAGGCTGTGCCATAGGAAGACGTTCCATGAACCAAACACAAACTGTATATGTGGACTGCGGGAAAAAGTGTGAAAGCTATCACACGGAGATATGTGTCGAAACAACAATGACTCTTTTGGATTTGTGTACTAAACACCAAAGTTCTTATTAATATTATTATTAACTTTATTGGCCACATTGGACCACTTGAGTCTTCCATGTACACTTTTTCTTTGAAGGTTGTATGGCTTGATTCTTCTTATCTGCCCAGTACTTCTTCATTCGTTCTGATCGTAGTGTTCTTAATTCGTCTGAAATCTCTGCAGGCCGTCTGTGGATCATTTCTGCTGAAAATTTGTGATTCTTAAGAAGGGTGGTAATTTTATCCTTGTTCTCTGCATCTGTATTGAGTCCAACTGTTTTGAGATCCTCTTGAATTTCTTTGATCCAATGCCCTCCAGTCTTCTTTCCCAGATTTCTCATCACTAGTTGTCGTAAAATCCTGCTTTCTGGTAATCGTAGGAAGTGAAAGAAATAAGAGATTCTTTTCTTCTTCATCGTGCTGGTAACTGGGTCAATCTCTCGATAGACTGTTTCATTGGAGAGGATTCTCCAATGGTACTTTTTATTTATGCAGGTTCTGATAATTTTTCTTTCAGTTTTGAGGAACTGATCAGTTCTTCTTTCATTTTTAATTTGGAACAAGGTTTCGCAAGCATAAGTGGCTTCGGGCAAAGTTACAGTTTTGTAGTGTTGGATCTTAGTGCCTGTTGACAAGCATTATTTGTTATAAGTTGACCAGGTTAGAAATTGTGCTATTTTCATTTTGTTGGTTCTATTTATCCATGTTGTTTTTTCGCTTAAGTTATGCATAATGATTTCTCCAAGGTATTTAAATTGTAGAACTATGTAAATTTTTTTGAACATTTATGATGACTTCCTTTACATCGGGGCAGATGACCTCGTAGTTCCGCCCCTTAAAGCAACAATAACTAACTTCCTTTATATCAAGAGGTTTCATTGGCATGATCTCAGTTTTCTCAGAAGATATTTGCAATCCTATTTTTAATGCAATATTCTGGAGACTGGTGATCTGAGCCCTAACTTCTTCCATGTCAAGGGCTAAGAGAGCTAAATCATCTGCAAACCCTAGGCAGTTTGTTCTTATTGAGGGTTTTGCTCCAAGTTTGATTTTAGGTGGGTTTTCCTTTTGCCAAATTTTCACGATGTAATCGAGAGCCACATTGAAAAGTAGTGGGGATAATCCGTCACCTTGTCTAAGGCCTGTTTTTATTGGAAAAGCACTTAACATTTCTCCCCTGAACTTGATCTTTGAAATTGTGTTGGTTCAAGTTAGTTCAATAATTTTTGTTAATTTAGGATGAAGGCCATATGATCTGAGAATTTTTAAAAGAGTAGGTCTGTGTATACTATCATAAGCCTTTTTGAAATCTATGAATGAAATAAACAGTTGTTTATTTCTGTATTTGTAATATTCCATTACTAGTTTCAGGTTGAGAATTTGGTCTGGGCAACTTCTGTATGGGCGAAATCCTGCTTGGTATTCTCCAAGTTGTGGTTCCAGAATGTTTTTTATCCTATTGTAAATTATGCGGGGGAAAATTTTGTAAGTGCAGTCCAATATTCTGGGATTTTCTCTGTGATCCACATTTTGACTAGATGCTGATGTAGATTTATGATTGCTGGTTTCCCTGCGTTTTTCCAGATTTCTGCAAAGACTAAGTCTTCACCACATGCCTTATAATTTTTTTGTTCCTTAATTGCTAGTTCTACCTCATTGATATTAGGCGGATCAATTAGATCTGGGGTGGTTAAAATGGGTGTGTCGGTATTTACTTCCAACGTCTCCAGTGGGTCATCACAATTTAAAAGTTTGTTGAATGTCTCTGCGAGGATCTCTGCATTTTCTTGATTACTATGAGCCAACCTTCCAGATTTATCCCTCAGCATCAATGTAGGGGGTTCATATTTTTTAAGGTATTTGCCAAAGGTTTTATAATAATCTCGTGAGTGTTTTTTGTTAAAACTCTCTTCTATCTTTTGTTAGGTATTTTTAAGATGTTTTCGTTCGGTTTGTCTCATGATTTTATAGTTGACTTTCTTTGTTTTCATCATCATCATCATCATTTCCCCTTATCCAGCTCCTGCCAGGTCGGGGTATTTATGGCACTTCTCCACTTTCCTCTTTCCTTCCACAATTCTTCTTCCACGATCTTGTCCCAGTCCAGATTTCTTTTTCTCACGCTGTTCTTCACTGAATCGATCCACCTTGTTCTAGGTCTTCCCCTTGCTCTCTTACCCTTGCACTTGGCCTCCAGCATCTGTCTTGGTATTCTATTTTCCTCCATCCTCTTTACATGTCCAAACCACCTTAGTTTATTCTTCTCAATTCTCTCATTTAGTTTTCCCATCCCAACTTCCTTCCTAACATCTTCATTCCTCACTCTGTCTTTCCTTGTCTTCCCTATCATACTTCTTAGGAATTTCATTTCACTGGCTTGGATTCTACTCTCTTGCCTGCTCGTCAGGGTCCAAGTCTCAGCTGCATAAGTTAATATGGGTACATAGTACATTTTATACATTACCTCCTTGCTTTTCCTTGGTACTTCCTTATCCCAAACAAGTTTTCTTACACTTTGATAGAATGCATTGCTCTGCTGTACCCTCCTGCCAATCTCCATGTCCAACCTACCAGTTTGCATCAATTCACTTCCTAGGTATTTGAACGTGTCCACAATTTCCAAACTCTGACTTCCAATTTTCACAGTGCCCTTTCCTTGTCTTTCCCCTCTTGTCATCACCATGGTCTTGCTTTTCTCTATACTGATTTTCAGGCCATACTTCTGAATATTTTCGTTCAGTGCATCTAGTTGTTTTTGCACTTCTTCGGTGTTCTTTCCCCAGACCACAATATCGTCTGCAAATAATAGTAGCTTCATTTCTTTATGTCCATATGCTTCCTTTGTTTCCTTTACAATTTCATCCATCACCATTATGAACAAGAGAGGTGACAGCACACTCCCCTGTCTTAGTCCAGTCTTGTTCCTAAACCAATCTGTCTTTCCAACTGGGGTCAGTACCCTGCTAACACAGTTGTTGTACATTGCTTGCACCATTTCCAACATTTCTCTTCCCAGTCTCTTCTTAACCATGGTTTCCCATACCTTCTCTCTGGGGACACTATCATATGCCTTTTCTAGATCTATGAAAGTCATGATCAAATCCTCTCCATATTCCCAGTTCTTTTCCATCACCTGCCTCAAGCTAAAGATTGGGTCCACTGTGGATCTTCCACTCCTGAAGCCATACTGTTCCTCTTGCAACTCTCCTTCCACCTTTCTTCTCATTCTTCTTTCTTCTTTGTTTTATCAGTTCTAAATTTGATTTGTCGGATTTTTGGGCTTCATAATTTAACCAATTTCTCTCAATTGCCTGGTCACATTCTTCATTCCACCATTCATGTTTTTTCCTAGGATTTGTTGGAGCTAACTCTTCTGCCATCGATTTTAGTTTGGTGGTTAGTCCTTCTAATGTATTAGTGTTGACAGATCCTTCTCCTGTTTTCGTATAGTACTCCCTATTATTTATTAAGGTGGTTGGGTCGAATTTTTTTTCTATTCTTATTTGGAGATCTTTTAAACCTAGGAGTTAATTTTATTTAGATCTTAACAACATAGTGATCTGACCCTGAGTCTTCCCCCCTTAGGACTTTGACTTCACGATGGTGAAATTTATCCTTGCAAACGAGGTCCAGTTGCCATTCACCTTTTCGGAAATCAGGATGTTTCCAAGTTTTTAATTTGTGAGGTTTCCTTTTAAAGTACATTGATTTTGAGATAAGATTGTGATTTCTGTATAATTCAACCAATCTTTGACCATTTTAATTCGTCCTCTTATGGGCTGGCCATTTTCCAATGATATCTCGGTACCTTCTTTCTTGTCCCAGTTGTGCGTTGAAATCCCCAAGGAGAATTTTAACGTGTGATGGAGGTATGTTGATTAAAGTTTGATCCACGAGATCCCAGAATTGTTGCTTTGCTTCTTTATCCTTTAGTGTGTTATTTTTCTGATTAGTGGGAGCATGAACATTGATAATTGTGTAGATTTTATTTGCAGATTTCAAAGTTAGTGTTGCAAGTCTGGGGGATTGAAATTTAAATTCCATGACTGAATCGATGATTGTGAGTCTTATTAGAAATCCATTACCAAACTGCGGACAATTTTTCATCACTTGTTTTAAAGGGATTCCTTTAAACAGTCCTGATCACTATTCCTTATTTCTTGAAGGGCCATTATTGGAATTTTATGTTTGTCCATGATGTCAGTGACAATCTTTAATTTTCCAATTTGGCACAAAGAGTTAACATTGTGTGTCGAGAAAAAAGAGATTTGTTTAGCTTTAAATCTTTGAAGTTTTTGTGTAGATGCTGGCTGTTGCATTAGTTTGAGTCTCGTTGTACTGGGATGTTTCCGTGCTTCCGACATCACGGTATCTCGTAGGTTGCAGCCCACCGGATCCGAATGCTGCTTTCTCTGAACTCTAGGTTCAGCCGTTGGAGTATTCCTTGAAAGACTTTCTATGGTTGACAGTCACGGTTACACCGATGAGGGACTAGGTCCTGAGTTACAACTCTGGATGTGATCCAGAGAGGTGGTAATAAGGCCGCTCCTCTGGAGTACTGACGCCTTGCGCAGCCGCCCCTAACCAGGAGAACAGACGCTGCATTTTCTACGCCGTTGACCACAAATGGTTCATCCGCCTTTAGGGGAAGTTTCCCTCCCCCATGGCAAAAGAGTGCCCCATTTTCCACCAGTTCATCCGCCTCCCAAGAGAGACGTTGACCGGATAGAGGTGGACTCCTTATTCCGGGAGTCACTTATATATGCACATTGTGCGATATTCTGTTATTAAAGTAGAGTATAACATGCAAATGATTTGAAATTCAGATGAATATGGGAGATGAGAGGACACCAAAAGCTTATTTCAACAAGATTATCCCAGGAAAAGGACCAGTAGGAAAACCAAAGAAGAAATGGTTGGACCAAATAAAGGATGATCTTGAAGACAAAGGGCTAGGCTGGAGAAGGACTCATGAAGACCAACTAATCATGGACATGTAAAGGTGGCGAGGGTTCGTTAACAGCATCCAGGTGACTGGAGCTGGTATTTGATGATGATGAAGATGAATGTCTGGGCTCAGTAGCACACACTGAAAAGTTGTGCAGGGTGTGTAGATAGAGGATTCTTCCAGAGCCACAGGTATTGTCGACTGTGAATTACACACTTTTGTGTTAAAGCCACTATGCCTCGTATCCATCAAAGTGCACAGTATGCCACAAAATGATAGGCACCTTATGGCTCTGATGGACAATACAGCTCGACTCCTACCACAGCTACAGGTGTGGCATTGTCCGCTTTAACAGTCTGATGGCCGCTGCTATGCAGGGGAATGCAGCCACATGTTCCATTGGGGAGGTCACCTTTGATCCAGAATCAGTGACGCCTCAGGTTACTTCGAGCGCAGGAGTACAGACAATACCATGCGGGTTTGCACCAGGTTATGTTTTCTGATGAGCTCCAATTTAACTTTGACCACAATGATGGCCAGATACGCGTTCGACAGTACCATGGCGATTGCCAACATCCTGCCTGTTGTAGACCATCATATCGCATGGTGGTTGATGATGATGATGACGATGTTTGTTGCTTTTAGGGACAGAACAGCAAGGTCATCTGCCCATCATAGTGGGTGTGATTGTGTGAGGTACTATTGGTTATCAATGGCAAACACAATTGCTAAACATTGAGGATACTCGAAACAGCGACCACTACATCCAAGAGGTTGTAGAGGCCGAACATTCCCATCTTATGGTGTACATGAATTTCATATTGGGGTATTGTGAAGTAACTGATAAAAGAACTTAAGATACTATATTCCAGAAATGTGCAATAAAATCTATCTTTGGATATCATTGGCTCATATCCTCAAATTAAATATACTCACTGCCGGTAGATGTATAGATTGGCTAGCCAATATGAAACCGGAGACAATATAATGGAGAGAAAATAGACCCGTCTCAAGCCGGTCCGCTCACCGGAGAATATTGTGGTTCGGCCCCCCCGAATCCACCAGAACTGCCTGTATTCAGCTGGACATCTCACATCAGTCAATTCAGTTAGTTTTTGTTGTTTTAAGTGGGGAACTACGAGATCATCTGCCCCTGAGAATACTGCAGTCTGAGCTTAACCTATTCTTATAGAAAATGACAACAGCTGATAAACTGAGGGCGCTAAACAAGCAATGGCGAATACAGTTTGTTACGTAGGCTGGTGATCCCGTATTGCATAACACATGGTACAGTGATGAGGCATACGTTTAACTCAACAGTGCTGTGAACAAACAGAATGTCCGGTTTAGGGGCGAAAGAACGGCCTGATATTGTGCACGAGGTTGAAAGTCATGGTGTGAAAGTATGTGTGAGGGCTGCAATTTCCAGTCATGGAATTATTGGGCCAATCTTTTTCAATGACATAGTTGACAGTGTGTGTTGCACGGACATGTTGCAAAAACAGTTCCCTCTTTGCAACTCTATGAAACTCATTGAAACACGACAACCAATAGAGTGATAATGGTTCAAGCAAGATGGAGTTCGTTCGCACACAGCAAATGTTGTTCTGGACTTCCTGCATGAACATTTCAGGCCCTGTGTGATGTCCCATCGATATTCAGAACGTTTTCAGTGCGACTCAATGTGGCCACCACATAGCCCTGATTTTAATCATTGCGACTTCTTCCTGTGGAGATATTTTAAGTAGCCAATCTATCACCAGAAACCAGAAAATAAACTGCAATTGCAAGGGGTCATTGTGTCTATTTTCCGAGGGTTGAGTAAGGCATGTTGTCGAGTGGTCACAATATGCAGGTTCATCTTGATGCTGTTGTACGCCAAGAAGGTCCTGCATAATGCGTTGTCGCAGCCCCTAAACTAAGGAACCAATACTGACTAATGATGCGTATTTCAGTGAATGTTGTATTGTCATTTATTTAAATTAAATATTTTGTACATTAAATATTCTATAAACAATTTCCAGTATATGGCATTTTGTGCACTACCCTATTTTTTCTCTATAATAAAGAAATTTAACTCCCTACCTTTAGATATAAAGGAAAGTGTATCTCTACAATCATTTAAGAGAAAAGTAAGAGATTTCTTATTAAGGAATGAAAAACCAATGCCTAATGTTGATTTGAATTTGCAGCCTACAGCAGTCTCTTATGTAAATTACTGCTGCATTAACCCGGCAGCAGCCGCAGGGGGAGGGATTATCTCACTTTGGAAATGTCTTGCATGTAACTTTGCAGCCCGCTCGCGGATTCACCTACCCTCCTAAGTATTCCTAGTAGAGGGCATAACAAGACACCTCCCGCAACAATAGCAAGTTAACACTTGAAACATTCACACGGTTACTATTATTGTACGCGCTTGCAGAGAAGTGAGACTTTCCCTCACCCGCGACCATAAACGTAACTATTTTTGTGTTACTTTTCATTGTATAGTTTGTTCTTTAGTGAATTTGAAAATGGCTAATCAACTAGAGGAACAGGTTATGGTATAGTAGGACGAGGTGGAGCAAGAATTAAGAAGAAATTGTGAGGCAGATGATGATATGTTGGAAGTTGGCAGTGCTAGTGAAGACAGAGAGGATAATAGAGAATTTAGTGATTCAGTGCTTCAGATTGATTGTACGAATGCCTTCCTGAATTAAAAGATGAGGCAAAAATTGTGATCTCCCGCAGTGAGGCGTGGAGATTGATTTTTCCTCAGGAAACTATTCAAGAATTTGTGGACTACACTAACATGCAAATGTCAAAATTGCTTGAAAAGGGGACGCTCGAAGCACTGTGAAGAAATAATTGCATCATTTGGCCTTTTCTATTTCTCTGGCATTTTGAATGTTTCTCATGTAAATGCCGAAGTCAATTGGGCAATCTCTGCCTTATTTTTTTCTAACAGCTCTCGCTACTGTCAATCCTTTCTTCAACAAGTCTAAAAGCCAGGGAAACCGATGAAAAATAGTTACTCACAGTGAAGTTCCTTCCAGTATTCTCAATAGGATGTGCTTGTCGTTTGACAACCTCTGCAGGCTTGTTCACAACAGAGTAAGGTCCAAAGGATTGCTTTCCGATATAAACTTCCATTTTGTATTTATGCTTACCGGTAATAAATATATTTAGATACCATATTGAGCGTGCTCTGATTTAGAACGTTTAATTGTTCATATTGGTAGGGCAAAATTAAAGTATCTTTTTATGTAAATATCTATTAGATACTTCAAGAAAGCAAATATACATATTACCATCACTTTCAAAACAATCATTTGTGTATAAAGCTTCAAATTATGAAGTTGAGCAAAAATCCCACCCGCGTGATCGAAAATCTTACCCGCGACCACTTACATCAAAATTTCTCCGCAACCACTGCCGGGTTAAAGTTTGTCACAATTAATCTACTGTACTAGCAATTATAACATGACTTGAAAACAAATTTATTCAAATCTGTATTATATTTCCATGGCAATATCTCAATAGTTATCATGCAAAATGTACACAATCTCATGTCACAAAAATTATGTATCTGCCAGCTTGTCCCTAACACAAGCTTTGACTCATTGGGACGTATGTAAATGAGTAATTAAATAAGTAAGTAATGTGGTTACCATGTGTAGATTGGCCATTTAGGAGGAAATTAGGAGATAGCAAAATGTAAGGAGATAATAAAGGGAAGCTTGCCTCCTTACTCAGTGGCAATAAGGGGCAATGTGAAAACATCGAAGTGGCACTTGCACAGTAACAAAGGGACGGCAGAGGCAGCACCTGATACTCGTGTCGGAGTCATCATCATCATCATCATCTTGTACAGTTTCCAGCCCCAGGCTGGGTCTGTTTGGAACATAAGCCTCGCCACTTAGTCCTTTCTTCCCACCACCTCTCCGCTGTCACTCTGGTCCAGTCCTCGCCTCTCTTCTTGACACATTCCTCCACTCCTTTCAGCCATCTATCTCTTGGTCTTCCCCTTGGTCGTTTCTTCTGCATCTGCATCTCATGTATCCTCTTGGGAATCCTCTTCTCATCCATTCTCTTTAAGTGTCCATACCACCTCAGTCTTGATGTCTCAATCCTACCTTGCAAGGGCTCCTCTTTCACCATTTCCCTGACCTTTTCATTCCTCAACCTGTCTCTTCTTGTTACTCCGATCCTACTTCGCAGGAACTTCATTTCACCTGCCTGTATTCTGCTTATGTCTCTTTTCTTCATTGTCCACGTTTCTGAAGCATAGGTCAGTATCGGGATATAGTAGCTTCTGTATAACACTTCCTTGCTTTTTTGTGGGACATCTTTATTCCACACTAAGCTCCTAATGCTTCTCAGAAATGCTTCTGCCTGTCTGCCACGTTCCGTAATCTCTTTGTTATTTCTCCCATTTTCCTCCACTAGACTTCCCAAGTACTTGAGACTTTCCACCTTCTTCAGCTGTCCACCTCCAAGTGTTATCCCACTCATTGGTCTGTCCTTTTTCCTGGTCGTTAACAGGATCTCACATTTACTGATGTTGAACTTCCATCTGTACTCTCCCACTGTTTCTTCCCAAGCCTTCAGTTGCTCCTGAATTTCCTCCTCCTTGTTTCCCCAGACCATGAGATCATCTGCAAACACCATTGCTTTCATCTTATCTTCTCCTATCTTTCCTGCAATCCGTGTCATTACCTCGTCCATAACCACAATAAAGAGAAGGGGTGACAGCGCACTACCCTGTTTCAGGCCACTCATTTGTCTGAACCAGTCTGTTCTTTCCCCTCCAACTTTCACACAACTCACACTTCCACAATACATCTCCTTCACTCCACCTACAGTCCCTTTTTCCACTCCCATGTTTTCCATTGCTTCCCAAACCTTCTCCCTACACACACTATCATAGGCCTTTTCGATGTCCAGGAAGGCCATCAACAGATCCTCTCCAAATTCATAGTGGTGTTCCTGGAGCTGTCTCGCTGAAAATATGAAATCCACTGTTGATCTCCCAGGTCTGAATCCATACTGCTCCTCTCTCAATTTTCTCTCCACTTTGGCTCGTATTCTACTTTCTAATATCTTTTCATATATCTTGGCACAGTGAGATATGAGTGTGACTCCCCTGTAATTTCTGCACTCCTTTCTGCTTCCTTTCTTAAATATTGGGAAAATTAATCCTTTCTTCCAATCTTCTGGGGTCTTTTTCTCCTTCCATATCACCCTCATCACACGGTACAGCCACTGTTTCCCAACCTCCCCTGCTGCCTTCACCATTTCAACACTCACTTCATCCACACCCGGTGCCCTTCCTCCTTTCATCTTGTCTATAGCCATCTCCAGTTCTCTCCAAGTCAGGTCCTTTTCCATTCCTGTGTTGTCTTCTCCATCTTCCAATGCATCTCTATCCTGCAATTCTTCAATATCCATTATCAGGCATGGAGATGTCTTTGGTGGATAATCAAGCCAATCTGGGCATGAAACATTCTACCACAGTGGTTGCACCTTATAGAGGGTGGAAGTCATGGTTGAGCTTGGCGTAGTTTACACCTCTGGCATTTATCTGCAGCTTGCCTTCGATGTTCATGCTCAAAATGTGCGACAGCAGCTGACGTAGTCGAGCGCCAGCGATGACGATCATCCGCAGTGACACTCTAGTACTTGTTTCATGCCTATACTCCTCGAGGTCTTCTTAAGCTGGTCCCTATAATGCTTCAGAGGGGCACCACAAGGTCTCTTTCCTATACTAATTTCACTATACAGGATCCAGGGATGAAGTCAGTCGTCACTCATGAGCTGAACATACCCAATCCATCTGATTGTGGGAGTTACTTCCTCCATTTTTGGTCCGTATTGACTTTGATGATTTATAGCAAAAAATGTTATTCCGTCGATCAATACATTAGGTTACACATAATTTAAAAGTGGTACATGTTTCGGGCAATCATATAGCCCTTCATCAGCCACATCTTGTTGAATACAAAGAAACAATCAACATAACATCAAAGACATTGTGACCACATTAAAAACATGCATAAAACTTTAAAAACAGGTCAACAAACATGGAAATAAAATATCTGTGCGCATCGTTAAAATAACACTAAAACGGCTCTCCGGCCCATGAGTTCGTAGAAGTGAGTAAGGTCACATAAATATTTGCACTGTGCGGAGTCACCCAATCACTGTTCATTTTCTTGATATTAATGTGGCTGGAGGGAAGTCTTTTGAATATTCCTTGATATGGACACTTGAAGTGTCAAGTTGTGAAGATGTGTAGTCGAAACGGACGAAAAATGGATCTCATAACCGTGGCCACAACTTGACACTTCAAATATCTCTCCTTAAATAAGTGTGCAATTCCTAATTTATCAAACATCAATGGGTCAATAATAATTATGGTACTATACGTAAAGAAGTACAAGGCTAATTGGCAAATTCCTAGCTTACAAAGTTCTATTCGATACCAGAAAGTGTAGGCTATATCTTTATGCTAATGTGTCTTTTTAAAGTGTTTTAGTTATTAATTTTAATGTATTGAATGTTTAAATAATGATGAAATTAAAATATATTATGGAATTGGTTGTACTCAAGCCTTGGCCTTATAAATTTAAAAATAATTCTTGGACACCAATAATAAAACTAGAAAATTTGCAATTTAAAAATTATAATTTTTTGAGATATTCCTCCATTGATAAAACTTGCCTTCCGATACCTGCATTCAGTTCATCAATTTGTCAGTGAATTCTTACTCTTTACAGAACTATCCATGGGTATGGCCTTTAGTTTTCTGCGAGTGGATTTTAATGTGCCAAATGACGAGATGTCAGGAGAGCATTCTACTGACCATCTCGTGGAATAGTGGATAGTATTCTTGACTGTCGTCCCAGAGGCCAAGAAATTTTAATTTTAGTCGGAGGGCTGGAACAGGGTACACTCAGCCTCGTAAAGCAACACTGAGAAGAGGAGGGTTCGATTCCCATCTCGGCCATCTTGGAAGTGGTTTTCCGTGGTTTTCCCACTTCTACTCCAGGCAAATGCCAGGATGGTTTCTACCTTAAGACCATGGCTACCTTCTTCTGAATTACAAATCAATATTATCATCATTTATTGTACATATCAGGCCATTAAGGCCCATGACAGAAAACAAAGAGACATAACAAACACATCAAATATACAATATTACAAAACACTATCCTAATCAATCACACGGGAGGCATTATCCCGATCACAATCTTAAGCATCCATTTTCCCTATTACAAATACACACACAAATACAGACATCACAATAACAGGTTATTAACCATTTCCACACATCCAAGTACAAGGGTCTACATGACGATGATGTCGCAGAGTCCCTAAATCAAACAAGCACATTCTACCATACCAAGAATAAGAAATCTTGAGTTGTCATTGCAGTTCTACACCCCTAAAATCCACGACTAGTTGGAGTGGTTCCTGACCTAAGCATTGGAACAACCATCTTCTTGCATCTCGAAGGGGTGGTGCCATTAAGCTTCAACGGCTTGTCTCAACTCTGCCTTCATGTACTGTATGTAGGCATGGCTTCGGTGGCCTAGTTGGTAGCATGCTGAGCTTCTATGCCCAAGATCGTGGGTTCAAACCCGGCCAAAGTCGTCGGATTTTTTAAGAGCGTTAAAAATCCCTCAATAGCCTATGCCTTCCTTCGGAGGGGAAGTAAAGCCGACGGTCCCATGTCATAGATTTATGGCATGTTAAAGAACCTTCCACTAATAAATTACACCTGTGTGAAGCTAAATTATAGGTTAAACATTTGACAAACACTCTTAGGTGTTGGCATCTGGTAACCAGGTTCTGAACTAGTAGTCATTGACAGTGGCGTTTGGCGGCAAAAGTAGGAACTACTTGAAAAAAATTCAAAGTCTACAGTCCTTACTTGAATTAAAAACAGATAACACACACTAATAGAGTCATCACAATTAACACCAGTTATCAGGCAGATTCTACACATACCCAAAGTACACAGGGCAACATGACCGCATTGTCGCAGCCCCTAAACTGAGGAACCAACCAACTGTACGTAGGCATATATATATAACAAATTAGCACTTTACAAAAATAAATAAGCAAATACGTACTGTATTATTTTATTTCTCTCCCACTCCTGAATCCTTCCCTGAACATTAATCTTAAAAATATAATGGTCTGCATTTTTGGACCAATTACAAAAATTAAGCCCCTAAGAAGATGCAGATTATAGTGGTTTGGACATGTCATGAGAATGGACAGAAATAGAACACCAAGAAATTATTCTGACAGAGAAGTGAGAGGGAGGAGACCGGTAGGAAGGCCAAGAAATCGATGGATAGACACAGTGAAGTCTGAGGTCAGCAAACGGAATGTGAAATGGGAAGATGTAGAAGAACAGCAACTCTACTCCGACCGAAAGAAATGGCGAGCGCTTGTATACCACACCCGGGAAACTGGAGCTGGGAAATGATGATCAGGGCTCGGATTTTTAGGTGCTAAAAATCAGGAAAATATTTATTTTTTATATATTAAAAATACCAGAAATATGTGACAAAACAGTAAAAATATTTAATTATAATTTAGTTTATTAATCTGAATATAAAGAAGCCTCCGTGGCTTAGGCGGCAGCACGTCAGCCTCTCACCGCTGGGTCCGTGGTTCAAATCCCGGTCACTCCATGTGAGATCTGTGGTGGACAAAACGGAGGCAGACAGGTTTTTCTCCGGGTACTCCGGTTTTCCCTGTCAAAGTTTCATTCCAGCAACACTCTCCACTATCATTTCATTTGTCATTCATTTAATCATTGGCCCAGAGGAGTGCGTCAGGCCTCGGCAGCCGGCACAGTTCATATCCTCGCCGCTAGATGGGGGCTTCATTCATTCCATTCCTGACCCGGTCGGAGACTGGAAGCAGGCTGTGGATTTTCTTTCAATCTGAATATAAACAATATCCAGCACTCACGAATGCAATTTATTCTATGTCTCACTGACTGCTGAAGCATTACTTTGCACAACGAGATACATCTTCAGGACAGGCCCGACGAGAGGGGGAGTCAGGCGGGGCTGGTGCCCCGGGGCCCGACCCTCCCTGGGGGGCCTGGCGTCCTAGGAGGATGGGCCCGATCGGGCATTGATTTATTATTGCCTTAATGTGATTTGAATTTGCTACTGGCAATCATTTAGTGAATGCAATGAACTAACTGTCTGTGAACAATGATACAAGGATTGAGAAACTTATTATGTCAAGTGGACGATATTTTCCTCTACAAAGTGCTTGTGGGAAGAACAACTGTCTCAAAGTTGTCAACTTAGCGACGGGGCTTCGCTATGTATTGTTCTAAGAATATACCTGAAGACAGAGAGAGCATTCCATTATTCTAAATTTAGCTCTTTCGGCTTATGCTCCAATCCTTCAAATAACATTCTCATCTCTTCACTTATTTCGCCAAGGCCACGAGAGCCTGGGCTGCCCTGGTGTGTTTGGTCAGCTAGCTCAAGAGTTTCAAGTTTGGTGCGTCACGTCGAGCTTAAATATTTAGAGGTGATAGTGTCTGAAATGAATATATTGTCTAACTAGACGTATCGTATGCCGTGCAGGCAGGTAACTAAAATAAATTTTAAAGTAGCGTCCACACAGTAATTCACTTTGTAGTTAATTTAAGGGGCAGAACATCGAGGTCATCGTTCTCTAGTAATTCACTTTCGCACTATGTGAAAAATTATCATTGCTGGCTAAATATCTTGTGAAAGGGTGGGATGATTCTGTTGACAAACATAGATAGAAGAAATGCATGCGAAATTGTCCATCTTCTCGTATACTGCATTGAGAAAACAATGCTAACATTTGAATTATCTGTAAGCTGGTTGGTTGGTTCTTAAGTTTAGGGACTGCCTAGGTGCAGTATAATTATTATTATAACTGGTTCATTGAATACGACCAACAATCCTAGGTACTTGGGTTCGTGCGCAAATCAAATCTGACTAAGGGATTTATTGAAAACCTATATTACTATTGGTACTAGAGTTGGGAAATGTATCCAAAGACTGAAACTAAGGTAACATTCCAGTATTTTTCTGGACTGAGTGTTTAATTAACCAGGAGAAAAATGACAATTAAGCTAGGACACTGAACCACTCAACTTTGTTTTCCAATTCCTCTCATGGGACGTCAGTGGTAAGGTCAGATGACCTACAGAAACTGTTCTCCCTCATAAAACAACAATACATAACGGCAGTGGTGTGCATAGCGATGGAGAAATTAATATATTACATGTAGGCAACCGCACAGACTTTTCTAAGACCAAATATTGAACTCGGCTTAATTTAGAAAAAAATCAAGATGACGTATTGCCGAATATTAATGTAAATACAATTTTGTTTTGAGCTGGTGCAGTGACTGTTGTTATTATTGGACATTTATACGCTGTTTATTCCAAAGAGCAGCATCGATCTGCAAAGCACTAATTTTTCAGGACGCGAAGATATATTGTCCCTTGGGAATATGCTTTAACGTCTCAGTACCGTTAAACATAAAAAGAGTTGCTCCCTTTATCTATAAATTGGAAATGACTCCGGGTCCTGACGAAGCCGCGGCAGGAATGCAGGATTCAGCTTACCGACTGCGGTGTCATTCGTAGTCTTATTCAAGAGTTAATAATAGGCATATTTGTCGCTACAGTTGTTAATTCATTTAGGGGCATGCGACATTTAACCCGTGTACTTGGTAGCTAGTAAGTAAAATACAACCGATCTCACTGGCGGGCAATGAACCATTGGCGCTCGGTTGGGAATCGTTTGCATCAACTAGTACTGTAGGTAGCCTATAATTCAGTATTTGCTAACGCGTTAATTTTCCGGTTTGTTTCTGAAGGCCTCCATATTATTGAATGAATTGACTGTAAAGCAGTAGTTTTGACAAATATTAATGAAGTAAATTATAAGATTCTCAAACAGCGAACAAAATAGAAAACCAAGAAACTTGTGAATTGTGTAGACTGAAGGCGAGGCTAGTGGTTGTTGGATAATAAGACAGGTGTATTGGCAACATTGTTGTAACTATTTGTCTTGGAGAGTAGAAACTTAGGCCCTCTTAAAACCACCCACTGCTGGACGAAAAGCAGGATATAGTGTATGCTGAGATATGGCCTCTGTGACGTGAACAACCGCATGTCGTATTCTTAGTTGCCGACTGGGAAAAGTGGGAATGCGTTGCCCGTCGCGACTATTACTGTAATTATTAGGGTTAAGAGTAGGGCAGGTGTCCCTGGACTTGAAATAAGGTTCTATCCCGGCATTTGTCTGGAGGGAGTGTGATTCGAACCTCCGATCGGCAGACTTGCTTGTGCTTGAAGGTGCGAGAGCTTTTACTTCAATAACGGCGAGTCTTTTCTATAGCCACTAAATGTCAATGGTCACCAAATTTTTACTCCAAAATATCACAAAAATAGTCACCCAAATTGCCCATAACTCAATAATTTGGACCTAATTTTTGCAAAATTTTCCGGAAGAGGATCCGGACCCCACTCTGAGCTTGGTGATATTTCATACCCCCAGATCCCCGGTGTGTCCACTCCCCCATAATCTGGGCTTAAATCCGCCCCCGATGGTCACCAATCATAGATAGGATTGGGGAGTTTTAGGAGAACCTGGCTCTAGGTTTGCTTACTGCAAAGCAATATTAAATTATAAGAAGTCCACTGACAGCAAATTACAAAATATAGTTCAAATTCACATTTTCTTCTTTTGTGAAAACAATCACTGATCAGCTGCAATCTGCTGATAGCACATATTAAATACCTTGACGTACGTATGAGTATACATGTGGTTAATTATGAAAATATATTTTGCTTTGTCTAATGCACAATGATGTGTGATCGCCATTCAACCAAAACACTTACCCGTGTTTAGGCTTAAACCCGAGGGCGTGATTCTTCAAGGGCAGCAAGTTTTAAGAATGTCAACATAAAAACCCTATATGTAAAACGTATTTTAAAATACGTCTTGACTTTGTGTAAAAATCATGTTTTCATTATGAAAAGAGATTACGACATATGTCACAGAGGCCGTAGTATTGCACTGTGTACAGTGTACCCTTACCACCTTTTTAACATGCAGTTCAGCGAACTGAACTTCCTGTTGATTATATTTTGGATCTTGGGGGCCGGGAGATTCCAGCCCCGGGGCCCGTCGCCGCTCTCCACGGCCCTGCTTCAGGATATCCATCACAGATGACGGACGATTATTGCGAAACACTAATTCTGAAGGCGCAAAACTGTGACATTTGTTTCTACTCCTTGAGGTGTTGTGTAACTTGAGATTGCTGTTCAGCCTTGATTGCTTTCCCACATGGTTGCCAGAACAGAACGCCCCCCATCAGAAGTAACATTATCTTTAAATTCAGCAACAGACGATAACTTGTAGTTGTTTTTACTTTAGGCATCGTAGAACTGCCTTAAACTTCACAGTGCCAGAAATGAACTGCATGTGAGTGACACTGGTTCCAGGTATCTGGGGGAGGGGGAGGTCTAGCACGTGGTTTAATAAGGAAATCCCCAGCTTCCACAGTGAGTGTCACGGGGCGACAAGTTAAGAATAACCCAGTTGCAAGCTGACATACGCTCTGAATGAAGATTAGACAGCTCACAGGTTCTTCCCCGTTGAAGTAACACAGAAAAAAAATGCAATATACTGTAAGATCTAGCAGTGATTTTTAAAAATATGTAAATATTATGTCTTTTTATGTGCTAATAAGTGAAAAGTTGGAATTAATGTGTTTATAGAAAAAATCTTAAAATATGTACCGGTATATACATAAAAAAATATTTATTTACCTAAAAAATCCAAGCCCTAATGATGGTGAATCTATAGCCCTCCAGCAAAACTGGAAAAAAACTTTGAGTGCGTAGGCCTATTAATGTTTCTGTAGTTATGCATTTTATGATGATGATGATTGAGTCTTCAGTCTTTTGACTGGTTTGATGCAGCGCTCCATGCATCCCTGTCCTGAGCTAATCGCTTCATCTCTACATAGCTACCACACCCTACATCCGAGGCAATCTGTTTAACATATTCTAACCTTGGTCTACCCCTACAGTTCTTGTCCTCGACCCTTCCTTCCATAACTAAGCTTGCTATTCCTGGGTGTCTTAGTATGTGTCCTACCGACCTATCTCTTCTCTTCATTAGCAGTCGCCAGAAACATCTCTCCTCTCCCACTCGTCTTAATACCTCTTCGTTTGTAACCCTATCTACCCATCTGATCTTCATCATTCTCCTGTAACACCACATTTCAAATGCTTCAATTCTCCTCTTTTCTGCTGCACCAATAGTCCAAGTTTCACTTCCATATAGCGCCACGCTCCAGACAAAGGCTTTCAAAAATGACTTCCTAATACCTAAATCTATATTCGATGTCAACAGAATCCTTTTTTGTAGAAATGCTTTCCTTGCCTGAGCCAACCTACTTTTTATATCCTCTTTGCTTCACCAATTAAAGGGCAATTTAGAAGAGCAAAGTTAAATTTAACTTCACTACCATAATACTGCTTAAGAGTTTGAGGACTGATGACGAAGATGTCCCTGACTCGAGCAAGGACTGCCCTCATTCACTCTGACAGCATTCAATATTACACTCTTCATCTCCCCCCTCTTGCCCCGCGGTGCCGCTGAGTACCTGCTAGGGTGGCTAGCCACGGCCTGCCCATTCAGGATGGTATCCTGCAGTCTGCAGGTTCGATCTCACTACTAAGCACTCACCGCACCTCATGCCTCTCTCATCGTTGACTCTCTTTCTCGCTCTTGCTTTATTTTTATTTTTGTCTCCCACAACAATTATAATAACTACGAGCCCTCTGGCTCACTTTGATTTCCTATCTTATATGCTTTATGTTGCATACTGATAACACCCAAACCTTCCTTAATTCCTTATTCCACAAACCTCAGGTCACATTCTGACCAATTAGATTTCAATGTACATTACCTAAACATCCAAACCCATTCTGTTAAAGAAAAACAAGTTGTTTAAACCCTTGACATAGCTCTCATGAGAATAGGAACACGGAATGTAATGACATTAACTGGAAAATGTGAAGAACTTGTAGATCTGATGGAAAGAAGGCAACTGGATGTATTAGGTCTGAGCGAAACCAAATGGAAAAGGAAAGGGAAGAAAATTTTAAGAGGAGGATATACCCTTTACTGGTGTGGTAAATGGAAAGGGTCACATAATGGAGTGGGCTTTATTCTAAGTAAGAAGGTAGATGCTGTTGCAGATATTAAATATATTAGCGACAGAATCATTAGATTAGAGGTACCATCAAACGAAAAAATCCCAACCCTAGTGCAGGTTTATGCCCCACAAACGGGGTGCAAGGATGAAGAGAAACAGAAGTTCTTGGAACATCTTGAGAACCAATTGGATAAGGAGAACATTATGATAATAGGTGACTTAAATGCTCAGGTGGGATGCAAAAGGGAGGGTGTAGAAAGAGTGATTGGCCCATTTGGTTAAGGAAACAGAAATCTAGAAGGGGAAGACCTGCTTGATATGTGCAGTCGAAATATTCTTCAAATTCAAAATACCTGGTTTAAGAAGAGAGAAAGCCATAAAGTAACTAGATACAGCTGGGATGGAAGACATAGATCAATGATAGACCTTGTAATAACAGCGGGTGAAGCAGGAAAACAAGTTGTGGATGTCAAAGTCGTTCCCAGTGAAAGTCTCGACAGTGACCATAGGCTTGTTCTAGTAAGTATAACTGGTGTTAAACTGATTAATTATAAGATGGAAAAGAAACAAAAGATCAAGGTCTGGGAGCTGGAGAAATCTGATAAACGTGAGGAATTTCAGAGAAGAATTTTAGGAAAAGTTCCAAAAACTGATACCAAAAGTGCAGAGGAAGAGTGGCAAAATTTTCGAAATGTCTTAGTTGAAGAAGCTGGAGAATTATGTGGCGAAACAAGTAGTAAAGTTCAACATAAAGAGACTGCCTGGTGGAATAAGGAAGTCAAGACAATAATTCAATTAAGGAACAAAGTAAAGAAAAAATTAGAAGTGGAGAGACAAAAGAATGACAGAAATGAGGATAAAATCAGATCACTTGCTCAAGAATATCGAGAGCACAAATTAAGAGTTAAACGCATAATTAATGAAGAGAAGGATAAGATTTGGGATGAATTTGCAAAGAAACTGGAGGAAGATACAAAAGGTAATAAGAAATTATTATATAAAACTGTGAAAAACAATAAAAGACATCAGGAATCAGTTACAGCTTTAGAAGGAAATAATGGAGAAGTGATAAGAAGCATAAATGAAATCAGGAAATTAATGGGACAGTATTTTGATCAACTGTTAAATGATGCATCTAATAATGACAGTGGGGACACGAACATCAATTTAGGGGCCAATGATGAAAACCACCAAGAACCACCCCCAACCTGGTCTGAAGTGGAAGAAGCTTTAAAAGCCATGATCAAAGGGAAATCCACTGGAGCTGATGAAGTAAGTTCAGACATGATAAAAGCAGCAGGAATTAATGGGATACATTGGTTGTACAGAGTATTACATGCTATATGGAAGGACAATAAGATCCCTGATAACTGGTCTAAAGGTGTAATAGTGCCATTGTTTAAAAAAGGAAACCAGAAAAAGTGTGAGAACTATCGTGGAATTACTTTGTTATCCCATGGTCTAAAGATCTTGGAAAAAATAATTGCGAAAAGACTACGCAGACACTTAGAAAAGGATTTAGAAGAAGAACAACATGGCTTTAGACCAGGAAGGAGTACTATTGACTTGATCTTTGCTGCAAGAATGCTTATTGAGAAACATCTTGAAAAAGGGAAGAATTAGTAATGGCATTTCTAGATATAGAAAAAGCTTATGATAGCATTGAAAGATCAAAAATTTGGGAATGTTTAGAAAAGCACAATGTCCCAAAAGGCTTGATAAACAAGATCAAAATGCTCTATGAGAACACAAGGGCATGTGTAAGAATAGGTAATGGGGAAAGCAGATGGTTCACAACATGATGATGATGATAATTGTTGTTTTAAGGGGCCTAACATCGAGGTTATCGGCCCCTAATGATCTGGGTGATAGCGAAAATGATAATGAAATGGAAACAAGAACAAAATTATCGAAGACGGAAAATACGTACAAAAAGGAACTCACATGGAAACAACTCACAATATGGTCTGACAAAAGGGAATTTAGAACGAAAAGTTGCACAAAAAGAATAGATTGAAAAAAGACCCACAAAACGTAGGCTAGATTCAAAATACGTACAAAATGCAAAGTAGCGCCGAAATACTTACAAAATGCAACTGAAATTCAAAATACTTACAAAATGCAAATGAGATCGAAATTACGTACAAAATGCAATTGAGGTTCAAAATACTTACAAAATGCAATTGAAATTGAAAATGCATGATGATGATGATGATAATTGTTGTTTTAAGGGGCCTAACATCGAGGTTATCGGCCCCTAATGATCTGGGTGATAGCGAAAATGATAATGAAATGGAAACCAGAACAAAATTATCGAAGACTGAAAATACGTACAAAAAGGAACTCACATGGAAACAACTCACAATATGGTCCTACAAAAGGGAATTTAGAACGAAAAGTTGCACAAAAAGAATAGATTGAAAAAGACCCACAAAACGTAGGCTAGATTCAAAATACGTACAAAATGCAAAGTAGCGCCGAAATACTTACAAAATGCAACTGAAATTCAAAATACTTACAAAATGCAAATGAGATCGAAAGTACGTACAAAATGCAATTGAGGTTCAAAATACTTACAAAATGCAATTGAAATTGAAAATACACAATGCAATTCAGATTGAAATATCCCAGTTCCAATCCAAATTATTCACAAAGTGCAATTGAAATTCAAAATACTTACAAAATGCAATTGAAATTGAAAATGCTTACAAAATGTACGGTAGATTCAAACGACTCATGTGGATTGACAATACTTACAAAAAGCAATTTAGATTGAAAATACTTGACAAATGTAATTTAGATTCAAAATACCCACAAAATGCAATTGAGAATCAAAATATGTGCAAAATGCCCACCAAACAAAATGCAATGTAGATTCAAAATTCGTGCGAAATGCGGTTTTGGTTGAAAATACTTACAAAATGCAATTGAAATTCAAAATACTCACTAAAATGCCCTGACGCCTGCATTGAAAGACTTACTAAAAAGCAATTTAGATTGTCAATCTTTACAAAATGCAATTGAGGTTGAAAACAATCGCGAGATGTAATTTAGATCGAAGAGACTTACAAAATGCAACATAGATCAAAAATGCCTTTAAAAAAAATGGTAAAAGGGAATTTAGATACACGGTGATTCGAGTAACAAAAACAGTGCGGGAATCTTAAAGAGAAAAGGAAATAGAAGGAAAAGAGGAGAGGAGAGGGGAGAGAGGAGAGAGGAGAAGGTCCGCCCCAAAGGGAAGGGACAAAAAGGGGAAAACGGACCCAGCTCAGGAATCCCTCGGGGTCGCCAACTCCCGAACTCACCAGCCGTGAGCCCCTGAGGGTGTAGCATTATCGACGGTGCACCAGAAGTGGTGGGGCTACATACACCCTGCCTCCTTAAGGGCCTTGAGCACAAGGCAGGAGGTAAAAAGAAAAGAAAAAGAAGGCTGACCCCTCACAAAAGGAGGGAATCAGAAAAGATGAGACAAGGGCCAAGTAAGGCGGGAAAGGAAGTGACTCCCTAGGCCTCGGATGCCCTAATACCGTCGGGGTCGGAAGAGAACAAGAGTTGACCAAGTGAGGTCGACAGGAAAGAAGACAGAGAGGAGCCCGGCACAAGTAAGTGGAAGCAATCCCGGACTCAGCTGGGGCCCCGTGGTCGCCAACCCACGCCCACTAGAAGTGAGCCCCTGGGGGGGGGGTTCACAACAAAACAAGGAGTCCAACAAGGAAGTTCACTGTCTCCATTACTATTCATCACAGTGATGGACATAATCCTGAAGAGGATAAAAGAAGAACAGGGTAATGAAACAAATGCCCTTGTCTTTGCAGATGAAGTCATGATTTGGGGAGAAAGTGCCAGAGAGGTACAAGAAAAACTGGATTCATGGTACAAGCTGTTCAAGGAGTATGGGTTGAAAATAAGCCAAAGTAAACAGTAGTGATGACAACAGGACTGTCTAATGCAACCATTTACCTAAATAATCAGCCTCTACAAATTGTTGATCAATTTAAATATCTTGGTAGCACAGTGTGTAAGGATAACAACAACAGTGAAGTAACAAATAGAACTAGTAATGCAGCCTCCTTCTATGCACAAGTTAGAACACTACTGTGGGATAAGAAAGTGCCCAGGAAGTGTAAACATGTACTGTTTAAGACATACTACATCCCAATTCTAACTTACGGAGTAGAAACATGCACCCTGTCCAGAAGAGAAGAAAGTAGGATTCAGGCATCCGAAATGAAGTTTATAAGAACAATGCTTCAAAGGACAAGGAGAGACAAAGTAAGGACTGAAACAAACAGGACAGAGGCTGGCATAGATATCAGTGCTACAAAATATTTGCAGAAGCAACGATTAGGATGGTATGGGCATCTTCAAAGAATGGGAGATGAGAGGACACCAAAAGCTTATTTCAACAAGATTATCCCAGGAAAAAGACCAGTAGGAAGACCAAAGAAGAAATGGTTGGACCAAATCAAGGATGATCTTGAAGACAAAGGGCTAGACTGGAGAAGGACCCATGAAGACCAACTATTCATGGACAGGAAAAGGTGGCGAGGGATCGTTAACAGCACCCGGGCGACTGGAGCTGGAATTTGATGATGATGATGACATAGCTCTCATGGCCCTAAAGGGCTGAGGATCATTCGAGATACTTTTTACATGGATGTGCTTGGTGACTTTTTGGAGTTAAATGATGTGAGTTGGCGATCCCGAATGTGGCGGCCATTTTTTTTTTTTTTTTTTTAGTACCGTACATTAGCTTATTTAAGATGACTTTGCCGCTAACGAGTTTAAATGTCGATAGATAAACCACAATGTAAACAATACTATATTTTAAAATATTTTGTCGCCAAAACCGTTGGAAAGTCGCAAAATTGGCAGCGTTGACATCAAACACATTAACTACTGTAACTAGGGGTAATTAGATTCTCAAAAGTGTTTGAGTGTGGTGCCCAAAGTCTTCCAGAACTAGAGATAGTAATGTTCTCACTGAATGGCGACGAGCTGATTTTTACTGCATCTTATTTCTCCCTCAGTGTCACTTAACAACCAATTCTAAAACTTTGCCACCTTATTTCTCCCCTTCACCCAAATCCCTTTATGTGCCACCTCCTGTTCCTCTCGTCCTCAACTGCCTCGTAGGGTATTTTTGCCAGTGAGGTGAGAATCGAACCTACCTCATCTTAATTATCCGCACAAAGCATAGAATACCCCAATCCAGTCTTTAAATAAATTTCTGGGAAGACTGGATTCGAACTCCAGCTCCAGCCCGATTCTGCAAGACCTTCTGGATACAGGAATTTCGTTACAAACCTTGATAGACCATCATGACTGCTATCATATTAAATGAACTTTTAAGCCAATTTCTCCTCATTTGCGCAAACATCTGTACAGTCATATAGTCTATGAGTTTCAGTTTGAACTGCCGATAATGCAAGTTATCGTTTCCAAACCATGATGTTCACCTCTGGTAATTTCAGCCTCCCTGCCGGGTCTGTTTTAGCGTTATGTTAATGATTTATCTTTTAGCTTTAGATGTCCTGTAACGTTGTAAGTTGTTTCGAAAACTAAATTGAGAACATTGAACAACGATGAATTCTTGTAAATTGTGCTGTAGGCAAGCGTCAAAGCCACAGTTGGTCAAAGCTCGGCACAGCGGCAGACCAAAATAATACAAATTATTTTATTGAAATAAAAAATCATTACCCACTCAGTATTGGAAACTTATTTCAGTGAAAATCACTAATTTCACTTGTTGAAATTCTGCTATCTTATCGACAGGTTTATTTCTCGCTCAGGGAGTTGAACATGTTCTAAAATTCTTCATAGTAGAAATACATGGTCTCTTGGTTCAATTTTATCAAATGAGAGTCAGGTCACGACACGATCAACACAAATTCCCAAACTTGGCATGATTGTCCTTTCTTTCCTCCATGATTGAATGTGTGTGCTACCAACTGCAAGCATCTCGCTTTTCTCTAACAAATATTTTTCTTGTACTTGTGCTATTATCACTTTCATATGAACAAATATTGATTAAAAAAAGTAGTGTTTTTGAAAAGTTCACTGTATGTCCTTTAGCTATCAGTCTTTAAGCAGGTACGTAATTAATGTAGGTATTCAAAATAAAGGTGTTGGCAATGCTTAAATATCCACATCATTAGGAAAACACCAACAACACGTTAGCCGCCAGCTGTCAAACGCAGATAGGTTCGGTTCATATGGTTGCGGTTTGCGGTTATTGTGCAGATTGGGATTATCGAATTAGTTAATGACGAAAACTAGATATTTTAGAATAACACATTGAATTACTCATTTGAAACGTCGAAGAAGAATGTTTATTAGTATTGTTTGTGAAATGAATTCGCATTTTAATGTAGCAAAGACTATTTTCTAAAAGAATTCGCTTTTGACCGCGTTTAGTTTTGGAATTCGCAGTATTTCCAGTATTAATTAACCAATGCACAAAAGAACATGGAAAAGGAAGAAAACAAATACGCCATTCTTTCATCAAAAGCTGATGAAGGAGAAGATTTGCACATGTGGACAAGGTAAACGTACAGCCTGGAGGTTTGTTAGCGCTAGCTTAACAGGGCTGAGCAGTGTGGAAGAGTGTGTGCCCTTTGAGTTCGGAGGAGAAGTTGAGCATACCTGCAATGTTGGCTCCTCTATGGGAGCACTAGTAATTTGCTGCCAACATTTGCATGGACCACTTAGAAAATAAACACTTAATTATTAAACAAAAGTTTGGTGCCTTTAATTCGGTCAATACGATTGTACCCAAGTGTGATAGGTTATTCCCTAATTCTGAAAAAAAAAAAAAAAAAGACATGGAGATTAATAAATACACTTGGATGACCAGTTTCGATCGTTAAGCGTAGGCCGGTATTAACGGCAGTATTAAAGGTGCCGGGACATCCCTTTAGTCCGTTTGCGCTTAAAGAGGGCTTGTTAGCTTATGCGTGGAGAGTCTGAACACAGTAACATACACCACATTTGAGATACTAGACTTGGCAGGTACACTTGGACAAGGAACACACAGCACTTAGGAATGCGAGAGGGGCAATAGCCCAGCGAGATAACGGACCCTCACGCACAGGAATTTCCATTCAGTCGAGTGCAAACAGTAACCAAGTGAACTGCTCTCAACAGGACAGTGTAAGACTCAACCAGATAAGTAGCCTGTACAATACAATCTGAATTGACAATAATTTACAACAACCACATATTCACTCAAACAGGCAAATTCCGGAGGTCAATCACCACTTCCAGTATCTCAACAAAACATCACATAGACTACAACTAACAAATACTGACGAGTTGCATTATCTCGACTAATACTTCAACTAAATAAGTGTACATATTGTAAATATGGATTGAAAGAAATGGAGAGGACTCGTTCACAGCACCCGGGTGACTGGAGCTGTTTAAGATGATTATGATGATGATGATTGTAAATATTTTCACCCATATTTTCAGACATAGATTTTATAGCCTATTTGTAATGGATCTGATGATGATAGCTTGACGATCGAAACTGCCATCCAAGTGTATTTATTAATCTCATGTAATTTTTTTTTAGGATTAGGGAATAACCCATCTCATTTGGGTACAATTGTGACCGACTGAAGAGCACCAAACTTTTGTTTCCTAAGGTAGGCCTAACACTGAAAAATGGCTTCATACACCATAATAATAATACTTATTAAACCTCAAGGACTTTTATTCTGGGGGAGTTACGTCGATGACATTTTTGCCATAATAGACTAGCAAATAACGAATTGTGGGGTTTGAAGCCATTTTACAGTGTTGCCTAAGTAAACAAAAGTTTGGTACTTTTCAGTCGGTCAACACGAATGTACCCAAAAAGAGCTGGGTTATGCCCTAATCCTGAAATAAATTGCATGAGATTAATAAATACACTAGGATGACCAGTTTCGATCGTCAAGCGATCATCATCAGATCCATTACACTTAGGCCATGACGAATAGAAGGACCTAGTGTGAGGACTCCGCCATTATAGCACGGTAGTTTGTGGTCCCGCCGCTACAAGCACTGCAAGCGATAATGTCCAACAACGTGTCCTGTTGTTGGGTCGAGCCGGGTCTTAGAAAAGTGCGCGAGAAGTTACTTTTTTGCCTGGCTGTAAGTCAGGATATGGTAGAGTAGTTGACGATATACGATCTTTTTCACCACCGAAGAACACAAATCAATTTGAAAAATGGGCCAGAGCTATTCCACGAAAGGATACGGAGTTAACGCGAAGTATTAGAATTCTTCAAATTCATTTCTCTGATGATTTGATAGTAAAAACAGGTAATTTTATAGTGAAGAAGTGGAAATCTCTCGTGTGTGGTGGAAGTTACGACCTGGAGCAGTGCCTCATTTTCCCCCTAATTTACCGAAGTAGTGAGAATAAGTCCCGTAAAGCTCCCAACAGGAAAAAGAATCTCGACACCACCAGTATAAGAAGAAAGAAGATTGAAGATGGGAGTGGAGCAACGAATGAGGCATTAAAAGGTCAATCCAGTGTTGATAAGAATTTGGGTCATTCTAGTGTACTTACTGATGCTGAAAAGACTATAATATTGTTCAAAAGGCGCCGTAAGAATGCTAACCGTAATTTAATTCGCGTTAGATCCTGCCTTAACTCAGCAAAATCGAGAATTAATTTGCTGGAGAAGCAGGTTCGAAATTCACAGGCATTTAATTACAAATATAACGATTACAGTGGCGGATCCAGGCCTTGCGAGGCCCTGGGCGATATGATAAGGTGGGGCCCACAACAATAGAAAAAAAAATCGAATCAAATGGAAAATAGTTTGGTAATAATAATAATAATAATAATAAAATAAAGAATAGTTACAATATTTTGAATACACTACACTACATTATATTAATAATATGAAAGAAACCTTTATGTCCCTTTGAATAAGATTATGTAAACAATGAAATATTAAAATATTAGTTTGCGACTTTTTTCCCGGCTGAAGTCTTCTATTATTTCACTGAAATCTTAACTTGCTAAACGGTCACGAGAGGTCATAGCTACACTGAAGAAAGGAATATGAATTATAAATTAGTTTGAAAAGTATACTTAATTAATTAAATGTAGAAAAATCCATGGCGTGGGGCCCCTAGGACCGCGGAGCCCTGGGCGGTCGCCCTCCTCGCCCTCTCCTGGATCCGCCCCTGATAACGAACACCTTAGCAAGAAGGAAAAGATGATAATAGACACTATATGCTCAAGAAATGCCAGGAAAAATCTCGCAATGGAATGAGGTACAGCAATGAATTCATTTTAGAGTGTTTATTGTTGAGAATAAAATCACCGAAAGGATTCCGTCATTGTCGGCGACATAATCTCTTGCCTCTGCCTTCAGAAAGTCACTTGAGAAAACTTTGTAAAGAACTAAAGTGGCCTTATGGAGTTAATGCGCATAGTATAAATGCTATTTCAGACTATTTTAAGGAAGAAAAGAATGATAATTCACGTTACGGTGTTGTAATTTTCGAAGAAGAGAAGCTAAGAGAAGAAATCGAGTTAAATAGCTTTTCTGATAAAGTAGATGGATTAGTTGATTTAGGTGAACACACACCTGACCTCCAGAATAACGTACTTGCAAATCACGCTCTAGTGTTCATGTTCGTACCTTTCATGCATATATTGGGTGCAGCCAGTTGCTGTTTATGCAAGCGGAAATGCTACTCCAGGGGACATTCTAGCAAAAATTCTAAGTCTAGGTGATTTTGCAGTTAGAAGAGGCTGGGGCGAGGGTGGCTGGCTTTACTTGTGATGGTAGTCAATCAAATAAAAAGGCCAGGAATTCGTTAGGAGTCAGTGGCAAGACAAGCTCTCTACAACCTCACATCCTTAATCCTGCATCCCCCAGGGGCTCACTTCTAGTGGGCGTGGGTTGGCGACCACGGGGCCCCAGCTGAGTCCGGCATTGCTTCCACTTACTTGTGCCGGGCTCCTCTTTATCTTCTTTCCTGTCGACCTCACTTGGTCAACTCTTGTTCTCTTCTGACCCCGACGGTATTAGGGTATCCGAGGCCTAGGGAGTCTCTTCCTTTCCCGCCTTAATTGGCCCTTGTCTCATCTTTTCTGATACCCTCCTTTTGCGGGGGGTCAGCCTTCTTTTTCTCTTCCTTTTACCTCCTGCCTTGTGCTCTAGGCCCTTAAGGAGGCAGAGTGTATGTAGCCCCACCACTTCTGGTGCACCCTAGATAATGCTACACCCTCAGGGGCTCACGGCTGGTGAGTTCGGGAGCTGGCGACCCCGAGGGATTCCTCAGCTGGGTCCGTTTTCCCCTTTTGTCCCTTACCTTTGGGGCGGACCCTCTCCTCTTTCACTTTCCTATATGCCTTTCATGGCTCCCCTTCCTTCCAAGTCCCTCAATCCGCCTTCTCCGAGGGTTGAGGGCATTTCTTTTCCTTCTGTCCTTTTATTTGCCTTATTCTCCTTTAGTTTTCCATTTCTTCTTCTAGTATGTAGGTTAGTAGTTAGTTTTAGTTTTAAGAGTCGCTTTTCATTTTCATCTTCACGATCACCCAAACCATCAGGGGCCGATAACCTAGATGTTAGGCCCCTTAAAACAACAATTATCATCATCATCATCATCATTAATCCTGCAGATGTTACGAGAAAGATCTGGGCTTTCTCCGACTGTATATTCCAGGAATCTGTGTGTTCCGTAACATGTAATGATGACCGTAGTTCTTATTTCCGTGAATTATATTTTCCAATGTGCCCTGCCATGCTATTTTAATTGTAACCGCTAATTACTTTTTAAAAGAGTATTAGTTACAAAGTAATTAGTTTCCCTTAGCACCATCCCTAAGACTAGCTGACCCCGGCTGTGTGGAACTTGTCCACTCTAGCACTGCCTGGCGGGGCGCGCTTGAACTTCAGGAGTGTTCTCACTTTCTCCTTCTATTCGTCATGCTTAGGCTATAACATCTATGTTTGAGAATACAGGTGAAAAATATTTACAATATGTACAATATTTAGTTGCAGTATTGGTAATGCAACTGTCGGTGTACGCTAAATGTAGTATATCTAATGTTAGGTGAAATGCTAAAATGGTGATATAAATCCGGAGTTTGTCTGTTTGGGTTTATTATATGGTTGTAAAAAATCAACTATGGTTATACTGTAATAATACAGGCTGATACTTATCCGGTTTTCTTCCTGGCTGGGACTTCGAGCAGTTTCGTGTTCACTCTAGCACCAAACTGTTTTTTCCTTTCTCCCCCCTTTGTTCCTATGTTCTGTCTGAGGTCAGTGCAATGTTTATTTGTGTGACGTTGCCAAATCTAGATAAGAATGTATGTTATTGAATACAGGAAGATCTATTGTTGTTGTTGTTTCCTATGGCTAGCCCGGATTCCAATCCATCAGCTTTCTTGCGTTCCAATAGAGTTGTGTGAGATTTCAGTGGAACTCTCTTTCGTCCAGTTAACACCCGGGTTCAGTCGACCACAACTGGTGCTAGAGTGAACACGAAACTGCTCGAAGTCCCAGTCAGGAAGACAACCGGATAAGTATTATTACAGTAAAACCATAGTTGATTTTTTACAACCATATCATCACCCCAAACAGACAAACTCCGGATTTCTATCACCATTTTAGCATTTCACCTAATATTATACATGGGTTAGTTTTTTAGTTTTGGCACCTTAGTTATAACTGGATTAATAACTCACTTAGATGGTTCCAAGTTTCACAGGTCCTCGATGTAGTCCCCATCGCTGCATACAACGGGTTCCCGGTGATGTGGAAGTCGTTGGATCCCGTTGGCACTGCCCAATCTATTGATGGTACGAAGAGAGCGCTCGGCAGCCTGCTTAACGTCTTCAATGGTACGGAAGCGCTCCCCGCGCATTGTCATCTTCATCTTCGGGATGAGATCATAGTCGCAGGGACTGATGTCGGGAGAATATGAGGGGTGATAGAGGACCTCCCAGCCCCAGCGATCCAACAATGCCGACACAACGCCTGCTGTGTGTGCCCTAGCATTGTCATGCAGAACGATGGGCGGTGTAACCATGTGGTGGTGCCGTTTCCTTCTCAGAGCTCCTCGGAGATGGTCTTGCAGAAACGAACAATAGTACCCCGCATTAATGGTTCGCCCTTGGGGAACAGTATGGTGAATGATCACACCATCCCAATCATAGGCAAGAATCAACATTACCTTCACATTGGTGGGGGTTGGTCGAACTGTTTGTTTCCGTGGTGCCGCCACTCGTTCGTTGAGAGTTTTAACTGTGGCTCATAAGATCTGGCCCACGTCTCGTCAATGATAAGCC
This sequence comes from Meconema thalassinum, assembly GCA_946902985.2. Lineage (NCBI taxonomy): Eukaryota > Metazoa > Arthropoda > Insecta > Orthoptera > Tettigoniidae > Meconema > Meconema thalassinum. Next base: position 410,182,872 of record OX336392.1, read on the forward strand.
GTAAGAAGGCCTCTCCTTCGCGCTCATAACTCTGCAAGTGCATACGACAAGCGTCATATCGCAGCCATTTGTGCATGTTGGTTAAGTCATGCGGAACCCTTTTGGACGCAATCTTCCTCATTTTCAGTAAGTCCTTCAGGATGTGGAGGACAGTTGAATGCGCCAGTCCGGTATTCTGCTCTAATTGACGAATTGTTACGTTCCGATCCACCTCTACTAACTCGGCCACCATCTGTACATTGTCATCACTTACTGGTGGGTGACCAGATCGAGGCATGTGCTCCACACTTTCGCGCCCATCTCGAAAGGCTACAACCCATCTTGCTACCGTTCTGAACGGTAACGCAGCTGCACCGCACGCTTCCTGCAATCCTCGGTGACACTGTTTAGCACTGCGACCTCTAGCACACTGAATTTTTATCCACGTTCTCTGCTCCTGCTTGGAAAACATTGCGACTGTCTTTCGCGAGCGCTGGTCTCACACTACTCATCTAACAGGCGCGACTGCGCACGAGCGGTGGTGAGGACGGGCGAGGTCATGTGCTCTGAGGGAGGGGATGCAGGGTAGCTACCGTCGGTAAAAGTGGCAGCGCCCAACATTGTTGCAACTTGGCACTGAAGCATTGGTGCCAAAACTAAAAAACCAACCCATGTATATACTACATTTAGCATACACTGACAGTTGCATTACAAATACTGCAACTAAATAATTGTACATATTGTAAATATTTTTCACCTGTATTCTCAAACATAGATGTTATAGCTAAAGCCTTGCGCGGATGCGGATATCTGCAACATTTTTCGCCAAGCGGATATAATTTGCATGTCTTTGCGGATAGCGGATAAGCTGCGGATAATGTTTGGAGTAAATTTGCGGATAGTTTTTAGAATACAATCCGAACTTGTTGAATATCATGGGGAAAGTTGGGTAATTGTGCGCAGCGGGTAATCGTGCGCACCTATGTTTTTCGAGTTGGTAGTACAACTAGCAACTCAGTTCACTGCTACCCTAAAGCTGTCATCGTACCTATCAGATAGGGACAGTCAGCGTGATGCCAGTCGCTATGTGATAACCGGAGGCTTGGATGAAGAAACTTAACACGTTGCATGTTAATTTCTGTAGCCAGCAAATAAGAAGGTAAGCCTACAGTTGTGATTCAATTATTTAAAATTAAATGTACGGTAGTTTCAAATGCCAGTGTTTACAGTGGTTTTGCATGTATTTATTTTTCAATATAATAGATTAGTTTACCGGGATTCAGTGAGTTACGTTTTAAAAGCAGAGTGGGGTATGGTGCGCAGATCGTATTTATGATACAAGTAATACAAATACAACGCGGCATTAATGGCAAAATATTTCGTGTTTGTTCTCCAGACGTCAAGAAATTATTCGTGGAAAACGGAGAAAAACTCCTACCCAGCAGAAAATGTGCAGAAATCTCGACGTGCAATTAGGGATGATTGGAGGAAAATAAAGGAAGTGGGGAGAAGTTTCAACATTCCCCAGTCGATCCTACCAAAGCAGTTGCTGCAAAATTGTCTTGCTCCAGCTCGTCTAGTCCGTAAAGCTGTTTTACCAACGAAATGGAGTCATAATTATCCGAATACCTTTTGACATTGGCAACATTATTTTATGGCTTAACGCCCACAAAGCTTGTCAGACAGTTCGAGTTCAAGTTTGCAGAGGAGAATAAGATTCCCCATAATTTCCATAAAGTTAAAAGTCTAGTAGGCAAATATTGGTTGTATGAGTTCTTGAAGAGATATTCTGCATTAACGTTGAGACAACCTGAAAGAACAAGCCTGAATTGGATTGCCTTCTTTAATGCTGACGAAACGAAGATATTTTATTCTAATATCCAAAACTGCAGAATTTTAGTTCATTGCATTGTTATGCTTTTGTAAAAAGAATTGGAATATTCTAATGTTAATGCACAGTGCAAATTTCTGCCAATTCACATTGTATTAGTATGGCTTTCCAACACTCATCCCATGCGCACAATTTCCCAACCCATGCGCATGATTACCCTGCAGGGTGGGTAATTGTGCGCAAATGCATATTTGCGAGATTTCTAATTGTAGTCCACCAAATTTATTTTTGAATTAAATTTGTTTCCGCACATAGAATATAGAGTTACTAAGGCTCCCTTATTCATAACTGCAGTTGTGTTATCTCTTATTTCATCATCACAAGACCGATTCTTGCTTAAGTGCGCTCAATTCCCCCACTCTCCCTTATTAGGACCGGATGTTTATGACAAATCATAATTTTCCGTTATGGTTTCTCATGGGAGCTGTGATATCTACAGCGAAAAAACACATCCCTAGGGGCTTCCGTAGAGAGTACATTCCTGGATGGAGTGACGAAACTGATAATCTTTACCAACAATACATTGACAGTGGTGATCACGAAATTGCAGATCAACTTTTACATAGCCTGGATGCTGCAAGAAAACAAAAGTGGATTACGAAAGTGGAATCTCTTGACTTTACAAAATCTAGTCGTGAAGCCTGGCTGCTTCTCAGGAAACTGGGAGATGGTAAACCTATTACACGAAGGAGTCCAGATATTCACCCAAACAAGATCGCTTCTCACATAGTCACGACTTCTAAAAGTAGCAGGGATAAAATCTTCACAAAACGCATAAAGAAGGAATTAAAAATTTTAAAAGAGAATGCCACAGATATCTTGGAATACTCCAGACCTTTTACTAAGGATGAGATAACTACTGCAATTAAAGACATTAAGCCAGGCAAAGCACCAGGTTTGGATGGCATCCACCCGGAATTTATTACTCATTGTGGAGACAGAGCTAAAGTCTGGTTGTCTAACTTCTTCACGAACATATCACAGAGTGGGCAATTGCCAAAGTTATTCAAACAAACAAAGATCATAGCCATCTTGAAGAAAGGCAAAGCAAGTGATACACCAGAGAGCTATCGCCCCATTGCCCTGCTTAGTGTGACATATAAATTACTAGAAAGGCTCCTTCTCAATAGAATTGGCCCAGAGATAATCAAGAAAATCCTAGTGGAGCAGGCAGGATTCAGACCGCACAGAAGCACTACAGATCAAGTACTGTCCCTTACAACTTTCATAGAAGCAGGCTAGCAGAAAGAACTTAAGACATCGGTGGCTTTTATCGATCTGACAGCAGCATACGACACAGTCTGGAAGGATGGCCTACTCTTCAAGTTCCTGAAAGTGATACCATGTAAGACGACTGCCCGACTCCTGAATAATATGCTAAGTCAGAGACTTTTCCAAGTACATATGGGGAATAATGTGAGCACCAAAAGATCACTAAATAATGGACTTCCTCAGGGCTCTGTTCTTGCTCCAATCTTATTTAGCCTATATATCGCAGATATGCCTGCCACAACTTCAAGAAAACTTGGTTATGCAGATGATTGGGCACTTGCTACTAGAGATACAACTTTTGAGAAAACAGAGATGAACCTAACAGACGATCTTGAAGAACTGACTCAATACTTTAAGATGTGCAGACTTACACTTAATACTAACAAGACAGAAGTGTGCTGCTTTCATTTGAACAACAAGATGGCTAATAAAGAATTGCAGGTGTATATTGGAAATCAATTATTGAGACATAATAGATTCCGTAAATACCTGGGGGTCACAATGGATAGAACACTCTCCTTCAAACAACACCTCCGCAATACTCAATCCAAAGTGAGAACCCGTAACAATATAGTCCAAAAATTATGTGGCACAACTTGGGGTTCATCGGCAACTTCACTTCGATGTACAGCTTTGGGACTTGTGTTTTCAGCTGCAGAGTATTGTGCCCCGGTGTGGTTGAATAGTCCTCACACTAACCTCATAGATACCCAGCTCAACACCACCATGTGCCTAATCACTGGCACAATAAGGTCTACACCCACACATTGTCTACCTATCCTCAGCCACATCCCTCCACCAGATCTTCGACGTAAAAACGCTCTCCTCAAGGAGTTCAAGAAAATAATGGATAACCCACAGCTACCAATACACTGTGACATTGCTGACATTTGCCTGAATCACCTACGATCCCGAAATCCACCAACAAGGACTGCAATAGACTTGGAGAATACCAACTACAACATCACTAAAGAATGGCAGGGAAGACAAGATAATAGGCCTGGATCAACCTTACCACGCATTGGATCATCGTTGCCACCTGGATTTGAGCTTCCTCGGAAAACATGGTCAACTCTCAACAGGATTCGTACGGGTCACGGCAACTGTGCAGACTTCCACTACAAATGGAAAATAATGTCTTCACCTAACTGTGATTGTGGTGCCCCCAAGCAGACCATCCAGCATATCATCACCGAATGTCCTAAACGAAAGTACAGTGGCAACGTGACTGATTTCGCTCATGGATCATCAGAGACAATTAACTATATAAACAATTTAGACATGAACATATAGTTTGTCTTCATAAACTAATTATCTTTTATGTGCATATTGTATCTGTAAAGCCATACGCTAAATAAATAAATAAATAAATAAATAAATGACAAATGTAAGATGATGATTTACGCTAATCCCATTCAAATAATGTCATTAACCATAATCAACACTCCGAACTGAAAAGGGTTGCAATTCTGGCTGTATAACATTCATTTTAGACATAGCACATGACATACTGTACAGTACATAGCCTAAGGGTTCGACTTGCTGCTCAAATGTCTAAAAGATAAAGTATAAAGCAATACATTAAAAATATTATTGTAATGCCAGTAGATTCGGATAAGAAACGTGTGGGTAAAAGTCGCGTGGATGCGGGGCGGTTGCGGATAAAAGTCGTGCGGATGCGGATAACAGTTGTGCGGATGCGGATAACAGGAGTGCGGATGCGGGGCGGCTGCGGTAACAGCAGTGCGGATGCGGATAACGTTTTGTCTATCCGTGCAGGGCTCTAGTTATAGCCTAAGTGTAATGGATCTGATGATGATCGCTTGACGATCGAAACTGGTCATCCTAGTGTATTTATTAATCTCATGCAATTTATTTCAGGATTAGGGCATAACCCAGCTCTTTTTGGGTACATTCGTGTTGACCGACTGAAAAGCACCAAACTTTTGTTTGCAAATAACGAATCCTGAAGACGTACAGTGCGTATGAATTCTATTAATGCCCAAATTTAGTTCACGAAGGAAACAGAGCAAGACTCCGAACTCAACTTCTTAGATCTCAATAGTAGCAAGTTACGACATTTACAGGAAACCACGCCCACCCTCACAACTTCGATGTGCCCTGGATCCCACAAGATAGCCACCTTTCACAGTATGATCAACTGTACATTAAACATATAATTATCACCAATAAACTAAAAAGGAGAATAACACCATAAATAGCATCATCCACTCCCTCACCTCACCTCACCCAGCCAGTCCAGAGTTGATGCTGCAAACTTGAATTGCGCTATTCTGCGGTGTCTCTGTGGCCCTGTTGCAGGTCTTGGCTTCATCCAACCTTCGTCTGATTGTTCTTTCACTGACATTTACATTTCTCATGGGTTGAAGTAGATTCCTGGGCTGAACTGCAGGTATATAGTCGTCACACAGCACTTGAAGGGTGGTGAATCGGTCATCTCGGGCTGATGTTCACCTCCTATGGCCTGATCTTCTGCTGTAGGTAGCACACGCACGTTGTACACTTCGATATGAAACTCCAATAGCATTAGCCACATAATGAAGACTGCCCTTTGCTGACCAGTGCAACGACTCTCACCATTTCTTCTCAGCTTAAAGGCATATTTCACTTACACTCATATAGTGCATAACATTGGTCACAAACCACAAGCAACCATGTGGCAGTGATCCCTTATCAATCCTGTCGTAAAACTCAAAAGCTTCCATTGTGTGAAGAGGCATAACTCCAAGCTGGAAGTCCATTAAATCTGGCCGGAGACAATAAACAAACAAGACATGATTGTATATTGGCCTCTTTTCATTATTGGGTGTGTGGAGTGTTGAAAAGAACTAGCCTATATATGTTTGAAGGGAGTAATATAAATTGCGATACCTTACACTACATAATTCCCCTTGACACAAAATGGCAGCATCCATGACGTCAAGGACAACACTAAAGGTTTAAACGATGCATACATGTTAAATTCTGTGTGCTAATAAGGCTTTACATAGAAACACAAACCTAACCTGGGGCTCACGCCCCAGCCCTCCTTGCTTGTAGTACAAGCAGTAATATTCGTCCAGACAGTCATGTAACCTAGTAGCGACCAATGGTTTTGTTCAGACCGTCGTCTAATCAAGTAGCGACCAATGGGTTTATGTCTATCTATGACTATTGTCAATGGCTTTATCTCACCATGCCTTTAGAAGAGTTTTTTTTTGGTGGCTGCGACAACGCAGTCATGTAGCTCCGTGTACTTTGGGTGTGTGTAGAATCTGTCTGCTAACCGGTGTTAATTGTGATGACTGTATTGGTGTGTGTTATCTGTTTTAATTGAAGTAAGGACTGCAGACAATAATTTCAAGTAGTTCCTACTTTTGCTACCAAATGCTACCGTCCACAACACCTAGTTTGCAGACTTTGGCTACTAGATGGCATCGCAGTCAGCACTTGGCGGAGAACGTTGGAACTAATAGAACGTTATCAATTCTAACCCACAAATTTTGGCTTTGCACAAGTGTAGTTAGTGGAAGGTTCTTTTTCATGCCATAAATCTATGACATGGGACCGCCGGCTTTACTTCCTTTCCGAAGGAAGACATACTTTAGAAGAGTGCATTGCACCTTTTCAATTAAATTCAACAACTAAAAGTAATTTATGTACATTCCTAAATCTCCAACAAACCTCGCACTTTAACACATCTGACTGCATCCGCATGTAAAGACTCGCTGTTTGAAACCTCATAGGAGCCATTCTAGCCACAACATCAAACAAATGAACATCAACGTCCGCACGTCATCCATGACCTCATTGACTACACTAAAAAATTCCCTAGACACGTACATATCGCGGTCTATACTGGAACCTCTTTAAAAATGCCACAGAGTAGAATTAAACCCTTGAATGTTATTTTTGTCAAGTAATCCATTTTTATTGGCACACTCGACTCCTGGTAAAATTTTATATTTTATCACAGTTAACTGTCTTTTACTTAGTCTTCCAAAAATTAAACTTTAATTCTCTCTAAGTAACTTTCCTTCCTTTGTTTCAATTATACAGGAAAGCCACATTAATTTTACATCGTGGTCCAATGCAACCTATCAATAAGAAGTCGACAGTATCCATCTTACAATAACTGACTAGGTCTGTGGTAGGACTCCAAATAGGCTATTCCCTGGACTAATCGATCAATTTAGTTGCCATTGACTTTAGTACAATCAAGTGTCAAGTGTGTTTATAACATTCAACAAACAGTAAGACAATGCCGATCGACAGTGAACTCTAAGATGGAAACTACAATTGGCTAAGATTTTATGCTGCTATTTCTAAAATACATTTTTATTGTCTAATGAAGGAGCACTAATGTCCCGAAACATGTAACATTCGTTAACCATTGTATTGAGAGGGCTGGCTACTCAAGGCATATCAGCAAGATAAACCAGTGGTGCATGTCAGCCGTAGCGGATCCTATCTCCATTTTGTCACTTATTTTCAAGGTGTTGTGCCACCAGAGTACACCTACTCTTTTCTTCTATTCCCATCTTTCTGAAATATGACTGAACTCATTTTATCTTGCTTTAGTGCACATTAACTTAATCCATTTTATATACTGTATAACTCATAGGTGATCCATATAAAACTCAACAATTTTAATGAATCATAATTTCCATGAGCAAGTTAGTGTGAATTTGAAATTGAATTTAATGATCTTGGTGGCTCTTAGAAAATCTATATTGGTATCCCTACCATCCATCCATTGTTGGCTGTCTTTTTTTTTTTTTTCAGTCACAACACCAACACTTACAAAGTTTTGAAGTTATTGCTTAATCTTCAAACCTCGGAGGGAAAGTAAAGCCGGCAGTCCCATGTCATAGATTTATGGCATGTTAAAGAACCTTCCACTAATTACACCTGTGTGAAGCTAAATTATATAGGTTAAGAATGTAAACAATGCTCTTAGGATCCTACGTTCGTTGCCAAGAGCTGACTGTGGTGGTGTCTAGTAGCTAAGTTCTGAACTAGGCCTAGTAGTCGTTGACGGTGGCATTTGGCGGCAAAAGTAGGAACTATTTGAAAAATTCAAAGTTGCAGTCCTTACTTGAATTAAAAAACAGATACACACACTAATACAGCCATCACAATAAACACCGGTTATCAGACACATTCTACACATACCCAAAGTACACGGGGCTACATGACCGCGTTGTCGCAGCCCCTAAACTGAGGAACCAACCAACCAATCTTCAAACCATAAATATAATGGCCCATTATAGGCCTACAGGGTCTTTCACTTCTAGTGGGGCCGGCCTCACGGCTGACGCAGCACTGCAGGTAGAAGGTCGAGCCAAAGGGCAGACGAGCACATTGCAACACGGAGCTGAGACAGTTGCGACACAGGATTTGACGAGTAAAGTTGACTTCGTTATTTTGTTTATAGCCTATTTTAAGTTATATGTGTTATAAGTTTATAACATGTGTATGTTGTTATTGTTTAATTGTTATTGTGTTTCAAAATTTTATAACGTAGTATTGCTGAGTGTTAAAGCCTATTGCTTCAATTTTTATTTATGTGGACAATTGAAAAATAAGGTTTATGCAAAAACACACTAGATGAACTCAAGCTAAATACCACGAAAGAAATTGAGGCTATCTCGGTAGATGAACTAATGCGTGTGAACGAAAATTTCCTTACAAGATGCCAGAAATGTGTAGATGCTGGTGGAAGATATTATCCAACATCTTCTGTGACAATGATTTTACTTTGTGTTATTATGTGTGCTTGTTATTTACATGCAATTCGTACGTGGCCGCTCTCGACCCCAAGCTCATAGAGTTGCTATGTGCTCGTCCGACCCTCCACGCGCAGCGCTGCCAGGTCCCACATTGAGTGAAAGAATCTGTACTAGGCATGGTATTCTGGGTTTACGGCCTGCAAATGATAAGCAATATTAGAAAACAGAGGATGTGATGATGCAGCAGTCAAAACTTCTTGCCCCCTAGGGTCTCGCGACTAGTGGAACGTGGGTTGGCGACCACGGGACCCCAGCTGAGTCCGGCATCGCTTCCACTTGTGCCGTGCTCCTCACTGTCACCTTTTCTTTCGGCCTCCTTTGGCCAACTCTTGTTCTCTTCCGACCCCGACAGTATTAGGATATCTGAGGCCTAGGGAGTCTTTCACTTTCCGGCCCTTCTCTCGTCTTTCCTGATCCCTCATTCTTCGAGGGGTGAGACCTCTTGTTTTTCTTTTCATGTTATCTCCTGCTTTCTGCTGAAGGCCCTAAAGGAGGCAGGGTGTGCACCCTGGATAGTGCTACATCCTCAAGGGCTCACGGCTGGTGAGCTCGGGATTTGGCGACCCCTAGGGATTTCTGAGCTGAGTCAAGTTTCCCCCCTCTTTTTTCCATTTCCTTTGAGGCGGACCCTCTCCTATTTCCCTTTCTTGGGTCTCGTTCTTTCGAAGTCCCTCAATTCTCTTTCTTCGAGGGTTGAGTGCATTTCCCTTCCCACCTATCTTTTATTTACATTCTTTTCCTTTTTGTTTCCCATTGCCTCTTCTAGTTTGTAAGTCAGTAGTTAGTTTTAGTTCCAGGTTTCATTTGATCATCTTTCATTTTCACTATCACCCAAACCATTAGGGGCCGATAACCTAGATGTTAGGTCCCCTAAAACAACAATTATCATCATCATCATCATCAAACTTCTTGTCTCCCAGCAAGGCAGACTGGGCTCAATTCCTGGTTAATGCTTGTGAGTTTTTCGAGGGGGTTTAGATTCCACCTAAAAAGGAGGTCCCATAGTTTCTGATCACAAGATGGATGGTCACGTAAAAAAACAAGCTCCCTACCTTTGTTATTAGTAGGGCCCGGATGTTGATGACATGTCATCTTTTTATTGAGCTGTCTAAAACAATGCTGAAGTACATAGAAACTCCAGACGGGCCACCCCGTCTTCAAATATGTTATTTTTATTTTGCATCCTTTTTTGCTCTTTTTCCATTTTAAGAGCATTTTTTTAAAGTTTGGTAGAATTTTAGAGAAATCGGCCTTTTAAGGCCATTTTTATCCAATTTAGTGATGTCACAGCTTTATATGAGGGAGTTACGTCTCTCAGAGTTAAGAAGAAGCTCGTAGCTGATACAAGATACTTTAAAATATTGAAATAAAATATTTCAGTATTGCTATTAGTAGAAAAATATATATCTTGGACGCAGAAGAAGGGTTCTGTTTTCTTCGCAAACCAGTTATTAGCGGAATGGAATGTTACCTGCTCTGTTGACCAATGTCAGCTGTGGCGGGGTAGAAAGGGGAAGGGGTGTATATTCTTGTCTCTGTTCCGCATAGTTCACGGCGAGAGACATCGTTCATTGCCGCTTTCAAAATGCATAAACTAAAACCGAGTGTATCAGTGAATTTTAAACAACTAGTATCTAGTATCTCGATCTTCTTATTATAAGATCATTTTCTCCATTTTATAGCGCATTTTTCGTATTTTTAGGTCATTTATTACAGTCATTTTTGAAAATTTTAAGTGCATTTTTTAATCCTTTTTACAGCATCAACATCCGGGCCCTAGTTATTAGAAAATATCAGACATTATTGCTGGTTATTGACAAAATAAAATATCACTTTCGAAAGTTTCATTTCTATGTTTTTTCTCAATTACATGTCATTTGTCATTCCTCTTGAAGTAGCCTAGTGTAAGCGAGGTTCAGGGCGTGGTGTTGCAGTGGTCAAGCTGCTTGCCTCTCACCAAGGCGGACGAGATTCGATTTCCGGTCAATGAATGTGAGATTTCCGAAGTGAAATAACACGTCCTGTGGTTTGGATTCCATATAAAGTTTCCTTATAAGTGAGTTACAACCATACTGACAATATGTTCTGTTTGCCTTCTACAATAAATACCCAATACCAGGGTCTTCTTTTAAATAGCCCCTTATTTTAAGATGGATGCATATATTCATACCTGTTTCTTTTAATATTGTGGTTCATACTAATTGGAGATGGTACGGTATGTATTTGTTTCAGAAATGAAAAACAGAAATGGCTCGTTACACTTTTCATGGGGACATCAGCTCTATATGCCAGCAGAACTTCTGTGCCACTCCTGATTCCAGCCATCAGTAAAGAACAGAATTGGAGCAAGACAGATTCAGGAACAATACTGTCATGTTTCTTCTGGGGTTACACGTTAACACAAGTGTTGGGAGGGTATCTAAGTGACAGAATTGGAGGTCAGAAAGTAATATTAACTGCAGCTGTAGGATGGTCACTCTGCACGTTCTGGATGCCATATTTCATCTGGCTTTTTTCTGACCAAGAGAGCTCTGTAAACTTCATAGTGCTCATCAGGGTGCTACATGGTGCATTTCAAGGTATGCATGTTTTCATGTAATTAAATGTAGCTGTAGTTCTGTGTAGATATCTTGAGTTATAGCTAGCTGGTTACCCGTCCTTTCTCTGCGTGCCGAGGGGGATTTTTTTTAATGGCATAGTACTATACCATTCTTGTCTCAGATTTTCCATACAGTAGGATATGCTGCTATACGCTGAGTGTGAATGAATATGGTAATTTCCTCATAAGAAACCTTACTTGATGAATGTCACTAATATAGCTAATGATTTAAAAGATAAAGTTAAGTGTGCTTAATCCATCATCTTTCCCCCTATTTTATGGCTGTATCAAGATCTTCGATGTTGAGCATAGTAAAAGTTGTTGCTTGTTGTTCCACCCAGGTGTTCACTTCCCCAGTATGAGCAGCCTAACAAGTCAGCGGTTAACAGAGAATGAACGAGCATCTTTCTTCAGTGTGCTCACTTCAGGTTCTGCTGTTGGTACAATCGTCACTGGAGTACTTGGCTCATATTTACTAGACCATTTTGGATGGCCAACTGTATTCTTTGTTATAGGTATGAATTTGAAACCACTTATTTCCTTTGTAGTTGCTTGCAAATTGCCATTTTAATTACTTGAATTTTTTTTTTTTTCAGTATCAAAATATAATCACACTGTATTCATTGTTTCCTTTTTTGATGTGTAACATCTTTCCACTCGGTTGCTGGATAGTTTTGTGGGAGTGATTTTGAAAATTGGGGACGGAAGTGGATCGGAACGATCGAGCTGGCAGTGGTGGATCGAACGGAAGTATGCACTGCCCGCTCGATCGATCGGAAGTGTACTAGCTAGCAGTGGTGGAAAACGGAAGTATGCACTGCCCGATCGATCGAACGGCAGTGTACTAGCTGGCAGTGGTGGAAAACGGAAGTATGCACTGCCCGATCGATCGAACGGAAGTGTACTAGGTGGTAGTGGTGGAAAACTGAAGTATGCACTGCCCGCTCGATCGATGGGAAGTATAAGATGCACTGCCAACTCGATTGATCGATCCAGCATGCAGTGGTACGAGAAACAATAAGCGTGCGGTGTCGGAAATTGATACCATGACGTACTCTCGGCCATGTGGTATGTACAGTATATGACATACTGAACGGAAAACGCTCATGCGAACTCTGGTGTCAAGTGATTGAAACAAATGACATGGTACATGTTCGAAGTCTTCGTATCAGTATTTAAATGGTAAAATGCCTTAATATCAAACATTGTAAGTAGTCGGCATTGCCGGTATTATGTTTCTGCACAACGGCTATTCAAATATTAACCCACATAACGGTAATGCAGTCATCAATATAATATAATCGTTGTGGTTATACGATAATTGAGCAAGCCTTCATGAACTATTACTGAATACATTCTCTTTACTCACAAGAGGGCCTATTCATAAGGCATTTTAAACTCAATTTCACTCAGGAACATTATCGAAACAAGCAAAATATAAATGAAACTTAATTCCGTAATGCAGTATTATTGGAACGTGGAAATAAGTCACCATCTTGTGCACAAAATTTGCGTAGTCGAAATAGCCGTGGGGTTAATGCTTATGACTGTGAATCTAGAGGTTTTGGGTTCGAATCCCGGATGGGGTAGATATTTTTGCTACCAGATTATCATTTTAAACGATATTTATCATAGCAATATGACTCATTTTAACAGAATCCATATGAAATTATGTGTTGGTCTGTGAATCAAGAGGCCCTGTTTATAAGGAATTTAAGGTTATGAGCGGTGTCGCATCTATTAATCTAGTTGATCCATATCGTATTCTTTATTTAGGCTAGTGCTGGTGGAAGCTACAAATCATCTAATAAAATGAGTTCCGTATAATAAACTACAATATCTGTAAAACACTCCCTTTTACAATAGATTAATATTTGTGCCAATAATAGTATAAAATACTGGTGTATCAACAATTTCACGTGAGGTTTCTTCTATGTCAGATGTTACACATCATATGCGACTACTGTAAGGCTCGTAATTTTTTTTTACCTCATTGTGTTTGTTCTAATTTTATTATCTTGTATGTGAAGTTTATTAGAGAACTATGCTGATGGATGGTTTTGTGGAAGATGCAGCCTGTCAAGAATAGTCTAGGCCAAGTTGTCACACCGGAAATAAGTGATACAGAAGAACGGATCTTGTGGAAAAACTGATCTGAGTTCAAAGAATGCTTTATTTCTATTATTTAATGTTTCTAACTTGTTGTGATGATGATGATGATGATGATGATGATGATAATTGTTGTTTCAAGGGGCATAACATCTAGGTTTTCGGCCCCTAATGGTTTGGGTGATAGTGAAGATGATAATGAAATGTAGACTATAATTAAAGCTAACTACTAACTTGTATAATAGAAGAAGAAATGGAAAACAAAAGAAGAAAATGGTAAATAAAAGATAGGAGAACAAACCTCGAGGTTTGAGGGACTTGGAGGGAAGGAGAGCCATGAAAGGCAGATAGGAAAGGGGAAAGAGGAGAGGGCCCGCCCCAAAGTCAGTGGAAAAAGGGGAAAAACCGGACCCAGCTCAGGAATCCCTCAGGGTCGCCAACTCCCGAACTCGTCAGCCGTGAGCCCTTGAGGGTGTAGCACTATCCAGGGTACACCAGAAGTGGTAGGGCTACATACACCCTGCCTCTTTGAGGGCCTTGTGCAGAAGGCAGGAGATATCATGAAAGGAAAAAGAAGGCTGACCCTTTGAAGAATGAGGGTATCAGGAAAGATGAGACAAGGGCCAATCAAGGCGGGAAAATGAAAGACAGGCCTCGGATACCCTAATACCGTCGGGGTCGGAAGAGAACAAGTGTTGACTACGGAGGCCGACACGAAAGATAACTGAAAGGAGCCTGGCACAAGTAAATGGAAGCAATTCTGGACTCAGCTGGGGTCCTGTGGTCTCCAACCCTTGTCCCACAAGTTGTGAGCCCGTGGGGGAATTAACTTTTTTAAATGAACTGGATTTTATCTGTGTTGTTGTTGCTGTTTAACCCAAATACTATCGGAAAAAAAGTGACTGCTGCCAATTTATTTGGCATGCAGATTGTGGGGTGATGCGTGGTCAGCGCATGACCTTTGCCCTACACTCCACGTTTACGGCAGTACGAATGTAGTGGTGAGAGACCATTTGAGTCAGTTCATAGCGGCAGCGTGATCTGCGAGTACAGCACAGCAGCAGTCCTTCTCAGTGTCCTTCTGTAGTGCTGCCACAGGTACTGTTCTTGCGTCACTACTTTTTCTAGCTGAGCTGCTGCTTCCCGTGTAGTGCAATGGACTGGAGCTCATGCTATAACATCCTTACTGTACTGCCAAGTTTTGACAAGCACATGTAAATAGTGTGATTAGGTATCGTATCATGATGTTTCGACCAGCACATTATAATAGCGGGAGTAGATGCTTTGACAGGTGTGAGTAGGTAACGTACCATGATATTTTGGCATAAGCATTTAAACCCAAATACTATCAGTCCATCAACTAAAAATGCAGTTTTAAGTCTTACTTGGACATGACCACTCAAAGGAGAGCTATTCTGTAAAGCCATTTCTAAAAAAATCCTGAAAGTCAGATTCCGACTTAGGTGTGCGGGTGGCTCTGGTGTTGTCTGTAAGAACACGTTCTTCTCTACGATATCCAGAAAGTTGCCACTCAGCACCCTCTGCGTTGGAGACTTGAAAATGAGTCCTGGTTGTGGTGTGAGCCCTGGTGGTGGTGTGGCTCACCAGGAGGGTAGTACAGTGATGCTCAGAGAGATTGGCACAATTTTTTTTTGTTTTTGTAAAAATTTCATTTTGGGTGATTTCTTTTTTCCGTTGTTGTTGTTTGAGTCTTCAGTCTTTTGACTGGTTTGATGCAGCTCTCCACGCCTCCCTGTCCAGAGCTAATCGTTTCATCTCTACATAGCTACCACACCCTACATCCGAGCCAATCTGTTTAACATATTCTAACCTGGGTCTACCCCTACAGTTCTTGTCCTCGACCCTTCCTTCCATAACTAAGCTTGCTATTCCTGGGTGTCTTAGTATGTGTCCCACCAACCTATTTCTTCGCTTCATTAGCATTCGCCAGAAACATCTCTCCTCTCCCACTCGTCTTAATACCTCTTCGTTTGTAACCCTATCTACCCATCTGATCTTCATTATTCTCCTGCAACACCACATGTCAAACGCTTCAATTCTCCTCTTTTCTGCTGCACCAATAGTCCAAGTTTCACTTCCATAGAGTGCGACGCTCCAGACAAAGGTTTTCAAAAATATCTTCCTAATTCCTAAATCTATATTCGATGTCAACAGGTTCCTTTTCTGTTGAAATGCTTTCCTTGCCTGAGCCAACCTACTTTTTATATCCTCTTTGCTTCGTCCATCACTGGTTATTCTGCTTCCTAAGTAACAGAAGACTCCTACTTCCTTTAGTTTCTCCCCTACCAATTTGATTTCCATGGAGGTTTCTGATTTATTGCGGCCGCATTCCAATATTTTTGTTTTACATTTATTAATTTTCATCATGAATTCTTTCCTCAAGATGGAGTCCATACCATTCAAAAACTCATTCAAATCCTCAGGCGTGTCGGCCAAGATGACGATGTCATCAGCAAATCTCAGAGTTTAAATTATTTCTCCTTGAATCTTCACTCCCACTTTAAATTTCTCTCTAATTTCCTTCATTGCTTGTTCAATGTAAAGATTGAAAAGTATGGGTGATAAGTTGCAGCCTTGCCTCACACCTTTCTGAATACCAGCTTCTCTCTCATGTCCATCAGCTCGAATGACTGCTGTCTGGTTTCTGTACGGATTGTAGATCATCCTCCTATCCCTGTACTTTATTCCAATCGATTTCAAAATGTCAAACAATTTAGTCCAATCAACATTATCAAAGGCCTTTTCTGAGTCTACAAACGCCATGAACGTTCTCTTATCTTTCCTTATTCTACCTTCCAAAATCAGCCTAAGACTTAGTACAGCTTCCCTTGTTCCTACATTTCTCCTGAAACCAAACTGGTCTTCACCCAACTCCGCTTCTATCTGGCTTTCCATCCTCTTGTAAATTATTCTAGACAGGATCTTTGAAGCATGAGTAATCAAGCTGATTGTACAGTAATCCTCACATCTGTCAGCTCCTACTTTCTTCGGTATAGGGATGATAACATTCTTCTGGAAATCAGAGAGTACCTCACCTGTCTCATAAATCCTACACACCAAGTGAAATAACCTGATCAGACCTTCATCTCCTATGCAGCGTATCAACTCAATCGGTATATCTTCTATACCTGGTTCTTTGTTCCTGCTTAAGTCTTCCAATGCTCTGTCAAATTTTGATCTCAATATTAAATCTCCTTTTGCATCCTCATCAATTTCCTCCTCCCTTTCCATTACATGATTCTCAATCACCTTTCCCTTATACAAGCACTCGATGTAAGTTTTCCATCTCTCAACCTTTTCTTCCCTATCTGTTAGAGGCTTTCCTTTTGTGTCCTTAATATTACAGCACTTGGTCTTCTTTTCCCCAAAATGTATTCTTAATCCTTCGATAAGCTGTGTCTACTTTTCCTAATTTCAGACAATTTTCTATACCTGCACATTTCTCTTTCAACCATTCTTCTTTCGCTACCTTGCACTTCTTGTTACCTCATTTCTTAGATGTCTGTATTCTGCTTTCCCCTTTTCATCTCTTACATTCTTGTGTTTCTGCCTTTCATCCATCAATTCTAGTATATCCTGAGTGATCCACGGTTTTCTGCCTATTCTTTCTTTCCTACCAATGTTTTCTTCTGTGGATTTTGTTATTTCATTCTTCAAAAGTGTCCATTCGTCTGCAATGAAAGTTTGTTTAGGGTTTTTCATTAGTCCTTCCTTTATACTCTTCTTGAATCTTTCATTTACATCCTTCTCTTTCAGTCTGTCTATTGCCCACTTTTTTGGCTTTTGACTTTTCTTCAGTTTCTTCAACTTTAATCTGCATTTCATAACAACCAGATTGTGGTCAGAGTTTATGTCAGCACCGGGATATGTTTTACAATCCAAAATCTGGTTTCGAAACCTCTGCTTGACCATAATGAAGTCGATTTGGTAAAGCCCTGTATCTCCTGGTCTCATCCATGTGTACATTCTTCTATTGGGGTTATTGAATAAGGTGTTAGCTATGACCAACTCATGCTCGGTGCAGAATTCTATCAGCCTGCTTCCTCGATCATTCCTTTCACCTAATCCGAAATCTCCTAGTATCTTTCCTTCTCTTCCTTTTCCTACCACAGCATTCCAATCTCCCATTACTATACCATTTTCATCACCCTTGACATACCTCAGAATTTCATCTATTTCTTCGTAGACCTTTTCAACATCTTCCGTAATAATGGCGTAATTAGGTGTAGTAAGCACCTCTGATACCTATAATGGCAGTGGCATCACAACTAGATGCGCTTGAATAGTCGTGTGCTTCTTTGGACTTAGGCTCTGCCCCCCCCAGGGAATCTTGATGTAAGATATAAACTTTTTGTTATAAATTTGAGCTATTCATTATGAAAGTTGGTAAGATGATTGGGCTTCTATAACAATGGGTTGTTTATTAGGTTTAGGATGCAATTTACCATTGTAAAAACTAATGATGTTATACAGGGTTAGCACAAATGATATGAGCGATTTCATGCACATGCATTATTGAAAGTACCGGTATATAGCTTGCAGCATTGACACATACCGGTATGCTAATTAAAAAACTCTTCAAGTTTTTTGAGTCTGCTACAAATTCTCGATGTGCCGTCCTCGAGCCACACGGCAAATATCGATACGGTAATCCAACTCTGACCACACCCACTGGAGCATATCCTGGTCAATTTTAGCTTCAGCCACATGGATCCGATTCCTCAGTTCAACAAGTGCAAAACTGATAGCGTCAATTATTGTCATCTAGTTATAGGTGCAGATCGGTGTCTTATACATTGGCCTCCCAGGTTGCCTGATCAGATGCCATGTGATTTCTTTTTATGGGGGTTTATCAAAGATGAAGTTTATGTACCACCCATGCCAGTTAATCTTGTTGAACTGAGGAAACTGATCTCTGCGGCTGTAGCTAAAATTGACCAGGATATGCTCCAGTGTGTGTGGTCAGAGTTTGACTACCGTAATGTTTAGGTCGCCACCCTCTCTGGTAGGCTGCCAATGCTTGGCGAAGGGATAGCAGTGTGATGGGGGTATAGCCGCGTGAGAGGGTAACTTCCTAGAACGGGGTGTGTCTGTGAGAGGGTGTGTGTGTGTTGGGGATGTGGGGATGAACGAATGTAGAGGGAATGGAAGTAGGCTCAGGATGGGTACTACCTATAGGTTGGTACGCGGGCCATCTGCTTGGTCAATGGCAAGCGTACGTGATCTTGCCGCAATAGCTAGTCGCGTGCTGAGTCAGGGCAAGGTCCCGGCCTGCACTGGCAATGGAAACAGCCCTAACGGTCATGTGTTTTGCGGTGCTAAGTTGCAGGAAAATCAGGATCTGTGATAGCGGGGCAATTAAAGAGAGATTCCTTGTTTATAATCTGGGGTTTAATGCTTTTAAGTCAGGGGAAAGTGTTGTCAAAGGGGCAGAGGAATAGAGGGAAAAGCTGGCACACTCACCATTGGAAGTCAGGTATGGAAGTCTTGTAGTCTAGCAGTCGTCCAAGTTGGGGGCAGCGTCGCTTCGCTGAGAGGCGCCCGTTGCACTCTCTCCGCCGTCAGACTGTCCTGAACTGAACTGTCCCCGGCGCGTGGGGCCTTTCCTTATTCGAAGGTTCATCTAGGTCGACCGTGGTCAGCAATGTTTGTTGTTTCTGTTTGTTTGCGGTAGTGTTGAAAACTTGCAGCGATAGTGTCATTACCGTGAGGCAATAGTTGTGTGTAATAATTGCGCTGTCTGTGATCTGTTCCTCATATCCGTTGTGGCTTTATTGGGGTTTTAGGGCGTTACAGCCATTTAAGGGCCATGTGGCGCTAGGTGGGCACATCGAGCATTTGTAGCAAGTAGTCTCAAAAAACTTTATGAATTTCTATTTTAATTGGTATATGTGTCAATGCTGCAAGCTATATACTTTCAATAATACATCCATGCATGTGCCTGAAATCACTTAAATCATTTGTGCTAACACTGTATATTAAATATCTGCCTCCTTCTGCTATCATATCAGCCTCCCCCATGTCTCCCTAGCTAAAATATTATGGCAAAATTAACAAGAAGTGGTGGTGATACCTTGAAACAGTTCACCATGAAACCACTGTATGGGTTTCCCCTGTCGATGTCGAGCAACGCATTATAAATATTATCCGTTGAAAATGAAACATTGACTAAAACGTAACCCACACTGCAGGCAGAAGGTTTCCAGTCAACATGAAATTTTGTGGTTTTTATAGTTAGATTCATCATCATCATCATCATCAGGTTAGTTTCAGTTTCCTGGATACTGTTGATAAAGCTTCCTCCATTCCATTCTCTTCATGAACACATTGCTCCCTATAATGTATTCAAGTGTTCTTCCCATAAGTATGATGTCCATCTTAACAATGTCCATCCAACGGGTTATAGGTAGTCCCACAGGTCGCCTTCCTTCTACCTCCCTTCCCAAGTTTATGTTGTGGAATTAGCTTATGAGACCAATACAAGTTATTTAATAAAGGAAGCATTCCTGCCTCATTTTTGGTGCAGTATGTTGTTATAGTTGACTCATTCTAGTGGCAATTGTCCATTGTTGCTGACCTGTTACATGCTTCAGATTTATATCTTATAAACTGTTTCACTCTAGGAGGACACTTGATTTTAGCAATATCCACAGACATAAATCACCTTTACCTAGCCTATTTTACAGTATTTCTGCTTTATATAGAAGGAATGGATTGGTTTTTCATATTGGTAGTTTAATTTTTAATTACAGTAAATATTTAATTTTAATATAATTACCTGTATTTTTTCCCCATTTACCACAGAATGGGCTATATAGAAGAGCACTCAACTGTCATTACACTGAACAATTGAGGGAAAAATATGATGGGCATAGCGAAAACATAAGAGAATTCCTACTCCACCTTCCATGGCACCATTCACAAGCGGCAGAGAACAGGTTAAGAAAATAGAGAGGGAATAAACTGGTAGGCCCCATGTTACTACCAAAGCAGAGAATCAATCAGTTACACTGGTCAGTAAGGTAAACAGGAGCCTTTCTGCGTAAGAACTTCAGTAACACTCTCACCATAGCATACCTGCCAACTTTTACGGTTTATCCGTAAAATTTACGGAAATTGCAGCATTTTACGGTTTTACGGATGAACGGTGTCATTTTACGATTTTGCGGACAAAATTTGAAACGATAATTTACATTCGATAATACCGCCCACTTCCGTACAATCGATTGTTTGCGTGGGTCGAAGGCAAGTCCACGATAGTCGATAGCTCGTTCTTTGATATGTTTCGTACTTTTAACCGTGTGATGGTTGTGTCGTCGTTTGTAATTGAATTTGAAGCCGGGATAACCGTTCTTCCATGTGTCGACAGGCTCTGCTTCGCATATTCTTTGTTCCGCTCCGTTCGCTCGTTGCGATTTAAACCATATTCTTTGACCACGTTAGCATTGTTCATTGTTCGCGAAGTTGGCGTTCCTTGAATGTTTTCGTCTTTTAAGGTTATGGCATATTTTAATGAAGCGTTCGAGTTTTTGTGCTATAACTTCGTGCTTCGCAGTTTCCTGTATTTCTTGGACTAATTACATTCGTTCCACGTGTGTGTGTGTTTTTTTTCTACCATGTGCATATTCTTTCTTCACGAGGTTGGCGTCGTTTTCATTTAATGGCTTTGTGTGTCTTGACATGTTTTAATGAAGTGTTGGCTGTCTTAAGTGTTTTGTTATAATTTTATGTGACGTTCAGTGATCCAGGTTCCTTTCGATGTTTTAGTAGATATCGAGAATGAACAAATCCAACAAGAAACAGTACTTCCAGACATTTAAAGAATCATACTCGGTGGATTTTCCGTGCATACTAAAATCAAGAAAGGGAGAAAAATTTGCCTTTTGCACGGTATGTGGGTGTGATATTAATATTGCACATGGTGGAAAAAATGATTCAAGTAATCATGTGAAGTGCGGTAAACACATTAGTTACGTTAAATCGAAGGAAGATAAGCAAGAAAATAAACACCTTTTTTGCTAAGTCTGGAAACGTTGACAGTGACGTAATTAGGGCCGAGTGTCTGTTTACTTCCTTTTTGGTGGAACACAATGTGCCCTTAAGTGCGGCTGATCATGCTGGTGCTTTATTTAAGAAGATGTTTCCCACATCAGAAGTTGCAAAGAAATATAGTTGTGGTCGCACGAAAACGACATGTATTGTAAATAAAATGGCAAAAAATGCATCATCTGAAGTTGTTAAGGCCTTCAGAACGGACCGGATACAGATAAATCCCTTTTCTTTTCATCAGTGAGAAACTACTTTTGTACTGCCTGTGACTACATCATCAACAAGTTTCCACTCAAGGATGACGTGTTAAAGAATGCTCAAGTTGCTAGGTTAGACAAAATTGAAGATGCACAGTTATCTTCCATTCGTTTTTTCTTGGAAAAGTTTCCTATCATGTTATGCAAGGAAGAGAATGAAACTACAGATGAGGTGGAGAATGAGCTTCAGAGGCAGTTCACAGCTCTTCAGGTAGATGACACTTTGGCTGCACATCAAAAAGGAAGCTTGTAGTTTAACGTGACCGTTAATCTAGAGATCATGAGCCACGGGACCTCCTTTTTACGTGGAATCCGAACCACAGGACGTGGCATTTCACTTTGAAAATCTCACATGCATTGACCGGGAATCGAACCCGGACCGCCTTGGTGAGAGGCATACAGCTAGACCGCTGAGCCACCACGCCCCCGGCTGCACATCAAGATGCTGCAAGTGATTCCAGTTGGGCACAAATATCAAGAATTCGTGGAGCCGATGGACTTCTTAAGTATAACCGAATTTATAGAGTATTGCTCTCTATTCTCACCATACCCCATAGCAATGCAGAATGTGAACGTTTTTTTTTTTTAGCCTTGTGAAGAAAAATAGAACACTGTTCAGGTCATCCATGTCCAATGAATCTCTGGAGTCTATTTCTATTTTGAAGACCAGGAGTTCTGGTCCCTGTTATGACAAAACATTTTCTCAAGACTGTTTGCAGGAAGCTAAAAAGGCCACAACCATGACTTAAAAGTCGAACTAGCATGTGATTTGCAGTGTGTATTACATTATTTCTTGCCTGTGTTACGTTAAACAAGTTTTATTGTTTAAAGCCTTTTTCAATTATCGTATATCAGCTTAATCTATCAAGGAAGTCCTGTTATGTCTGCTCCAAACCAATATTCACCACGCCTGCTGCTGATTAACATGGATTTCTTCTTGTTTGTTATGTTCATCTACAAATCATGTAAGTAGATATGATTTCATTGAAGTATCCTGTTTAAAGCATGAATTATTGTATTTTGTAGCCCAGAAGTATTATTATTTTCGTCAAGCCGGGGTATGTCGAAAATCGTTAATGTTTTTGCCGCGCGTGAGTTTTACTGATAGCCCTTTTCAAAAGTTGTCAGGTATGCCATAGAAATTTATCTCTCTACTGTCAAGAATCATCTCAGGAGTCTCAACTTAAAGGGCAGGGCTGCTGATAAAAGGCTTTCTCAAGAAACAACCAACAGAAAAGACTGAAGTGGATCCTAGCGCACAAAACACGGACTTAGGAAGACTGGAAATGTTTGGTGTGAAGTGATGAATTAAAATTTGAAATGTTTGTTAAGAGGCACTGCATTTTTATTTATTTTTCCCCAACATGAAAGATGCATCCTGATTGTATCACTCCAATACTGAGACAATAATGGTCTGAGGATGTTTTTCATTTATTGGAACTGGGAAACCATAGAATATAGAGAATCCTAAATCAGCATAGTTTCTCTCCAGGTGTGCAATACCATCTGGTAAGCATTTAGTTCAACATTGAATGTTCTTCCAGAACTACAATGATCTATAGCACATGTCCAAACTTTGCACAGCTTACCTAAAAGGAAGGAGAAGAGTACCAGATCTTGGATAGTTAAGTTAATATTATCTATACAAATGCCTAAAGTACTATCATGGAATGGCCACCTCAGTTCCCTGATCTTAACCCCATTTAACTTATATGGGAGGAACTAGATCACAAGTGTGGAATTATGTCCAACACCAGAGGGAAGTCTTTGGGAACTTCTAGAAACTGCCAAGAGGGAAATTTTACAAACTGTTTTGCAAAATAGTATGGAAAGAACATCGAGGATAGTAAAGAGCGTTATTGGACTCAAGGGTGGATTATTTGAAGAGTTCTGTTTACGTCACAGTTTTTGGCTGGTCAGCCCCGGTTGCACAATCGTAGAGAGGACAGTCGGCGAACCTCAGACATGTGCAATTGATTCGTGAGTTGTCAATTGTGTGGAAAGCAACTCACGAATCAATTGCACATGCCTGAGGTTCGCCGACTGTCCTCTATAGGACTGTGCAACCAGGGCTGATCGGCCAAAAACTGTGGCGTAAACAGTAGAGGGATGGTTCTTGTTTCCTTCTCATGGCTAATGTGTTTTTAAATTGTGAATAATCCACATAGTATTAAATCCCCTTTCCTCTGGTTGCTTATTAAATATAATAAGATATTTTGAATTGTTTGGAAACTTTTCTGCCTGCAGTGTATATTTGGGATTTAATCCATTTATTGTCATCAGTTTTGGCTTCTTAGAGTGCTGAAGTGGCTCCTGTGTAGGGTATTCAAATTATCATAGCATAAAGGCGGATTGGGAGCTTAATTGAACACACAGCTCATAAATTTATTCAACAGCATGCTGAAACAGTGGGACCAATTTCATCGCAACTCCTGGGAGGGACCAGTGGGCATCCAAGCATCATCATGACAGTATCGCACCAGGATTATGAAAGTACTGTACTGTGTCATCATAATTATCATCCAAATGAGGTACAGTTCTAATGATGTGTAAGGTAGGCATACTCAATGAAGTTGTGAGCCATGAAAGAATTGTCTGAATTAAATCAAGCTAACTAATATACACTATATAACAACAAAAAAACACGCACCGGGAAGGCGTTGTCCGATTGTAAGGAAATTACGTATGCAAAGACATTCGGACTGAACATGCAACTGATTAAAGCTTAGTGTCCAATGAATGAACAGTGGAAGCTCCTGTGCATCCGAACTGCGCATGCATCAGGTGTGTATAAGGCGCGATTCTGAAGCGTTGCATTTGACTGCGATATCTTAGCGTCGGCAGTAAGAATGCCACACCGAGGGATTTGTGCTCATTACGAGCAGATGTCATCGAGTTTGAAAGAGGTCGTGCGATCGGATTGAAAGAAGCTGGTTGGTCGAATCGAGCTGTCGTTGGACATTTGGGTCGAAGTGATGCGGTGATCAGACGATGCTGGTAAGCGTGGGTCAGCAACGGCAGGCATCAGCATCAGGATGGCAGTGGTCGACCGAGGGCCACAACAGCACGGGCAGACAGAGTGATTGTCGGAACAGCTGTCACACACTGGAGTCGTCATTATCAATGATCCAGCGTGTGACCCTCACACATGTGTCCACCATGAGCATCAACAGACGCCTGAGCGACAGGAATTTGTGCTCGCGCTGCCTGTTAACACCGCTTACCACTCACGCCTGTTCACCGTCAAGTCAGATGACAGTAGTGCCGCGCTTGAGCAATGTGGAACTGTGCTGACTGGGGACGTGGAGTCTTTAGTGACTAGTCCCATAGAGTCTTTAGTGACTAGTCCCGTTTCCAACGGTAACCTGACGACAACCGCAGACGTGTTTGGAGACGTCCACGCCAGCGTGGGTATCCTGCCTTGACTATCGCATGTCACACTGCCCCACAACAGGGGGTGATGGTCTGGGGTGCCATCTCCTTTGATAGCCCGATCCCCCTGGTAGTCATTCCTGGCACACTGACGGCACAGTGGTATGTTGATGACATTCTACGGCCGGTTGTGTTACCGTTCCTTCAGCGACATCCAGGTCTTACTTTCCAACAGGATAATGCCCGGCCGCACACGGCACACGTTGCGATGGACCATCTTCAAGCTTGCCCTATCCTACCTCGGTCAGCTTGGTCATCTGATCTCTCTCCCATAGAGCACATTTGGGACGTCATGGGAAGGTGATTGCGAACATCCCGGAATGTCGCTGATTTAGCCCAACAGTTGGAGACAATTTGGCACGAAATTCCTCAGGACACCATCGGGTAACTTTTATCAGTCTATGCCATTTCGAGTGACAGCTTGCATCCAGGCCAGGGGTGGACCAACACCTTACTGACGTCCTCGCTTTGTAACACTCTAACTCGGCAATAAATTCGATTGTTCTGCACTTTTGATCGTTTGTTTTTCTATGTCTGTTCCTCACAGCCACCCGATTTTTATCGCCATCGGAGAATTCCTTCCTGGTGCGTCTTTTTTTTCTCGTTGTTATACAGTGTATATTGAGCTATGGATTTTTTAAGATTGTGTCTCCTTGTAAATGTAATCCAGCAATAACTTAGTGAGCATCCTTCATGCGTTTAACTTATTAAAGCTGGATTATGAAGATTTTCCCCAGTTTTTCATGCATTTGAACATTGTGTTCTTCACAGGTCTTCTGGGTTTCATATGGACGTTCGTACTTCGGTACTATACCTTGGCAATGGATCGAAGAAAAGCAGCTATTGTGTCTGTTCCATTAAAACTTCATTCCTCCATGTATACAAGGGAGAAGTTACCAGTTCCATGGGTAAAACTGTTCAAGAGACCTTCATTTTGGTAAGTTTTTGAGCTTTTTTTAGGACTTGTAGCAGAGGAAATCCTGTACAAAATGAATTAGAATCAGTAATAGTGTACTTCCTTATGACTATTTATTCTGTTTAAGATGTAGCACGTAAACTTTTAATTAGCTGTTCAAATGTCACACAACCATATAAATAAAATTGTAATATCATGTGTTGTAGTGATGTAAAGAGTGCTTAGTTTTGGTATATGTTGTCTTTAAAAGTAAGATATTACTGAAGGATGGATATTACCCATGTGGAACAAGAATGGAAAAAGTTTAAGAGTGCATTTGTAAACAGTGCAGAGAAAACATGTGGTAGAACATCAGGAAAGGTACGGGAAAAGGTGACAAAATGGTGGAATGATAGGGTGAAAGAAAAGGTAAGAGAGAAGAAGAAAGCTTGGAGGGATTGGAAAACAAAAATGACTGAAGAAAGTAGAGCAAAATATATAGAAGCAAACAGGGATTGCAAGAAAGTAATTGCAGAGGAAAAGAAGAAAAGCTGGGAAGAATTCACTCAGGAAATAAGGGAGGATTTACATTGTGGAAAGAAATTGCTGTTTGGAATTATAAAAAGCAGAAGGAATGAAAAGGTGAACACTGGGTTCGTGAAAAACAAAGAAGGTGAAATATTGACAAAACCAGAAGAGATAACGGACAGATGGAAAGAATATTTAAGCGAGCTGTTGAAGGTGAGACGCCAAGCATGCGGAGAAGTTACGCAAACAGCCAAAACGGTGGAGGAAGAAATAGAAGAAGAACCAGACATTACTATGGCAGAAATGGAATGGGCAGTTAGGAAGATGAAGATGGGGAAAGATGTGGGAATGGACGAAGTGGCAATAGAAATGATCAAGGCGGCAGGACCAGTGGGACTGCAGTGGACATACAGACTTCTCAGGAGTGTGTGGAGAGAGAAGAAAGTACCTGAAGCCTGGAAAAAGGGAATAATATTGCCAATATTCAAGAAAGGAGACAGGAAGGTGTGTGGTAACTACCGAGGAATCACCATCATCTCGCATGTTGCCAAAGTAAGGGAAAGAATCCTACAAAAAAAGAATTAGAGTAAAGGTAGAAAGCCAAGGAGGAGGAGCAGTTTGGATTTAGAGGGGGTAGGTCAACAGTGGGACCCATTTTCATTCTAAGACAGAACATTGAAAAGAGTTGGGAATATGGGAAGGATATGGTAATGACTTTTATTGTTCTAGAAAATGCATCCCTAGACAAAAGTTTGGGAAAGCTTAAGAGATCGGGGGATAGGCAAGGAACTGAGAGACATGATAAAAGGAATGTGCATGGATTGCTACAGTAGTGTGAAGACTAGATTCGGGACATTGGAATGGTTTAAAATTGACACTGGACTAAAGTAAGGAAGTGTGTTGTCACCATTATTGTTCGTAATGGTGATGGATGACATCATGAAGGCAGCAATGAAAGAATATAGTAGGGCAAAGATGAAGGTAATGTTGTTTGCAGACGATGTTGTGATCTGGGGCGAGGATGAGATTGAGGTACAAGAACAGTTAGACGTAATAAATGAAAAGATTGAGCAATGGGGATTGCAGATAAATGTGGAGAAGAGTAAAACAGTGGTGATGAGTAGAGATAAGAAAGAAGGAAAAGGAGTAATCAAAGTAGGAGATAAGGAATTGGAAGTGGTATGAATGAATGATCGCGTGGCCTCCGGAGAGGCCGAGTGCAGGTCTTTCTAGTTGACGCCCGTGGGCGACCTGCGCGTCGTAATGAGGATGAAATGATGATGAAGACGTCACATACACCCAGTCGCCGAGCCACGGGAATTAACCCCAGGAGATTAAAATCCCTGATGGCTCGGCCGGGAATCGAACCCGGGGCACTTCGGGTCAAAGTCTAGCGTGCTAACCATTTAACCACGGAGACGGACATTGGAAGTGGTGAAACACTTCAAATACTTGGGAAGTAAACTGACTGAAGATGGAAGACTAGATTTAGAAATTAGCAGAAGAATGCAACTCGGGAGTGCTTTCTATCAACAGGTGCGGGGACTAGTATGGAACAAGGATATACCAATTAAGGCTAAAGAAGTTATGTACAAAGCATATTATGTTCCTATAATGACATATGCAGCAGAAACTTGGACAATGACTAAGAGGGATGAGAGCAGAGTACAAGCAGCTGAGATGAGATTCCTGAGAAGTATGGTCCAGAAAACGAGGAGGGACAGAGTGAGAAATGAAGATATACGGAAAGAACTTGGAGTACAGAAACTAAATGACAAACTGGAGCAAAACAGATTGAGATGGTTTGGACATGTCAAACGGATGAATGAAGTAAGGCTACCAAGACGAGCACTGGAACGACGGATGACAGGGAAGAGAGGACGAGGAAGACCAAGAATGCGTTGGATGGACTCGGTGGAGAATAGTATTAGAAAACGGAACCTGGATTGGAACAACGTGTCGGAAGAGGAATGGTGGAACGACAGAACAAAGTGGAGAGGAACCATATTTACCCCCACCCAGTGTCAACTGGAAATGAAGATGATGATGATGATTACTGAACTGATAAGGATGCATTTTTATTAATGGATAGGGCAGAGCTACCGTTTAAATGGATTTTTGGGTGTTGAAACTGATTCCGTTTGCAAATTTGCGTACTTTTGAGATTTAATTTATTTGTTTACTTAAGTATTTATCCCAAGGATATCTACCTATAGAATACTTGAGATGAAACGTGGTACTTGCAGTGAACACTTCGGATGGTGAAAAGTTCGCTTAGTCGTTCTAAGAAGAAATTCACTGCAGAACGTTATAAGCAAGTCGCCACTTGAGGCGGCGAGAAATGTCTTGCCTGCCGAAGGAAGCAATGAGCTGCGGATACTATCTGCGTGCGTTCGCTTAGGGACAAAGTGTGCGGTAGCTCCTACCGACTGCACGTTTCTCCAGCCTGTTTGGCAAGATTCTCGCTGTCCTTGAGGTTCATGGTTTGTGGCCGCAAACGGGAAAATATCGCAAGCAGCGCTCTCGACCAGTTTGACGAGATTCCAGTTGTCCTAGAGGTTACATGTTCGCAGGATCAAGTACTGAAAAATATTATGACGGGAATAAGACAATACTTAGTATTGTACTGTTGGCACGATCAGTGCCGTTTAGGACCCTTTTGACAGAACTTCCAATGTCCCCACAGTTTAGAGTTCTCGGCTAGGCATGGAAAATATGGTGACCAGGAAATCAGCACCGTTTTGATGAGATTTTCCACAGCGCTCGCAGTCCTGTACAAAAAAATATTGTGATGTTAAGCCATTGGCGCCGTTCTCGGTCTGTTTGACAATATTTCCACTGTTTAGAGGAGTGGCAGTCACATATTCGCGATTGATTACGGGGAAATGTCGCAAGTTGGTTTCACAATTGGCGCTGCACTCGACCCATTGGACAAAATTTCCATCGACTTTATGCAGCGGTGACAAAGGCTTTTAGAATTGATCGTCGGCCGTTTTTACGATTTCACTCCGGCGAGTAGACGTTGTTCCACGATGTTCCACCCATTAAACAAAACTACAATCAATCTTGAAATAAAATCGATGGTAAGTATTGGTCTGTTGAGACAGAAACATTATACAAAACATACTGTTACGTGCCACCCCTTAGTGGCACTTTTGTTAACTGGATTACGGTGGGTAGAAAGCACAACACAATTGTTCCTTTAACGAAATATAATTTTATTACAGGCCTACAAACATACACAGTGCACACACACACACACACACACACACACACACTGAGTCTCTTCAGAAAACACTACTGGTCACTATTAGTTTCCACATTTACCCTCACACCACTGTCCTCGCTATTTATGTTCTCTCTGTCCGTGAGGCGTTTCAGTGTTCCAGCTTACACTCACACGAACAGTCTACACAGGTTCTCTACAGCCTTGCCCCTGTCACTTCACTTACTTCCAGAGTCCTCTTGCTGCTCCTTGTGCGCTGTTGCTCGTCCCGTGTCGATCCCACATCCACGTCTTCCACGAAGCACCGCGACACCTCCAAGCACTAACAGTCCCGACTCAAAGTTGCACCCTGGCAGACAGGCTTCCACTCTGTTATCGTAGAAGTCCAGTAATAATCGCTGTACTGCTGCTCACTCACTCACTCGGCCACACTTCAATACACACTAGCACTGACCAATACTGTCCAATACACTCCAATACACTGCCTCCTCGCCGCGGCTCGCTGGTTTATATGGGATCAGTCCCTGGCCTGGAAAGTTTGAAATGTCACAACCCATTGCCTCATTGAGTCTGTTCTGGTTGGTTCCACATTCAGAATTTTCGCGTATTCTCTGGCCGGCTCGCACTGACTCACAGGTGCTTTGTTAATGTATGGCCGTGGGAGGAACCGAGAGGGTGTGGGCACTCTCTCCCTCCCCCTGCGGGGTTTGTCCAAGGCCACTAGACTGTCACACTGCCCCTCCCCCCGGGAGCCTCCTGCCGGCCCGCGGCAACACACAACACTGCTCCCCTCCTTAAAGCAACTCGCCTCGAGTTGTTCATCGTAAAGGCTGTCCAAGGTCTGAGGGGGTGGCATTGACGGCGCTGACAAACCCCTGTTTAGGCTGGCCGTCACTCGCTTTTCTAACCGTGAGGCTGTTCCTCGCCGACAGCTGCTAATTAGATGGCCTCTTTCACTCCGTAGCCAACAGGTGACTTTCCTGCTGCAACGGCGTCCCAGTGGTGGTTTACGCTGCTTTGATGGAGGGTAGCCAACCTCCACCGCCTCTTCGTCTCCGGCGGCGTTACTCCTCCTCGGTGGCATCACCCATGCTGTCCTCTTCGCCGCCACCATTCCCAACACGATGGTCTTTACCTGCCTTGGGTAGCGCTTTCCACTGAGCATCGAATACTCACGTACCATGGCGTCGCAATGCCCATCCACGAAGATGTACACCGCCTCTCGATTCACGTGCTCGGGAGGCGAGCCAGCCAGCGCGAGCTCTTCAATTGACTTACTCGCGCGCCCGTTCCTCCCTTATAGCCGTAGGTGGTACATGGCAGGTAGCTGGTAGTCCCCACAATGCTCCTCCAGCGTCGCGACGATCCCGTTGTACCCAGTCCATGTCCAGACGTCGTGTAGCACATCCGCCAGGCGAAGTCCTGTGATGAGCTGAACGGCTCTGTCCTCCAGCGTGCACCTGGCATGGTTCGCCACAGTGTCGAACCTGGTCCCGAAGATCTGCCATGATGAAGCCTCATCGACGTGCGGCGTCCTCACACTCGTGACGCTGTTCCTGTCGTCAGAGCTGCTAAGTCTCGGCCCGGATTCCATGCCCGTGGCACTTCCCAGTGGCTCGTCCCTGACTCGCTGGGCGTTCTGAACTCCGGACTCCACGATCCGTACGGCTTGGTCATCAGTACTCTCTGTAGCGTCACTTTTCATTCCTCCTCCAAGCTCGTCACACTCCGGTCTGACTTCAGATCTGATTTCAACTCGTCCTGACTAGTTTCATGCTCACAATTCTCCATTTTCTTTCCCAGTTTTTCGAAATGTTCCACCATTTTCTTACCCATTTTTTCGAAATGTTCTGTCATTTTCTTTTCCACGTCCTCTATCTTGGAATTAACTTTTCTAGCAGGAGTTGTATTTGCGCATCCATTTTATTTGTCTGACTTGTGACGGGCATACACTCGCAGGAGAATAATGAACTGTGATACAATGGCCTGCACGATTTTGAACCTAGGACCTTCAGGTGTTGTGCTTGCTTGAGTTCGTAATCCGGCTTCTGACACCAGTTGTTACGTGCCACCCCCTAGTGGCACTTTTATTAACTGGATTACGGTGGGTAGAAAGCACAACACAATTGTTCCTTTAACGAAATATAATTTTATTACAGGCCTACAAACATACACAGTGCACACACACACACACACACACACACACACACTCTGAGTCTAACTTCAGGAAACACTACTGGTCACTATTAGTTTCCACATTTACCCTCACACCACTGTCCTCGCTATTTATGTTCTCTCTGTCCGTGAGACGTTACAGTGTTCCAGCTTACACTCACACGAACAGTCTACACAGGTTCTCTACAGCCTTGCCCCTGCCACTTCACTTACTTCCAGAGTCCTCTTGCTGCTCCTTGTGCGCTGTTGCTCGTCCCGTGTCGATCCCACGTCCACGTCTTCCACGAAGCACCGCGACACCTCCAAGCACTAACAGTCCCGACTCAAAGTTGCACCCTGGTAGCCAGGCTTCCACTCTGTTACCGTAGACATCCAGCAATAATCGCTGTACTGCTGCGCACTTACTCACTCGGCCACACTTCAATACACACTAGCACTGACCAATACTGTCCAATACACTCCAATACACTGCCTCCTCGCTGCGGCTCGCTGGTTTATATGGGATCAGTCCCTGGCCTGGAAAGTTCGAAATGTCACAACCCATTGCCGCATTGAGTCTGTTCTGGTTGGTTCCACATCCAGAATTTTCGCGTATTCTCTGGCCGGCTCGCACTGACTCACAGGTGCTTTGTTAATGTATGGCCGTGAGAGGAACCGAGAGGGTGTGGGCACTCTCCCTCCCCCTGCGGGGCTTGTCCAAGGCCACTAGACTGTCACACTGCCCCTCCCCCCGGGAGCCTCCTGCCAGCCCGTGGCTACACGCAACAATACTAAAGCACTTTCTGTTTATAGTATACTGTAAGTTAGTTATTGTTATTTTAAGGGGCGGAACTACGAGGTCATCTGCCCCTATACTGTAAGTTACGGGCCTACTTTGGTATAAGAATAAATAATGATAGTCATGCAGGTGCCATATAGCGTAATATCGCCATATTTGCTTTGAACTAGCACCCTGCATAACAAGCATCTAGTAAACATTGTATTACAGTTCATTAAATTCCAGGACAACCTTGATGTTCCACCCCTTATAACAATAATCACCACCACCATCCACAAATTTCAGGAACCAATTGGAATTAAGTTGAATGCATTCATTTTCATCTTTACATCTTTACTTACTATGGTTTATTAGTAGCTCAGGTTTCAGTCTGATGCAGTGGGGGTTAGCTGTAATTACTTATTCGTTGTGGAGGTCTAGGTGCAATTAAGCTCTTGGTTTCTGAACAAATAGTGGTTCAAGTTGCCTAGGCTTTGTCCCGTATGCTGATGTGATGTGCTGATTTGGCTCTGTCTCCACTTCACATGATCTTGTGCCAGATCAGGGTGTATGCCGTTATATTATATCCAAGTACCATAAGTGTAATTGATGCACTTCTCCTTTTTCAGGTCTTGTGTAATTGGACACGCATGCCAGAATAATTGTTTCTTTCTTCTATTATCATGGCTGCCAACATACTTCCATGATACTTTTCCAAATGCCAAGGTAAAGCTACCATGACTTATTACTAAATATCTAACAGGTACAGTATGACCAGAAAATTAGTCTATTGAAAAACTGTACATATTCTGTTTTCTTTGCGTGTTAGGTAGTAACATAACTTATAATGATCATAAAAATTTACATGTATCAACACAGTTGGACAAACCAGAAGGCTAAGTTACTTGGGTCCCTACTTGGTCTTCAACTTGCTGTTAGTCGAGGGCAGTACAGATACCTGATAGTCTCAAGGTTTGTGCATGATATGAAAAATTTCAAGCCCAAAATTTGTGTTTCAATACACAGTGGTTTTTGCAGGGTGGAACATAATCACACACCGCTTAGGAATCCCTACAGCTTCTACAGTGCATCATCTCAATGCAAATGGATTACTCACCCGATACACCTGATGCATATGTGGGCGATGTTGAAGGAGTTTGTCTACAGAGATCCAGTGCTTTATGATAATGATCCGTAGAAAATGATCATACATTACCATAAATCAGGGTCGCTAATTATAAGAACTGCTCGTGGTTTTAGTGTAAGGAAGGGCCATGAACCCTAACTTCGCCACCAACAAAAATATTTTAATAATAATTTTAAAAATGACATTATTCACTTCAATTTAATCACAAAATTTTGAAGTTGATGCCGAGTTGTCCCTCTATCTCATTGCATGATCACACACCAAGATAAACAAACATATATGCTAAATCCTTGAAAACTTTTCGGCCTTTATCAATGAACTTGAAGACCAAAACTTAAGCAAGATACAGCATAACATCCCCCAAAGCTTTCAATTTAGAACAATTTAGTGCAGCAAAATTCCTATGTTTTTATTTTATTTTATCTTTTCATTTCAGTGTTTCCTTATAATAATGATGTTATAATAATAATAATAATAACAATACACTTACAAATTATGGTGATAACATGTTTCGTTCATCAAACAAATTTCTTCAGATCTGTTTAGTTCATTCACTCATATATTTAGTGAACATCATCATCATAAATTTCTGTTTTCCAGCTTGGGCCGGGTCAGAGCAAATATGACACCCCTCCACTTTACTCTGTCTGTCCACCACCCCTCTTCAACCACTGAACTCCACTCCAGATTTCGTTCTCTCACACTGTCCTTCACCAAATACATCCACTGTACTCTGGGTCTTTCTTGTCCTCTCTTTCCAGTCATCCATCTTTCCATCACTTCTTTCGTCATTTCTTTCATCATTCATCCATTTCACTTGTCCATACCATCTCGATCTGTTCTGCTCCAGCTTATCATTCAGTTTCTGTACATTCTCTTCCTTTCAAATGCCTTCATTCCTCATTGTATCTCTCCTAGTTTTCTGTACCATACTCCTCAGGAATTTCATTTCGGCTGCCTGTATTCTACTTTCCTCTCTCCTCGTCATCGGCCAAGTTTCTGCTCCATACGTCATTATTGGTTAAGTACGTAATAGGTATTGTACTTCACTTCTTTAGCCTTCATTGGAATGTCTTTATTCCAAATTAAATTCAAAACCTGATGATAGAAAACACTCCCACATTGTATTCTCTTGTTGATCTCCATATCCAATCTTTCATTTTCCATCAATTAATTTCCTAAATATTTGAAGTGCTCTACTATTTCCAGATCTACGGTACATCTCCAATTCTAACAATCCCTTTTCCTTCTTTCTTTCATCTTGCCACTACCATAGTCTTACTTTTCTCTACACTGATTTTCACTTCCCATTTCTTAATATTTTCCTTCAGTTCTTGGACCACATTCTCATTCTCTCCCCAAATCAGAATATTCAGTGAATATATATTGTTATAATATTACATCACTCCTGGTCGGCTGTTATTAATCTGCACTGCGCTTGATGGGAAAGGTTTAGTAATGATTAGCTTTTGAAAATACAATTGACAGAATGAATGAGAATGGAACACAAATGAAAAATGAAAATCCACAGCCTGCTTCCAGTCTCCGTCCGGGTCAGGAATGGAATGAATGAAGCCCCCATCCAGCGGCGAGGATATGAACTGTGCCGGCTGCCGAGGCCTGACGCACTCCTCTGGGGCAATGATCAAATGAATGACAGATGAAATGAAATGATAATGGAGAGTGTTGCTGGAATGAAAGTTTGACAGGGAAAACCGGAGTACCCGGAGAAAAACCTGTCTGCCTCCGTTCTGTCCAGCACAGATCTCACATGGAGTGACCGGGATTTGAACCACCGGACCCAGCGGTGAGAGGCCAGCGTGCTGCCGCCTAAGCCACGGAGGCTGGAACACAAATACTGTTATAAAATACTGGATACCCAAACTTACATAGGCGACTTCGATTGCGTAGTTGGTAGCATGCTGAGCTTCTATGTCCATGATCACGGGTTCAAACCCAACCGAAGTCATCGGATTTTTTAAGAGCGTTAAAAATCCCTCAGTATGTCTTCCTTTGGAGGGGAAGTAAAGCCGGTGGCCCCATTTCATAGATTTATGGCATGTTAAAGTACCTTCCACTAACTACAATTGAAGGGGTAATAGGAAAATCAACCCTTGTCAATACAACACTTTTCAGGAGAGTGATAAAACATTACAGCTTCATTCCAGAATTAGCCTTGACATAGGTTGTTTTTCCAGAACCACTGAAATTATTGAAGGCTATATTCTTTGACCAGGGCAGTTTTTCTAGAAACCACAAGCATAAACAGATGCCACTCGTACATTGATATCAATAACTCGTTTTCGACAAAAACGTGACAGGGTTGTTTTTCCTATCACCCCTTCAATTGTGTTAAGCTAAAATTTGTAGGTTAGGTTTGATTAACGCTCTTAAGTTCGAACGTTCGCCGCCAGGTAGGTTGCGGTGGCATCTAGTAGCCAATTTCGCGGCTAGGTGTCGTTG
This sequence comes from Meconema thalassinum, assembly GCA_946902985.2. Classification (NCBI taxonomy): domain Eukaryota; kingdom Metazoa; phylum Arthropoda; class Insecta; order Orthoptera; family Tettigoniidae; genus Meconema; species Meconema thalassinum. Next base: position 410,219,464 of record OX336392.1, read on the forward strand.
ACGGTAGCATTTGGTAGCAAAAGTTGTAACGACTTGAAATTGATTGTCTGCAGTCCTTACCTAAATTACAGATAAACACACTAATACAGCCATCACAATTATCACAGGTTATCAGATTCTATACACACCCAAAGTACACGGGGCTACATGACCGCATTGTTGCAGCCCCTAAACTGGAACCAACCAAACTTATCTGCTCTGGAATCTTGTTATTCCTATTGCACTGTCACTCAAAGGATGGTCCAGTACTTTAAAACCATTTTACCGGTCATAGTGGCCGAGAGCACCTTACTGGCATCGGCAGAGCATGGGTTCGAATCCCACGTCGCCCATCCTGAAAATGGTTTTCGTGGTTTCTCATTTTCACTACCAGGTAAATGCCGGGATGGATCCTTTCAATAGGTCCACGACCGACTTCCTTCCAAAATCCTTTCCCTGACCCATCCCGAAAAAAAATAAAAAATGGCCATTGGCTGAATTAAAAAAATTATGATTAATTATCTTGTATGTACTGTACATACTTAATATACATATTACGAAACATTTTATCCCCTTAATTATTTTTTGATGTACTGAAGTGTCGATGTATTTCAGATTTTTGAAAATATTTGAACTTTACTAATTTTATTTATTTATAGTATAGCTTTTAGTGCCGGGAGTGTCCGAGGCTGTAGCTGCTTCAAGCGGACACTCCTAGGGTGAGCTACAAGTTCCGTTCAATTTCAAGTAGTTCCAACTTTCGCTACCAGATGTCAATGATACCTAGTGATGAACGTTGGAACTTTGATAGAGCGTTACATAAATCTATGTCATGGGACCGCCGGCTTTACTTCCCCTCCGAAGGAAGGCATACTGAAGGATTAGCTTTATTAATATTAACCAATTGTATAATTGAGCCCCCATCTATATGTTGATCGACTGAAAAACGTTCCTTAAATAGCCTAGACTTTCATTTTGCTATCTAGCTACCTTTCAAAAGTCGTCATCATCATCATCTTGTACAGTTTCCAGCCCCAGGCTGGGTCTGTTTGGAACACAAGCCTCGCCACTTATTTCTTTCTTCCCACCATCTCTCCGCTGTCACTCTGGTCCAGTCCTCGCCTCTCTTCTTGACACATTCTTCCACTCCTTTCAGCCATCGATCTCTTGGTCTTCCCCTTGGTCGTTTCTCTTGCATCTGCATCTCATGTATCCTCTTGGGAATCTTCTTCTCATCCATTCTCTTTAAGTGTCCATACCACCTCAGTCTTGATGTCTCAATCCTACCTTGCAAGGGCTCCTCTTTCACCATTTCCCTGACCTTTTCATTCCTCACCCTGTCTCTTCTTGTTACTCCGATCCTACTTCGCAGGAACTTCATTTCACCTGCCTGTATTCTGCTTATGTCTCTTTTCTTCATTGTCCACGTTTCTGAAGCATAGGTCAGTATCGGGATATAGTAGCTTCTGTATAACACTTCCTTGCTTTTTTGTGGGACATCTTTATTCCACACTAAGCTCCTAATGCTTCTCAGAAATGCTTCTGCCTGTCTGCCACGTTCCGTAATCTCTTTGTCATTTCTCCCATTTTCCTCCACTATACTTCCCAAGTACTTGAGACTTTCCACCTTCTTCAGCTGTCCACCTCCAAGTGTTATCCCACTCATTGGTCTGTCCTTTTTCCTGGTCGTTAACAGGATCTCACATTTACTGATGTTGAACTTCCATCCGTACTCTCCCACTGTTTCTTCCCAAGCCTTCAGTTGCTCCTGGATTTCCTCCTCCTTGTTTCCCCAGACCATGAGATCATCTGCAAACACCATTGCCTTCATCTTATCTTCTCCTATCTTTCCTGCTATCCGTGTCATTACCTCGTCCATAACCACAATAAAGAGAAGGGGTGACAGCGCACTACCCTGTTTCAGGCCACTCATTAGTCTGAACCAGTCTGTTCTTTCCCCTCCAACTTTCACACAACTCACACTTCCACAATACATCTCCTTCACTCTGCCTACAGTCTCTTTTTCCACTCCCATGTTTTCCATTGCTTTCCAAACCTTCTCCCTACACACACTATCATAGGCCTTTTCGATGTCCAGGAAGGCCATCAACAGATCCTCTCCAAATTCGTAGTGGTGTTCCTGGAGCTGTCTCACTGAAAAAATGAGATCCACTGTTGATCTCCCAGGTCTGAATCCATACTGTTCCTCTCTCAATTTTCTCTCCACTTTGGCTCGTATTCTACTTTCTAATATCTTTTCATATATCTTGGCACAGTGAGGTATGAGTGTGACTCCCCTGTAATTTCTGCACTCCTTTCTGCTTCCTTTCTTAAATATTGGGACAATTAATCCTTTCTTCCAATCTTCTGGGGTCTTTTTCTCCTTCCATATCACCCTCATCACACGGTACAGCCACTGTTTCCCAACCTCCCCTGCTGCCTTCACCATTTCAACACTCACTTCATCCACACCTGGTGCCCTTCCTCCTTTCATCTTGTCTATAGCCATTTCCAGTTCTCTCCAAGTCAGGTCCTTTTCCATTCCTGTGTTGTCTTCTCCATCTTCCAATACATTGTCTTCCTCCCTATGACAATTTGGATCCAGCAAATCCTCAAAGTACTCTTTCCACACTGTCTTGAGTGTCTCTTTGTTGTGTACCTCAGTTCCGTTTTTGTCCATCATTACCACATCCTCTCGCAGACCTCTTCTCTTACTTTTGACTTTCTTAAAGTACTTTCTTATTTCCTCTGCTGTCTTCCTCCATCATCTCTGTCCACTTTACCATCCACTTCTTCCTCTCCTCTGCGACAATCTTGTTTGCTTCTTTCTTCTTTATCTTATAATCTTCCCTTGCCAGATCAGTTCTTTCCTGGAACCACTCTCTGAAAGCCTTGTTCTTCCTTCCCACAGCTTCTTTTACTCTCTCATTCCACCATGGTGTCTCTTTACACTGCTTTCTGTTGCTTGTTCTTCCACATACTGCCACTGCAGCTTCCACCATTGTGTTTTTGAGTTGCTTCCATTCCTCTTCCCCTGTTTTAGGATTGTCTGTTGGCATCTTTTCCCTTATTATCTTCTGGAATTCTTCCTTGACTTCATTTTCCTTGAGTTTCCATACTTTGATTCTCCTTTCCTGGTACTCTGTCCTCTTGCTATCCTTAACAACTCCCAGGTTCATTACAAGTAATGTTTTTAAATTGTTAGAAACAAGAAACTTGATTGTGGTTTTGTGGGTGTGTTTTTTTCAAGCACAGGTGTATAGACTATTCATTGCAGACTATTTATTTTCAGGGTTGGGTAGTCAATATGCTTCCATGGTTATTCTGCATTCCGTGCACATTCCTTGGCAAATGGCTGTCAGAAAGATGCATTGCACGAGGTTACTCTATTACAGTAACAAGAAAAATAATTGAAGTCATCTGCCTGGGCACACAAGCAATAAGTCTTGTTTTAATAAGTAAGTTGCTTGACTCACTATCACAGTTGGATGTGTTCTAGCTCCTATAGGTGGCCCAAAGTGGAACTAAACTCTTTAGTCCAAGTATTTGAGAGTTTTCCTTATACTGACAAACTTGAACATTTTTAAAGAAAACTGTATAAATATTTTATAATTTCAGTTTGAAGACACTAGATGAATAGTTATCTTGTATAGCTTGATTAATTAGCTCCTTTCCTAAGCTTACTTTTATAATTTTAAATGATCTTGTCGACTTCGTCGTTACGCTGAGGTCTGGCGTTACGTTACATTAAGGTGATGGGATGAAATGCACTGAGATGTGTGACATCATAGTACTGCTTGAGCTTCCTCCTTTCCCCGCGCGCTCCGGTGAGCGTGATGTCATCCAGCCAGCTACCTACTTTGACCTTGGTTTGCACGCATGAGCCTTTCACCCAGCATTTTTCAGCATTTGTAGCATTTAAAATTATATAAAGTCTAGTCTTTCAGACTATCACTCTTTTTTGTTCCAGCATATGTAACCTCCTGCCTTTGTTCCCAATGATTAGTACCAGAGTGATTTCCTGTCTTCTCAGCTAGTTTATGACTGGTTAAGTGATACCACCCAGCTTTCAGTTACATCACAATTAGTCTTTGTTATCAAGCTAGAAAGAATACTTCGAGAGGAAGAGTGCCTCGCCAGGGTAAGTAGATGGTCAATACACACACAGTACTGGAGAACGACACAATTCTAGTGAAACCTCTTAGTGAAGATTTAGCAATGAACACCAGTTGGCACTACATGTTGTGACTGACTAAATGTGCGGTGTCAGCTTCCAAAAATGTAATTCTTGAAAGTTGATGTTTGCTTTATATGTGTATTTCAAATCACGACTTAAGGCAGCAGTGTCTCATGATTTTAAACAACATGAGCACTTAAAAAATAAAAAAGAGGGAAGATTTAATATAGGCATATCCTCTATATTTGAGCATAGAAGAGAGCACTTTGATCTATGTGCATTCCACTAATAAAATAGAGATTTCATATAGGCTCATCAATCCTCTGGGTTTCAGTGCAGGAGGGAAGCATTTTGAAGTTTGCTCACTCATTTCTTTAGGGGCAGATTACCATGGTGTTCCACCTCCTAAATCAACAATCACCACCACTTTCTCATATCGTGAATGTTTTAACTTCAAGTATTAGAGGTCACGTAGCACTATAGTGCTGTACGGTACTTCTGGAGAAGTGAACACTGCTTCTGATGTAACTAAGAGAGTAGTTCAGACTTGAGTCATAGTTCTCCTCTGGCATGGACTTTTGTTGGATCACAAACAGATAAATCCACTTTTGCTGCATCAGTGCTTCTATGGTTCTGGAGGGGAGTATTGGCTGCAAACATCTTATGTTAAGTCGCCAAATCTGCATTAAAAATTTCTTTTGAAATGCCACCATGTTTATGACATTCTCTAATAATTGCTTTGCTTCACGTACTGGGTTTTATTTTGGTACTCCTCAATTCTTACTTCCATAGTAAGTTTCCTGATTTTAAGTGTATATGCTTGAAGTGTGGAAATAATACCGGTATATGGGACCGATATTGTGTAACTAGTGTACCAATTCTCTAAGAAGGCCGCCCAGGGACTCACATCTAGTGGGATGTGGGTTAGCGACCACGGGACCCCAGCTGAGTCTGGCTTTGTTTCCACTTCCACTCCTCTCCGTCTTCTTTCCTGTTGAACTCTCTTAGACAACTCTTGTTCTCTTTTGACTCCGACGGTATTAGGGTATCCGAGGCCTAGGTAGTCTCTTCCTTTCCTGCCTTAATTGGCCCTTGTCTCATCTTTCCTGATACCCTCCTTCTGTGGGGGGTCAGACTTCTTTTTCTTTTCATGTTATCTCCTGCCTTCTGCTCAACACCCTCAAGGAGGCAGGTTGTATGTAGCCTGGTAGGTTTTTGCTGAGGATTAACACTACCTAAGGCAGGCTGTTCCAAATCCACGAGTTTGAGTATGCGTACACGCGAGTACTCAGCAGTGATGCTCGGAGCACGGTTGAGAGGGACTGGGGGTGATCGCCAAAATGCCACTGGGCGGAGGTCGTAGTACAAGTCCATGCGCTTCCACCGCTTAGTAACGGCCGCTCCTACAGCAGAGCTGTATTGCATATTGCAGGTTTACTCACAAACGGCGGCGAGTACTCAGCTGCTTACGGTCGAGCTGCTCGGCTGGAACAGCCTGACCTAAGGGAAAAGGAGATGGGTTTCGGCTTAGAGACAAGTATTGGTAGATAGGATGAGAATCCAACACTAAGGTTTAAGTAAATGTGTATATAAAAGGAAATTTCACTGTGCTAAACCTAGGAGGAACCTAACTTTAGTGGGGGCCTGTTCAGGGCAAGCGGAGAGCGCAGTGGGAATTGAGGTTACCTGCAAGCGCTTGGTGATTGCTCTTTCCCTCCAGAGCCGGTATTCCAGTACTAAAGACAAAGCAAGCCGAAAGGAAAGGATGTAATAGTTTTCCCTTCAGAAGGGTTAGATTTTATTATGCATTTAAGAATGCTGGAAAGATTTGAATTTGGAGTAATCATTTTATTTCTGGGCACTGTTGGATCTCTGGCAAACCAACCGAATGCTCCCAGAGAGTGAAGAGACAAAGGATTTTTGATGATTTTAGCGATGTTGTTATTGTTTTTTGTGAAAATCTTATACGAATACCAATTGTTGCACTTAAGGAAAACTAAGCTTTTACCGAGTAAGATGCTGATTAAAAGTTTAGAACAGAGGAAGACCTCAAACCTAACTCAAACAAAACTTACATTTTGAAAACAAACCATGACAAGTAAAATCCCACGAAGACGGTTATTACACAATAGTTAGCAATTCCACGCACTGTCTATAAAATTGTATTAAAAGCGTTCAGCATTTTAAAACCATTAAAATGAGTCTAAAATCATTGAGGATTGGTACTTAGCTTTTTCATGTTGATCAGGCGATGGTTCCTTGTGACCGTTGACTTAAAATACAGACATGGCGTCTGGTTTAAAAACGTCTCATGAGGACAGGAGACTGGCTCTGAGAGGGCTGTGCACTGTATACTCGACGGCCGAACTAGGGGAAGTGAGAACGAGTGATTCCGCACACGACAGAGGTAGGTAGCCAAGGGGAAAGGGAAGGGGAAGCAAGGGAGAGGGGGTAAGAGATAAGAGAGTATATATCATAATATACAACATGACAAAATAAAAGATTCTTCATAAATATAAATTTTCTTCATGAAGCAGTCTTCATGGAGATGTTAGCTGGCAACAAGGATGATGCCTGGTGAATTGGTGAGGAAGTCTTCTTGAGCTCAGAGAAATTGAAGAACTGCGACAGTTAGCTGCTAGATGCCGCTCGGTTCTCCATGGAAGTTACAAATCTAGAACAGACTCACAGACCAAATAAACCTGTGCACAAGGAGAAAATGAAAAAGATCACTGTTGGTGTCTGCGAAGAAAGAAATTAAAGAAAATAAACTAAACAAAGAGCAGCAACAGCTAACTCTGACTGAACGTGTATTCCAAGGAATACACCATAGCCCCACCACTTCTGGTGCACCCTGGTTATTGCTACACCCTCAAGGGCTCACGGCTGGTGAGTTCGAGAGTTGGCAATCCCGAGGGATTCCTGAGCTGGGTCCTTTTTTTTCTCCTTTTTCCATTGGCTTTGGGGCTGGCCCTCTTTCCCGCCTGCCTTTCATAGCTCTCCTTCCAAGTCCCTCAATCCTCATTTTTCAAGGGTTGAGGGCATTTCTTTCCTTCCTGTCCTTGATTTGTTTACCATTTCTTCTTACATACTAGTATTATTTATATTCATTCTCATCTTATCTTTTACTATCACCCAAACCATTAGGGGCCGATAACCCAGATGTTAGGCCCCTTAAAACAACAATCATCATCTCTAAGAAGGTTCAGAGTATTTTGACAATAATTAGTGCATAAAGTTCGCTTTCAACTACATCAGTCCATACAGTATTCATTTTCAGGGGCCAATAACATTAGGGTCCTTAATTAGTGGTGTGTGGCCTTCAGAGAGGCCTGATGCTGGTCGTTTGTATGATGCCTAGGCAACCTGTGTGTCATGATGGGATGATAAGAATTACGAATATGTCACAAACAATCAGTCTCCAACCCAGTAGTCCAGTCAATAAACTAATTTCACCCTACATCAGATGCGGGATCGTTTTTTATTTTTTGATGTTGTTTAGGACCCTTAGGTAGTTATTAATCCAAGTTTCCGTCATCCCCCCCCCCCCCCCCCCCCTGCTTCGTCCGCCATCTTGAAAAATCTGTCAGAAATCGGCACTTTTTTCAGGTTTTGGCCTCTAGCTCATTCCCAGTTCATTTGTTTGAACATATGTCCAAATAAGAAAATGTAGATTACTAAATTTCCAACAACTTTGATTTGGAAGGTTTGTTTGTAGGACCAAGCGTATTCGAGCTACGAGAAGGCGAAAATTGGCGATTCGGCAAATTTTTCACTTTCGCTCCACTTTCCATCGCAAAAACAGGGAGAAGAATTGATCTCAGCAAAAAGTTTATTGAATGAGAGTTGTAGATGATTTAATTTCCTTTAAAACTCATTTATCAAAAAATCAATTAGGAGCAATGGATAGAAGTGGGGGTAAATTTAAGAAGCCTAGAGGAAATGCGTTTTTTGTGATTCAGCCCTGGAGCGCCGTGTTGGTAAATGTTTTTCGATTTCATTATATTACAGCTATTTTCTGAACACAGCAGTGCATCTAAATAATATTTGTATAAATATATAAGTATTTTGTATAAATATGAATAGATGGGAGAGAACAAATTCGTTACCCATTCATTTAAGAAAGTTTGTGTGTATTTACAAAATATAGATTACAATACAATGCGTTTTATATATTAATTATTTACATATTAATTATTAGGGAATAACGAACACACTAAAATAAAAACTTTAAAATAGATGGGGGGGCCCTTGCTACAGTAACCGGAGACGTTTCGCAAGGGGGGGGGGGGTCGGGATGGTTGACTCTTCGGCAGGGTCTTCTTCGAATGGTATGGACGGGTCGTCGATGTTTTCCTCTTCTTCGTCAGTGACTATCAAAGGACGGTTGTCGCAGGACTTTCCGCCGCAGCAGAATTTGCAGAAAGTGGAGCAATGCATACCGGCTTTTCTGCATTCACATGCTGCGGAACAGCCGATGACACACCTGCATGATACCGTCTTCAGCAGGGTACGAGGAGCAGCATCTCTGGTAGTTGTTGTCGAAATCTAATGTGGCTGCTGGGTCCAGGAAGACATCACTTATCTCCAACAATAATGGATTCCTCCGGAACAGGGCACAAAATTTGTTTTTTCCGAATCCATAAATGTTTGACTTTGCGTCACACCCGCTGATGGCGTGGATGAGCAGCAGGTTCTCGGCGAAGTCGTACATAAATGATGAGGGGGAGTACATGACGTCAGGTGAATTGCCTCTTCCTGGATTTTTTAAGGTATACGTTGTTCATCGTATTTGCTGTCCCCGTGAGAATGGCTAATAAATCGATGTCTTCCCCCACAATAATTACAGCGTCGTACGAAGAAGCCATCGATGTTGCAGTGGTCACAATGAGCACGTCAGCATCCTCTTCAGCTTGCTTGTTCATGACGTTGGACGCTTCAGGTGTTGTTCTGAGGAGGGCAACAAATCGTTTTTATTTTCTCTCATTGGACAGAAATTTGTCTTGAGGAGTTTTGTTGACAGTGGCTTCATCAAATATCAGATCTGCTGAGGCGTTCAGCTTTCGCCTTCTTGCTCTTTCAGCATTTTGGTACTCATCAAGAAGATTGTCTGGGTACCCGTCGAAGATGACCATCACCACTGTCCCATAATGCTGGTGGAAGTACTTGGTATAATCGGCACAAATTTTTCCAAAAGTCGAATTTCGATTCCACACAACTTTGTGGAGCAGATGCCCACCATCGATGACAGTGAGGTGATTTGAGAGAAGCTCGAAATCTATGGGTGTGAACGCTGCATATCAAGCAGACTTTGTGCTCTTGCGCATGACATCCTCTTTGAACAACGACATAGGATACGGTGCAAGCTCATAAGAGAGGTATTCCTCAAGGTCATCCTGGGTTGTTTTTGCTATGCACATCCTGTGATAGAGTGTGAGTGGGTCCACAGCAATCTTTTTCTTCTCCCCAACTTTCAAGATGTTCTTGTCAGCTGCTAAATATATCACTTTGTCCTTCTTTTTGAAGGACACTTCACCGAAGGTTGTTCCCACTATTCTTGAGAGTCCAGCCATACCGACTTGCTGAGCCTTGTAGCAGTTCACCTGCTTACTTCCAACTACACCAGAGCTGATACTCTCCTCCCTTCTTACGGGATCCAAACGACCGAGGACGTGCAGCAGCAATGATTGCATGGGAAATGGCAATACTGATCCTCTTCCTTTTATCTTAACTTCCTGTTTTGTTTTAGCACAATTGTTTGGACCATTGTCAATAACGTTGGAGGAATGTCTGACTCGATACTGTTCAAAAATTTATCAGAGGGTGGATAGTCAGTGGTATTGTACACACGGGAGCGAATATTCTCTGTAATTACTGTATATCTGCAGCTGCTTTCACTACTCTCATTCTTTCTTCCTAAGGATTCGATTTCATATTGGCATACCGAGTGTCATTCAATATTTTATAACCAGTATTTTTGAAACAGACCGTCGATTTATTGACTGTTTCAACGAACATGTCGTCCTCGTACATTTTCAGCAAACGGGATTTTACTGTTCTCCGGTCAAGTTCACATCCTTCCTTAAGGGCCCCCATCAATTGATCAAATGAGAATTGGCATTCTTCTTTGTTTCTTTCCAGAAAAGCATAAACACATTCCATTGCTTCATCAACTCTGGGGTGTGTTCTGTATCCTCTTGCCCCTCCCCCAGCTCTCGGTGGTCGGTACAACTTTTTCATACAAGCATCGTGGTACTCACCGTCAGCAGCAATAAGATTTACATCTGGGGGAACACGATTAATTATTTGTTGAGCCCCCTCATCTCTGCGTGCCCGAGCTGCTAGCAACAAGTTGTCCCTTATCTCCATCTTCTCCACCAAGTGAACTGGATTTCGAGAAATCCAGGGGAGTTTTTTCTGTTTTTTTTTTTTCCATATAATCCTCTTCAATTTTTTCCCCACATAGAAAGCAATGGCCCTTGAAAATAAACGCCTCACTTACTGACCTTAGCTTTGAAGATGGTCCAGGTGTAGGGGATTCTGAGCGTAGAGCTACGTCTATCCGTCTTGGATCGGTGTAATTCTTTGAGCAGGCATTGTGAACTTCAATTTCATCTCTTTTCTTCAAAATCTGGCAGTGGTCGTTTCGCCCTTTTCGAACACTTGCGCTTAATAGAGTCTGAACTCCTTTCTTCTTCACAGTAATAACATCTCCTTCGTCCAAACTCTTCCCGCATATGAAGCACTCACTGTCCGGTGTTTGGAATGAAGAAGCCATCCTTCACCACTACAACTCACTCCACAGGAAAACCCTTTCCAAGCACGTTGACTAAACCCGATGTGAACACTGAAGGTACGAACATCAACTGAATAAAACAAAAACAATATGCGTGCGTGTGAGAGTGTGAGAGTATGTGTGTGGTTACATTTATACAAAAATGGTTCAAATAATATTTAGATGCACTGCTGTTTTCAAAAAATGGTTGTAATATAATGAAAACGAAAAAACTTTCACCAACACGGCGCTCCAGGGTTGAATCACAAAAATCCTATTTCCTATAGTTTTCTTAAATTTCCCCCACTCCTATCCATTGCTCGTAATTGTTTTTTGGTACAGGAGTTTCAAAGGAAATTAAATTGTCTACAACTTTCATTCAATAAACTTTTCGCTGAAATCAAGTTTTCCCCCTGTTTTTGCGATGGAAAGTGGAGCGAAAGTGAAAAATATGCCGAATCGCCAATTTTCGCCCTTTTTCGTCTTCTCATAGCTTGAATACGCTTGGTCCTACAAAAAAATTTCCACATCAAAGTTGTTGCAAATTTAGTAATCTACATTTTCTTATTTAAAATATCTTCAAACAAATGAACTGGGAATGAGCTAGAGGCCAAAAACTGAAAAAAGTGCCGATTTCTGACAGTTTTTTCAAGATGGCGGACGAAGCAAGGGGGGGGGAGGGGGATGACGGAAACTTGGATTAATAACTACGTAATGGTCCTAAACAACATCAAAAATAAAAAACGATCCCGCATCTGATGTAAGGTGAAGCCCCTTTTTGAGCCTCTATTGACTGGACTACAGGGGAATAAACCAAATGAAGTTAAAATCCTATGATCCAACCATGTATTGAACCTGGGACCTCTTGCACCCAAGTCAAGCATTCTGTCCGGGCATTAGGCCCCTTAAATCTTGTCTTCCGTAAACACCCAGGCTAAAGAGGATTGTCAGCAATCCTCGGGTCACCCCTGTAATGAATCCACCTATGTCACTCCCTGCTTGTAATCATAGGTGACTAAAGGGGCAGGATAGGTGTCGGCTGTATAACACATGGTATATTTTGGGTAGATGCAAGTAGTCTGCATCCACAAGGGTTCACGGCTAATGAGTCTAGAATTGCTGATGCCAGTGGACTCTCAATTGGGTGTTTTCCCCATTTATCCAAGACTAAGGAGTGGACTCGATCCTCTTTTCAAGTGTCTCGATGCTCATTCTTCAGGGGTTGAGAGTATTTCTTATCTCCTCTATTTCTTCCAGTGTGTAAGTTGGTGGTAATAGTAGTAGTAAATGCGCCTCATTATTCAAATGTTTTAGCTACTTCTGTCTCCCACAAATCCAACCCCTCGTCCTCGTCGTGGGAGATGGGCAACGTAATTAAGTAGGGGATTGCCTGTAGGGGTGAAGTGCAGTGGGGACTTTGTGTGCCTCAAGACCGCTACGGTAGCTGTGAAGGCCCTACGGGAACCCTGAAGAAATTACGGCTAACGGGGCTCTGGTGAAACAACTGCTGCCTTGTAGTTTGGAGTTGGTTCTTCAAAGGCTAAGGGAAGAAACCCTGACAGAAAATCAGCCTGGTGCCTCAGGCTTAAGGTGGCAGCCCCTCCAAGGCACTTGGAGGCAGTGGGTTAATCACTCGCTCCTCTTAAATAAACTGATTACGGAAACTGAAGCGAAATTACAAAACCGGACGGATAACCTGATGACGACTTTTGGCATGAAGAGGACTACGAAAATCGGTTTCTGGAATGTGAGGACCTTGATGGAGGAAACCAGACTGAAACAAGTGACACGGGAGATGAAGAACTATGGGCTGGATATCCTAGGATTGAGTGAAGTGAGGTGGCCAGGATTTGGTGAAATACAGACAACAGATGGAATTACATTTCTCTATTCTGGGGGCGATGATGAAGAACACAGGGATTGAGTGGGGTTGCTGCTCAACAGAAATGCAAAGAGAAGCCTTATGGAGTGGAAGCCAATTTCTAGTAGGCTCATGTTTGCTAGGTTCAAGACAAAGATCAGGAATGTGATCATCATCCAATGCTATGCGCCTACAGAACAATCGAAGCCAGAGAAGAAGGAAGAATTCTACCAAATGCTGCGAGATGTCACAAAACAAACAAGTAAGAAGGACATTCTCATTGTTATGGGAGACTTCAACGCGAAGGTGGACTCAAACAATGAGGGATTGGAGCAGATCATGGGTAAACATGGCCTTGGTGAGATGAATGACAATGGGGAGAAATTTACGGAATATTGCCCCAGTCAGGATTTGGTGATGGGTGGCACGGTATTTCCTCATAGGCGGTGCCACAAGGTCACCTGGGTGTCTCCTGATCAAGTCACAGAAAATCAAATTGATCACATCGCGGTGAGCAGGAGGTTCAGAAGAAGCTTGGAAGATGTTAGGAACAAGAGAGGAGCGGACGTTGGTAGTGACCATCATCTTGTGGTTGCCAACTTCCGCATGAAGATCCTCGCAGTCCGCCGAAAGTTTAACACTCGGCACAACAAGTTTGATGTGGGCAAGCTTAAGAACCAGCAGAGATTGGACCAATTTAAACTGGAGCTCAGAAATAAATTCCAGGTGTTGGACTCCGAGACAGAGAAGGACGTGGAGACTGTGTGGAGCGAGGTAAAGAATATCTTCGTGGAAACCAGAGAGATGCAGCTCGAGTACAAGAACTACCTGCGGAAAGAATGGATATCCGATCAGACCTGGGACAAGATAAATTATAGGAAGGAGATTAAGGCCAAGCTCAACACCTGCAAGACTAGGCAGCAGAAGGCTCTCACACAAGCAAAGTATTCAACAACAAACAGGGAGGTAAAGAGGAATGTACAGAAGGATCATAGGAGGTGGATTGATGAGCAGGCGGAGAAAGCAGAAGAAGCGGCAAGAAGGGGAGACGTTAAGGAGCTCTATGGCATCACAAAGATGCTTTCGAAGAAAGGTTTTAATAAAACTAGGCGTGTGAAGAGCAAGACAGTCGAGATCCTCACGACGTGTGAACAGCAGCTGACAAGATGGAGAGAACACTTTGCGGAGGTTCTTAATAGAGATAGAGGACCAGAAAGTAAGCAGCGAGGAGAAGATGAAGAGGAAGCAGAAAGTGACCCAAGCATCAGCCTCGACTCCCCAACTCGGGGCGAAATACGGACAGCGTTGAAGCAGATGAAATGCGGGAAGGCACCAGGTCTGGATAATATCCCAGCGGAAGTACTGAAAGCAGACCTGGATATTACGATCGATCTGCTGCACCCGCTGTTGGAGAAGATCTGGAAGGAGGAGAAAATACCAACCGACTGGAAGAAGGGATTGATAGTCAAGTTGCCGAAGAAAGGGGACCACCACAAACTGTAACAACTGGAGGGGTATCACCTTGCTATCCATTCCAAGCAAAGTGCTGGCGAGAGTCATCCTGAATCGTATAAAAGACTGTAGAAAAAAGGCTTCGGAAGGAACAGGCTGGATTTCGACAACATCGCAGCTGTGTGGATCTCATCAACACCCTCCGAATCATCCTGGAGCAGAGTGTGGTGTGGCAGAATACCCTTTACCTCACATTTGTTGACTTTGAGAAAGCCTTCGACTCCGTAAATCAAAGAATCATGTGGAAGACCCTCGAGGAATATAAAATTCCAACAAAGATCATCAGAATCATGGAAGAGATGTACGAAGGGTATGAGTGCCAGGTTCTTCACGAAGGCAAATTAACAGAAAAGATAAAGGTCAGTTCCGGAGTGAGACAGGGGTGTGTCCTTTCCCCCACTCTGTTCCTGTTGGTCCTGGATAGTGTGATGAAGAAGGTAATGGGAGGACGGAAGAGGGGTATTCAATGGGGTATAAATGACAGGCTTGAAGATCTGGATTTCGCAGACGACATTTGTCTTATGGCACAACGGTACCGAGACATAGAAGATAAGCTGGGGAGGTTGCAGAGAGAAGCAGAACGTGCAGGACTGATGATCAACACCGACAAGACCAAAGAGATGAGGATAAATTCTGACATCACGACTAGTTTGACAGTCAACGGAAAGGACATTGAGCGAGTTGAGTCCTTCCTCTACCTTGGAAGTATAGTCACAAATGATGGGGGAGCAGAGGAAGATGTTCGAAGCCGTATCAGGAAGGCAAATGGTGCCTTTGTCCAGCTCTACCCCATCTGGAGAAATAGAAACATTTCCAGGAAGACCAAGCTCCGCCTTCTCAATAGCAACGTAAAGTCGATTCTTCTCTACGGCTGTGAAACATGGAAAGTCACTAAACCGATCAACAACCAGCTACAGGTGTTCATTAACAGATGTCTGCGTCGCATCATGAATGTGAGGTGGCCGGACATAATCTCAAATGAAGATCTTTGGACCATCACCAATCAACAACCGATTAGCATCCAGATCAAGGAGAGGAAATGGCGCTGGTTTGTTCACACATTAAGGAAGCCGGACGGAGCTATTGAGAGGGCGGCGCTAGACTGGAATCCTCAAGGCGCCAGGAAGCGAGGTCGACCTAAGAAGACCTGGAAGAGGACGATCGAAAATGAAATTGCAGAGGTGGACAAGAACTGGAGTCAAGTGAAGAGAATGGCCAGGAACCGTACTGCGTGGAGAAATTTCGCCAAGGCCCTATGTTCCGGAAGGAGCGGCAGGAATTAAGTAAGTAAGTAATAGCTACTTCTATAAATTGATCCAATTCAGTCAGCTTCCATGATTTCCACCTTGGGCATGGTGTTGATTTTACGGAGGGCACTGGGGTGCCATTTTGAATGTTACAGACATTCTAGTTTTTACCTTGTGGTATATATAGATGCTCCTATTCATCTAAGGTTAAAAATAAAATTAGAATTATAATATCTGCCCCCACACTGCTAACTTGAATGCAGCCAAGCAATCAGAGAAATGTATCACCACTGAACTGAATAGGTGGTATTTGAAGATCCAATATTTTAATTGCGTAGTTGTCAGCAGCCGTGAATGAGTTTTTCCTGGCCCACTCCAGGGAACTGCGGTGAAGGTTCCTTGCTTCAAGTCCTGGACCTACCACAGTAATTACAATTACATGCACTGATTCAATCATAATGATATTAGCCTACCGTATTTTTCTGACAGATGCCGTACATAAGTTCATGGGCTAATGACCACAATGTCCCAACCCCTAAATGAGACAACAACTTTAATGTACCTATAGGGGAAATAGAATCACCTATCTTCACAATGTTAATTTATAGGTACATTTTCTTGGAAACCATGATAGCTACATAACTCAAATTTTTACAGCGTATGAACATAGGCATTGTGCGTATACTGAAATGATAATATTTTTTAGTGGGAATAATGAGGGAGATATTTTTTTTTTACCTAAGAATTTTTTTACCTTAATTTTTCGGTACATTATCACCATTATATTTTTTTTCTAAATTACATATCAACATGAAATTATTTCAGTGTATGTAAAACACTTTAATGAACTGCTTCCTAAAGTTTCTTGGTTCTAGGTTAAACAGAAGCTGAGAAAATGTTCCCTAAACACAAGAAAAGGAAACTTACGGGAAATTGAGTTCAAAGTTAAAACATGCCTGCTCCATAGTTTGGATCATCTTCATCCCCTCCGAAGGCATTTTGTAGTCTTCTATTGGCACCTCTTATGGTCTGCCTTGCTTTCTTGGCTAAGATTTTTTCAGCATTATCTGAGTTTCTTAGCCTAACTTGATCTAGAGTCAACATGGCGTGCATTGTCTGGTTGCCAGAACGCAATCCCAACATCTCTAGAACTTGACATTTGGTGATATTTCCCTGGTTAAATGATGGCACAGCATCATAGACACCAAAATGGAGTGTGCTAATACATACAAAGACTGTTTTAGGTAGACGATTCCATATTACACTATTGATACACTCGTTGGGATTCTAGGTTCTCCCGTGAGGGCATTTCTTTAGGAAATTTTTATCAGCCAAATCAATGAAGATAGGTTAGATCTCATCCATTATTACTGCTGGTAAACTATGGTGATGATTGTAGGTCTTCCAACTTATTTTCCCCTTATTATATTTACACCAGCTGTTTTCACCTTCAGGACACAATCCATTTTGGGGAGCCTCATTTGTGGAGGCAATGTGATAATACAGAGCCTATACAGCTTTCTGCATAGCTTCCGCATTGGCTGTATTTTGTCTGATGGCTGGCCCATAACAATTCTGAATGTGGTAGATTACTGCATCAGTCAGTCTCCCTTTTCCATCTAATGTCTTTCTTTTTGAACCTGTCTTCAGTCTTCTGAGTCTAGTCCCCATTCTTTTTTGCACGTGTCCCACGCACTCAAGCTTATGTCAACATTCCCATAAGGTTTGCTATATTATATCTCTTACACCAAATACATGTCCCACTGAAAGAAGTGAGGCTTGAAAATTGCAGAGAAAAGTTTGACGGATATATAGTCCTACATGGCAGATGGCGAACAGAATAGCGCCACACTCCATCCCAGATATATACAAATTTAACATAGTTATAATCATAATACAGCAATGTGCAGTACACCATTTTAAAGGGAAAGCTTCAGGGAATAAATATTGATAATTTAAAAAAATTGGACATTTTCTTGAAAAACCGATTCTATTTCCCCTTAACGGAAAGGTGGCATTTGAAGATCCAATATTTTAATTTTTAATTGCGTAGTTGTCAGCGGCCGTGAATAAGATTTTTCCGGAACTGCTGTGATGGTTCCTTGCTTCAAGTCCTGGACCTACCACAGTAATTACAGTTACATGCACTGATTCAATTATAATATTACTGTATTTTTCAGACAGATGCCATACATACCTAAGTTCATGGGCTAATGACCACAATGTCCCAACCCCTAAATTAAACAACTTTAATGTACCTATTTGTTGAAATATCAAGATTTTCATTGCACCATTTACTACTATTCTTCTTCTTTTCTTCAGCGCTTGTCCCGCCTGGTGGCAGGGTCTGCTACATGGATTCGATGTCTCCATTTAGCTCTGTCCTGGGCCATGTCAGGGTGGAGATCGACGCTCTTCAGATCTTTATGAAGGGTATCGGCCCATCGCTGTTTTGATCGTCCTTTTGGTCTATTACCGGTGACTTCCAACATGTAACCCGTCTTTGCTATAGTGTCAGCCCCTGTCCTCAGCACATGTCCAAACCATCTTAAAAAACTCTCGCGCATTTCTTCAGGATTGGGTGCACTGCCAAATCTCTCCCTGATGCATTCATTGGGGATGCGATCCAGTTTAGTAACACCAGCTGTCCACCGCAGCATCCTGGTCTCCATGACTCCCAGTCGACTCTCCGTCTCAGTCATAGTAGGCCAACATTCGCAACCATACAGGTTGGATGACAGGAAGATAGATTTTAGATTTGAGGTGATCTTTCATCCTCCTGTCGCAAGTGACGCCAGTTGTAGTTCGCCATTTCATCCAAGCTGCGGATATCCTTGCATTGACCTCTTCGACAAGTCGGCCATCAGCAGCGATCGTGGAGCCAAGATACTTGAATCTCGTTACTCGCGGTAGATCCTCGTCGTCTACCTGAATGGTTCCGATTGCTTGTGTGTCAGATGTCATATATCCGGTTTTCTTCTTATTGCGGCGCAGGCCGAATTGCGCCGGCCGATTGTTCCATTGCTGGGTTTGACGTTGCAGATCAACCTGGGTCTCAGAGGCCAACATAACATCGTCTGCATATAGGAGCATCCATGGCAAAGGACGGTGCAGGTCTGCTGTTACAGCGTCCATTAATAGAACGAACAAAACCGGTGACAGCGCTGAACCCTGGTGAACTCCGACGGTGATGGGAAAGTCACGGGAGGCTCCTGCGGCGGTCTGAACATAGCTCCGTGGATCCACGTAAAGCAGCTGAACCCAGTTTACAAGATATTCCGGTATGCCATGCTCTCGCAGTGCTAGCCATATGAGGTCATGAGGTACATGATCAAAGGCCTTCTCAAGGTCCAGCAAAGCTAGATGAATCGGCTTGTTCTTCTCACGATGCTTTTCAATCGAGAGCCATGCAGCATGGATTGCATCGGTTGTACCGCACTTCTGCACAAATTCAGCTTGATTTTTGGAAAGCTCGACAATCTTACGTATCCTGTTATCAAGAACACGTTCGAATATCTTCATCACATGACACAAAAGTCGGATCGGCCGGTAATCAGCACATTCAGCTGAACTCCTCTTCTTCTTGAAAAAAGGTACGGTGATATTCCGCTGCCAATCACTCGCTGTTCGACCCCCCTTTACTATTATTAATGGTAATAATTGGAGTGTCTCCACTTCTGTCATTTTCAGCCATTTGGCAACAAACCTCACTGCTTCAGCATTCAAATTTTTATTATGAAATTATTACAAAGCTATTAGTGGGGAAACTATTCTTAATGACACCTGTTAATACTATTTTGTTATTTAATGAAATATGTTTCTGACCTACAATGGGGTCATCTTCAGCATACTGGTAGGTTCTTTCCTCTAATCTGACTTGCATATGGTATGAATGACAGCATTGGTTCCTGTAATTTGACTCCGTATTTATTCGGCTATAGCACCCCGTCTTTTCCTAAATTTTTAGTTCCGAAATGGGAGGGGGATTACTACAGATGCAAACTTCGCAAAAATCCATTATTTTGGGAAAGGGAGAGAGTAAAAATAAGCAATTTTATTTCAGTGCCACATAGTATGATATATTTAATCAAATTAAACTAAGTTTATCAGCAATAATTAGGGACTGGAAAAATTAGCACCTATTTGTTTCAAAATTAGCATCTATTTTCTTCAAAATTAGCATCTATTTACAAAGTTAAAAATCATCACATTGTAGTATTATTTTAACAACTCCCAAGTTTATGAAGTGCAGTTATAGTCCTCAAACGAAAGCATTGTCGGTAGTTTAGCATTGCTTTCTTTTAAATTGCACCGTCTGTCTGTAACCACTGTGTTGTAATGGAACAACACACGCTCGCTATCTACATTGTTCGTTGGGGTCCACAACAATTCAAAACAGTATTTAGCAAATATGCTGAACTCTGTCTGAACTGCAGTTAATGCAAGCATATCACAGTTTTCACTTTCTTTCATCAGGGTTTGAATTGCATTTTTCAGAGAACTGTAACCAGACCAGATTTCGTTTTGTGACAGCACTCCAAACAATTTCTCAAGCTCAGCTAATTTATCAATGTATGTATGTATGTATGTATGTCTACCCCTTATTATTCCCGTTTTTCCAACGGGGTCGGGGATGAGATGCGATGGAAGTCTTTGTGGAGATGATTTTTACGGCCGGATGCCCTTCCTGACGCCAACCTCATGAGAGGAGTTAATGAGAGATGAAATGAATGATGGTGAATGAAACTGGGCAAGGATTTGGAAGGAAGTGGCCGTGGCCTGTCAGAAGGTACCGTCCCAGCATTTGCCTGGTGTTGAAAATGGGAAATCACGGAAAACCATTTCAAGGACGGCCGACGGTGGGGCTCGAACCCACGCGTCTACCGAGTCAGCAGAGAGCTTGGCCCCATGACCTAATGCTGAGCTTTAGCCAGCGTAGCCACTACTGTCGGTAGCTAATTTATCAATGTTATTCAAAATTATATTTTTTGGATACAAAGCTTCAGAAATAGACACAAAATTCTTATGGTTGGGGTCTTTAGCTTTCAATGTGGCTAGTTTGCACTTTGAAGAATGAGCAGCTTGGACAAATGTGTCCCTACATGCAGCCTGCTCTAGAGGAGTGAGCTTAATCAAAGCACTTTTAGTTGCTGCAGAAAAATTCCCTGCACAAATTAAGGTAAGACTGGTGTCAAGGTTATGCAATTTGGGGTAAAGGAGATGAGAGGTAGGATACAGAGACCCTTCAAGTTCAGTAAGGAGGTCAACCAATCCAGCTGCATGATCTGTGACAAAAACCATATGGGAGTGAAGTCTATTCATTTCTCGGTCAGTCAGATCGGTCAGGTACTTAATACCACAGTTGTTGATGTGTTTCAGTCAAGACATCATGAAAAATGTAACAACATCTGTAAAGTAAGCACTTAAATAGAAGACAGCCTGAAATCAGCTATTCCATCGGGTTATGACAGCTGCAGGAAAAAGCTTTGCTTCCTTTGAAGCCCCATACTTTGATTTTAAGAAATTTAAATACTTATATTTTCACTTTCTTGTGTTCAAAAATGCAGACTTTACCATCGCAACCACAGGATTTAAATCTGTCATCACTGCGACCCAACAATTGCCAACCAAGCTGATCTTATGTGCCCAGCACTGTACATGCATTAAATGATCCCCTATGACCACTCTTAATGTTTCATAACATCGGGTCATGTATGTGGCACTGTCACTAAAAAACACTTTAACCACATCATATTGTACACTATAACTCCGCAGAGCTTCTAAAACCTCACGGGAGCAGTTTTTAGCATTTCCTGCATCAAGGCAGTTCACAGAAACAACGTGCAGCCCTCTTTTCGATTGGCTGGGACTTGGAATATGATGATATAAACACAAGGGCCCATTCTATCTGTAGTTTCATCACAGAGTATGTTGATGTTCTTCCCCATCAGAGCCTCTGCTGTTCTTTTCTGGTGGTAAGATGCAACTTCTATAAAGGAAGAAAGACCTCAAATTATAACAAAATAATTTAAAATTACTGGATCAATTAGGTACGGGTTAGATAGTTCGATACGGAAATCACACTCAAATTAGGTCTCCTTCAATTCTGAGTGCGGTTTCGATGTTGTAATATCTAAACCATACCCGATCAATGAAGTCGAAACTAACCTAGTAAATATAATTCACGTAGAGTTTTCACACATGGCAGCTCTTCATTTGAAAACTCAGTAATCTAGGCTCTTAGCTCTTTCTTTCGAGCTTTTCCAGAGGTATATTTGCTTTGACAAATACTTCAACTGTGCGTTTCGAGAAGTTATCTCTGAAAATTTTTCGTCATTTACAACTATCCAACTGTATAAGCACAGAAGTTTGCATTCCTTGAGACGTACTAGCAGCAAGGGTTGAACTTTTGTTATCGCGTCGCTTACCCACGTGTTTTTCCGACTTAACATGTTTCGCAATGCTATCCTTTTTTCCCACGCAACTCGGCAATTACAATATTTACAAAACACTGTAACTGAATCTGTGGCATATAAACCATCCCATCCTTTGCATACTGCTGAGCCCTATCGCGCGCAGTATTCGTCGTGCGCCCCATAACCTAAACAATCGCTTGATTTTCTTCTCTCCACTATTCACATGCACCTTACACGAAAACAGTTTCAACTTTGAACGAAGAGTATGAACAACAGGAAAACAACTCTGCGTCTATTTCGTTATTTCCGTGGCACTCCATTTAATTTTCGAGAATAATCGATATATCCTATTCCCATTGTAAATATCGATTAAAGTCGGCAAGCTGCGATCGATCGACTACTTTTCTATATATATCGATCAGATCGGTCGAAAGATTTATGCGTCATATTTGCAGTATTTCTCATGATTCCGCCAAAATATGTGGTTTTCGCCAGTAAAATAACACATTTTCGCCGAATTCACACCAAAATCGCATATTTGTACTGTACTAATTTCGCATTTCGGTCCAAATTCGCATTTTGAATTTAGGTACCACAGCGCTTCAGAACATCTTAAAACTATTAAATAAAGGGTTTTAACACATATTACAAAAATTCGCATTTATCGCAAAAGCGAATTTTTCCTGTCCCTAGCAATAATACACCACAACATCCGCGCAGCGAGTTCAGCTAAGACCAAAGATACTACCATGAAGTGGTGGATGGGCGTGCCAGTAGAACATGCAGGCTGAATACAAAATCGTTACCTATAACACGTTCTTTGTTTCGAAAAACACCACAGAGTGTAGACTGGTGTGCGTATGTCGGCCTGCCAGCCACTTGTCGCATAGCGTGAGTCATAGCCCAGACGCACAGAAGGAAAGACAGAGACTTCTTTCTTCAAACAAGGTCACGCCTTGTTAGCAACAGAGCTCGCGTACAATTGAATGGTACAGGCCGGACGTTTGTTTTAGACGATTGCCCTTGACATTGAAGCCTGCGGGTGAGCCAACACACACTCACTCTCTCACCCTATCGCTTCACACTTGTCACCACCGATCTGATGTAATGGAATTCCAGACTTAGCAGTCAGTACAGTCCACGCCGAAGTATTGTGTGACGCGGAAGTACAAGTTACATAGTTACGAACAGAACACCATTATATTTGCCAATGACTGTACTTCAGGAGTAGTGTGAAAGAGCGTTGTCAATCATCGAACCGCTTGAGGCAGCTGATAACAACACAGGTACTGTAGTAACTCGCCTCCAGGCTTCCATTAAGATTTTTCACTCGTCTTAAACAAACGTCCGGCCTGTATGGCCCAAGCCAACATCTGGTATACAAAGACAAGTTATTGCCAACCACCTCTGAAAAGATCTCACACTTTCGTTGAGATTGTTTTGCCTGAACAACTGCCAGCCGTATCCCATCCGCGCTCGTCGCTAGACAATGACGGACAGGACTCTCAATAATTGAGGAGGTGACACGCAAAGACGAACATGTCCACCTAATACAGTTTTTCACAATCAACAAAAAACGTATTTCAGCCATACATGATAATGAAAATAACATATTGAAATGCAAACTATTTCATGTTCATGCAAAAAGGGCAACTCATGACTGCAAATAAATCTACAATGAAAATATTTGTTTAAAAAGCACATTTAATTATGGACATGTTTTCTTTTGCGTGAACTGCTTGGACAAGTTTGGCTTTGAATGATTTTCAAAAGGAAGGTGTTTTATTTTTCCATAATCGCTTACATTTTATTCATTAATGGTTGCCCCAGGGGCTCGTGGGTTGGCGACCACGGGACCCCAGCTGAGTCCGGCGTTGCTTCCACTTACTTGTGCCGGGCTTCTCTCCGTCTTCTCTCCTGTCGACCTCCCTTGGTCAACTCTTCTTTTTTTCCGATCCCGACGGCATTAGGGTATACGAGGCCTAGGGATTCTTTCACTTTCCCGCCTTAATTGGCTCTTGTCTCATCTTTCCTGATACCCTCATTCTTCGAGGGGTTAGCCTTCTTTTTCTTTTCATGTTATCTCCTGCCTTCTGCACAAGGCCTTCAAGGAGGCAGGGTATATGTAGCCCCACCACTTCTGGTGCACTCTGGTTAATGCTACACACTCAAGGGCTCACAGCTGGTTAGTTTGGGAGTTGGCGACCCCGAGGGATTCCGGCTCGGGTCCGTTTTGCCCGTATTTTCCTCTGACCTTGGGGCGGGCCCTCTCCTGTTTCCCCCCCCCCCCCTTTCCTATCTTCCTTTCATGGCTCTCCTTCCTTCCAAGTCCCTCAATCCTCATTCTTCGAGGGTTGAGGGCATTTCTTTTCTTCCTGTCCTTTATTTGTTTACAATTTTTCCTTCTAGTATGTACGTGTGCAATTAGTATTAGTTATAGTTGTTCATTCTCATCTCATCCTTCACTACCACCCAAACCATTAGGGGCCGTTAACCTAGATGTTAGGCCCCTTAAAACAACAATTACCATCACCATCATCATCATCATTTTCCTCTTTCTGCTACCTTTGTTTGCAGTCTTCACACGAACACATTCTTCATCCATTCTGCTACAACACTGACGTAATAAATTTAATAGCAATATGTAATATTATTAAGCCGGAGCACAGAAGCACGGAACTAATGCTAAAATCAGCTGCTCTGCGCGGGAACGTCTGGTCTCGCGCGGAATGGAAGTCACGTGACATGAATCAGCACTTCCTATTGGCCGTATGGACTAGTTCGTCTTTGCAGGAAATGTAGATGTGGACAAGTTCGTGTTTGCGCTGAACCATGCATATTCACAGGCTTGTATAATGGGACATATTCAAGTTTGCTTAAATGGCACGATCTATTTACATTCCGCTCATCAAGGAGAAATAATTTCAACTCTGCGATTTGCTGATGACATCGTCATCTTGGCCGACAAGCCTGAGGATTTGAATGAGTTTTTGAATGGTATGAACTCCGTCTTACGGAAAGAATTCATGATGAAAATTAATAATTGTAAAACAAAAATACTGGAATGCAGCCGAAATAAATCAGAAACCTCTATGGAGATCAAATTGGCAGGTGAAAAGCTGAAGGAAGTAGGAGACTTCTGTTACTTAGGAAGCAGAATAACCAGTGATGGACGAAGCAAAGAGGATATAAAAAGTAGGTTGGCTCAGGCAAAGAAAGCATTTCTACAAAAAAGGAATCTGCTGACTGGTGTGCGTATGTCTGCCTGCCAGCCACTTGTCGCATAGCGTGAAATTAGGAAGTCATTTTTGAAAGCCTTTGTCTGGAGCGTGGTGCTCTATGGAAGTGAAACTTGGACTATTGGTGCAGCAGAAAAGAGGAGAATTGAAGTATTTGAAATGTGGTGTTACAGGAGAATGATGAAGATCAGATGGGTAGATAGGGTTACAAACAAAGAGGTATTAAGACGAGTGGGAGAGGAGAGAAGTTTCTGGCGACTGCTAATGAAGAGAAGAGATAGGTTGGTAGGACACATACTAAGACACCCAGGAATAGCAAGCTTAGTTATGGAGGGAAGGGTCAAGGACAAGAACTGTAGGAGCAGACCAAGGTTAGAATATGTTAAACAGATTGTCTCGGATGTAGGGTGTGGTAGCTATGTAGAGATGAAACGATTAGCTCAGGACAGGGAGGCATGGAGAGATGCATCAAACCAGTCAAAAGACTGAAGACTCAAACAACAACATCTTGTACGTCCCGTTCCATATTGTATCTCACTTTTTTTCAATTGTGGACATGTTCGTCTTTGCGTGTCACCTCCTCAATTGAGGGATACTAAGCGATTACACCAAGAAATTATTTCGACAGAGAAATGAGAGTGAGGAGACTGGTAGGAAGGCCAAGAAATCGAATGGATCGACGCAGTGAGGTCTGGGGTCAACAAACGGAATGTGAAACTTAGAACAACAGCAACTCTACTGACAGAAATAAATGGTGAGCGCTTGTATACCACACTCGAGAGACTGGAGCTAGAAAATGATGATGATGACTGTAAGCGATTTCTAAGAATTGTGTATTTTGTCGAGGGGCTCCTATAGCCGAGTAAATACGGTATTTCTTCTTCTGCTTTTATGGCCTCATTTGACCACTACAGTCGATCATTTCTTGGTCCTCTTCTTCAGTAAGTTTTCTTTCAGAGTTGCCCAGTAGCTTTTCATTCACTCTGATCTTCTCAGGCGTTCCTCATCTGTAAATACCCTTTTTACTCTATGACATTGTCTTTCATTTTTCATTTTTACTTTCAGTTTTGTTTTGCAAGTCATCCAAGGTTATTTCTAATTCTTTCATGTCTTCTTTAATTTCCGTAATCCATCCTACTTGTTGTTTCATATTCCAAAGTTTCTCAACAATTTTTCTAGATAATCTTGTTTCCGGTGTCCTCATAATGTGACCAAAAAACGAAATCCGTTTCTTCCGAATAGTATCAGTGATGGGCTCCAGTTCTCTGTATACCACTTCATTTGGTACTATCTGCCATTGTCCATCTTTCTGGTATTTTTTATTTATGCATGTTCTAGCTATTCTTTTTTCTACTTTTAGAATTTTGTCGATTCTGTTTTTCAGAGTACCGTACTTTAAAAAGAGTTTCGCTTCCATATGTCACCTCTGGTTGAACCACCGTCTTGTAATGTTTTAATTTTGTTGTGATTTATAGACATTTTATTTTATGATTATGTAGACCATGTTAATTTTTGGGCTTTTATCATTTTATTAGTTCTTTCTTGCTATGCAGGTTTCTCATCCAAGATGTAAGTTATAATTTCTCCACTTTCCTCTTTCCTTCCACCATTCTTCTTCCACGATCTTGTCCCAGTCCAGATTTCTTTTTCTCACGCTGTTCTTCACTGAATCAATCCACCTTGTTCTAGGTCTTCCCCTTGCTCTCTTACCCTTGCACTTCGCCTCCAGCATCTGTCTTGGTATTCTATTTTCCTCCATCCTCTTTACATGTCCAAACCACCTTAGTTTATTCTTCTCAATTCTCTCATTTAGTTTTCCCATCCCAACTTCCTTCCTAACATCTTCATTCCTCACTCTGTCTTTCCTTGTCTTACCTATCATACTCCTTAGGAATTTCATTTCACTGGCTTGGATTCTACTCTCTTGCCTGCTCGTCAGGGTCCAAGTCTCAGCTGCATACGTTAATATGGGTACATAGTACATTTTATACATTACCTCCTTGCTTTTCCTTGGTACTTCCTTATCCCAAACAAGTTTTCTTACACTTTGATAGAATGCATTGCTCTGCTGTACCCTCCTGCCAATCTCCATGTCCAACCTACCAGTTTGCATCAATTCACTTCCTAGGTATTTGAACGTGTCCACAATTTCCAAACTCTGACTTCCAATTTTCACAGTGCCCTTTCCTTGTCTTTCCCCTCTTGTCATCACCATGGTCTTGCTTTTCTCTATACTGATTTTCAGGCCATACTTCTGAATATTTTCGTTCAGTGCATCTAGTTGTTTTTGCACTTCTTCGGTGTTCCTTCCCCAGACCACAATATCGTCTGCAAATAATAGTAACTTCATTTCTTTATGTCCATATGCTTCCTTTGTTTCCTTTACAATTTCATCCATTACCATTATGAATAAAAGAGGTGACAGCACACTCCCCTGTCTTAGTCCAGTCTTGTTCCTAAACCAATCTGTCTTTCCAACAGGGGTCAGAACCCTGCTAACACAGTTGTTGTACATTGCTTGCACCATTACCAACATTTCTCTTCCCAGTCTCTTCTTAACCATGGTTTCCCATACCTTCTCTCTGGGGACACTATCATATGCCTTTTCTAGATCTATGAAAGTCATGATCAAATCCTCTCCATATTCCCAGTTCTTTTCCATCACCTGCCTCAAGCTAAAGATTGGGTCCACTGTGGATCTTCCACTCCTGAAGCCATACTGTTCCTCTTGCAACTCTCCTTCCACCTTTCTTCTCATTCTTCTTTCTAATATCCTTTCCAGTATTTTTACTATCTGTGATATGAGGGTGATCCCTCTATAGTTATCACACACTTTCTTGTCCCCTTTCTTAAACACTGGTATTATTAGCCCTTTCACCCAGTCTTCTGGTACACATTTCCGTTTCCACACACACTTTAGCAGTCGATACAGCCATTGCATACCAACAGGTCCAGCAGCCTTTATCATTTCTACACTGATCTCATCCACCCCTGTTGCTTTTCCCATCTTCATCTTCTGTACTGCTAATTCTACCTCCAGCATTGTTATATCATCTTCTGTTATAGAGTCGTCAGGCTGTGTCACTTCGATCTCACCAGTACAATTGCTCACGTTCAATAGCTTATCGAAATACTCCTTCCATCGTCCCTTTATCTCTTCCGGGTGTGTTAACAACTCTCCATCTTCCTTTTTCACTAGCTTCGTAATAACTCTTTCTTTCCTCTTACTTCTTAGAAGTCCATACAGCATCCTTTTACTGCCACTTACATCTGTTTCCATTCTTCGTGTAAATTCTTCCCAACTTTTCTTCTTTTCTTCTCCTACCTCTTTCTTACACCTCCGTTTGCTGTCGTGATACTTCCTTTTGCTTTCTTCTGTTTGATCTCGGTTCCATTCTTTCCATGCAGACTTCTTTTCTTTCACTGCTTTCCTCACTTCCTCATTCCACCACGGTGTCTCCTTCTCTTTCACTCTTGTTGACGTCCTACCACAAGCACTCTCTGCTGCACCAGCAAATGCCTTTTTAAAGTGGGACCATTCCTCTTCTACATTTTCCACTTCAGTAACTGGGATTTGTTGCTTCAATCTCTCCTGAAAATCTTCCTGTATAGCTTTGTCTTTCAATTTCCATACTTTTATTTTACTTTCTCTGATCTCCTTTAGGTTTTCCAATTTTCCCCATCTAAATTTTGCCACCACAGTTCTATGGTCCCCATCAAATGCTTCTCCTGGTAAAGCTGTCACATCCATCAGCTTTCTGCGATTAGTCCTTTCCACCAGAAAGTAGTCAATTACTGATTTTGTTCTTCTATCACCCCACCCATATCTCGTAATTTTCCTGCTGTTTTTCTTCCGAAACCATGAATTACCCACTATCAGTCCATTCCTTTCACAAAAGTTTACAAGTTCCTCTCCTTCCCGGTTCTTTTTCCCATGTCCATATGGTCCAACGACTTCTTCCTTTCCTTGTCTCTCATTTCCGACTTGTGCATTCATATCTCCCATGATCACCACTTCTACATCTGAGATTACTCTTTCTACATCCTCCAGGAATACTTCAATATCTTCTTCTCTGTTTCCAGTCTGTGGTGCATACACTTGTATGAAGTCCATCACGTCATTCTTCATCTTCATTCTAATTTTCATTATTCTGTCACTCACACACTCTACCACTTCAACATACTCCTCCAGTTGTTTCGAGGTTATCAGTCCCACGCCATTTTTTGCCTCTTGGCCACCACTCCAGTATAATGTATATCCTTTCCTCAATTTCTTCCTTCCTTTACCTTTCCATTTCACTTCACTCAGCCCCATCATTCCAACCTTCTCCCTCTCCGTGAAGTCTACCACCTCCTCCACCTTGCCTGTCAGGGTCATGACATTCATGATTCCCACTTTCATTTCGGTTACTGGTCGCCCATTTCTCACAGTTCCCCCAGTACCAAAGGAACTGCGCGTCGCCTGCAGGGTACGCCCTAACCTTTTCCGAATCATTGGAAGTGCCATTTCCATTTTAGGCTATTATTACGATGGGGTCGCCACTCCCAAAGGCATTTTATGAAGCTACTGCCAGCTATTATTTAGGCCGCCCCTAACATGGAGAACAGACGCCCTTGCAGCCGCCCCTAACATGGGAAACAGACGCTGCCGATTGATGCTGTACTCATACTATTCCCCGAGTACTGGGTTGCCTCTTCCGCAATCTCCACCGTTCCGAAGTCCATCTTCTCCGCTGCAGATTCCGTTGAGGTCTTCGCACGTAACCCTGTGCACGGGGCCTATGTTATACCCCATAGGACTGGGTCCTCACCAGAACTTAGCCGGTACTGTAGTTCCATGGTATATTACAGTACCGTTGCCCACCCCCGCGACGTGGACGCGCCTGGCAAGAATTATCCATGTAGCCAATTAGGATTGACTCATGGACCGGGTTAAGGAGCTGTCTAAATCCAGCCTCCAAGGCTACATACATACGGTGGAATATTATCAGGACCAGCCGACGACTTATCATGTAATGATCCGATCCAGTATCTGTTCCTCTCAGAACTTTCACATTGTACATCTCCCTGTGATAGTTCTTATCCATACAAACATGATCTAGTTTCCATTCACCTTTTTTTCCAATCTGGATATTTCCAAGTTTTGAGTTAATTTGGTCTTCTCTTGAAGTAAGTCGATTTGGAGATCATATCATGGTTCCTGCAAAATTCCATCAGTCTTATGCATTCCTGTTTGTTCTTCTCTGTGCTGGCCATTTTCCTATTATGCCTCTATATCTTTGTACTATGTTGTGGGGTGATCTTAGTTCAAATTGCATTTTTGAATATCCATGTGATGTCTAATTTAAATACGTAAGTCTATAATTCGATTTTGGCTTGTTGATATTTAATATTTATTATCTTATGTTGTTTCTAGTCCATGTTGTTTTAGTTACCGTATTGTCTTTTCTTGTAGAGGTTTCTTGTTGTAATTAGGTTGCTTTCGCTACGTTGTTTTTATATACTATTTGAAGAATGTAATTATGAGGCCTTAGTAGATGAACATAAATTCTCATTTCTTGAATGTGAAGTACGTAGTGATCAAGCTGCTTGTCTCCCATTATGGCAGACCCGGTTCAGTTCCCAGTTATTGTATATGTGATTTTTGAGGTGAAATGTCACGCCATGTGAAAAGGTCATACATTGTTGTGAGATTAACGGTCATATAATTATAACTTCAACATTGATGATGATAGTTGTTCTAAAAGGTAGAACAGCGAGGTAACATTGTTTAAAAAAAATACAGAGGTGGTTATCTAAATATGCAAAAGCGTAACATCAATTAAAAAGATATATAAAAAAATGGGCTGTGATGAATATGGCTCCACAGGTACCAAGTGGGAGGAGTCACTACTCATTAGGTATAAACGGGTGGATCTTGCATGACCTATCCTTAATCTGTACAAAATGACAGACCCCCTCCGTGCAAACTACTGTACAAGATTCCTTGTTTCCTTCCATCCTTCATTTTTCTAGTATTTTGTTATTGTCAAGTACAATATTTATTTGTAATATTACAATGGTATACCTTTTCAGACCAGATCCCGAGCTATCATTGGGCCTTGCTGAATATGACGCTAGCCATAGCAGCAACTGGGTTCCATAATAATGCAATTTTAGTTAACCCTCAAGATCTAGCTCCAAAACATTCTGGAAGTGTGTTTGGGCTGATGAATACAGTTGGTGCAGTTCCAGGTGAGTCTTTTTACCAGTAAGTTACTGTACATATATTTACTTATTGACTGTAATGGTTTTGATATTGCTTTGTTGGTGCAGGCTTTCTGGGTGTCTACTTGGCTGGCTACATTTTAGAAACAACCAAGAGTTGGTCTGCTGTGTTCCAAACTACAGCTGCAATTAACATGATAGGATGTGTCATTTATGTTATTTTTGGTAGTGGCCATGCTATTGTCTAGAGATGCATACATGATGAAGGAATTTGATATTATGTAATGGAGACTGATGAAAATTGCAGAAGGTGAGGTGTACTTGTCAATGCAAGTTGCTGACAGAACATTAATTCTTAATTGTACGTCTATATAGGAAAACAACAAGGTGGACAAACTATCTATGGCCAGGAAAAAGAGGATAGTACCCTGGATAAAGGACAATCACGACAGACAGGCATGGGTGGAGGAAGAGTTAAAAGGGAAAAACTAAGGATAAAACACATAATGAACAATGACGATTTCTACACCTTGCCGTCTTTAAAGATGGACATCCAGTAAATAGCACTTCCAATTCTAAACCCCCTGACAAGTTCATTTCGACCTTCCCGTCTCATTGGGAGAGCATGGTGTCCACAGGCAGGAAAAGTCAGGAATTTTGTTTTTGGTCAGGAAAAAGTGTGAAAAAATGGCGTGAGTCAGGAAAAAATTGCGAAAAGTATTAGAAAGTCAGGAATTTTATATTAACTATACAGTATTTTGTGTTTTACAACCATATTTTGATGTTACTAGTTCAACTAATCTCTCAAGATAAAAAGCAATGACTCACTGGACATTATGGTTAGTTTCCATTTTTACAGTACATCATAGTAAAAACCTTTTACCTATTTTTTGCATGCTTTTTTGGTGTTGGCGTATGGATGTGGTTAGGTTTAGGTTATTAAGTACTTTAGTTATATGTTATTGTTGTTTTAAGGGACGGAACTACAAGGTCAACTGCCCCTCGTTAAATACTTTGATTTATGTATTATTGCATTATAATTGACTTTATTTTCTATTTTAATGAATAAAGAGGCGAGCGTTGGGCAAATCCTGCAAATGAAAAAAGATATATATGTTTGCTCAATAAGAGCCTCCGTGGCTTAGGTGGCAGCACGCCGGTCTCTCACCGCTGTGTCCGTGGTTAAAAGATCCCGGTCACTCCATGTTAGATTTGTGCTGGACAAAGTGGAGGAAGACAGGTTTTTCTCCGGGTACTCAGGTTTTCCCTGTCACAATTTCATTCTAGCAACACACTCCACTATCATTTCATTTCATCTGCCATTCATTTAATCATTGCCCCAGGGGAGTGCAACAGGCTTCAGCAGCCGGCACAGTTCATATCCTCGCCGCTAGATGGGGGCTTCATTCATTCCATTCCCTGACCCGGTCGGTCGACTGGATTTTCATTTTCATATATATTTGCTGAATAAACCTTTTTTCCGATGTTACGATGACTTCGTGAGTCAGGAATTTTGTTGAAAAAATGGTCAGGAAATGTCAGGAAAATTGACATTGAAAATTCTGTGGACACCATGGAGAGGGCAGGCAGAAAATGGTACTTAATTCGCTTACCTTTGAAGGTGTAACAACTGTGGCGATTCTTTGCCCATCGTTTTTTCCTTGTGTCTTGCCTTACTCCTGCATGTCATTGTTTCCTTATGCTGTGATTCTATCCTCCTTTTCATGATTTTTAATTGATATGGCAGCATGTGCTTGGTAAGTGTATCTGATTTTCTGATTTTTTTAGCAACTTTATACATTACAATATGAAACCATTTTTTATTATGTTTTAAAAGAGCACTCTTCCGGTAAGAGGTTATTTTATTCATTTGTACAAACGTATTCTAGTTCATTGTATTAATGTTTTGAGACAAGAATGAGTCCGTGTTGTATGTGATGTTTTTATGATTAAAAAGAGATTTGAAATATGAAAAGACTTCATTGTTCTAATGAATCCTATCCAAGATCCATCAGACCCACCATTCCACAGATTAAATGCAAAATTTGGCAATTTATATTGCTATTACATTGTCATTGCTGGGACCCCTGCTGAGTCTGAGACCGTATTGCTTCTACTTAATTATGCCAGGCTCCCTATCTTTCCTTGGTTTGCTCTTGTTCTCACCCAACCCCGACAATATTAGGGTATCAATACGTAGTGTTTTTCATTTTCCCACCTTTCTTTCCTGATATCCTCATTTATCAAGGGGTTAGACCTCTTCCCCCCCCCTCCTGGTATCCCTTGCATACTGTTAGAGACTCTGAAGAGCCCCATAACACAAGGTGCACTCTGGAAAGGGCGACACCCTCCAGGGCTAATGGAGTTGGTGACTGTTCTTTTGCTCAATTTCAAAACTAGTTTCTTTTTCCTATGTGACTTTCATGGCTCACTTCTTTCCAAGTCCCTTCAATCTTCATCCTTTGAGGTCTGAGAGCACTTCTTTTCTGTTTTTTTTTTCTTCTTCTATTTTATCTTTTAATGTGTTATATTAAAGTCAGTAATAGTAGTCCTATCAATATTCATTATGATCCATATCATTAGGTACAAGTGACTAAGATATTTGACGTTACACCCTTAAAAGAACAGTCACCACCAGTTTTTATTCAGGATTCCATAGCGATAAAAATTTTGTGGTGCTTTGCTGCGTTTTAATCCAAGAAACGGAATTGCCATTAAAATATTTAACAGAGAAATTCACATAATAGTTAAGTAGATTGAATGTACCATACAGAATGAAAATAATTTGTAGCTATAAGTGGAACTGAAACATTATTAGTTCCAGGAATGCAATTAAATTAATTATGTGCATAGATTTTATCCTTGTATTTCTAGCTCAGTAGGGCTAAGAACAAAATGTATGTATTGTAGAATCTCCCTACTATGGGATTCAGACAACTGGCACCTCCCCTCTGAGGAAAAATAACAAGTCATTTTCTTCCTGATATTTTTTTGTTTTGTTTTTTTGTGAGATACTGTATAGAATCAAAGGAAGGATGTGATAACGCACATGTACAAAAAACTATGATAGGAGTATAATTATATACAGAACTGAAAACACAAGAATAGAAGTAACATTACCTGGCCCTTTACACCAATTTTAATTATGAAAGAAAGAAAGAAAAAGAAGTGATCTGTGCCTTGTTCACAACCATACAGCAAAGCCCAATGTTTAAAATACCTTTACTGAGTTTCGCAAATACATGAGACCCTATGAGAAGCCTATTTCCAAAAGTCGACATCTGCCTTCCTTTGGAGGGGAAGTAAAGCCGGCGGGCCCATGTCATAGATTTATGGCATGAGAAAGAACCTTCCACTAATTACACATGTGTGAAGCTAAAAATTATAGGTTAAACATTTGACAAACGATCTTAGGTTCCGACATTCGTCGCCAGGAGCCGACTGCAATGGCATCTGATAATCAAGTTCTGAACTAGTAGTCGTTGTGTTTGGCGGAAAAAGTAGGAACTACTTGAATAAATTCAATGTGTGCAGTCCTTAATTGAATTAAAAACAGATAACACTAATACAGTCATCACAATTAACACCGGTTATCAGATAGATTCTACACACACCCAAAGTACACGGGGCTACATGACCGCGTTGTCGCAGCCCCAACCAACCGACATCTGCATTTTCTAAGTTATCTAGAAAAGTGAAGAAAACTCTTAAATGGCAAAATTCAGGAAATTTTATGTTATTCTACTTTTTATGTTTATGATAGAGCTTGTACCAAGAATAACATAAAATTTCCTGAATCCCACTGTTCAAGCGTTTTTTTTTTTTTAAGGAACTTAACAAACCCTGTCAAGATTTGGAAATATAGTCAAACTTTAATATTGATTTTTAACCACAAATATTGTGTTTAGGAACATCTTACACCATCCATTTGATGTGTTTCTCCAAGAGGAATACGAAATCAACAAAATGTATTTTTTGTAAAAAATCGTCAATGTCGACTTTTGGAAATAGGCTCTACATATGCAAGTATATGACAGAAACTTGGTATGAATTACTGCTGTACCTGTGAAGGAAAGTAATTTGGGATTCAAATACCTATCAATTTTAAGACAATGGCACTATCCTTTGGGTGGGGGAGTATTGAAAATACCAAGAAAATCTGATGCTACAGTGATAGTCATTTTGTCATTGTTAATACATAATGTATATGTTACAGGGAAAGTGGATTTTCCAGTATGAGTTGACTCTCCCTAGGTAAAGTAGACTCTTACTGATCTCTTCAGTAAAAGTTTATTAAAAGCGGTTATTTATTTATGCTTATGGTATTATACACAAAAACGATATACTATTTACATATATACATATATTTACAACAACAAAAAAGGGAGCAAACCATTAAAACA
The DNA here is from genome assembly GCA_946902985.2 of Meconema thalassinum. Lineage (NCBI taxonomy): Eukaryota > Metazoa > Arthropoda > Insecta > Orthoptera > Tettigoniidae > Meconema > Meconema thalassinum. The sequence goes on from OX336392.1 coordinate 410,255,280, forward strand.
ATCAACCTAGCCCTACAAATTTCACAGCTGTATGTCCAGTTTGTCTAGCCACTGTATGGCCCGAGTAGATGTCACCAGAAAGTCATCCATTGATCCAGAGTACGCCCTCTTCGGACATTCTGCTACAATATGGTGGATGGTTTGATTCACTGCACCACAGTCACAGCTGGGGGAAGTTCGCATGCCCCACTTATGAAGCAGTGAGCCACATCGCCCATGCTTGGTTCGGATTCTGTTGAGGGCAACCCAAGTTTTTCGTGGGAGATCGAAACCAGCCGGAGGGTGCTTGATGTTAAATAATGGCTGCCACTCCTTCGGAGCTGTGCCATTCCAAACAGATTGCCATTCTGCTTTTCCATTATAACTTCTGCTGGTGAGCAACTGTGCCGTCTGAACTGGTGGTGATCTCGATTTTAAGCGCCTGAATCCTACAGCTACGGTATGTCCTGGTGGATAGGAAGGGATGTGTTTGATGTTATTTTTCTGTACTCTCTTACCAGGTTGTTGAGGCGTCTTATATCTGGAGGCTCAATGACTCAACACAGGTAACCAAAACAGAGGAGTAGATTTAACGGTGCCGCTGATGATACGCATGGTTTAATTCAAGACTAAGTTGATCTTCTTAACATAAGGACTGTTTAGCCACACTGAAGAGCAATACTAGGCTGTCGAGTACACTAATGCCATTGCTGATGTTCGAAGAGTGGATGCAGAAGCTCCCCGTGTTGAACCAGCGAGTTTGTGGAGGATGTTGTTCCTAGTCTAGTTTAGCAGCACTATTGTTCAGGTGTTTCTTGAAAGATAGTGTGCGATCGAGACTAAGCCCAGGTATTTTGGGTGAGGGTTGTAAGGTAGTGGTGAACCATCAAGTGAGACCTTTAAAGCAACATTTGCCTGTCGGTTGTTGAGATGGGAAAAGCAACTTTCTGTTTTGGTGGTATTTGGTCTCAGACACCACTTTCTGAAGTAATCACTCAAGGTAGAGAGATCTGCATTAAGAATTTCCTCAATCTGCTCTGTAGAGGAATGTTGAGTTACTGTCGCCAGGTCATCAGCATAAGAGGAGACCATTGTTGAGGACTTTAACTTTACTTCGTTTACCACCCATTACAACCTGTACCATTCTATTTGATAACATGTTGTTTAGTAATTTTGCCATTAGCTTGCAGCCTGTCAGTTTAAAGAACTTGTACACAACACCTTCCCTCCAAACCATGTCGTATGCAGCTGTAAGGTCTACAGACACTGCACCACTCTTCAATCTTTTTTCGAAGCCTGCTTCAATATGCATCGTCAGCGGTAAGTGTTCAATTTCGATCAACATTTACTTGTCAGGGTTGACTATACCTAGGGAAAGTATACTCACTGTCTAGAGGTAGTTAACAGTTGACTATTTGCAAGGAAACGGTACTAGCTAATAAAAAACAAATAAGAATGCAAAACCAATACATAAAGAGAGAGAAATGTAAGAGAAACTAATAAAAATGCAAAACCTTTATATTACATAAAGAGATAGAAATATTTATCATTTATTACAGCAAGGTAAAGAATTGTGACACTTAGTGCATTTAGTGTTGCAAGAACATTTGAAAAAACCTTGTCCACTTCCAAGTGATTGTGAAGTTGCAACAGTCCTCACAGCTATTGTTTTATCCCTAGGAACTTCATTTTCTTGGATAATGTTCGTAGGACATTTACTGAAGTGAGACCTGAAAAAATATAATCATTGAAATCTGAACAATTTAATACAATGGGCAGCGAGAGAGAGAGATATCTTATATTTTAGCTTTGAAAACTTACCTTGAGGAAAGCTGCTTTAGAATTCCATTTCTCGTTCCATTTCGATAAAATCCATCATCGACAACCTCCAGTACCACGCCAAGGATAGATCGAGCATCTCCTCGACCGCGGTCAAGGGGGGCAGGAATTCGAACTGATGTTCCTTTTTCTACTGGCGGATGAATGGGATCTGATATTTTTTTCATGCTTTTAGCTTGTTGTTCTAGACAGTAGAAAGCTTCATTTGATGTCCTCAGTAGACTTGTACAGGTCAGTGAGGAGATAATCACTTGTCATCTACAAGCTTTTCACCACTTGATTAATGTTGGTGTGTTTTATTTTCATCAGGATTTCCGTTCCCGTAACTTCCAATTTAGTTTTCTTGTTGTTGCTGAACTTGATCAATTGCGCATTGAAGATCCTCTTCTGTTTGTAAATTTGCCAGTACCTCAGTTGGTAGTTTTGAACTAGATAAGCCATGTCTCGGTGGGCAACCGAACATTGCCTCATACGGGGATAGTTTTATCCCACTATGCAATGCACTGTTTTTCATAAGTATTTTGATGTTTTCTGGTCTTGCATCCAGGTGGTTATCATATTCTCTATGTCCTAATTGGCTCTTCGACGCTACCTTGACTCTGTCGTGGTTTGCCGTGCACCATTTTGAAGTTCGGCCATGTATTAACCAGACTGTAAATACTTTTATTAACAAATTCTCTCCCATTGTCTGATTGTAAAATATAAGGAGCACCTAACAAAGTAAAAATATCAATGATATTATTACACACTTCGTCTGCAGTCTTTGATTTCAGTGGTATTAACACAACCAACTTTGTTAAATGGTCCTGGTACACCATTGTAAATTTGAATTCTTCATCAGGTTGCGACTGAAAGTCAATCAAGTCCACTTGACATCGTGAATTCATTTCCTTGCATAACAAAGGCTTTACAACCAGTCCTTTCTTCTAACGTTTCAATTTTTGATCACAAGGTTCGCACAAGCTTAAAAATAGTGAAATGTCCTTTGCAATAACATTTTGAAATTTCCCTTTCAATTGCTGAATCATACGATCTCTTCCTCCGTGTCCAGTGGATATGTGCGCTTCATTAAGAACTCCAAACAACTCTTCATCAAAAACATAATATCTTATGCTGTCTTGGTCTGTGACAGGGTTTATTTATTATTTACATAGTTTATGCCCACATTGGAACACAATCCATATACACTACAGTCTTTACAATATTAGTTGTAATGGCTTCTCAACTTCCTCTTCTCCTTCCATAGCTTCTTTAATCTCTCCGACCTGGCCGCCCTCTCTTCATTTGCAATGGTGTTCTGTTTTCGTTTGACTGTTTTTAATTTCAATCTTGTATCCCTACTTCTCAGAATCCTCTTCTCTTTTCTCTCTGCAATTTGTTTCATTGTAATATTTAGCTCGTCTAAATCATACTGGACCTCAACAAACCTGTTGTTTTTGGTTTTACTTTTCCAAAAGAAATTGAATAATTGTTTCAGAAGTCTGGTGTCTGGTAGTCATACTATGTGGCTGAAAAAGGCAATTCTCCTTTTTTGCATTGCATCCACAATTGATTCATTTTCCCGATAGACTATTTCATTAGGCAGCAGTCTCCATTGTCCATTTACTTGATGATTTTTATTAAAGATTGTCCTCAGGGGCAGATCTAGGGGAGGGCGACCGCCCAGGGCCCCGCGCCATGGATTGTTTAAATTTAATTTGATTAATTAATTATACTTTTCAAACTTTCCAGACTAATCTATAATTCATATTCTTTTTTTTTTTCAGGTCTCCCATAAGTCCAACCCCTTGTCCACGTCGTGGGAGACGGGCAACGGTACAAAGTAGGGGATCGCCTGTAGGGGCGAAGTACAGTGGGGACTTCGTGTGCTGTGAAGGTCCTACAGGAACCCAGAAAAGTGACGGCTAACGGGGCTCTGGTGAAGCTACGATAGGCCCAGCAAGCCAGTAGTGGCTGAAACCAAATGCTTTCAAAAATGGAACGAGCCTCGGACATGATGGATTTAATAGACGACGACACGGCTGTACACACGGACTAAGATTTTGAACTTTAAAATTGGAACGCTGACGGGGAAGGTGGAGGAGATAGTGGATATGATGGCTATCCACTTTTTTTCTCTACTCCTCTATCCTCCAGGGACTTCCATACTTTGTTTCTGCATACACTGTCATATGCTTTCTCAATGTCCAGGAAGGCCATCAGTAGATCTGTTCCATACTCATAGTGCTGTTCTTGTAACTGCCTTACAGCAAAAATCAAATCCACTGTGGACCTTCCTGCTCTGAAGCCATGTTGTTCTTCCCTCATCCCTCCTTCTATCCTTGTCCTAATTCTCTTTTCCAAAACTTTCTCGAAGATCTTTGCACAATGACTCATCAGTGTTATTCCCCGATAGTTTCTGCAATCTGTTCTACTACCTTCCTTGAAGATCGGGACAATTTTTCCTTTTTTCCAGTCCTCTGGGGTCTTCCTTTCCTTCCATGCTGTCCTCATCACTCGGTACAACCACTGTATCCCCACCTCTCCTGCTGCTCTCACCATCTCCACACTCAACTCATCCACACCCGGTGCCTTCCCTCCTTTCATCTTGTTCACTGCATCTTCCACTTCTTTCCATGTTAAGTCCCTTTCTGTTTGCAGTTCATCTTCCTCTTCCCCGATTTCTTCCTCCTCACCATCTTTTCCATTTGGGTTCAGAAGTTCTTCAAAATATTCTTTCCACATTTTCTTCAGTTCTTCCCTATTTTCTATCTCTTGTCCCCTTTTGTTCACCATTCTAACATAATCCGTAGGATCCTTCCGCCTCTTATTTTTTACCATCCCATACAGGACCTTTTTTGAACCTTCACTATCCTCCTTCATCATATTTGTCCACTCTTCCATCCACTTTCTTCTCTCCTCAGCCACTACTCTCTTCGCCTCCTTCTTTCTTTCCTGGTACTCTTCCCTTGTCTCTACCGTCCTATTTTGATACCACCTCCTAAAGGCTCTATTCTTTTCCCTTACTATATCTTTTGTCTTCTCATTCCACAATGGTGTTTCCTTCCATCTGTTCTTACTACTTGTCCTCCCACATACTGCTTCTGCTGCACCTACTAGTGTCTTCTTAAATCTAGCCCATTCCTCTTCCACCCCTCTTTCTTCATCTGTTGGAATTCCTTCCTTTACCATTTTGAGGTACTCAACCCTTCTATCCCCTTCTTTCAGTTTCCATATCCTTATACGTCTTTCGTGGTTCTCAGTCCCCTTCTTCTCCTTACTCCCTCTCAGGTTCATTACTAGCAATCGATGGTCGCTATCCAGGTTCTCCGATGGTATAACCTTGATGTCCGTGATGTTCTTATTTAGTTCTTTCTCATACAGTATATAGTCGACCACCGACTTCCTGGTCAAGTCATCACTGTACCATGTGATTGTGTGGCTCTCTCTTTTCTTAAACCAGGTGTTCCCAACTAGCAGGCTGTTCCTCTGGCAGAAGTCCAACAGTCTCTTTCCTTCCTCATTTCTTCCGCCCCAACCCTCTGGTCCTAAAACACTCTCATAACCTTGTCTTTATCTTCCTACATGGGCATTGAGATCCCCCATAACAATCATATTTCTTCCTACCAGCTGCTTCTGCAATTCCTCTTCAAACTCCTCCTTCTCTTCAGAGGCGCAGCCTATTTGTGGAGCATACACTTGCACTATTTCTATGGTCTCTCCCCTCAGTGCTACTTTCATCATCCTATCACTTATTCTCCTCACTTCTTCTTTTAAACCATCTCATACTACTACTCCCACTCCATTCCTCTTTCCCTCTTCATTCCCACTCCAGTACAGTCTATAGCCTTTTCTCAGTTCTCTCCTTCCTTCCCCTTTCCACTTTGTTTCTGCCAATCCCAATAAATCCAACTTCCTTCTTTCCATCATAAAGCGGATAAAGGAGATGTACAAGGGAAGCGTGAGCTGTGTGAAAGTGGGAGGAGAGAGATCAGACTGGTTGGAACAGAGAAACGGCCTGAAACAAGGAAGTGCACTGTCACTGTTACTTTTCATTGTGGTGATGGATGACATAATGACCCGAGTGGCACAAGTAATTGGGGAAGGAAAGATGAAAGCAATGGTGTTTGCAGATGATTTGGGGAAACAAAGAGGAGGAGGTACAGGAACAGTTGGACGTGTGGGAAGGAATAATACAAGGATATGGGATGAAATTTAGCATAAATAAGAGTGAGATGGTGATCACAACAAGGAAGAAGGAAAGAACCACAACGGGAATAACAATTGGTGGGGAACAGCTGAAGAAAGTGGAGAGTTTCAAGTATCTGGGAAGCCTGATACAAGATAATGGAAGAAACGATAGAGAAATAAATGAGCGGGGGAGGCAGGCAGAAGCTTTTCGGAGGAGTGTGAGAACCATGTTATGGAGCAAGGATGTCCCTCAGAACAGCAAAAAGATCATATATCGGACGTACTATGTCCCTATCCTGACGTATGCCTCGGAGACCTGGGTTATGAAAGGAAGGGAGAAGAGCAAAATACAGGCCAGTGAGATGAGGTTCTTGAGAAGCAGTATTGGAGCTACAAAGATGGACAGAATAAGAAATGAGAGGACCAGAGAATTAATGAAGGAGGAACCATTACAGGATGGTATAGAGAAATCTAGACTTAGATGGTATGGACATGTAAAACGAATGGAGGAGAAGAGGATACCCAGGAGAGTACATGAGACGAAGTGGGAAGGAAAGAGACCGAGGGGAAGACCGAGAGACAGGTGGCTGAAGGGGGTGGAAGAAAGCGTGAAGAAGAGAGGAGAAGACTGGACAAGGGTGGAGGCTGAGAGATGGTGGGAAGACAGAAGACGTTGGAGAGGCTTGTGTTCCAAACAGACCCGGCCAGTGGCTGGAAACTGTGCAAGATGATGATGATTCTTTTTTCAGTACAGCTATGACCTCCCGTGACCGTTTAGCAAGTTTAGATTTCAGTGAAATGATGGAAGACTTCATCAGGGAAAAAAGTCGCAAAGTAATATTTTAATATTTCTTAGTTTACAAAATCTTCTTCAAGGGGACTTAAAGGTTTCTTTCATATTATAAAAAAAATGTACTGTAGTGTATTCAAAATGTTGTAACTATTATTTATTTTATTATTATTATTATAAAACTATTTTCCATTTGATTTGATTTTTTAAATTTTACTATGGTTGTGGGCCCCACCTTATCATGTCGCCCAGGGCCCTGCAAGGCCGGGATCCGCCACTGATTGTCCTGATGATCCTTCTGTTTATTTTTTGGATTTCATCTGTTGTTGCTTTGGTATTCTTCTTAAACAGGGTTTCACTTGCAAAGTTGCTTCAGGTTTAACTACTGAACCATAATGTTTGAATTTGGCGTTCATCGAGAGAGATTTCTTCTTATAAGTTGACCATGTGACTCGTGCTTGTCTCAGTTTTGTTGTTCTGTACTCTATTGCGGCTTTCTCATTTAGGTTCCAAGTTATAGTTTCCCCAAGATACTTGAACTTTTTTACAACCTTAATTTGTTTGTTATCATTTAGTTGAAGGACAGGGGTGTCCACCTCGAAGGTTGGCATAATCTCTGTCTTTTCAAATGAAATTTGTAATCCCGCTTTTGCTGCAATGTTTTCCAGTTGTTCAATTTGGACTTTAGCCTCTTCCACATCATATGCCAGGCAGTTTAGTTTAATATTTCTACCAATCTTGATGTTTGGTTGGCATTTCTTCCTCCATTCTCTCATGACCTTCTCCAGTACACAATTAAACAAAATAGGTGAGAGACCATCCAAGCCTCCGTGGCTTAGGCGGCAGCACGCTGGCCTCTCACCGCTGGGTCCGTGGTTCAAATCCCGGTCACCCCATGTGAGATCTGTGCTGGACAAAACGGAGGCAGACAGGTTTTTCTCCGGGTACTCCGGTTTTCCCTGTCAAAATTTCATTCCAGCAACACTCTCCACTATCATTTCATTTCATCTGTCATTCATTTAATCATTGCCCCAGAGGAGTGCGTCAGGCCTCGGCAGCCGGCTCATTTCATATCCTCGCCGCTAGATGGGGGCTTCATTCATTCCATTCCTGACCCGGTCGGAGACTGGAAGCAGGCTGTGGATTTTCATTTTCAGGTGAGAGACCATCCCCCTGACGAAGGCCGGTTGTGATTATAAATGGTTGTGACAATTCTCCTCTAAATTTAACTTTTGCTTTATTATTCTTGAGAGTCATTCCAATAAGGTTGATCAATTTCCTGCGAACACCAAATTCTTGAAGAGTATTCAGTAATGACTTCCGATGAATACTGTCATAAGCTTTTTTGAAGTCAACAAAAGTGATGACTAGGTTCTTACTTCGAGCTCTGTGATGTTTCATAATCCACTTAAGACTGATGATTTGATCTGTACAACTTCTGCCTGGCCGAAATCCTCCTTGGTACTCTCCAAGTTCTTGGTCCAGTTGTTCCTGTATTCTTGAGTGAAGAATTTTAAGATCTTATATGTGACATCAACAAGGGATATTCCTCTATAATTATTGGGATCTGACCTATCACCTTTCTTGTGTAGGGGGTGGATTATTGCTGTGTTCCATTCCTTGGGCATTTTTTCAGAGTTCCATATGTCAATACGTTTATGTAAGTTTCGGAGAGTTTGATCATTTGCATTCTTCCATAATTCTGCAACCAACTGATTTTCTCCTGCTGCTTTATAGTTCTTGAGCAAGTTAACGACTTTGATCACTTCCTCATATGTTGGTGGAATAACCTTTTCTAGTGGTGTTTTGTTTTTAGGTTTGGGGTCAAACTCCAGATTTTCTCTTGGGTCTTCGCAGTTGAGTAATTTTTTGAAGTAGACTGCCAAGATATTTGCATTGTCTTGGTTGTTATGTGCCATTTTCCCATTTTCATTTCTCAGCATAAGTGTAGGTGGGGTATACTTAGACTGATACTGTTTAAACGTCTTGTAATAATCCCTTGTTTTATGTTGCTTGAAGGATTCATCTATTGTTATGAGCATTTCATTCTGATGATTCCTTTTAATTCTTCGAATTTCTTTAGCTGCTTGTCTTCTAGCATTAGTTAGTTCTGTTCTGGATTCGTTGGTTTTTCTTTGTTGATCATTTAACCATGCTTTGTGCCTCATTTGAATTGCCTTATCGCACTCCTCGTTCCACCAAGCATGTTTCTTCCTCCTTTTAATGGGAGGAAGTTCTTCAGCTGAAAAATGAAAATCCACAGCCTGCTTCCAGTCTCCGACCGGGTCAGGAATGGAATGAATGAAGCCCCCATCTAGCGGCGAGGATATGAACTGTGCCGGCTGCCGAGGCCTGACGCACTCCCCTGGGGCAATGATTAATGAATGACAGATGAAATGAAATGATAGGGGAGAGTGTTGCTGGAATGAAATTTTGACAAGGAAAACCGGAGTACCCGGAGAAAAACCTGTCTGCCTCCGTTTTGTCCAGCACAGATCTCACATGGAGTGACCGGAATTTGAACCACGGACCCAGCGGTGAGAGGCCGGCGTGCTGTCGCCTAAGCCACGGAGGCTTCAAGTTCTTCAGCTACTGATTTCAATTTATTAATTATCACCTCTAAGTCATCACTTAGTTGTGTTTTAGATTTCTCCAAGTATACTTTATTGTTCATTAAATAAGTGGGGTCATAATTTTTCTTCCTATTGGATTGGGCAGGCTTACGCTTTCTCTTAGGTGTTGGCTTTATTTTTATTTTGGATATGTAATGATCTGAATCAATGTCCACTCCACGGAGAACTTTGACATTATAAATTTCCTTATGATAATTTTTATCCATGGCAACATGATCGATTTGGAATTCCCCCAATTTTATGTTAGGACATTTCCAGGTCATTAATTTGTGTGGTCGCCTCTTAAATCTGGTAGTTTCCAAAATAAATCCAGGGTCTGTACAAAGTTCAATTAACCTTTGACCATTCCTGTTTGTTAATTTATGAGCTGGCCATTTTCCTACTACTGGGCGGTATCGTCTTTCTCGTCCTATTTTTGCATTAAAATCTACAAGCAAGATTTTAACATGTGCATCAGGGATGTTTGATATCATATGGTAGAGTTCCTCCCAAAATTTGTCCACTTCTTCTCTATCCTCTCTGTTTTTATCATTTGTTGGTGCGTGTACATTTATCAAGGTGTAGGTTTTGTTTTCAACTTTAATTGTTAAGGTTGCTGTCCTCGCCGTGCTTGAGGGGAAGTCCTCTATTGAGTCTATTATACTAATATGAACCAGAAATCCCACTCTGAATTGCGGGACATTCTTCATTACCCTTCTCCCTGGGGGTCCTTTATATAGACGATATCCTCCTGATTCAATTGGATCCTGATCTGTATTTCGAAATTCTTGAAGCACTGTTATTAAGATTTTATGTTGATCCATTATATCTGTTAAGTGTTTCAACTTACCAAGTTTAAGTAGTGAGTTAATATTTAATGTCGCAAAGTATGAAAACTTTCCTTTCTTGTTGAATTTAAGTTTCTTCTGTTGGGCTTTCAGGCGCTCCGACTCGCCTTGATCTTCTACGTGGCACCCCACCGTATTCCGAATCGTGCCTTGCTTGGATCTTCGATGTTGCATGTCCAAGCCGGTGGATTTATTCGTTAGAAGACTCTTCATGTTTGATTGATTGTCTGATCTTGACGATCGAAACAGTTCTGACCGAGGCCAGGATTTACAATTCCAGATGTGATCTGGAAAGGGTGATTGGTGAGATATGGATTGGTGATTAATGAGATTGTGAAGTTTGTGTTTGGTCCGCGAGAGCTATTTTATTTCACTCAAGTCCGCCGGTATGCCGGTGAGGACTCCCCTATCCGCTACCTGGGACGTGCCACGTCAGAGTATCACCTCTCCGCCTGCTACGACAGCGTAGTAGGTTCGTGGTGCGGCAGGGTTTATTAGTTTTGTAATACCATTTACAGGGGCAGATGACCTCGTAGTTCCGCCCCTTGAAACCTCAATAACTAACCATTTACTTCAATAATGTCATATCGTCTTAAAAACCTGATATCGTTACTTTGTTTTTTAATTTATTTTTCACTTTTTGAATGCAGCTATCATTACAATTTGGTCAATGTCAGTGAATTTACCTTGGAAGTCGAGCGTTCCTGCTGCAGTTTTTCATGAAACGGTTCTGCCGTGGTGTCTGACATAATTATCACACACTTAAACTAATTATTTAAACGTCAATGAATCTTTTGTCACTATTGCACAACAATAAAGAGCCGACTGGCGACTGCCTGTTGTGTGAATAAAGAGCCGAGTAATGACGAATGGCAACTACCTGTTGTGTTGTGGGGTAATCAAAACAAAGAAAAGTTCAGATCAATAACGGTCGGTCCAATAATGGAAGTACGAGTCCAAACAATGGCAATGTTTTAATAATCATAACAAAGGTTTGGCGCGAGCGGTTACATTTTCAGAGCAGCATCTGTGATCAACTTTTACTAAACCACAGCAGGCATAGTTAACTCTTCCTAGGAAACATTGATCTGTTTGTTTTCAATCAACTGTTACTGATACTATTAGTAAGAGTTGAGTCTGCCTAGGGAGAGTCAACTCTTACTAAGAATCGAATTTCCCTGTAACATATATAATAATATATATAAGGTGCTTTCAAAAAGTAACGAGCCGGAGGCATAATTACAGAAACCAGTACCTGTATGTTAGAAATAATGGCCCTGACTGTTGAGGCACTTATCCCACTGTGACACGAGGTGGTGAAAGGCTGTCTCATAAAATTCCCTGGGCTGCGATGTGAACCAGTTCTGCACGTACAGCTGGACGTCGCCCCGCAGAGCCCTTTTCAGGGGACCAAACATGGCGTAATCACAGGGAGAGAGGTCTGGACTGTATGGAGGGTGGCCGAGAACCTCCCATTTGAATTTCTGCAGGAGTGCCGGGACTGTGTTGGGGCCGTATGAGGTCATGCATTGTCGTGGAGCAGAATGAAAGGAAGGAAGGAAGGAAGGAAGGAAGATTTTAGTTTTACGTGACCGTGAATCTTGTGATTATGAGCCACGGGACCTCCTTTTTACGTGGCATCCGAACCACAGGACATGGCATTTCACTTCGAAAATCTCACATGCATTGACCGGGAATCGAACCCGGACCGCCTTGGTGAGAGGCATACAGCTAGACCGCTGAGCCACCACGCCCCGGAGCAGAATGACCCCACGGGTGAGATTGCCTGGTCATTTTGTTTTGATCGCTTGGCGAAGGGTGGTCAAGGTTTGCGAGTAACGCTGCGCATTCACTGTTGTCCCGTGCGGCATGAAGTGTATCAGAAGTGGGACATCTTGGTCAAAGAAGAACGTCAGCATTACCTTTCCTGCACTCGTGTGGATGGCACGAGATGAGTCATGGTGTCACCACTTCGAACCAGAATCCAAACAACAAAGCCTCCAGTGGAAGCATCCAGGGTCACCACCACCCAAAAAAAGGCAGACTTGTAATTATCTTGGTCTTGAGTCATCAGGTTCACCATATGGGAGAAGTGGGAATCTCATAGCATAGCGCTGCAGATGACCAAGACAGTGGGCCATTCGACATGCTTCCTGGTGTGGTTGAAGACTGTGGGGCACCCGTTGGGCATACACTTTGCGCAAGTGCAGTCGTTCCTGCATGATGGTGTGCACACCTCCGACCACTGCGGCTATGGCGTTCACAGTCACTCGGCGGTCCTGGGTAACGAGTGCATCAACCAGCTGGACGTTTTCATCGGTAATGCAGGGGGGTGCCCCAGACCGGGCATCATCGGCTAATGACACCCGTCCTTCCCTGAAGCGCTTGTGCCACGCTTTGATCCTTGCAAGAGACATGCAGTGTTTGCCGTACACTCGTGACATTCGGTGATGAATGTCCCCCTACTCCTTCCGCTGTCAGAAACCGAACAACACCTCTTTGCTCTTCGTTTGACGCCTCCATGTCACTGTTTGCAATGCGACTGGCAGCGTTGGACCATTGATGCATGATGCTGCTCGCTTTGTATAGTCACGTGATGTGCACGCATGCCCTCTAGCGACGGGCTGTGACCTTCCACGCTCTGGTCGGAACCACACCTCGTTACACACGCCACGATTAGCTGATGTCGTCACCGGTTTGCGCATTCCAGCCTCCGGCTCGTTACTTTTTGAACGCATCTTATATATACCAGTAGCGTAGCGTCAGGATAGACACTGTCTATCCAAATTTATGAAACAAATGACAGGTTATATTATTATTTAAATGTTGTTTTTCTTCCAAGTTCTTAAGCCATAATAGTAACTTTCATGATTTAAAAGATTCAGCAAGTGTTGTTTGCAAGTGCTCCTGTGGTGGACACGGAGGGACCAATACAGAGAGCGGAACATTTCTTTAATTCAAACTGGTTTTTGGGAGAGCAGTTGCAGTGACGTTGGGTTAGGTGGGCTCTGTTACGGGGTGAAGTGAAGACCTCGCAACTCCCATGCAGTGCATTGTTGTCCAGCTTTAGTGCAAGGGGTCCTGGGTTCAATTCTTGGCTAGTTCTGGGATTTTAACTTCATATGGTTGATTCCACAGACTTAGAGACTGGTTGGTTGTGACTTCACTAATTTCATCACGCAGGTTGCCTACAGTAGTCAGTCTTTGGAGACCACACAGGATTATTTAGAAGCCTGTGACATTGAGGTTATTTAGCCCTCTGTACTAGGGTGTTAGTAGAATTTGTCTATTGTGTTATTGTTGTGACTATAGTAGTGTATTAGTAATTGAGGCCACGTTAGGGAAGTAGGTAGCTGTGGCTGTAGGTTTGGAACCATCCCAGCATTTTTCAGGAGTAAAAATGGGAAACAATGGGGAATCACTTCTAGAATGGCTGAGGCAAGAATTAAACCCACCTCTTCTAATTTTTGCCTCATGAGAAAAATCTCAAATTTTTTGGCAAAGCCAGGAAGAAAACCTGGACCTTAGGATTGACAGCCATGCAGCTTGTGATGCAAAAGATCCAAGAGTAAAATGTGTGTTATCAAAATCTTTTGGTCATAGGGGTGAATAAAATGATTTCCTTTACCTTAATTTGGTAAAGGTTGATCAATCTCTCCCTTCCTTTCTGGGCCAGTCGGCCAGTTCTGAGTTTGTAGCAATCAAATCTGTTATATAAGAATCGGTGTTCTGTACAAATTTCTTTTTTGAAATACTGTATTATGAAAAAAAAAAAAAAAAAAGTGAAAGTTTGTAGAATATTTTGAAAGCTATAAATCATTTTCTACAATTTAAAAGACTTCACAAGTCAAAATATTCTTCTGCCTCTTTTTAAAAAGTTTTGAGGTTTATACTCGTGACAGTTCACAGAAAGTCTTGAACTACCAAGTAACCACTGCTCAGCCATATCGCCTGCTTGGTCGCTGCCTCTTGTTCCAGGACAACCACTCAATTGCCATCACGAGGGCAAGTGTACTCCGTTCCAACCATCAGTTCTAAAATCCCTGATGAAACCAGGAATCAAGCCTAGGGTCTTCTAGGTAAGAAACGACCATGCTGTCCCTACACCAAGGACACACCTTATCCTGCTGAAGTAGATGTCAAAATATTAATTTTCCTGTGATAACTTATTCTAATAAAAGCATGTCATAACAGACCTAGTAAATCTCTTTTCCATTTATAGAAATATATTGCAAAGCTGTTAAAAGTATTACTTTTTTCCACATACAACTCGTCTAAAAGTAAATACAGAATTTACAAGATACACAAATATATACAAAATGATCAAACAGCAAGAGCACCATGGTGTTGACAACTCATAGAGATTTTGACATGTATGGCCCATCTAGTTCATATCCAATCTTCCTGTAGTAATTCCTAGTACCCACACCTGGAACATGACAAAACAAGAGTAGTAAATACAGGGTGATTCAAAAAGAATACCACAACTTTAAAAATGTGTATTTAATGAAAGAAACATAATATAACCTTCTGTTATACATCATTACAAAGAGTATTTAAAAAGGTTTTTCTTCACTCAAAAACAAGTTCAGAGATGTTCAATATGGCCCCCTTCAGACACTCGAGCAATATCAACCCGATACTCCAACTCGTTCCACACTCTCTGTAGCATATCAGGCGTAACAGTTTGGATAGCTGCTGTAATTTCTTGTTTCAAATCATCAATGGTGGCTGGGAGAGGTGGCCGAAACACCATATCCTTAACATACCCCCATAAGAAAAAATCGCACGGGGTAAGATCAGGGCTTCTTGGAGGCCAGTGATGAAGTGCTCTGTCACGGGCTGCCTGGCGGCCGATCCATCGCCTCGGGTAGTTGACGTTCAGGTAGTTACGGACAGATAAGTGCCAATGTGGTGGCGCTCCATCCTGCTGAAATATGAATTGTTGTGCTTCTTGTTCGAGCTGAGGGAACAGCCAATTCTCTAACATCTCCAGATACTGTAGTCCAGTTACAGTAGCACCTTCGAAGAAAAAGGGACCAAAAACTTTATTGGCTGAAATGGCACAGAAAACGTTCACCTTAGGCGAGTCACGTTCATGCTGAATTGTTTCCCGCGGATTCTCAGTGCCCCATATATAGACATTGTGACGGTTGACTTTCCCGTTAGTGTGGAAAGTTGCTTCATCACTAAACACAATCTTTGAAACGAAAGATTCATCTGTTTCCATTCGAGCAAGGATAAAATCACAGAAATCGATTCTTTTAATCTTATCAGCTGCAGACAGTGCTTGAACCAATTTCAGACGATAAGGTTTCATAACTAACCTTTTTCGTAGGACCCTCCATACAGTTGATTGTGGAATTTGCAGCTCTCTGCTAGCTCTGCGAGTCGATTTTCCTGGGCTGCGAACAAATGCTTGCTAAATGCGTGCTACATTTTCATCACTCGTTCTCGGCCGTCCAGAACTTTTCCCTTTGCACAAACACCCATTCTCTGTAAACTGTTTATACTGAACCCATGGGCCATAGGGTCCATGGAAGGTCGAACCCATGTCCTTAAGGAAGAAATGAAAGAAACGTATAGTTTCTTAAAGGAACGGAGAGAGATTTTAAGCCAGGATTATAGCTTAACATTGTGCAAGCGACTAGGGACAGATGTTCTTTAGATGAGATCACCCCACTCGACATTCAAGAGAGGGCTGGTCACGAGTATTAATAACTGAATGGAAATTTCCACCGTGATAGACAAGGAAGCCTGAATCGGAATTCGAGCTGACGTTGCTGGAAATTGACAACGCCGCTTATGCGCCAGAAGAGGAATAATTAAAATTAACACGTTTACGAGCATAATAATGAGTAAACAAGTATAGTACAGTGAATCATTTTGAATGAGAGATTTTTCAGTAAAGAGAAACCATTTAATAATTGCGCAGAAAAAAACTGCCGACGTAAGACGACGTCATTGGGGAATTACCTAAGCCTCTATGGAGGGGAGAGAGCAAAAGGAATGCAACACCCACACAATTGAGGACGAGAAATTAATTAATATCTCCGAATTGCACGATCGATTCTTAGGTGCAATGAGATTATGTGACATTGAGAAGAAGAGCTTTCGGAAGGTATAATTTTTATATTTGTGGCACCATTATTTTAGAAGTTGACCACAGAAAAGGCTAGAGTCTTATTTTTTTGTAGTAAAACAGTATAAAGCTTCGGGCGTTTCCAAGCCAATCATGCAGTCTTGAACAGCCCGAGGGGTGTTGCCACGCATCACGCAGTACGAATCCGTCCAGGAGGACGTGAAGTTATATCAGCACTTGCAGTCATACGAGCACTCCGTGAGGGGAAGTGCTGCACCACGACGTAGAAGTAGTCATTCCGACAGTCCGTGAGGGGACGTAACTCTGCGTTACATCGAAAACAGCTACCAGTACTCCTTGAGGGTAGAAACGCTGTGTTACACCGCAGAAGTAAGATCCGATAGCCACAGGCGTCGCAGTATTAACGACTTGCTTGCCTCCATAAGGAGTGGTCAAGACGAAATTTTAAAGTATCGCCGTAGTGAAATATTAGGAAAATCCTAATTATAGGATTTAGGCCCGACTGTATACAAGTTAAAGTAAAAATTCGTAAGATATAGTCAGAGCAGGCTGCGAACGTCGGACTTAAAGGCGATAGGTCGTTAAATGTACGAACGAATAGATCATAACGTACGGAAGTATCGTACCAGACAGATAAACTGTTATTTAAATTAAAGAAACCTAAAAGGGAAGAACAGAATAAGGTTCGAAACATAGAAGTGTTAAAACAGTTCAAATAAAGAAGATAGGAGACTATAAACATTATCTCCAGAAAGCAGGTGAACTATTCTAAAAATACTAGAATTGAGAAGTGCTAGCTGCTATAAACTAAATCTATAGGTCTTAGAGGAGACCTCGATCCGTATAGACTTTCGTTAGGATCGATAGACAGATCTACAAAGAAGCCGTTCAAGCTAGATAAATAGCCGGTTATCCAGGATAGGAGTAGCAGAATTGGACTCCAGGGAACAGTAGATGTTTCGGGACTTTCGCATTCTGCAGGATAGGAAGCCGACATCGAATAAATTTCACCCTTGGAAACGGGAATTTCAGAAGATCACGTGTGATAGGCTCAGAAATACGGCCTAGTGATCGAGAATTGTGAAGTGTAAAATAATCAAGATTGTGTGTTAAATTAATATTTTTAGTGTTTATTATGTGTTCAAAAGGGACACATCAGTATATAAAAATGTCGTCAATGTTAAGTGTTTTAAATGTATATCAAAAAGTGTTTTTAAGTAAGATGAATTCCTTTAATATGGAGTAAAAGTTCAAAGTGGGCCCAAAAATGAAGCACCGCACCAGATTTAAGATCATGGGATGATCTGGAAACATGTGAGTACTAAATTCATGCTATTTTGGTGTCAGAAGTTGATTGTGTACAAACCCACCGGAGTTTGTGAGTGAAAGGGATGTGTTTTAATAAATAAATACTGAATAATCAAGAACACGGTCTGAACGATAATAAAAAAATTGAGAAATTATAAATAATTATGTAAAGAATAAATCCCGGAGAGGAAATATGTGAATAAAGGGTTAATGTATTTAACAAATGTCATAAGAGCAAGCGAAATATCATTAATTATCATGAAAGACATTGAAATAAAGTAAAGTTGAGATATGAAAGAAATAGCTTTTGAGCTTGTATAAAGAATAAAGATAATAATAATAATTAAATATGGAAATGTTAAATAGAAATCAAATAAATTGATATGAACATAAGAACGTTAAGTCTTAACGTATGTGTAAGAGATGATGTTCAATGGAATATTTTAAAACAGGGAGCGATTTATCGACAATGAAAGATTAATATGTGAATTAAAATAATATGAATTGTTACTAAAGAGATTTTATCAGTTCTTGGGAAGACATTTTCGGCTTAAAATAATGCATAGCGCATAATGAGCGCAAATATAATATTAAAGTGTCACGCTAGGAACGCGTAGTGGTTAAAATACTTGGTACATTACTTATGGAGGGTAGTTGGTTGCAGTGAATTGATAATTGTATAAGTCCTCTATTTGTGACATAGTATCACGAGGCATTGTGTATGTATTTAAAAAGGGAGCTAATATATGGTATTATTGAGCGTATGTCATATGGGCCACGGCCGACTCTAAATCGCATTTTGTGGAAGTCCTCTGTAAGGGATTGGTTCCCGAGGCACGTGAACAGATTCGAATGCAGAATCTTCTTATGATAAAAGCCCCTTAAATTCTCCGTCGTCGTATGTGTATTAATCTTCCCAATCAATGAGGACCCTCTCATAATTAATAAATGCCAAGGATACGAAAATGGTCTGTGAACCAAAGAATAGTTGTTTGAATGAATACGGTACAGTAAAGCCCGGTCTCCCCAGAACTGGATATAATGGGAAGGTTTGTTTTGAAAGCCTTGGAAATAAGCTACTAACGTTGGGTCAGACAGGGAGTCGCCGTCACCCTACGTGGTCATAAATCGCACCCCAAGTAGTAGAGTCTAGCTCTCTTAAAGCGAGAGGGAACAGAGACCGTCTCGTAAGCTGTTGTAAAGAGAATGAATACACCAGGAGTGTTTAAAGTTGTTAACGACCCGGGCGTTGAACCGAGGTCTTTATAGATGGATATTTCGTTTGCCGGTTCAGATCGTAGTTTCTTATATGATAATGGTCTATTAAGACATAAGAGATAAATAACAATCCCTATTGTAATAATGTATGGACGTGGGATTCCACGAGTTGATTGAAGGCAACTGAGTTCGGGAGTAACTATAGTTTTTTTGACTGTGTCAAGTACCTTCACGCTCTGGAGTACAAAATTGATTTTCTGACTACCTTAATATATTTGTGAAATAAAGAGAGATGATAACAACTGAATGTGTGGACATGCCCAAAATATTGAGTTAGATAATTAACATAGATTTTAAATATAATTATATATTTGTTTTTGAGAAATAAGAAAATATAAAAGATAGTGTTTGAGGTGTACCAGAATGACACCATAATAATGTAAATGCATGGAGCCAAAGAGCTCGGATTTATGTAAACTTAATGTTAGTGCTTTATGGAAGTGAGACTAAGTAAGAGTTGTTGGTTTATGTGGAAACCACAGGTTTTGAATACAATATTTGTTTATATTTGTGATTCCTTGTTCATTTGGAACAAGCAGTTGATTATTGGGTCAGTAATTAAATTGTTAAAATGTTTGTAGCGCCATTAATTTTATTAATTAAATGTGTTTAAATAGGAGTTGATTTTGTTGTTATTTTTGCAAGTGTATCCTCTAATTAATCCAAAATATGTGAGTCACAGAGTGGGGGAACTTACCGCTGCCCCGAAATTCCGAATTGAGCTACGCTGGTATACTGTGATTGGCATATTTCTTGCTAAATGGGCACAATACCAACGTTTAATACACCACCTATCAGGAGGTTGAACACCATACTTCGTTCGAAATGCACGCTGAACAACTGTCGTCGATTCACTTCTGCCGTACTCAATAACACAAAAAGCTTTCTGTTGAGCGGTCGCCATCTTAGCATCAACTGACGCTGACGCCTAGTCAACAGCGCCTCAAGCGAACAAATGTACAACTAAATGAAATTTATAGCTCCCTTAATTCGCCGACAGATAGTGCTTAGCTCTGCCTTTTTTCGTTGCAGAGTTTTAAATTCCTAAAGCTGTGGTATTCTTTTTGAATCACCCTGTATTACTGCTCCAGTAATATTTCAAGTTATTAAAAACACAGTTGTGTACCAAGGTAGGGTGTGATTTCAACCCAACCAGATTGCATAGTTGTAAAATTTGCTGGTTTGATGATTAGCTTCATTGTTCTTATAGTATCAATTTCATTGCAGAAGTACTTAGTTTTACCATAAATACTGTCACCAGGTCTTCAATGAATGAAAATATAAACTCCCAATAATGGGTGTTGCACTGTTCAAAATAAGGAGTTTGGTGCTAATCAACTGTCTCTAAAGGTACACCTGCTTCAGACTGCTGATAGTGTCTTTTCTCGCAGGTTACCGTACTCCTGTGGTAGGGACCTCAATTTGTGGGATTGAAACCAAGACTATCAAATGGTCAAATGAATCTATTATATTAATTTCAAGCCACTGCTACGACATCTCAGCATTTCACAAAACAGTGTTTTCTCTGGGCCATGCCATATTCATTTTAGTATGATTTAGTGAAGAGAGCTTAAATTAGGGAGCCTCGGTAGTTGATATTGCGATATCATGGGCCGCACATGCCTAAAAAAAAAAAACAAAGGTCAGAGTCATTCATGAACCTATTTTGATTCTAATCACTGTAAAACTTGCTTGTACACAGTAAGGTGTGTTCTTCGATATCACAGTATAAAATTTGAAAAACCGATCTGGTTAGGTCAAATTAGTATTGCCAATTCCCCCCTGTGTATCATTGGGCTCATCATCTCACCTCCAACCCTGAACTAACCAGATCAAATTTGATACAGTGTCATTAAGTTCATTCGGAGTAAAAACTATCCTGGACCCTTCTGGAAACAGTTCATTTCAAGAGTCAATATCATGACGTTGCAGTACACATACTCGTACGTCCCGAAATAAGGTCAGCATCGTTCACAAGTCAATTGCATTTCATACTGTTAAACTGGTAAGATATGTTCTGCCAACCACCGTTAGGATGCATTTTACTGGCTGCTCGAATCGATATTCGAAATATTAAAGTGCATGCACATCAGGAAAAAATATAGGAATGGCGATACTCAAGTTTATGAGACTTGAAAACATAAGGACGACATTACTAAGAAGTGGATGAAGGGCAATGGACAAATGAAGGGGAAATCTAAAATAACAGGCAACGAAGAAATCAATGATTTAGTGTGAGAATGGTTCGTCAGTGCCCGTTCAAGAAATCTTCCAGTTAGTGGGCCTATGCAACAGAATAAGGCTTTTGCAGTTGCTAAATCACTTCGCAAAAAGCATCACTTGGGTGGCTGGACAGTTTAAATCAAAACACAATATCATATGGAATGAAGTCTGAGGCGAGGCCAAAGACGTGGATGGAAATATAATGGGCCAAGTGAGATATTATATCACCAAAACTAGACTAATGGAACAGAGATAAGTAATTTGTGTATATTTTTGCATAATTTTGATCAATCCAGAAACTTGCCTGATTAGGGGGGGACTGACCCTTGTGATTCCGTTTTGAGCAAGTTTTAATGTATGTTCATACTTGTACCTATGTATGCTTCCTTTGTTGCCTTTAGTAAATCATCCATCATTAGTAAAAATAGCAATGGTGAGAGTACACTCTCTTGTTTTAGTCCATGTTCAATTTGAAACCTTCCTGTTTTACCAACTGAAGTCTTAACATAGCTGCAACAATTACTGTATCATTTGTATTATTTCTTCTCCAATACTTTTCTGTTTTGGGCTTTCACAAACTTGGTCTTAAGGGGCACTATCAGCCTTTTCTAAGCCATTGAAGGTCGTTATCATGTCTTTTCCATATTCCCAGTGTTTTTCCATAGCTTGTCTTGCAACAAAAACAGGTTCCACTGTTGATCTTCCTCTTCTGAATCCAAACTGTATCTCTTGAAACTCAGCAATTTTTCTATGTTTATGCTGTGTCTTGTGTAGTGTTCCTAGGCAAAAACCCACACAAGACTCGGCAAAAACCTAGAAAAATTAATGAGTTTTAATTTCTTGGCCGTGAAAGCCAATATACCATCTTATTGTAGCTCTTGAATTTGGTTTTCAACCTTCTATTTTGGATTTTTTTCCTTAATACTCTTTCCATGATCTTCGCAACATGAGAGATTATAGTAATTACTCACTAGTTCCAACACACCTTCTTGTCTCCTTTCTTGATATATCCCTTTCTGCTAATCTTCTGGAACTTGTTTTGCTCTCCCCACACTCTTGAATACTCTGAAAGTACAGTATATTCCAACTGGAATACAATCTGCACACTCTTGTTGATTTTTTTACCCTGTAGCTGAAATTTCGTATCTGCCCTGACAACCTCCCAGGTGGGTCCTTACTAGGGGAACTTTGGACAGGTTCGAGGAAGTACTGTATATACCCGAATATAAGATGAGGCCTAGTTATCAACTGCCTCTTACAGATTTTTCAAAAAAATACTCGCTAACTCATAACTTGCACAATATATATGCCCTTCAGGTCGTGCTTTCATTTTTATAACGTCTCGTGTTATCGGAAATCCCTCTGCCCGCTTTCTCCAAGACATACTCTATGATTTCTTTGTTCAAGAATGGGAGACGTTATTAAATTAAGATACGTTGATCACTCAATTAATGCTCGTAAAACTGACTGGTTGTACTTGTAAAGATTGTTTTAAAACATATTTCCGTACGCTTTCAAACATATAATTTATCCTCTTAAAATGACGTGTATGCGTAAATCCTAACCTCAAAATGTATGCTATTCGTATATGGATGGTAATTCAACATAACAAACCATATTTTAATCTTCATTAACGCATTGATTTGTTGCGAGTTACAAGATGCCAACACCACATACTACTTTGCAAATGAAAAAATCCACAGCCTGCTTCCAGTCTCCAACCGGGTCAGGAATGGAATGAATGAAGCCCCCATCCAGCGGCGAGGATATGAAATGTGCCGGCTGCCGAGGCCTGACGCACTGCTCTGGGCCAATGATTAAATGAATGACAGATGAAATGAAATGATAGTGGAGAGTGTTGCTGGAATGAAATTTTGACAGGGAAAACCGGAGTACCCGGAGAAAAACCTGTCTGCCTCCGTTTAGTCCAGCACAGATCTCACATGGAGTGACCGGGATTTGAACCACGGATCCAGCGGTGAGAGGCCAGCGTGCTGCCGCCTAAGCCACGGAGGCTTCACTACTTTGCAAATAATAATAACATTTTTTCTTTATACCCTGAATATAAGACGACCCCAAATTTTTATAACACAAAAAGTGGGAAAAAACCTCTTCTTACATTCGGGTATATACAGTAGATGGTTGAGGATCAGAAACACCTCAATTTTTTTTCTAGTGTTTAAGTCACAGTACAGCTTAAATGCATTAAATAATGCACAGTTCACTAGATAGAACCCTACTTTCTTACTCCACTCGATTGTCCTATGCAAGAGGGTAAAATAAGACAAGTGCCGGTCTGCTCGATCAACTCCCTTCATATACATATTGTACTCAATAATACACTTCGGTTTCATAACAACAACCTACCCAGTCTTTCTGTCCCATTTACCAGTACATTCCATACAAGCATCATGGACACAATTCTTTTGCCCTTCCAAACTACAAGCAAGATCTCCCCTTTCCGCATGTAAGTCATCTCCACTTTTGTCGGTTCCTTAGATCTAAATTTCACTTCACCTGGCAAACCTCAATTCTCCCTAATTATGCCACAAACTCATGTTATAATAATTATCTTAGTATGTGTGATGCCACATACCAAGGAAAGGCCTCGTAACTGATAATATTGTTTCTTCCAGTTTCTTTCCCTCTCCTGTATATATCTCCATATTGCAGATATAACCTGTATCACTTTGGTTGACTCGCTTGCTGGGCCCTAGGTTGCAGGTTCGTATCCTGGCACAGTCAGCTGGCATTTGAGGGTGCACAAATGTGCGGGAGCCGTGTCAGTATATTTACTGGCACGTTAAAGATCCCCTTCGGGGCAAAATTCAGACACCCCGGCATCTCTAAAAGCCACAGTAGTTAAAAGGGACGTAAAACCAATAACATTATTATTATTATTACTTTGGTTGGTTCCTTAGTTTAGGTCCTGCGACAACGCGGTCATTTAGCCCCGTGTACTTGGGGTGTGTGCAGAATCTGTCTGATAACAGGTGTTAATT
Organism: Meconema thalassinum; assembly: GCA_946902985.2. Lineage (NCBI taxonomy): Eukaryota > Metazoa > Arthropoda > Insecta > Orthoptera > Tettigoniidae > Meconema > Meconema thalassinum. The sequence continues at coordinate 410,279,432 of OX336392.1, forward strand.
GTGATGGCTGTATTAGTGTGTGTTATCTGTTTTTTAATTCAAGTAAGGACTGCAGACAGTAATTTCGATTGTTCCTACTTTTGCTACCATCCACGACACCAAGCTTGCGGACTTGGCTACTAGATGGCATCACAGTCGGCACTTGGTGGCGAACGTTGGAACGAATAGAGCGTTATCATTTCTAACCTACAAATTTTGGTTTCACACAAGTGTAGTTAGTGGAAGGTTCTTTTTCATGCCATAAATCTATGACACCTGTATCACTTTCACAAACCATTCTCATCAAAATACTATACTTTGTCAACTTTCCTGGGTTGTTGCTTGAGTTCATATAACTGAAATTTTGGTAGGAAATAATCTAAAAGGGGCTGAGCTTTGTGAAGTCTATTTGTATCATGTGTGGCCTGACTGTTGTCACTGAAATGAAGGAATGTGAGGATCTGCTCAAATCTATTTCTGCTCATTTCTGGAGTTTTAATGAGGGGATCAGTTGACCAGTGGTCTTTCCAACATGACTTCTTTACCTGTGCCATCAATATAAACAAAGCAAATATTTTTCATCTCACTACTAGTTACATCAGTCAACATCAAGCTCTTAGGGGATGTTTTGAGTGATGGTGATACAAGTTCATCTGCTTGGCAACAAGTTCAAAGATATAATCACCAAAAATAAGGCCTACTACTTCAATGTTTTGACGTTCATCAAATCTTACGTTATGCTAGGAACTCCTGGGAAATCTTTTAAAGTCGGTGCATTATTATTTTCTACCCATTCATTAGAAGAAATAGAAATATCACTTCCATTTACACTCAAATCACTTTCAGCCTTGTTCTCGACCACCACTACTTCATGTTGTTTTGGAGGGCATACATTATCATTACCCGAGACACTTTCAAAAGTGCTTTCAATATCGAATTCGTGATTTTCAACATCATTGCGGCAACCTGAATAATTTTCCGCATGTAATTCATTGAAAATCTCGTCTGCATCTAAACTTGTGGTCAGTCTGGGAAGCGCCATCTTACCCACCACGGCTCTTTAAACCATGTAAATAAGAGGGGAAACTAAACAAATGAAGCATAAAAGAGCGACAAATGGCAGCATGGAATACCCAAACCCTCCAGCACGGATGTTCAATCAACCTTGACCAATAATAATATTTCGAGAAAGTTCCATCAGATGTCATAGAATGTACTAGTTTTTAGAACACTAGTTCACTTGGGTGTCGCCAGCATTTGGCAAACGAAACGCGAGTCAGCTCAGGTTCCATCTCCATTGTGTTAAGTAACGATTTTTCATTATGCATTTTTCTCTTATCTCATATAACTTCTTTTTTGTGATTTTTACCTTCCAAAATCAGGTTACTTGGCTTACAAAGTGGTGCTGGGTACTCAAGAAAATACAGTTTTAATAACTTCTCGATCATATACCTGAGATTACAGCTATTTTTGTTGAACCATGTTCCTCCTTGGCTATTCTTTCAGCCTCCTCCATTAGCAACATTCCGAAACCCTGGTGTTGGAACTTGGATGGATCTCGCGCATTCACAGGAACGACACTTCCGTACACGTGAAGCTCTCGGACAATTGACACTCCTCCTTTAAGTTCAGGTCTGTAAATAAAATAACCCCTGCATTGTTTCGGCTATAAAAGGATAAGACTGCAAATATGAACCCAATGGCACATAATACAGTTAATAGAAAACTATCACCAACAAAATTTCACCTGAATGTTTCTTCTGAACACTTCCTCAATCTTAGAAGCCCAACCAAAATATCTTGTTCAGGATCTTCGTAGGATAAAAATGTTTCCCAACCTCCATTAGCGGTATAATCTCTACGAATCAACTCCACCTGGGAAAAGACAGAAAATAAATCATATTTAGGGACAATACCTCCAATTAAAAAGAATGAAGACTCTGAATGATTAATTTCATACATGTCTGGTGGTAAATACCTCATATGGCCGGACTTTATGATGAATTTCTTGAATTCCAACTTCCCTTGTTCTAACATCCCGACAATCTGTGCCAAGGTCTGCCATTCTAGCCAATGCCAGTTCTCGCAGGTTTCCATGCTCTACTCCTGAACTGAGAAGCAATCGACATTGTTAATATATTCTCCTTGGCAATGAATACAACTATTATAGAATGACTGCACTCTATAAAGCTTAAAAATAATTAGAGGGTAAAGGTCATTATGAAAATGGGATATCTTGGGAAATAGGCCACCATTATATTGAAAGTGCTGATCACATGGACAGCATTATCCAATGTTTTTGGTTTTAAGTTCATGCATGGTCTGAGACTTAAGAGCTTGGGCAGATGACCTATATATAGAGGTGTTAATTTCTGTTAATTAGCGATAAAACTTAGTCATATTTAGAGGTTGATGCCCAGGAGTGAAATTAAATCGCGAAATAACGCGAGTTTTGTGAATAACAATACAAATACCGCAATCTGTGAAATAAAAACATTTTTTAATATTTTTTTCCCCACACCACTACGAACATTCTTGTCCACAAGCCGATAATCGAATTTGGTTGGTATTCAATTGGAGAATGGTCGATTGTATAGTTTCGCGAGGAGTAATACTACAATATAGTTTCGATATTCTCGTTACTCGTTGGATGGTAATGCTGTGGTAAACAGATGCTATTTCGCGGCGTGAATAGTTTGGCCGACTACCTCCAAAAGGTTATGTGATAGTTGTTCATATTGTAAACTATGTTTGCCTCCTGTTACATCGGTAGTGAGTGTAATTCATAGTAGAGAATTCTATATAACTTTATAAAAAGGGCGCAATCATCGAAGCTAGTGTGTTATTTGCGTGAATCAGTTGGTGACCACGTGTTCGTCGTAGTAGTTCCGAACTTACAAGGGGAAGATACGGTGCATGGATGACCGATTCGAACCATCTTTAGTACACGTTGTGACCGATCCAGTCAGGGTCAATTACCGGCCCCGGATGACAGAAGATCGAGAGGAGACCGGAGGGTCAGTATGACGTCATGGCATGACGCGGCGAGGCAACCGCGAGAGTGGGGGAATGCTCCAGAAGGTTCCAACCCCTTCCACTTTTTTTTCTCGAAGGAGGACGCAGTTCCGGAATGTTCAGTGAGTCAATAGTGCGTGGACGAGTATGTTATCCAGCGGAGCACGGACGAGTAGCCCATGTCACGTAGACAGTAATTTGCATCGGGGGACTTGAACGGTTTTTCGTGAGTGGTCAGTGCTCGTGGCCATTTGATACGAGGAGTGATCAGCAGGCCATGAAGCTAGCGTGCATGTAGTGCCAGTGAGTTGTTTACAGTGAAGTATGTCAGTTTGTTTGTCGAACAGTGTGAATTTCAAGACGATATCGGACTCGCTAGTACGTTCATGCCGACAATTTATGTTAATTAAAGATGAATACCAGGAGGTGTTTAACATTACGAGTATCAGGGAAAGAACAATAATAACGATAGTCGAGGCGAAGCATTATCGCGAGGCCCTATATTGTAACAGACATCCATTCGAAAATAGCATAGCAGTGCGGCATTTTAAGAGACGCAGTGAGAATGCAACAGGGAAGGCTACATCTACTTTAAGCTTGTGTTGGAAGACTGCAGGCCGCAGGCAACTTGATATGTCGGTCAAGGCCAGGTCGAAATAGCTCCTCGTGGAAGGAAGTGTGTCACTGGTTGAGAAAAGTGAATACATATAATTCAAGTGAACCAGGAACTAGACGCTATAGTGCGTGGGATTGAAAGTGCTCTGATATTGTGAAATGTAATATTGCCACACGGCGGCATGAACTTAATAACCATGGACTCAAATATTCTGGGAATCAACATGCATATTAATATGCAAATTATGCTGCACTGAACCTCTAAAGGGGCCATAATGGGGTGAACGGTCGCAACAAGATGGACGAGTGGACCATGGTTGGGACGTCAGGAGACGCCGCTGCTGAAGGTGACCGGGGGCAACCAGTGGGCGGACATGGGCGTCGCCAGGAGATCGAGAGGTGCCGGGGGCGTATACCTCTACCAGTACGCTGGGAGACCACATCGCGGAGACGCTGGAGGAACAACGCCGCCCTAATGCCGCAGACGACACAGACACCAGGGGTTTCCGAGGACACCGGATATAAAGTAAGACGTTTCATTTCCATCCTTGTTCATCAGGAAGAAGAGAACTTCTACCTCGGATAGCCGTGCCATGAGATAACCTGAGATCGTGTAACTTAACGCCATTTATAATCATTTATTCCAGATTGAAAAAGAGCATCATTTTCTCATAGGGTTGTACAGATTTTTTGTCTTTTCTTTTCGGGTCGTTTGACTTACATAAATTAACAGTATCAATGGTAGGAGTAAGACATACATTTATTCTCTGTGACATAATAATAATAATAATAATAAGTTGAAATTGGGTAACGATAATATGAGATGCCCATTTTGCTGGGAGATTCTAGCATCTCGATTTCCGAGGTCATTATACGAATTTATTCTGAAAGGTTTGTCACGGATTGCATAGATTTTAATAGCAAAATGAATATGGTTGGAGATTGTCGAATAAGGTTCCTTGGATAGGATGCCATATTATCATACGACCTCGTGGTCCCGATAAAGTTGATACGCTGGGTTCTTGAGACATGCTAATAATGCATGATTTTTTTGTAATGATGTTGTGTAAAGTTAATGTGATAATTAGATATGGTATTATTCCGTCATATATGACGAGGTTATTCACGGGGCGACGTATGACCATTGAATTGAATTTGTGAGGACAGGGTCCTCTTGACGAACGTGTTACGTTTATCGATGAGTTGTATATTGAATAGCGCAGGGGTGTAATTGATAGTGCGCTCGACAGTCAGATTGTTCGGATCCTCACACAGAGTGTTCGACGGATGGGTTGCGATTAAATGTTCGTTGTGAGAATGAAATACGCTAGGGTGCCTTATTACGAGGTTCTTAACCTTTCATAAACATTAGACAATGCTATAATTTAATTACAATAACAAATATGACAGTGTGGATCAAGGTTGTTGGAAAGGCGAATATAAATCAGTAATAATAATAAGAATTAGTAGTGTAAATATGTAAGCACAATCTGGGTGTGTAAATAATTTATGATGAGTTATAATTAATTGTTGAAATGCCATATTATGTGAAGCTGAGTTGATGTTTGAGTGCTATTTGATGTAATATGATGCTCTTTAGTTATTAATTTGCAGTTCGATAGAGGAGATCCGCCCATTGCTAGGGTAGTCAGTTGTAATATACGTAGATATTAGATATTTTCTTAGAGTTTTTGCCGCAGGTGAACTCTGTGATAAGTGGCTAGTGACGTTTACATGCGTGTGCACCGATAAATTAAGGGTTAATTTAGCTTTTTGAAAGGCGATCTCCTTGTCGGAACTTTAAGAGAGGACACCCACGAGTTTGAATAAGTATAATTTTTTTTGATTGTTTAGGGACTATGAACTTTATTTTTTTTCGGACTTTGTCCCACCCTAACTCTATACTCGTGCGTGGTAGGCAGGTTGCATATTTATTTATCCTTTGGCCAATAAAGGAGCAGGTGTGATTTTACGAGGGCTTTTCCTTTCTTCTCTGTTTGTTAATTCAAGTTAGGGAATTTGCTTTTGAATTCTGGTTCAGTCAATTTGCCATCCCAACCCGTAAACGACCCGAGACCCTTTGTCTCTGGCTCGCTGGAGCATTTCTTTTATTCTTGTCTGTATGAACCAAGATTCATGCCCTAATTTTTTTTTACCCACTCCCTTGGCTGTTTCTTCTGATGGGGCCGGGATGTTGGCCAGGTTGTTGGCCGGGTGATCGCCTGTCCCATTGGAGAAACGGGCACAACGTGTAGGGCATGACCAGGCGTATACCAGGTGCAAGTAGTAAGATGCGCTTCTCAGCCGTTTCCGAGAAATTAATTAATTGCAATTACACTGCGGCGTCTATGTGCGTTGTACGCTAGTTAGAATTCAACGAGCGCGTGGTGCAGCGGTAAGAGCCCTGCTTCGTAAGCACGGGATCGCTGGTTCGAATCCCACCGGTGAGACTTGGCAGTGTGTTTTTTTTTTTTGTAACCATTGTCAATTTCCAACCAGTACCCATAGCAAGAGTCACTGCTTACGGGGTGATCTGATGGTTTACAGACGTGCAATGAACGGAACAGACTGGGCCTGCAACGTATAAATGTATACATATGATAGAATATACCTGACCGTGTATAATACCAATGCATTTGCAATGCCGATACTGTACAGTATGTAATGTCACAAACGTTGACCCCCATACGATGATTTCAGAATTGCTCTTCCCGCTCACAAAACATGTTGACTGCAAAATGAACATTATTCATGACACCTACAGTTGTACGTATTGCCTAATGTTTAAAAAAAAAAAAAAAAGGGCTCACCGGTGGGATTCGATCCAGTGATCCCACGCTTACGAAGCAGGGCTCTTACCGCTGCACCACGTGCTCCTTGGCTTCATGTTAACGTACAGTGCACATGGATGCCGTACAGCAATTATGAATAATTTATAATTAATTTCTCGGAATCGGCTGAGAAGCGCACTTTACTACTTGCACCTGGTATATGCCTAGTCATGCCCTACAAGTGTACTAAAGGTGGTTCGAATCGGGTACCCATGCATCGTGTCCTCCCCTTGTTAGCAGTACAGGAAGATGAGACGCGACGTAATTTAAATATTATGACACTAATTCAGAAATAAATTTTGCGTGCGATTACGACTTTATACTGGCGTGTGACTACAGTCAACCGTATGATAACAGTGATTGATACTGGGCATCGTTTAGTTGAGTTTAAAAATGCTGAAGGTAGCAGTTTCTGCCACAGACAGACTTAAAGAATATAATGTTGCTTGTTATGGTCCGTACTGACATTAAGCAGGCTGATGAAGGGGGAGTGTGATAGCCCTCGAAACATGTACTGTACCTGTAAGTAGTAATTAACAAATAGTTTTGAAAGGCGGATATTTTAATATTCATTCAAAATATATTTAAAGAATATAAGAATGAAGGATTTATAATTTCTTGTGGCATTCTTATGTGCAAATATACTGATTGTCGGTTAGCTTATCGCAGGAAAGATGCATTAGACAAACGTTGCAAATCGGAGAAGCATTCAAAACGCCGAAAAAATTCGCGTCTTGAGGTTGTTCCTAGAGTGGCCACCTTGAAAGAAACATTATCAAATGCTAGTCATGTGAAGGATATGAAAGAAGAGTTTATTTTGGACACTACCACTGCGTTTGTGAAAGCTAATATACCAGTAGAGAAACTAGACAATCCTGCTATCCGTACTTGGTTTAATAAGTACGTTCACGGAAGTGGAGATTTACCATCAATAAATCAGATAAGTCAGAAATACGTCCCCATGATTGGCGAAAGAAGGAGGGAAGAAATTAGGGAAGATATAAAAAACAAAGATGTGTTTCTGCAATGTGACGAAACAACTGACAAGAATGGTAGGTGTGTTTTCAACATTCTTTTTCGTTCATCAGTATCATCAACTGAAATGAACCCCCATCTGGCTGCCTCTGTTGTTCTAGATTCTGCTAATAGCGTAAATTGCTGCAATGCTATATTAGACACCTTGAATTCCTATGAAATTGAACGGGAGCGTGTAGTGGCAGTAGTTTCGGACTCAGCACGCTACATGACAAAATGTGTAACTACTCTTCAAGGATGGATTGAAGAATTAGGTCCATGTCCAGTGCTGGGCTCATAAAGTCGATCTTATCGGCTGCATATTTGAAAACGAGCTGGACGAATTGAACATGTCTATAGTAAAGACAAAGAATGCCTTTCTAAATACACGCAAAAGTAAAAGCAATTACGTTGTATTTCTAAGGGAGAAATATGAAAACACAGAAAAAGAGAATGAAATTCTAGCTTTCCCAATGCCTGTATGTACAAGATGGAATTCATGGTTTAAGGCTGCAATGTATATGGCCACGCATCCTGACGTATGCCTCGGAGACCTGGGTTATTAAAGGAAGGGAGAAGAGCAAAATACAGGCCAGTGAGATGAGGTTCTTGAGAAGCAGTATTGGAGCTACAAAGATGGACAGAATAAGAAATGAGAGGACCAGAGAAATAATGAAGGAGGAACCATTACAGGATGGTATAGAGAAATCTAGACTTAGATGGTATGGACATGTAAAACGAATGGAGGAGAAGAGGATACCCAGGAGGATACACGAGATGAAGTGGGAAGAAAAGAGGCCGAGAGACAGGTGGCTGAAGGGGGTGGAAGAAAGCGTGAAGAAGAGAGGAGAAGACTGGACAAGGGTGGAGGCTGAGAGATGGTGGGAAGACAGAAGACATTGGAGAGGCTTGTGTTCCAAACAGACCCGGCCAGTGGCTGGAAACTGAGCAATATGATGATGATGATGATGATGTGGAAGACCTGGTAGTATTTTTCAAAACATTGGAAGATACAAATTCTGGGGTCAAATTTTTCCAACAACCTAAAACTCGTTTATGCAAAGACACCAATGATAAGGAAAGAACTACTTATTCGGTTTTTACTTACGTTAATCATTCATCACAAATGTTTTCAAGAAATTAAATATGAAAATAGCACTAAAAACCAGTAACACTAATAGCAGATTATTTTTCAACTCCAATGAAGTTCACAATTCAAGTAAAGTTAGTAAATCAGGCGTTTACCAATTAACATGCGACAATTGTAACGTCAACTACATTGGACAAAAGGGATGCAGTTTTATTATAAGATACGGGGAACATTCTAACGCCATAAAATACCGAAAATTTTCAGAGATGGCTAATCACATGAAGGAAACAATTCACCAATAAAGAAAGAGACTTAAAAATTTTACATTATGCAACAAAGGGCATTTTCTTAAACGCACTGAAGACTTTAGAAATTAATACGGCACAAAGAGCTTCAAACATGGTAAATTTGAATGATATTAACATCAATGTTAACATCCTTTTTGACACTTTAGCTGATTATATCCTTCTAAATAAATCTAAACACAGAAGGAAACCACCATAATTCATAAAGGTGCTCCTCCGTATGCGAGTTTTGTTGCTGTATATTTTCGCTACCGGTACACACACCCCTCTTATGTCTGCTCTGTCCCGAGACCCAGGCATTGTTTTTCATTTTGGTCATTGACCTCCGCGCGAGAACAACCTCACTCGCTTCCTACTGAAGGTCACAGACCGTGTCACCATTGACGTCATTCTCCCAACTTTCCAGTTGTGTTTGCTGTCAGTACAACTAGTTTTAATCATTTGCTTCCACACTGGGGTATGTGCAACACCTAGATTATCACCTTTAATAAGATCACGTAAGTTTTAAAGGGTTTATATTATAAGGCCCTCTTCTTTATTAAGAGCGTAATTATTTTTACATTTTTCTGTTAATTCATTCGGCTTATTTCTTCATTTCGCAGTTGCCAACAATATCTCGGATCTGGCTCATTATACTGCTCCACATTTGCAAATAAAAAACGCATCTTACTAATGGTATAACACTAAAGGACAATCAAGGCTGAAAATCGGCAAGGCTGCTGGTCCCGACAAGATCTATAATGAGTTCATTAAGAACATGGGTCCGTATTGTATATGCTGGCTCACTTCTCTCTTCACTTACATTCTCAAAGAGAACAGACTGCCCAGACAATTCAAACTGTCAAATGTTATAGCCATTCTCAAACCTGGCAAACCTGAAGACAGCCCCGAAAGCTATCGTCCAATAGCACTGCTCAGTTGCATATTAAAACTTTTTGAACGAATCCTTCTAACCAGAATAGCACCGCTCATTGAGGCTGTTATCCCTCCTGAACAAGCTGGCTTCAGACACGGACGCAGCTGCACTGATCAAGTTCTTGCCCTAACTACACACATTGAAGCAGGTTTTCAAGGTAAACGGAAATCAACAGCTGTTTTCATCGACTTGACAGCTGCGTATGATACTGTTTGGCGACAAGGACTGATCTACAAACTATTGCAAGTTGTACCAAGCCGAGAAATTGTGGATCTAATATCTAGCATGCTTAGTGAAAGGCAATTTGAAGTGTTCCTAGGAAACACTAAAAGCCGCAAACGAAAACTAAATAACGGCCTACCACAGGGATCTGTTTTAGCCCCACTGCTATTCAATTTGTACATCCATGATTTACCAACTACAACATCAAGTAAGTTCATCTATGCTGATGATATCGCGCTGGTAGCTCAGAGCAATAACTTTGAAGATGGCGAACAAATCATTACGGAGGACCTGGAGAAGATGTCAACTTTCTTTAAAACCTGGAGATTGATCCCAAGCACAACAAAAACTGAAGTCTCTTGTTTCCATCTAGCGAATCGTGTCGCAAACTACAAACCTAGAGTCCTGTTCAATGGACAAGAGCTGAGGTACAATCCTTTCCCAAAATATCTCGGAGTCACTTTAGATAGAACCCTGAGCTACAAAGAGCACATCACCAAGCTCTCTCACAAAGTCGCCGCAAGAAACAACATACTGCATAAGCTCAGTGGTACCTCCTGGGGAGCCTCTGCTGACTGTCTACGTTTAACTGGCATCAGTCTTGTTTACTCAGCTGCTGAGTACTGTGCGCCTGTCTGGTTGGAAAGCGTACATGTGAAGAAGATAGACACGAAACTGAACGATACAATGCGTTGCATTACTGGTACCATCAAATCAACTCCATGTCACTGGTTACCCGTGCTGAGCCACATCCCTCCACCTCACTTAAGGCGGAAGCAAGCTCTACTGAGGGAGGCTAAGAAAATCTTTGCATCACCCTCTTTGCCACTGCATCAGGAATTCTGCCATCCGTCACAACAACGATTGCAATCCAGAAGACCGGCAAGTGTCACTGCAAGGCAACTCATCGCGGATGGATTTGACATAAAGGAAAACTGGAAGCATGAGTGGTCAACAAAAACATTGGGAACAAGTGTCCACCATCTTGATCCCACAAAGAAGCCAAATGGTTTTGACCTACCAAGGAACCTCTGGTGCCGTATCAACAGGTTGAGGACTGGACATGGGTGTTGTAATTATTTCAGGTACAAGTGGGGCTGGATCAGTTCACCAATGTGTGAATGTAACTTAGAAGAACAGACGATTGAACACCTGGTCCTACGCTGTCCTCTTCATTCATACCCTGGAATTCCTGACGACTTGTTTGATCTCACACCTAGTCTAACCGAATGGTTGAAAAGGAAGGACTTTAAAGTTTAATTTTGTCTTATTTGTATTCTGTATTGTATCACCATACGATTAAATAAAAAAAATAAGGCTTAAATTGTGAAGTTAAAACAACAGAGCATACTTCAAGATTTCATAGACTTCAAGATTTATCTTAATATACTGAATTTTATGCAATTTTAATGAACTGGGACTTGCTATTTTAGCTTTCAGCGTTCTTTTCCTTAATGTTAATAATTCTTTGATTTGACTATATTGTTTCGTGTGTAATAAGTTTTAGTGTCTGCCACATCTTGCCCATATGTTTTCACGCACCATACATTCCATTTTCATTTTATCACCCGGTTTTAACATATGTTTGCACAAAGGAGCATTATCTTAATTTCTTTGTCCTGTCTTATAAAAGCTGATGAAGAGATCATGATAATTTGGATCCCGAAACATGTACTGTAATTTTAAATAGATGTGATCTTTGATTGCATTATAATTAAAAATATTGACTGGGCGGACCCATAATTACAAGGATATTTATTTATTCTAGTTATATTTCAACAATACAAATTAAAAAATTACAAGCAATGTATGTTTCTGTTGTTGGTGCCTCTCTTATGGACTTGCTTAATTTCACAACAATTCACTTACTGGCTGATAAGCTAGATGACCTTGAGGTAAAGCTCAAGCTATTAGGCGATGGTGGAGTGTTCAATCTTACGATCCTCCAGAACTTGGAACAGCTTCCTCAAAAGATGAAGATAATGGTTAAGTCGAAGCTTATGTGTGTTGCCCAGTCAGCTCTAGTGAAAGTCAGGACTATAAGGACCACGGATCCAGCCAGGAAGACTGTAGAAGCCATTGTTTGATCCTCGGCATGCACCTAAGAACGTATCTCCCACAGAACTGCTCCAATTTAAGAAGAATGCCCAATTTCTTAAGAAGATGGAGTCTCAACAGTTTTTAGAGGCTCACAGCATTTACCTGACTGCAATCAAGAACCAACTGCGACATGAAGATAATGTGAATGTTCCAGAGATCCTCATGGGATTAAGGCCTGCTCACCGAGACTATGCAACAGCTGTATTAAAGTGTGTGTGGTATCCTTGTTCAAATGTGGATTCTGAAAGGTCATTTTCGAAATACAGTCTCATAGTAAGTGATAGCAGGCGACAATTGACAGCTGCAAATGCTGAGACTTTAACTATGATCTACTTCCACTGATTTCACTGCAGTATTTGGATAAAACTGACAAAGGTATTCACTGACATGTGTTTCGAGATGGTGAATGTAAAATAAAAATGCGACTTCCATATAAGAATTATCTCATTTGCATATTAAGGCTTTCACGGCCCGGATTATTATATAAATAATTCATGCTTTTGGGCTAATGCCGTGTGTATTTTTAATTTAAACCATACGTTTCGGAGAAACCTTGCCTCCTTTTTCAATGGAAATAAACAATGTGGCCAAAGAAAGTATATCAATGAGATTACAAAAAATATAGATAAATTCCTCTGTTCGTCACCAGAGAGCAGCTGCCAGAAATAACTGTATGGACCATGGTGGAACGGCGGACAGAGTAGTAAGTAACAAGAAGGTAAAGGGGGCGGTGTGAAAATATAGAAACACCTCGAAGAATGAGGAGGGGGGGGGGGGGGGGAGGTGGGAGGGTTAAATGGATATAAGGAAACATAGACAAAAGGGAATACTAGCTGAACGATACCTAACGTCATACAGTCAACGGCGAAAAAACAGATGGAAACTCCTCCAGTGACGAACAAAGGAGATCAAATCCAGGCTCTGAGCCCTAGAGGGAAAATGTACAATTTTAAATATGTGAAGAACAGAGAGACTGAGAGGAACTATCTCCCTAGATCCTTAATAACTGGTAGCCAAGTGTCACTTAGCTGATAACCAGTGTCTCTGTTAAAATTATTGGGATTTTTACGAATTTCAACTGCCTCCCTTATAATTCTAGACCAGTTGTGCTTAACAAGGGCAAGCGCATGAGCATCCTTGAAACATACATCGTGCCCTGAAGACAGGGCATGTTCAGCTATAGCTGATTTGTCAGGTTGGTTTAGACGGATGTTCCTTTGATGCTCTTTGATGCGAGTGGCAATGGATCGTTTTGTTTGTCCAATGTAGACTTTTCCGCAAGTACATGGGACTTCATACACCCCAGGTTGTAGTATTGGGGACAATTTATCTTTGTTTAATGCTAAACGTTGACCAATTTTCGTCATAGTGCCGAAAACTGTTTTTATCTTGTGCTTGCGGAGAATCTTAGCAATGCGGTCAGTGGTGTTGTGAATATAAGGGAGGTAAGCAGTTCCTCTCACGTCGGAGCTCTAAGAAGGTTGTCTATCCCTCCTTCTGGGATGTAGGGACCTATATATAGTGGATTCATTATAGCCATTACCCTTAAACATGGTTTGTAAGGCATGTAACTCTTCCTGAAGAGTTGATGCCTCACAAATACGTTCCGCTCTTTTGGCTAGAGTTGTTATAATTCCTTGTTTTTGTGCTGGGTGGTGGTGGGAGTCCGCATGTAAATAACGGTTAGTGTGAGTTGGCTTACGGTAGACGCTGTGCCCCATGGAGCCATCCGCTTTCCTCCTCACAAGAACATCCAAAAAAGGTAAGCATCCACCTGACTCTAGCTCCATTGTGAAGTGTATTGAAGGATGCAGCTGATTTAGGTGGTTCAGAAAGTGGTTCAGTTTCTCAGAACCTGTGATTTGGTGGAGGTATGTGGATGATACGTTCGTGGTGTGGGAGGAGGGTTCTGAGAAACTGAACCACTTTCTGAACCACCTAAATCAGCTGCATCCTTCAATACACTTCACAATGGAGCTAGAGTCAGGTGGATGCTTACCTTTTTTGGATGTTCTTGTGAGGAGGAAAGCGGATGGCTCCATGGGGCACAGCGTCTACCGTAAGCCAACTCACACTAACCGTTATTTACATGCGGACTCCCACCACCACCCAGCACAAAAACAAGGAATTATAACAACTCTAGCCAAAAGAGCGGAACGTATTTGTGAGGCATCAACTCTTCAGGAAGAGTTACATGCCTTACAAACCATGTTTAAGGGTAATGGCTATAATGAATCCACTATATATAGGTCCCTACATCCCAGAAGGAGGGATAGACAACCTTCTCAGAGCTCCGACGTGAGAGGAACTGCTTACCTCCCTTATATTCACAACACCACTGACCGCGTTGCTAAGATTCTCCGCAAGCACAAGATAAAAACAGTTTTCGGCACTATGACGAAAATTGGTCAACGTTTAGCATTAAACAAAGATATTGTCCCCAATACTACAACCTGGGGTGTATGAAGTCCCATGTACTTGCGGAAAAGTCTACATTGGACAAACAAAACGATCCATTGCCACTCGCATCAAAGAGCATCAAAGGAACATCCGTCTAAACCAACCTGACAAATCAGCTATAGCTGAACATGCCCTGTCTTCAGGGCACGATGTATGTTTCAAGGATGCTCATGCGCTTGCCCTTGTTAAGCACAACTGGTCTAGAATTATAAGGGAGGCAGTTGAAATTCGTAAAAATCCCAATAATTTTAACAGAGACACTGGTTATCAGCTAAGTGACACTTGGCTACCAGTTATTAAGGATCTAGGGAGATAGTTCCTCTCAGTCTCTCTGTTCTTCACATATTTAAAATTGTACATTTTCCCTCTAGGGCTCAGAGCCTGGATTTGATCTCCTTTGTTCGTCACTGGAGGAGTTTCCATCTGTTTTTTCGCCGTTGACTGTATGACGTTAGGTATCGTTCAGCTAGTATTCCCTTTTGTCTATGTTTCCTTATATCCATTTAACCCTCCCACCTCCCCCCCCCCCTCCTCATTCTTCGAGGTGTTTCTATATTTTCACACCGCCCCCTTTACCTTCTTGTTACTTACTACTCTGTCCGCCGTTCCACCATGGTCCATACAGTTATTTCTGGCAGCTGCTCTCTGGTGACGAACAGAGGAATTTATCTATATTTTTTGTAATCTCATTGATATACTTTCTTTGGCCACATTGTTTATTTCCATTGAAAAAGGAGGCAAGGTTTCTCCGAAACGTATGGTTTAAATTAAAAATACACACGGCATTAGCCCAAAAGCATGAATTATTTATATAAGAATTATCTCATTCTTCCATAGCCATGTTTAACGGTTTACCCTGCTGTTTTGTTTTTTACTTTGTTTTATTAATTGTTTACATTTTTAAATGCACTTATTGTACAAACCTTATAGCTTTCCAAATTTTAACATGTTATCCCCCGAAAAAATAATAAAAACATAAAACACTACCTTTCGAATTTTAAATCGACAAATCTTCAAAAAAATAAAAACACTTTAACACCTCTACCTATATGTTTTCCCCCTTAAAACAACGACCACCACCACACTTAAAGCTTATGTTATTGAGGACCTTTCTCAGGAATTTATTAATGCTATGTGTAGGGAAAACATCAGATATACTGAAAGGAAATTAGAAATATTAAACCAAACTTGGCTCAATTTTGCAAAACTTACTGATGGAATATATGGCTAGACTAGGTAATTAATCCTGAACTGCAGCCACATGTGCACATTTCTAATACAGGGTGCGGCAGAAATAACTGACGAATTTCAAACGTAAATAACACAGCAACGCAACACGATATTAACAAATTTATTGTGCAGTTGAACACATTGCTGGCCGGATGCCTGGACATGTCACATCCCCTGTGGACCGAACATTTTGCTATTGAGAATATTCCAGTGCACTAGATTATAAAAAAGTACATAATTGTGGAAATAACCTAGATATTATCTTTCTAGTTGATATGAGTATACAAATACCCCTAGTAGTGCTCAAGGCGGTGATGTATTTGGAAACATGACACAATGTGCAGTGGCGGCTTACAGAAAGAGCAGATGGAGTATATTTGAGTTTAGATTGGTCAACAATCAAAGTAGGGTATGTACTAATTTGGTTGTTATTACGTCACCTAGAGACCTGAATATCACTCTCTCATTCAGTTTCCACTAATTCACTATAACTTGTGCCATATGAAAGATAATATAAACGATAAATCTTATCATCTGATTATGCAAGTCCTCCATCTTGTAATTGATTGAACCAACAGAAGGAAGTTCGATGTTTCGAAACAAAATCAAAGACTAAAAGAAGGCCATGAATAGATGGAAGATGGCACTTATACATCTACAAATATCCTTCTCAATGTGCTAGACTGAAATAGTTCAATACATGGTCAAGAGATGTCGCAGGAAGACCAAAAACAATGACGTGTATAAAACCGAGATTTCTTGGAGCCCGTCATCTACCGCTGGCGAGCGTACTACGAGATTTCTTGGGGTCCGTCTTCCATGTGTTAAAAGAGCCGCACCCTGTATCAACCCAAGCAAAGTCTTGGACATCTTCACTGGTATTGAGGTTTTCAGATATTATATCTGGCCCACAGGTAAACTCTTTATTCTACTTCAGTGTCTACCTTACTGATATTAGGGTACTGCTCCCCTGTTTGGTCTATGGTTTCAAGATTGAATCCCAATACGAGCTGGAAATCTGGGAGCTATTTCTCCCCTGTTTGGTCTATGGTTTGAAGATTGAATCCCAATAAAACATGCTGGAAATCTGGGAGCTATTTCCAAGCAAAACATGGCAAGAGCAATATCAGAAAGGCTTAAAATAGTATTGACATATATTCAATTTGTTTAAATGTTTATTGAATAATATAACCCCAAGTGGGTCACTAAAACTTACCTGACAAGAGGCATAGGGATATCACGCTGCACTCTATACACTCTTGTCCAAGGAGGCACCAATGCCAATATACGAGCTATGAGATCCACTAAGGTATTTGGAGGATAGCTCTTGTAACGACCAGTCTTCCATAATTCATACAACCCTGTGCCTCGAATCACTAGAGTTGGGTAGATTTTAAGTCCATCAGCACGGAAGGCTGGATTTTCAAAGAACTCCTAAGGAAACAAACATGTTGTGATTAAAAGTAAGAAGCAAAATCAAAATGCTTAATTCAATTAATCTTATTCCAAAGAACACTGGGTACTGTTAGTTCACAATTGCCTAAACAGTACTGAAGTAGCCACAATGGAAAATTTGAACAGGCATTCCCAGAAAGAGGAGATGATTATTACAGCAATTTGTCTATTTTGTATTGCAAAATATAACCTCAGTATGGAAGGAGCAAAAAAAGAGACCCGTGCTCAATGCTATGTTGATATCCATGCCAAAACTGGCTGTTAGATATGGCCATTATGAGCACACAATCTCTCCACAAGAATCCAAAGGGCTTATCGCAACTTGACATCCAAAGGGAAGTTATTCAAGTGTATCTAACAGGTTATGGTGACCCACAAATATCGCTTAGAAGAGCAAATGTTGTACGAAATGCACTCCCAGACTTGGTATTAGGCCCATCGGATATCTTTGGTCATCAGACCCAAGTACTTGGGTGTGTTTCAAATTTGTCTGATGATCTGGGGTGACTGCAATGTGTGTAGCTGTAATAATTAGGGTTAGGATGGGGTAGGTGCCATGGGACTTGAAATAAGGCACTAATCTGGCATTTGCCTAGAGGGAGTATGGCAAAACCCACACTCAGGATAGCTGCTGTTAGCGCCGGTGTTTGAACTTCTGATTTACGGACTTGCTGCAGCTCCCCATCGCGGTCGTGATGAGCGATTTAACGTGCACTGGATCGATCACTTTGTTGCATACTCTAGTTGTGAAGAGTGTATGTAATTCATTTGGCAGAACAAAGTGTGAAATGTAATGTAGGCATGTGAGTGGCATGTTTTGCACATTTGGTGAGCTGTATCCAGAAGTTGAAACCACATTAACATGCTTTTGTATCTTTGTAGTATGGTAGTAGTGGAAGTGCACAGTGATACCATGTGCCATCAGCTAATATTTTCTTCTTCCGAACATTTGTGATATTTCCTTCATACTAAACTTCTGACACCAATCTCTGTAAATAAAATAAGCTTTCTGTCTGAACATTTAGTAGTTTTGGCTAAAACTTTGAATTGATCCTGGATGAGGTGAATAATGACCAAATCCTATACCCTCAGTTGAATTTTTGTCAGTTTGTTATGGATTGGTATCAAAACTGCTGGAGCAAATGGCATGAACATTTGTATGTAAATTTGTATGTAAGTAGAAGGCTCCCCCAAAATTGAACTTCAGTTCAGGTGAGGGGATTAATCGGAAGCCCCAATCCCAACACTAAAGCAATTGCACACTATGTACACGGCAATGCCAGGTGTTCAGCTTGGTGATTATTCATTTGCTGATCTCAGAATATCACGAGGTGACATGTCCTGACATGGATGTCACAACGCAGTTCTAAATCAGTCCAGGGAAGTAAGACATTTGTATAATCTCTTATCACTTCTTCTCCTCACCGATGAACTGGCTTTGATGGGACGGGCTCATGACTCTTGCCGTCTGTCAGCATATTTTGACATGCAAAGGTGAGCTAGATGTGATAAAACAATAATACAGTGCATGCATCCCAATAATTTTTTCCTTTGGCCAGCTGGCATGTGTTAGCAGTAAAGGGTTGGTCTTGAAACTGAACTCGAGCTCAGCTACCAGTTCGAATCCAGCCACGGGAATGGATGTGTACCAGTTGTCTTTAATTGTAAGCCCATTCAATTTCTATAATATAATATATACATATGAAGAGCCATGGTCTACCCAAAA
Organism: Meconema thalassinum; assembly: GCA_946902985.2. Taxonomy (NCBI): domain Eukaryota; kingdom Metazoa; phylum Arthropoda; class Insecta; order Orthoptera; family Tettigoniidae; genus Meconema; species Meconema thalassinum. The sequence continues at coordinate 410,298,390 of OX336392.1, forward strand.
AATCCTTATTGACGAAGTTTAATAAATTAGGAAAATCATATATATTATTTCTCTAGTATAGATCCCTCCTGCGGCGCTCACAAGCAAACGATCGTGACAAATGAGCATTCAAATAAATGAGAATAGACATTAGCAGTGACGAATTGCACTCTAATTTCATAAATATCTATAATTTCTTTAAAAAAATGTACAAAGTGTGCGATTTTGCAGATACTATTGCTGTAGGAAAATACGCTCCATAATTGCTGTCCACTTCACATTTTGGCAGCTGTGTCATTTTAACATTCTGAGGTCTTTCCTTTATCATTTTGCATGGATTTCAGAAACAGTAAATCAAAGGAGTGAATACTCAAATCGTATATTTTCATAAATATCGAATAACCGGTGAGTGTTATGTTGATCCAATTTCCAGTGATTGCCTTCTAAAGTTAGGGAACGTAGGACTTGGAAACTGAAATGTAAATGGTGTTCTATAATCATTTGGTTGAAATAAATACATAACAACCTTTCTCCTTAATTCTCTCATTATAAACCTATTGGGTCAAGTGTGGTTTATGAACATGCAAGATTTCTTGCACAGGTCCGCTAGTGATACCTTAAGTCAATAAAATTATTATTCTTAAAATACAATGTGCGGGTTTCGGTCACATTAGGACCTTTGTCAGCAAAAAGTAATTAATACAAAATGAAGTTGCAAGTCTGATACTAAAATTTACAGAAAAGGCCGATTTCAAAACTATTTCTAAAAATATTAACTACCAGTATCTAAATTGTTAAAACTATACTAAAAGACTAAAAAACCAGATCTGTTACAATTTTTGATTAGCCTAATGTGGAAAGATATATCTCTTGAAAAAACAGCTCAATGTGGAAATGATGCATTGAAAATTCAACCGTATTTACAAATATCTGCAGTTTACTTTTTGCTGACGATGGTCATAATGTGACCGAAACCGATACATTGTATTTTAAGAATAATAATTTTAATGACTTAAGGCATTATTTTCCTAATTTATTAATATTTGCATTACAATCAACTTTCCTCATCATACCAAGACACATAATGCAAGAAATAAGGCAGTCAACAAACATCTCTCAAAAGATTTTTTTAGACTTTACTTTTATTTCTCTTATCAGCTGTTTAATGTTTATTATTTTCTTTCCAAGTGATCTTCCTTTCAGTACCGTACCTAATCGTATGTAGAACGATGTATTGGGTGCAAATTACGAAATTACAGAGGTGTTGGCCAAACAAGGTCTGACAGTCTAGTTAACCCATCACCAGTCTCCTAAATGCTATCTCTTGTTACCCTCACAACACAAACCCGTCAATGATGGGTATGACGAGCTAGTAATACATAAAAAACAAAATATTATTTCTAGATGCTTGCAGATTTAACTGACATTTGGAACTCAACAACTACCAAATGAGTTTCACTGTTTAATGTTTATCTGAACGCACAAGCCCTTTATCTTTTCACCACTTATGTACAGGAAATGCCTTCAGTACGGTTACACTAAAGAGTAAAAAATAAAATAAAATATGTCACACAAGGGAACCATGATGTAGCATATGTTCACTGGGCCATGACCAAATGAGTGAAACTCAGCTTTTCAAAATGTAAACCACTGTGGTGGCAGGATCACCCAGAGCATCAGAGGCAGGTAAAAATTAAACAAATAAAAGAACATTATAAAAAATTGCATAGAAAACAAAACCCAAGAGATTGTGAAAGGAAGCTGGATAAAATTAATTTTTAAATCTGCTTGTGGTACTGCAATCTACAACTTCCATCCAAGAAAAGGGAACAAAGGAAAAGGAAATTTACTTATATAGTAAAAAAGCTAGATACTAGATTCCATTACGGATTTTTCCTCAAATTCCCCACGAGTTGCATTGTTAACAGTTAAAGTGGAAAACAAGATATACACATTTATAAATGTTCATGCACCAACAAATGACAAAACTAGAACTGATACTGAGGGGACGGATCAATTTTGGGATGAACTTGACCAATTGGTAATGAATATACCTGATGCTAATATTCAAATTTTACTTGGAGATTTCAATGCAAAGATTGGACGTGAGAGGAAATTTCGTCTAGGGGCGATGGCCAGCACATAACTTGACAAACAAGAATTTTGAACGGTTAATTGAATTTTGTATTAACCATGGTCTAATTATGGAGACAACAAGGTTCAAGAGGAGACCACATAAATTAATGACTTGGAAATGTCCTAATATTAAGTTAGGAGAGTTTCAGATAGATCATGTGGCCATGGATCGGAAATTTCGCAAAGAAATTTATAATGTAAAAGTCCTTCGTGGTGTTGATGTTGATTCGGATCATTACATTTCCAAGATTAAAATCAAATTAACTCCTAAAAGGAAAAATAAACCTCAAAAATTCAATAGCAAAAGATTGTATGATCCTAGTTCAGTTATCAATAATCCAGTATATTTTGAGCAATCCATCACGCTTGTAAGTGACAACTTGGGGACCACTGTTAACAAATTAAAAGCCGTAGCGGAAGACGTTGCTCCCACTAAAAAAACGAAAGAAACATGCATGGTGGAATGAGGATTGTGATATAGCAATTCTACGCCGGCATTCAGCTTGGTTGAAGGACCAACAACAAAAAACTGAAAGTTCTAGGGAAGAATTAATCAATGCTAGAAGGTTAACGGCCAAAGAAATCAGGAGGGTTAAAAGAGAATATCAGAAGGAAACATTAAAATCTATTGATGAAGCATTCAATCGCCATAAAACAAGAGACTATTATAGGATATTTAAACAATACCAATCAAAATTTACTCCCCCTACTCTTTTGATGAAGGATACGAACGGGCAGGTGGCCCATAATGATTATGACAATGCAATAATTTTGGCCGATTCATCATCTTGTACAGTTTCCAGCCCCAGGCTGGGTCTGTTTGGAACACAAGCCTCGCCACTTAGTCCTTTCTTCCCACCACCTCTCCGCTGTCACTCTGGTCCAGTCCTCGCCTCTCTTCTTGACACATTCCTCCACTCCTTTCAGCCATCGATCTCTTGGTCTTCCCCTTGGTCGTTTCTTCTGCATCTGCATCTCATGTATCCTCTTGGGAATCTTCTTCTCATCCATTCTCTTTAAGTGTCCATACCACCTCAGTCTTGATGTCTCAATCCTACCTTGCAAGGGCTCCTCTTTCACCATTTCCCTGACCTTTTCATTCCTCACCCTGTCTCTTCTTGTTACTCCGATCCTACTTCGCAGGAACTTCATTTCACCTGCCTGTATTCTGCTTATGTCTCTTTTCTTCATTGTCCACGTTTCTGAAGCATAGGTCAGTATCGGGATATAGTAGCTTCTGTATAACACTTCCTTGCTTTTTTGTGGGACATCTTTATTCCACACTAAGCTCCTAATGCTTCTCAGAAATGCTTCTGCCTGTCTGCCACGTTCCATAATCTCTTTGTCATTTCTCCCATTTTCCTCCACTATACTTCCCAAGTACTTGAGACTTTCCACCTTCTTCAGCTGTCCACCTCCAAGTGCTATCCCACTCATTGGTCTGTCCTTTTTCCTGGTCGTTAACAGGATCTCACATTTACTGATGTTGAACTTCCATCCGTACTCTCCCACTGTTTCTTCTCAAGCCTTCAGTTGCTCCTGAATTTCCTCCTCCCTGTTTCCCCAGACCATGAGATCATCTGCAAACACCATTGCTTTCATCTTAACTTCTCCTATCTTTCCTGCTAACCGTGTCATTACCTCGTCCATAACCACAATAAAGAGAAGGGGTGACAGTGCACTACCCTGTTTCAGGCCACTCATTTGTCTGAACCAGTCTGTTCTTTCCTCTCCAACTTTCACACAACTCACACTTCCACAATACATCTCCTTCACTCTGCCTACAGTCCCTTTTTCCACTCCCATGTTTTCCATTGCTTTCCAAACCTTCTCCCTACACACACTATCATAGGCCTTTTCGATGTCCAGGAAGGCCATCAGCAGATCCTCTCCAAATTCGTAGTGGTGTTCCTGGAGCTGTCTCACTGAAAATATGAGATCCACTGTTGATCTCCCAGGTCTGAAACCATACTGCTCCTCTCTCAATTTTCTCTCCACTTTGGCTCGTATTCTACTTTCTAATATCTTTTCATATATCTTGGCACAGTGAGGTATGAGTGTGACTCCCTTGTAATTTCTGCACTCCTTTCTGCTTCCTTTCTTCTTTCTTCCTTCCTTCCTTTTGGCAGATTACTTCATAAAATTACTTAATAGTGATGAACCTGAAGATTCTTTTGAATTCGATCCCTATCCTAGAAATAAAACACCCCTGGAAAAGATCATACCGCCGGTTTACAATGAAGTGCGTACAGCGATTGATTCACTTAAGAATTTTAAAGCGGCAGGAGAGAATAAAGTAGTAGCATAACATTTGAAGAATGCTAATGTACAGACTATTCATAACCTACATAAACATCTTATTGACATTTGGAATACAGAAAAATTGCCTGAAGAGTGGAATATTGCAATTATACACCCCATACACAAAAAGGGCGATAGATCAGATCCTAGCAATTATCGAGGGATATCGTTGCTGGATGTCACGTATAAGATTTTTCCAAAGATTTTATATTCCAGAATTCACGAACAACTTGATAATGAACTTGGTGAATATCAGGGTGGTTTCCGTCCAGGACGAAGCTGTCCAGATCAAATTATCAGTCTCAAATGGATTATAAAACATCGCATCAAGATATAAATACTCTCTCACAATGGTTCCAGGCCAATAAATTAACAATGAACCTACAGAAGACCAATTACATGGTAATTTCAAAGCAAAGCATGAAAGAAATCACACATGACAAAATATATATAAATAATATTGAAATAAAAGAGGTTAATCAGGCAAAGTATTTAGGTCTAATCATCGACAAACACCTGACCTGGATTGAACACGTTGAACGAATTGCTAAGAAACTCTCACCTATAGTAGGGATCCTAAGGAAACTTCGGTATCTTATTCCCCTAAACCTTGTAAAACAAATATACTATTCACTTGTACATAGCAAGCTCCAATATTTAAATGTTATTTGGGCTCACTGCAGGAAATCCACACTGAATGATTTAATGACTATTCAGAATAGGGCTATTAGAAACATATTTAACCTTCCTTACTGCACTCCAGTAAAAGATCTGTACATCAGAAGTAAAATTCTACCCCTCAGCATAAGTGCAGATCTCCGAGCAGCTATGCTAATATACAAAATTAAACACAACACAATACTCTATAGCTCTCCCTACATCTTGAACTCGGACAATCATTCTTATGGAACTAGGCATGCGAAGGACGTAGCCTTATATATCATTCACTGTTCTAAATACGGTAGAAATAGTTTCAAGTTCTCTGCATCACAGTCATATAATAAACTTCCCGATGATGTAAAAAGTGCACCAGCTTTGTCAGTATTTAAGAGGAAAACTACGAAAGTATTGTGGGAAAAATTCGATGCATCGTAATACATCAAATAAGCTTAAAAATCCTGTGCTTATCATTTTAAGAGACCTTGGTCTAAACAATCTTAGATATAGTATCAACTTTACTAATAGGCCTATGCCCTTATTCATCAATTTGTGTTACCTTCAGAATTTTCTTCCTGGTGTGTAAACACACATATTACTGTACAATTCCTCTGTACGAGCCTATGGCTCTTTGGAATTAATTGAATAAATATCATTCAAGTGAAAAAAAAAAAAACAGGATTAGGAGCAAAGATTTAGTGATCACATTCGTTGATTTTCAAAAAGCTTATGATAGTATCCATCGCAAATCTCCATTGAATGTCCTTACTGAATTTGGTTTACATCGAAAACTTGTTAACCTTATTGCGGTCACTCTTAAGAATACTAAATCTATAGTTAGGTTTAGAAGTGAAACCTCTGAGTCATTTGAAATCCATACTGGTCTTCGGCAGGGAGATGGAATATCTCCATTGTTGTTTAATTGTGTGCTGGAAAAAGTTATGCGTCAATGGAATAAGGTTTGTCCACCGAATGTTAAGATTGGAAAAAATGCTCGACTAAATTGTCTCGCCTTTGCAGATGATCTAGCATTATTAGCAACTAGTATCGAAGAAGCTAAATTTCAGGTAGAGGAATTGGAACGATTAGCAGCAAAGATTGGGTTGAAAATTTCCTTTGAGAAAACAGAAATTATGCCATCTTTTCAAGTTGACACACCACATATAGTACTGCATAATGCCCAGAAAATAAGGATTGTGAAAAAATTTAAATATCTTGGTGAGATCATCACTTGGAATGCCAATGAGAGAGCATCAATAGATAGTAGGACACTAAAATTGTGACGAGCATAACAGATTACCTGGCCAACATATAAGGAACAGTCTCTTTCGATTAATGCTAAACTTCGACATTATTTCTCCGTCGTTAAGCCAGAAGCAACATATGCAAGTGAAACTTTATTTAAACTAAACACCCGATCAACAACTGACAAACTACAGAAGATTGATAGACGGATTCTTCGGACAATACTCAATAAAAACACCAGGTTGAGGGCCAGTGGAGACTTTTGCCCAATTCAATACTTTACAAGGAAAATGAATCTATCATAGACACGATGCGAAAACGAAGGATTGCGTTTTTTGGACACATATCCCGCTTGCCAAATACTAGACTCTTGAAACAACTTGTTGACTTCTTTTGGAATAGTAAAACAAAAATCACATGGTTTAAAGAAATACAAATGGATTTAGAGGAATTGAAAATTACTAAGCATCAAATTGAACATAGAGAGGAGAAACGGCTTCTGAATAACAAATACACTCGGTTAACATTCAAAATTTCACAGCGTAAGCAATATGTTATATCTGCCGAAGAACGGGCTGCAAGATCTTCCAGAATAAAGAAGTATTGGGAAAGGAAAAAATCATCAAGAATTAAGAACTGAACTTACTGTAGTATTTGAAGACATTGTATATAAGGTTTGATTTTTGGTGCTCCAAGATACAGTGTAAATAAATAAAAAGCTGTTCTTATCCTGTTGTCAAACCAGGCTATGATAATGCAGCATATTTAAAAATTAAATGTTCCACAAAGCAAAAAGGGATCAAGTGGATTTAAAACCTGATTTCCACAGTGGAAACAAATCCCATAAAACTTTCAAAAGAAATTACTCTTTTGCTGGAAGAATCCCCATCAGAAAAATTGACAATTGAACTGACTTGGATGGACCAAACGGGTCAAAATGTTCAGTGGCATCACATGCACTTTTAAATTAGTGATGAAGGTTTGAAAATCCTAAGAGAGATGCGCTTGCTTCAATGGAACTGTGAAAGTACAATATTCTCAAAAGGAGACGGATGAAATTAACTCACGACCTACACCCACAAATTGTATCATTTTTGAAACTTAAGTAAACGAGATGGTGAGAGCAGCAGGAGAGGTGGGGATACAGTGGCTGTACCGAGTGATGAGGACAGCATGGAAGGAAAGGAAGACCCCAGAGGACTGGAAAAAAGGAATCATTGTCCCGATCTTCAAGAATGGTAGTAGAACAGATTGCAGAAACTATCGGGGAATAACACTGATGAGTCATTGTGCAAAGATCTTCGAGAAAGTTTTGGAAAAGAGAATTAGGACAAGGATAGAAGGAGGGATGAGGGAAGAACAACATGGCTTCAGAGCAGGAAGGTCCACAGTGGATTTGATTTTTGCTGTAAGGCAGTTACAAGAACAGCACTATGAGTATGGAACAGATCTACTGATGGCCTTCCTGGACATTGAGAAAGCATATGACAGTGTATGCAGAAACAAAGTATGGAAGTCCCTGGAGGATAGAGGAGTAGAGAAATGGACTATAAAGAGGATAAAGGAGATGTACAAGGGAAGCGTGAGCTGTGTGAAAGTGGGAGGAGAGAGATCTGACTGGTTGGAACAAAGAAACGGCCTGAAACAAGGAAGTGCACTGTCACCGTTACTTTTCATTGTGGTGATGGATGACATAATGACCAGAGTGGCACAAGTAATTGGGGACGGAAAGATGAAAGCAATGGTGTTTGCAGATGATTTGATGATTTGGGGAAACAAGGAGGAGGAGGTACAGGAACAGTTGGACGTGTGGGAAGGAATAATACAAGGATATGGGATGAAATTTAGCATAAATAAGAGTGAGATGGTGATCACAACAAGGAAGAAGGAAAGAACCACAACGGGAATAACAATTGGTGGGGAACAGCTGAAGAAAGTGGAGAGTTTCAAGTATCTGGGAAGCCTGATACAAGATAATGGAAGAAACGATAGAGAAATAAATGAGCGGGGGAGGCAGGCAGAAGCATTTCGGAGGAGTGTGAGAAGCATGTTATGGAGCAAGGATGTCCCTCAGAACAGCAAAAAAGATCATATATCGGACGTACTATGTCCCTATCCTGACGTATGCCTCGGAGACCTGGGTTATGAAAGGAAGGGAGAAGAGCAAAATACAGGCCAGTGAGATGAGGTTCTTGAGAAGCAGTATTGGAGCTACAAAGATGGACAGAATAAGAAATGAGAGGACCAGAGAATTAATGAAGGAGGAACCATTACAGGATGGTATAGAGAAATCTAGACTTAGATGGTATGGACATGTAAAACGAATGGAGGAGAAGAGGATACCCAGGAGAGTACATGAGACGAAGTGGGAAGGAAAGAGACCGAGGGGAAGACCGAGAGACAGGTGGCTGAAGGGGGTGGAAGAAAGCGTGAAGAAGAGAGGAGAAGACTGGACAAGGGTGGAGGCTGAGAGATGGTGGGAAGACAGAAGACGTTGGAGAGGCTTGTGTTCCAAACAGACCCGGCCAGTGGCTGGAAACTGTGCAAGATGATGATGATGAAGTAAACGACATCATTTCAATACTTAGTCTAGCCACAAATACTGTCAAAAACCTTTGACTTTGACTATAATACCCTTGGGCCGATGGTTAGTCCTGACTAGTGTGTGTTTGACAGTGAAAGCGAAAGAGTGAATCTTTGCACATGGTTGGAAAGTCATCAACTGAGATTTCCCAAACCCTGAAACAGTTGAAAATCAACAAGAGGTTTGTCTACAGGCAGTGTAAAAGATCTCAGGAGGGTTGGCCATCCTCACAGTGCATGAACAGCGGTAGCTGTTAAATCATTACCATTCTCCAGAAAGAGAGAGATGTCATATTAAGCATTTAATGTTGCTGCAATATAGGGGAATGGATACAGAAATCTACACATAAGATGAAGGAAAATAGAAAGTGGATGCTTATTTAAGACTGGCAAACATTTATTCAATTTCTGCCATGAGAGAGTAATATAAATTAGAATAGTACATGTAGCAAGTATTCCCACTTACCATGAACTGCTCAATGTCTCTTTCCAAGTCAACATTGGGTAAATCTGGCATCATGTGGGCAACCACCTTAAAACCAGAATCTTTAGACTGATGAAAGCTTTCACACACAGCTTTAACAGTATGACCTCTGTTAGTGTCACGTGCTACATCCTCATACACCGACTGTACACCTATTTCTAGGCGAGTGCATCCATATCGGAGCATATCAGATAAGTGTCTCTTCAAACAATAATCAGGTCGAGTTTCAATTGTGATTCCAATGCACTTAGTCCCACTCTTCTCAGAAAATCTAAAGTAAAATGCATACAATTAAATCTCTAACAAACAAATAACCTATCACATTTTCTGAAAGTTTGAAGGGGAGAAAGTTCATAATGAATAAATGTTAAGTGTGAGTACACATATTCATAGATGGGAGAGAGTTTTAATACTTACTTCACAGCCTCATCCACACTACTGCTGCAATTACCAGACAGAGCATCATGCAAATTGCGGATAAAAAAATCTCGGTAATCTTCAGGCAGGCACATGAAAGTTCCGCCCATTACAATGAACTCCACTTTGTCGACACTGTGGCCAAGCTGCTTTAACTGTAATTACAAATATATGCAGTTTACTTATGAGATTTAAATACCATAAATTAATTGCAATCGAAGAAGCTTGTAGTTTAACGTGACCGTTAATCTCGCGATCATGAGCCACGGGACCTCCTCTTTACGTGGAATCCGAACCACAGGACATGGCATTTCACTTAATTAATTGCAATCGAAATAATATTTTTGTACGTTCTGTGGTCATTACAATTAATAACCCCTCTTTATGCCAAGCCATTTTGAGAAATACTGTACTGTACTTGTTTAACAGTTCCAAGCTGCAGTCCTTGATTGTGCAGAGTACTACAAAAATATTTTGAAATATAGAGGTATTATTATTGTTCCATATTACCTACAATACTTGACATTTTAATAATAAATGCTTACAAAATGAAACTTGATGCCATTTTTCTCTAAACATCTTTAAATCTAAAATGTTCCAATCGTTTCATGGATATCACCACAAGCTATGTGCGATGACACATTACCATGAAGTAGGAAAGGAGTGTGTACTTAGTGTGGTGAAGGATGTGAACGCTATCACATCAACCGATGCAAAAATAGGACAAAATCAGTTTTCGAGTACAGCAAAGATCTATAGACTAAAGAACCAACATGAATTGTATTTTGGCCATTCGGCTGCAATTAAATTTATAAATTTAAATCTTTATCCTGTTAACGACCAGGAAAAGAGACAGACCAATGAGTGGGATAACACTTGGAGGTGGACAGCTGAAGAAGGTGGGAAGTCTCAAGTACTTGGGAAGTATAGTGGAGGAAAATGGGAGAAATGACAAAGAGATTATGGAACGTGACAGACAGGCAGAAGCATTTGGAGCTTAGTGTGGAATAAAGATGTCCCACGAAAAAGCAAAGAAGTGTTATACAGAAGCTACTATATCCCGATACTGACCTATGCATCAGAAACGTGGATAATGAAGAAAAGAGACATAAGCAGAATACAGGCAACTGAAATGAAGTTCCTACGAAGTAGGATCGGAGTAACAAGAAGAGATAGGGTGAGGAATGAAAAGGTCAGGGAAATAGTGAAAGAGGAGCCCTTGCAGGGTAGGATTGAGACATCAAGACTTAGGTGGTATGGACACTTGGAAAGAGAGTGGAAGAGAAGAAGATTCCCAAGAGGATACATGAGATGCAGATGCAGAAGAAACGACCAAGGGGAAGACCAAGAGATAGATGGCTGAAAGGAGTGGAGGAATGTGTCAAGAAGAGAGGCGAGGACTGGACCAGAGTGACAGCGAAGAGGGGGTGGGAAGAAAGGACTGAGTGGCGAGGCTTATGTTCCAAACAGACCCAGCCTGGGGCTGGAAACTGTACAAGATGATGATGATGAAATCTTTATTTCTTTTAAATAGATCTTTTAAGTCAGGCCAAATTTCAAGGAAGTATATAACATATGCATAAATGTAAGAACATGTGTGAAATATACATTCAGTTCTTACCCAAGATAATCTAAATTTGATAAAATGAATTACAAATACCCAGAAGAGTTATGAACAATCTTTTCCACACTTACATTTGAGAAGCAACCACAGAAGCCACAACCATTTTTAGCCTACTTTCGATTTTTGCAAAAAATGAAAGTAGACTTATGAGATCAACACAGGGCGAAAAAAGTGTGTCTGTCTGTGTGTGTGTATGTGTGTGCATGAGTCTGTGTGTGTGTGAGTCTGTGTGTGTGTGTGTGTGTGAGTCTGTGTACTCTGAATGTCTGTTCCCCCCTATCAATTCGAACACGGTGAATGCGAATTGAACGAAATTTGGTACAAAGGTAGCACTAGCAAAGGACACCTCAGTGTCATGTTTTATATCGCTGCCATCTTGACGGAAACGTAATGGCGGCCACACAAATGTTCAAAGCTTAAAACAAATTACGACTAACCTAATCATCCGATCTCTACCAAATTTTGCAACAACATACCTTTATGGGGGGAGCATCCTTTGACCAAACCAATAGGTCATCAGCGTAATAGTTTGCGGATGGCGGCCATCTTTGTGTGAAAATCGATTCCCCCTATTAATTCGAACACGGTGCAACCGAATGGAATGAAATTTGGTACAGAGGTAGTACTAACAAAAGGCACCTCAGTGTCATGTTTTATATCGCTGCCATCTTGACGGAAACGTAATGGCGGCCACACAAATGTTCAAAGCTTAAATCAAATTACGATTAACCTAATCATCCGATCTCTACCAAATTTTGCAACAACATACCCTTATAGAGGAAGCATCCTTTGACCAATCTAATAGGTTATTAGCCTAATAGTTTGCGGATGGCGGCCATCTTTGTGTGAAAATCAATTCCCCCTATTAATTCAAACACGGTGAAACCGAATGGAACGAAATTTGGTACAGAGGTAGCACTAGCAAAGGGCATCTCAGTGTCATGTTTTATATCGCCGCCATATTGACAGACACGTAATGGCGGCCACACAAATGTTCAAAGCTAAAGTTAAATTACGACTAACATAACCATCCGATCTCTACCAAACTTTGCAACAACATACCTTTATGGAGGGAGCATCCTTTGACCAATCTAATAGGTTATTAGCCTAATAGTTTGCGGATGGTGGCCATCTTAATGTCAAAATTGATTCCCCCTATTAATTCGAACACGGTGGAACCGAATGGAACGAAATTTGGTACAGAGGTAGCACTAGCAAAGGGCACCTCAGTGTCAGGTTTTATATCGCCGCCATCTTGACTGAAACGTAATGGCGGCCACACGATAGTTCCAAGCTTAAATCAAATTACGATTAACCTAATCATCCGATCTCTACCAAATTTTGCAACAACATACCCTTATAGAGGAAGCATCCTTTGACCAATCTAATAGGTCATTCGCCTAATAGTTTGCGGATGGCGGCCATCTTTATGTCAAAATTGATTCCCCCTATTAATTCGAACACGGTGGAACCGAATGGAACGAAATTTGGTACAGAGGTAGCACTAGCAAAGGGCACCTCAGTGTCATGTTTTATATCGCCGCCATCTTGACTGAAACGTAATGGCGGCCACACGAATGTTCAAAGCTTAAATCAAATTACGATTAACCTAATCATCCGATCTCTACCAAATTTTGCAACTACATACCTTTATGGAGGGAGCATCCTTTGACCAATCTAATAGGTCATTCGCCTAATAGTTTGCGGATGGTGGCCATCTTTGTGTCAGAATCGATTCCCCCGATTAATTCAAACACGGTGAAACCGAATGGAACGAAATTTGGTACAGAGATAGCACTAGCAAAGGGCATCCCAGTGTCATGATTAATATCGCCGCCATATTGACAGAAACGTAATGGCGGCCACACAAATGTTTAAAGCTTAAATCAAATTAAGACTAACATAACCATCCGATCTCTACCAAACTTTGCAACAACATACCTTTATGGAGGGAGCATCCTTTGACCAATCTAATAGGTCATTAGCCTAATAGTTTGCGGATGGCAGCCATCTTTATGTCAAAATTGATTTCCCCTATTAATTCGAACACGGTGGAACCGAATGAACGAAATTTGGTACAGAGGTAGCACTAGCAAAGGGCACCTCAGTGTCATGTTTTATATCACCGCTATCTTGACGGAAACGTAATCGCGGCCACCCAAATGTTAAAAGCTAAAATGTAATTACGACCAACCTAATAATCTAGTCTCTACCAAATTTTGCAACACCATATCTTTATGTGGGAAACATATTCTGACCAAACTGCAAGAACATCAGCCCAATAGTTTGCAGATGGTGGCCAAGTATGTGTGCAAATCTATTCCCCCTATCAATTCAAACACGGTGAAACCGAATTGAACGAATTTTGGTACAGAGGTAGCACTAGCAAAGTGCACCTCATATTCATGTTTAATATCCCTATAGCACGTTGTATTTCAACAAGCTACTACAACCAACATTCAATCATACTCCTTGAAAAGGACAAAGAGTTATAACAATACCCATGCATTTAGGAGAAAGTAGGCTATATGTTCTTTACTGAACATAGCGGCTTCGGTGGCATAGTCGGTAGCATGCTGAGCTTCTATGCCCAAGATAGCGGGTTCAAACCCGACCGAAGTCGTCGGATTTTTTAAGAGCGTTAAAAATCCTTCAGTATGCCTTCCTTCGGAGGGGAAGTAAAGCCGGCGGTCCCATGTCATAGATTTATGGCATGCAAAAGATCCTTTCACAGACTAAACTTGTGTAAAGCAAAATTTGTTAGGTTAGATTTCGTCAGAACGCTCTATCAAAGTTCCAACGTTCGCCACTAGGTATCATTGATATCTGGTGACGAAAGTTGGAACTACTTGAAATTGAACAGAACTTGTAGCTCACCCTTTACGGTGTCCGCTGGAAGCAGATACAGACTCAGGCGAGCCGAACATGTCCTCGGACACTCCCGGCACTAAAAGCCATACGATAAATAAATAAATAAATAAATAATTTACTGAACATCTTGTTGTAATGCTGAATTTGAGTTCAAATGTGTTACCTGATTTGTGGAACATGGTTACTCTCTACAAGATGGTCACATCACCAATAAACATCAAGATGGTGGTTGTTTTAATGGGCAAAACACTTATTCTTCTGCTCCAATGATTTGGGTGATAGTGATAATTAATATGAAATGAAAACTAAGAGAAATATACAACTAATATAATACAGGGTCTTTCACTTAAAGGGGAGAGTCAAACGAGCACATGGCAACTCCCTGAGATTGGAGTCGAGAGAGCGCCCGGTATGAATCACATGTAAATAACATGCACACACAACACATAATCAAAGTAAAATCATTGTCACAGAAGATGTTGAAAATGTCCTCCACCTGCGTCTACACATTTCTGGAATCTTCTAAGGAAACTTTCATTCACACGCATTAGTTCATCTACCAGGATAGCCTTAATTTCTCTTGTGGTATTTAGTTTGAGCTCAATGTGAGGGTTTGTTGCATAAACCTTATTTTTAAATTTTCCCCATAAATAAAAATTGAAGTAATAGGCTTTAACAGTTAGCAATAACATGTTATAAACTTATAACACATGTAACTTAAAATAGGCTATAAACGAAATAACGAAGTCAACTCTACTCGTCAAATCCTGTGTCGCAACTGTCTCAGCTCCGTGTTGCAATGTGCTCGTCTGCCCTTTGGCTCGACCTTCTACCTGCGCCAGCCGCGAGGTCGGCCCCACTATAAGTGAAAGACCCTCTAGAAAGGAATAAAGAAAATAAAAGACAGGGAAAAGAAACACCCTCAACCCTCGAGGAATGAGGGACTTTGAAAGAAGAGTAAGAATAGGCAGATAAAAAAGGGTCCACCCCAAAGTCAAAGGGGGAGGGGGGGGGGGGGAACATACCCAGCTTAGGAATTCCCCAAAGTCGCCAACTTCCAAGTTCACAAGACATGAGCCCTTGAGGGTGTATTACTATCCAGGGTGATAGGGCTAGACACACCCTGCCCCCTTTAAGGGCTCTTACTGTATGCAGAAGACAAGAGTGAAAAAAAAAACAAGAAAAGGTCTGACCCCCAAGAATTTGACCGTATCAATAAAGAATAGACAAGGGGCAATTAAGGAGGAAAAATGAAGACTCCCTAGGCCTAGGATACCCTAATATCATTAAGGTCGGAAGAGAACAAGGAAAGATAAAAGAGAGGAGCCCACACAAGCCAGACTGAGTTGGGGTTCCATGGTGCCAACACATGTCCCACTAGTTACGAGACCTTGTGAAAATAAACACCAATGTGATGATGACTGCTTCAAATTATGTTTTCCTTTCAGTTCAGATTCTGCAAATTGAAGGAACCTTCATAAACACCGGATCTTAGGTAGATAGTACTGTAGTTTCATTACTTACTATACAGCTTCACTACTGCTGCAATTGCCAGACAGAGCATCACACAAGTTGTAACTGTCATTTATTATTACACCATTTTTGCCCTTATTGACAGTGTTTGAACTCGAAAATCTCACGATGACACAATTTTCACTTCTTTCCCTTCTTTCTTTTCTCTTCCCAAAATCTCTTCATCCTTTGACTGTGTTCCTGTTTCCTATGTTCTGATGTTCCCGTCATCTTCTTTTCAGGTACTATACATTTTGTATTCTTAATTTTGTTTCTGAATTCTCCTCAAGCGCCTATCATTTGCCTCGTGATCCCTGCCTAAAGTCTTCCTCTATTTCATGAAACCAATTTGTTTTCATGCTTTAACTGTTTACTACATCAAAGATCTTCTTTGAAAGTTTATTGTTGTTCATTCTCTGTATGTTCCCATAGAAAGTATATTAATAATAAACATTTATTGCAGCCAATGGTCATAGAACATAAATACATACACATAGTACATAAATACATTAATAATGAAATCGCACATAGCATCTGCCTATATGTCACTCTATTTGCTACAGAATTGTGTCAGAGTTATCAGTCTCTGATTACACCAAAGGGCATGGTAACGATCGCACTGTCTTCTGCACAGTTCACATTCGCAGGTGGCTTCGTCCGGTATGTGAAAAGTCTTTTTTCTGCAGATGCGGTGGTGGAATCCGTGAACTGCAAATCGCGTTATCGTATGGCGCAGATCGTAGTCCGCTCCTTTCCATTCTGTTGAGGTCATTGCTTTAGTAGAGTAAAACTCCAGCCATATCTCATTTCTTTTGCGCTACATTTCTTCTGTCATTTTCTAATATGCCCTTGTAGATGGAAGGAGCATTTTTTGTCTTATTTGTTCTATGAAGAAAGACTCACCGACAAGCTCATATGTTAGTCTAGATGGGGTGAATTTCGAGACACGCAGTATTCTCTTCAGGTAAGTTGATTTTATGAGTTCGATCTCCTTGAAATTTGTTTTGGTCAGGTATGTCCATATTAGTTCAATCCCATATGTCACTATGGACATTATCTTAGGAATGAAAATCTTCATGGCAGTGTCTACGGAAAGACTGCGTAAGTGCTGAATATCATTGATAGCCAATATAGCTGCTGTTGTTCTATTTCTGACGTGTTTAGTGAATGTCGTTCCAGTTGTCTGTAGAGTAATTCCAAGATATGTAAATTCCTTAGCCGTTTTAATCTGTTCCTGGGTAGGTGCAATGTACAGCTGTTCTGTGCCCATTATTCTCCCTCCCTTCCGAAATACCATATGGACTGTCTTTTGTTCATTTATCTCCAGCGTATTCTTCTCTGCCTATAATGCTAGGAGAAACATGCATTCCTGTAGGACTTCTAGGTTTGTTGAGCCTAGTGCCATGTTGTCTGCGTATGCGTAAAATGTGACCTTCTCTTTGAGATTGCCAAAACACTCTGTAACGTCTGCTGTTGCAAGATTAAACAGCAGGGGGCTCACTGGGTCACCCTGCAAAATTCCGTTTGTCTGTGGTAAAGGAGCCGAGGATAGGATGTTGTCCTTAATGATGAGTTCATTTAACTGTAATATGTTGTCTATAATGATTATCAGATCATATGTTTCATTTTGTCGATGATTATCTGGCGGTCTAAAAGGTCGAAGGCCTTCCTATAGTCAATGAATATGACGTGGAATTTTCCTCGGTGATGCCTAAGGACTTCTGTGATATCCTCCATCAGATTATTCATAACATGTAGTCTCGATCTGCCTCTCCTGAAACCATACTGTTGTTCTGGTATGTGTCAGATAGCTTCCTTTTCCAATCTGGCAGAAAGAATTTTGGAGAATACTTTGAACAAAGCATTCTCCAACGCGATTCCTCGGTACGTTTGCCTTTATACAGGATTTTGAGCGTCGCGGTCCTCCAGGTGCTAGGAACGTTGCCTATTTCCAGGCACTTGTTAAATAGTGCTGTCCATAATGTCTTAAAATATGGCAGGGCCTCCTTCAGATGCTCATTAAAGATTTCATCTGGCCCGGCAGCTTTGTGGCTTTTCAGTTCCATGACCGTGGTTGAAACCTCCTCTTCTGTAATACGTGGAAAGTTTATACTCCCCTTGAATTTCTTGCAACATTATTTTCTATCAGTTTGTCTGTTAACCAACAATTTTGACTTTTCTTCAGCTTTAATCTGTACAGAATATATAATGAGACTGAATAATAATCTTGAAAATAAGATCAGATGAAATATGCTTTTCTCAGGGTCATTCCCTTGTGTTTACTTTTCACTTCCCAGATTTTCCTGACGGTAGCAAATGTAGGAAGCTTTTATTCTTAACTTTTTGACCCACCTGTGTATTTATTGATTTTTTTCTTCTTTCCTTCCTTCATAAGTAGACACCCATCTTACAAATGGAAGATTACTGTTTCTTCATTCAGAGGCATGAGACATTTGGTCAGCAGCTGGGTGAATGAAATGGCGAGAAACGAGCAATTGTGCCCATCACCATCCTGAGAGCCTAAAGTAGTGCCTAATCAAAAGTATTCTCAAGTTGGCTAAACAAACAGCTCTCAATTTTTCCTAGAAGCTTTCCTGCTGTATCTGGCACGGCAAGAACATATCAAAAATCATCATCGCCTTTAACTCGAATCCGAGTATAAATTTTCTTTCTTCAGTCCAGTTTGTGGATGTGTTTACGGTGACTAAAGAGTCCAATCCTGGCTTGGAAGAAGCGTCCACACAAGTCACATAGTATGCTGGAGGAGGACGTGGTTGGGCTGCACGAAGTTTCCTAGCTTGACGTTTGGCCTCTTCATGTGTGCGTCGATCCCTTTCAAACGTTTTTACAGTATCCGAGATGGAACGGCGCCAGGTTGAGTGGTCTTCAGCCAGCGTATCCCAGGTTTGTGAATCAAGACCTGTCAATTTCAGGGTCTGCTTAACCCTCTTAGTGCCAAGCCATTTTCTGAAATACTTGCCAAGAATGCCAAGCCAGTTTCAAAGGTCATGCAGACTATTCGAAAAAAATCATAAATACCACATTTCCAACGATATAATTATTATTTTTGCTTTGCATTATAACCAATACCTCATTCTTTCATACATTATGTTCATAAAAGTAAATACGGCATTTAACCCTTTTTAATTGAGGTTAATCTCATAATTATTCAATTTTTTTTGAAATAATCAGTTTTGAGCCTAAATTAAGGGCACCTAAGGGTCATATTCGAAAAAAAAAACTACATTTCCAGCTGTAGAAAGTTCTTAGATTCATCTGTAAGCAGAAAAAGTCAACTAGAAGAAAACAAACTGCCCCGCAATTTTGGCGGGAACGCGCATGATTGGGGGAGCGCAAACGGAGGGCGTGAATACAAACTCAAACCTATCGCCTATCGGACTTCGAAGGAAAAAAGTAAACACCGGACAGGCAAGCTTGAAACCTCACCTTTCCAACGGTATGAAATAATCACGGACATATGCCTACAGAAATCTATAAATATAAGATAAACAGTGCGCCGATTAAATCGGCTTTGGCACTTTTGGCGCGAGCAGCGAGAGCCGATCTGATCGGCGCGTGGCACTGAGAGGGTTAAATTGGTCCTTGTAGCGCCTCTTCGGACCACCATGAGGTCTGGTGCCATAGCATAGCTCACCATATAGCATTTGACGAGGTAATCTCACATCATCCATCCATTGGATATGACCAATCCATCTAAATTGGTGACCTATTATGGATGATTCTATGCTGTTGATTAGTGCCTTTTCAAGAACAGCAATATTGGTAAAGCAGTCTTCCCATTTAATCCTCAAGATTGATCGAAGTTTCTGTAGGTGGAAACGCTAAAGCTTCCTAAGATCACGTCTGTAAAGGGTCCGCGTTTCACAGCCATGCAACAATGTAGAAATGACTACTGCTTTGTACACCATAAGCTTTGTACTCATGGACAGATCTTTATTCATGAAGATCCGGTGCGCTAATCGTCCATATGCTGCATGGGCTGCGCCAATTCTCTTATCCACATCCTGCTCACAGAAATGGTACTGCTCAGGTAAAGGGCAAATTTGAGATGGGGATATTGAACTGAGGAAGAGGTGTGCCTGGTGAAGGTTGTGCCAAGACTTCAGTTTTATTGACATTTATGGTAAGACCAAAGCGATCACATGCACTTTTGTAACAATTAACTGACTCTTGCAGCTCTTCTGGTGTGAGAGTTGGCGACGCAGCATCATCTGCATACAGCATATTACTAACATTAGTAACGTGAGTTTTCCTCAAGGAGCGGAGACAAGTTAGGTTGAATAGCCCTCCATCAAAACGATACTTGACCTCCACACCTGGGATGTTTATGGGTGAATGATTCATAAAGCATTGCAGCCAAGTACAGCACGAAAAGCGTTGGAGCCAGTACACATCCTTGTTTCAGTCCATGGGTAATAGGAAATTCTTCGGACATCTTATTCTGATGGCAAACCTGACCTGTCATGCCATCATGGAGAGCCTTGATAAGATCTACAAAACGCTGAGGGCAACAAAACCGCTTCAGCACTACCCACATGGCTGGTCTTGGAACCGAATCAAATGCCTTTTCCAAGTCATAAAAGACTAAGAAGAGTGGATTCTGTTGTTCTCTACATTTTTCTTGTAGCTGTCTCACAGAAGATCAAGTCAATTGTGCTTCTGGAAGCTCTAAATCCACATTGTGACTCTGGGAGGATCTTCTCAGAGATAACCTTGAGGCGGCTAAGTAGAACTCTTGCAAGAATCTTCCCCACAATTGATAGCAGTGATATACCATGGTAGTTGCCACAAACACTGCGATCACCCTTTTTAAAGATAGTGATGATAGTGGCATTCTTTAGGTCTCCAGGTACCTTTCTTGATTTCCATATTCTGAGGATAAGGGTGAAAATCCTTGTTTTGAGGGAATGACATCCAGCTTGAATTAGTTCCAGAGAGATGTTATCTGGACCAGGTGCCTTTCTGGGTTTCAATTGGGTGAGAGCTGCACTGAATTCATGATAAGTAGGAGGTACTGCCAACCACAGTAGTTCAGGTTGTTGCGGCACATCACAAAGGAAGTCTTCAGCAGCTGCTGATGGACGATTTAGGAGACTGGAGAAGTGCTCCTTCCAGCGTTTTAAGATTTCTTGACTATCAGTAAAGGTAGTAGAATTATCAGCGCTTTTCAGTGTGCCTGATGATGAGCGAGGTGGTCCATATATTTCCTTGAGTACTGCATAGAAGTTCCTCAAGTCTCGAGCATCCGATAGTCTCTGCAGTTCCTGAGCCTTCTGCTGCCACCAAGTATTTTTAATCTACCTTATCTGTGTCTGACATTTACCCTTGAGTTCCAGTAGTTTGTCTCTCTTTGTGTTGGAAGGCATTCCTTTTGGCATTGATGAGAGACAGAATTTCTTCATTGTAGTCATCAAACCAGTCTTGTCTTTTCTGCACTATAAAACCAATGGTTTCCTCAGCTGACTGAGTGATAATCTTCTGAAGTGTGGCCCATTCTTGCTGAATGTCATTCATTACTGGGTTTTCTGATAACTGGGTGACGATCCTGTTTCCAAAATTTTTATAGATTGATTCATCCTGAAGTTTGGATGTATTAAACTTCATTCTTCGCAAATTTTTCATGTTCCTAGGTGGTATGTGGGTCTGTCTACAGATGGCGCGAAAGCTATGTCTGGATGCAGCTCAAATTATGAAGTGGACACATTGCTGTATTCACCGGGAAGCAATAGTAGCCAAAAGACTGCCTGAACTGTTGCAGAGCACCCTTAATGAAGTGGTGGAAATAATAAACAATGTCAAAACCAGCTCCTTAAAATGCAGATTATTTGCATTGCTCTGCAAAGACATGGGTAGCGAGCATGAGCAGGTTCTCATTTATACTGAAGTGCAAGGATCTTAACGAGGTTTTTCGAGCTGAAAGATGAGGTGCGATCTCTCTTCTTTTGACGATATATGAGGATTTGATCAATGACTTTTTTTTTTAGCTTTACAGAACTGTTTACTTAGCTGACGTGTTTGACCACTCAAATGTTTTGAATTTGAGTTTGCAAGGAGACTATGTTGATATCTTCAGCGCTGACAACAAGATCAGTGCGATTGGGAAAAGTGTAATATTTGGGCAGCAAGGGTTCAAAATGGCTCACATGTCCATTTCCCCACACTAAATACGTTTCTGCAGTCATCCAACAAAGGTTTGCCTTGCAAGGTAAAAAAATATATAACCGAATATCTTCGTAGTCTGGCAACTACTTTTCGGGATTATTTTCCCGAGCCCGATGGGATAACTTCTGGATTCGAGACCCATTCAGCTGCAATTGAAAATATTCAGCTACTATCAGAGGAGGAACAAGACCAACTCGTTGAATTGACCTCAAGTGGTGAAATGAAAAGAAAGCTGGCCGACTTCTCGTGACAGCTTGAAAGGACTACATGGGAATCATCGATAAGGCAATAAAAATTGTTATTCCGTTGGCAACAACTTACTTGTGCAAACAAGGTTTTTCCACAATGTGCGTAATGAAAAGCAAATATGGAAATAGACTAGATAGGGGGCCTGATTTCAGGGTGAACATTTCGAAATTGCAACCAGACCTTTGAGAAAGAATTGTGAGAACGAATAGGTTACGTTCGCCTCATTGAATGCCGGCCCTTTTTACACATTAATACAGTTAACAAAATGATAATAAATAGGACTTGTTCCTTCTTTCTTTTCTCAACCACTGCATTGTTATTTTTATGTCTGTTTTACGACTTAGAAATGTTATATATGCAATGTGTGTTAGGTAGTCAGCCCGAAGGCTGGTTGGATCCTCAAAAAGTACCGCCATTACGTTATGTGAGTAGATACCCACAAAAACCCAAGGCAGCGCTATTTTGAGGCGTTCTAGGCAAGAAGAGGAGGATTATACAGGGTGTTTCAAAACTCGACGACAAAATTTCGGGAATGGGTTCCTCACAGTAAGATAAGAAACAAATGTTATGACAACATGGGTCTGGAAACGGATACTTTCAGATTTATTCACACGTTTGTACATTTTCACCGTATCAGCAGGTATCACAGGAAATGTTCAAAGTGACGGCCTTCCGCTCGAATACAAGCCTCCGCTCGTCGTCGCATGGAATTACGCACGCGATCAAAAATTCCTGGTGTAGTGCGTACTGCCTGACAGGTGGCCACTATGCGCTCACGTAACGTAGCTTCATCAGGAACAGGATTCGCATACACGAGCGACTTACGGTGTCCCCACAGGTAGAAGTCCAGGGGGTTCAAGTCCGGAGAGCGTGGTGGCCACGCAATCGGTCCTCCTCGACCTATCCAGCGCCCAGGGAAATGGGTATTCAGGTACCTGCGGGCCAACAAACTGAAATGTGTGGGAGCACCATCATGCATGAGAAACATTGCTTGACGGACAGCAAGTGGCAGGTCGTCCAAGTACTCAGGCAATTGTGTCCGCAAGAAATCCGTGTAGTTCTGTCCAGTAAGCCTACGCGGAAGAACGTACGGTCCCAACAAGGAATCACCAACAATGCCTGCCCAGATGTTAATGCCGAACCTCTGTTGATGAGAAGATGGGATGATCGCATGCGGATTTGCATCACTCCACCTGTGCTGATTATGGAAATTCTGTATTCCGTCTATTGTGAAGGTCGCTTCATCTGTGAACAACACATACGCAGCGAAGTTCGGCGTCACGCCGCACTGTTGTAGGTACCACCGGCAGAACGTTGCTCTTGCCGGAAAATCCGCAGGCGACAAGGCTTGTACACGCTGCAGATGATACGGATACAACAGGTTTCCTCGTAGCAGTCTCCAGATAGTCGTGTGTGGCCTATTCCGCTGCAAGCCTAACCGCCGAGTGCTGACTTCAGGACGTTCAGACACAGCGTTGAGGACGGCTTCCTCCTCCTCAACTGTTGTACTGCTTGACCGTCCCCCGGTTCCTGGTGGACATGCGAAACTCCCGTGTTCACAGAGGCGGCGATGGTTGGATTCAAATGTCTTTCGGTCCGGCAGTCTGCGCCTGGGGTATCGTTCCCGATACAAGCGACGTGCCTTCGAAGCATTCCCATCCGCCAAACCATACATGTAATGCATGCTCGCAAGCTCTGTGTTCGTGTACATGCGCATGTCAGAGCGGCCTGCAAACCACAAATAACAGTACAGTACTGTACAATGACTGTTAACCACGGACAACTTACATACGGCTACTTCAATGACCTTCACGTACTTACCTCCGTTACGTACGAACGCAGACGGAAAACCACAATCCAAATCACAGATGCCAGACGTGTTAAACAGACCGAAACTCACACTTCACTTCACTACATTAATCACTAATCACAGATAACAGACGTGTTCTCGGCAACGGCTAAACCGTAAGACGATCCCATATCATGTATGAGTGCTAAGGTCTTTAATACGACGCACATCACTTCCATTCACAACATGCCTACATGTACCATTTGTAACCGGTTTCGCGATTTCTTTTACACCAAACAGGACATGATCGAGTACCACACCAGATGATTTGGTACGCTCTCCGAGATCATCAAGTTCCAGAAATGTATATAAACTGGATAAAAATGCTGTACAACAACACCAAAAGCCACGTGCGATGCCCTGCAGGACTGACTGACAGCTTCCCTGTGACAGTTGGGGTTCATCAAGGCTCAGCTCTGTCTCCCCTGCTCTTTGTTATCGTCATGAATTCCATAACGCGAGACCTGCAGAAGTGCGTCCCATGGACATTGCTATACGCTGATGATGTGATGATTGCGACAGACTCCAGGATGGATCTTGAAACCCAAGTGCAGACATGGCATGATCGTCTGCAAGGATTTGGTCTTCGTTTGAACATCCACAAGACTGAATACCTCGAAACGATTCCATCCCCTGGAACTATAGGTATTAATGGAGCTCCTCTTACCAAGGTAAATACATTCCGATACCTAGGCTCACGATTGAATGGCGACAGCTCTGTGAATGAAGATGTGCGAGCACGAATCAATGCGACTTGGATGCGATTCAGAGATGTCACCGGTGTTCTTTGTGATAAGAAGATGCCTATCCGCTTAAAATCAAAGATATACCGCACAATGGTGAGACCAGTTGCATTATATGGTACAGAGTGTCGGCCAGCACCTAAAAGTGCTGAGCACTCACTTCATGTCATGGAAATGCGGATGCTGCGAAGATCATTAGACATATCTCTGCTCGACCATATCCCCAACACAACGATTCGACATACAGCTGGCGTGGCTCCAATCAATGAGAAAATGCAGGAATGGAGACTCCGTTGGTATGGGCACGTTGTCCATGCACCTCAAAGTTCAGTCATCGGCTCGGCCTACCATCTAACGGTCGACGGCCAGAGACAGCGTGGGAGACCAAAATTGCGGTGGCTCGACACCATTAACGCCGATTTACGATCAAGAAACTTGAAATCACGCGAAGCATTAGATCGCAAGAAATGGCGTGCATTGATCCGAAAAGTGGACCCCGTTCCTACGGGATAACGCTAAGAAGAAGAAGAAGAAGGACATGTAATGTACATTTATGTACTAACATTCATTCATTCCTGCCAAGGGGAATAACTCCGGAAGTATCAGTTTCCAGACCCATGTTGTCATAACATTTGTTTCTTATCTTACTGTGAGGAACCCATTCCCGAAATTTTGCCGTCGAGTTTTGAAACACCCTGTATAAATAAATATTAACATACAAATAATACAGCACTACTCCAAGGCAGAGGTTCCTATTAGAAATTAAAATATTTTAAGTCTTTTAAGATTTTGGCTTACATTACGATAGGGGGTCCGAGAAAAATTCCTAATGGGAACCCCTGTTCTAGGCTATAAGACTATAATTCTGAAAACTTTGAAATAATTGTATCATACTCAGTCCATTTTTTCCCCGTCAGATATGTTTTTTTAAATATATATGTGGTAAAGTGCTGGGACAATTGCAACTTCCTAGGTTTCCTTTTTTTCCTTCCACTTCCCATAATTCACCTTACTCAGAGAAGAGCATAGTTCTATAGTAGACAGTAATGCACATTAGTGTTGACTGGCCACCACATTTGTATCCAGTATTGACACATGTGATGCTCTATATAGTGCAGAAACTTGGTCGATTGCAAAAGCCTAAGAGAGAAAGATGGAAATTGCAGAAATGAGAATGTTAAGGTGGTTGATTGGAGTGGCAAGAAAAAGGATAGAATAAGGAATGATTACATCACAGGAGCAGTGAAAGTGGGACCCATAGGAAAGAAGGTTCAAGAGAGTAAGCTCCGATGTTATGGGCATGTGCTGAGAAGAGAGGAGGAATACATGGGGAAAAGAGTTGGAAATCTGGAAATTGAGGGGCAAGGAGGAGAGGAAGACCAAAAATGAGATGGAAAGACGAGGTTGCAGGGGACCTCAGAGAAAAAGTTGGAAGAGGGAGGAAGCATGGGACAGACATTACGGAAGAGAAGAATCCAGCAAAGTAACGCTGACCCTACGTGATGTGGTAAAAGGCGGAAATGAAGAAGACGAAGATGAATCACATATACCAGTATAATTGTTTCTGCTCCGCTAGTCTTGGCACTAATTAAAATTATAAAACAGGGATGAGGACATCCAGGAGGTTGATGAAAGCATTTCTATATCACTTTGGCAACAGTTCACTTAGGACACAGAATTTTGTACTTTGATTTTCTTTGGCATTATTTTTATGATAACATGCTGCTGATGATTTGTGGCATTAAAATATGCATTGAATACTTGTTATATTGCCAAAAATTGGGTGATTGGTATGTATACGAAATGGCTCTTTATTTTCTCCCAGCTTGCTTCCATGTTTGTGATATTTCCATTCCTTAACATAATCAAGTCCATTATTTGTTTCTCAGTGCAGTTGAAACCATTATTTTGGTGTATAGTAAAATCATTTTAAAAACTTACCAAATTGCAGATTGAAGCAGTGATCTGTCCTATAAAGCAGACTAATGTAAAAAATGAAGGGTGTTTAATAAAGAGCCTCTCAAAAGGAATGCATGGCTCTATACATATGAGAATTGAATGCACCATTGTGATCTAGATGGCAGGAGTGCCATATTTTGTATGTCATGGCGACGGTTTACTTCCTATTACGTTATTATATTTTAGACTACGACTTTGCTGCTGTAGAATAGTGCATTTCCTTGATGAGGATGCTACAATTATCAGCATTCCTGGCATTATTTCATGTATAGGTATTAATTTAAAAACTTTGGCCCCTCATCATCAACAGCAATTCAGCACTAAAATAAGGCCAAAATATTTCATTTAGTACAAAATCCTGTGGTCCGTTTATCTCAACCACACCTACACCTCTAGCCAGCTATATTAAGAACAAATGTGAAACGGTAAAGAATGTTAAATACCACTACAGCAATACTAACCTGTTCAACTCTATTCTTGGCTTGCAAGAAAGGATTGTACCGAGCCCGAATTGCCCTCATAGAAGTTGGCTCATAACCTGTGTATGACTGAGTTGAATATTCAAAATCGGAATCTGGACCACCAGGACAATAGACACAGATATTTCCAGTCATATTAATGTGAGGACATCGATGAGGTTTACACATGACAGCAACAACAGCAATCTGATAATGAAAAACACACTTAGAAGACTATTAAAAAATTACTGACCATTTCATTCACATTCTAGTGTAATCAAACACCATTACAATCTACTATGAACCAATAAGAAACTCTCACCCCACTTGCTGTTCTAATAGGCTTTGCTTTTAACTTGGGCAACAATATTTTTCTGTAATCAATAGGAACAGCTGCTATTATATCAACTAAACGAGGAGATGACTCCAGTCCATATTTAGATGCAATTCTAGTTTTAATTTTATTTAAATTAACATCTTTTCCCGCCTCATGGGCTTGCAAAAGTTCTTGAATAATTTCACCAATTGTCAGCACCATCCGTTCATCTTGACTTAGACGGATATCTGGAAAAAAATAAACACATGTTTTTTTTCTTTTCTAAAAAACTAATTCTTGACAAGTCTTGAAATAAAATAACAGAGATAAGAGTACAGTTTAATAACTAGATAATATAACAAAGTTAGGATAAAGTTCAGTGGTCATTAACTATGGGTCAATCCTTGCACTATGTATACACTTACTACTGAACTTGTAAATTTACTAAAGCCACCAAATTTCTTGGTTTACATATTCAGAGTGATCAAGGAAGGAAGGAAGGAAGGAAGGAAGTTTTTAGTTTTACGTGACTGTTCATCATGCGATCATGAGCCACTGGACCTCCTTTTTACGTGGAATCCGAACCACAGGACATGGCATTTCACTTCGAAAATCTCACATGCATTGACCGGGAATCGAACCCGGTCTACCTTGGTGAGAGGCCAACAGCTTGACCGCTGTGCCACCACGCCCCTATTCAGAGTGATCACATAGTTGACTATAAAACTAAGTTCAGCATGCTGTGCATTATGGGTTCAGAAAAAGATTACCAATGAACATATTCCTTTAAATGCATATTATGCCTGTAATAATATCCAGTAATAATTTTTGGGGTAGATCAACTTTTAGCATAATACACTTCAGAATGCAGAAAAAAGCTGTTAGAATAATGAAAGGGACATATCAGACTGAATGTTGTAAACCTGTTTTTAATATTTCTCAATTCTACCTCTGCCATGCATTTGTATTGAACCCGATGGGGTTATGCTGACTGGAATCGAACATGGTTCTCAGAGACTGTGATCTCAGTAAAAAGGTTCCACCAGGAAGCGAACCAGAGATCTGTACAGGGAGTTTCTTGGTAAAAACCCCTCGAAAGAAATGTATATTTAATCACTGGTGTGATTTTTGATGAAATGGCATTATTTATTAAAATAATGTAGGAAATAATGAGCAGATTATATCATTATAAGACGATTTGGTGTAAGCTATTGGAGGCTTGAAGCACAGAGGAGGGCAGAGCTGACATTTACTAATCGGCCCAGAATTGTGGGTTGGTCCCAGTGGAGCCACGTCCATCTCTGTCACCCCATTATGTCGTCTGGAGCAGGGGTGAGGCCTGAATAATGACATAGTTATTCCCCGACGGAGAATAGATTTGGAGTAGGGGCGGAGAAATGCCCAGAAAAATCATTGATTACTCGTGATTGGAGTAACGAATCGAGATGAGAGTTGCACACAGGTGAATATTTTGGCAAGAAGATAATTTTAGAGTCTTTTACCTGCGAAATTGGTGCATATTTAATGATGTGCGTAAGGACTGTAAAACGACCATTGTTCGCGGATGGATGTGAAGATGTTGCCGGGGGTTTCCCGTTAGGTAGCGTCCCACGCCATGGAGAAAGGAATTAATATTAATTAATTGGACGAGCGATTCCTTTGCACACAGATAGTTTTGGGACCTGTGAAGAGAGAGGAACACAATGATCATGGTTTGAAGACCTGAATCATGCTGTGAGAGGAGCCAAGATTACGCGGGAAGATGTTGCTCTACTTTCTGTGGAAATCCGATATAAGGGAGTAGACCCCAGGAGGAGCTCTCAGCTAAGCTCAGTCTAACTCAGCTATGCTCAGTTGAAACTCAGTTGTCACGCAGTCTACATGCCGCCAAGCGCAGTTACAGCCAGTTATTGTCTTACGCAGTTTTCAGTTGTAGCACAATGGCAATAAGTTGCAATCAGTATGCAGCAAATATGCAGCAGTACGAGACAGCGTGTAAGTCGCATACAGAAGTCTTCAAATAAGCTACGTGCAGTCTTCGAGTGAAACTTCAGTCAGCTACAGCCAGGTTGAAGCAAGTTCGTCAAGGCAAAACGCATGACGGATCTATTCATCAAGACGCCGAACAAAGACTGGTATGTGTAATAGAAACAGTAAATATGCTTGTATGAATAATAGTCGTGATACAGGCATAATTAGCAGCACGAACTATGACGTGTTCAGTTACGAAGCACCGTATAGACTAACGGTAGAACTATTGTATATAATTATTTGTGAAAGTGTTGAACTTTATTAAGCGCAGTGTGTATAGTATTAACTAATCGTATATGTGTAACTACGATAGAATGCGCGAAAGAAACTCTACTAAGTGTTTGGTATTGCCGTGAGAGTACCAGATGTTAACGCTCATGTTTGGGAGCCAGCGTATTGATGTAACGCAGGACGCTTACTGTAGGAGTAATGATCGTCATAAAACTGTTGGAGAGTTCCGAGAGCAGATAACCAGACTTTCAATCAGGAGTTGGTAACGTAAGATGCCGTCGACACCTGCAATTTCGATCTCTGCTAGGGAATTTCAGCATTGAAGTATGTATAAAGTGACGAGTGTTCAGTGTAATGCATATGTAAAAATATCATTTAAATTAGTGTTTGATGAAGTGTTTCACATGTTTGGGGAGTGATAACTTCCTGAAAGGTATGCAACGTGTCGTGTTGGTGATAGAAATTATGTGTAATCAAATGTGTGTAAACAAGAGAAATATGTCGCGTTAAACCCATTATGGCGGGCGACATGGAAGAATATGATTGGTCGGAGCCACCTTAGATGCCTATAGAGATGTAAGTACCCCACGAATTATGGTTATGATTATGTAGAAGTATGGACCGCTGCATGTCTGTGATTCCGTAAAGATATTGTGAATTCCTTATAGATGCCAGTAAAAGTCAGTTAGGAGGCTGATCCTCCATGTTTATTCAGTATTGAGTTGATTTTTATAGAGTTGAGATGTTAATTTGCATCATTAAGTGGAGTAATTATTCCCACTATGAATTAAGAATGGCAATCAGTTATGTAAATGCAACGAACGCGATTGTTCGAGTGTAAAACGTCTAGCTATGTCGGAAATTTTGGTAATTTATGTGAGAATAATAATAAATAATGATTTTGGTCATTTATGTCAATGAGATTTATAATAATAATAATAATGAAGATTTTGGTCATTTATGTCAGTGAGAAATGATGATAATAATAATAATGGTTATTAAGAGTATGAATGAACACATCAGGAAACAAATAAATGTTGTAAGCGAGAATTATTAACGCTAAGTGCAAGACTTATCAATCTAAGCAGGAAGATGTTACAGTGAGATTACATTACAGTAACTATGGAAAGAAGTTTTATATCAGAATATTGCATATATTCAGTAATGATACCAGTAATGAAAGAGCTTTTAGTGAATTGAATTTGCAGCTTAATTGAGAAGCTTATAGAGTAAATGTTAGATTTCTCTTAATATTATAGGTCGGAGTGTCGTAGCATGGAGCATTAGGGGCCAGATAGTCTATTCTACGTATGAATTCTCCTATGTCGTGGACATTGTTGGAGATATTATTTATTCCAGAGTTTTAGTGTAGGACCCTAACTCTGAAGAAAGGATTGAAATGTGTTCCGGACTGGAATCTTGACAGAGTCGAGGAAACAAGGACACCTCGCAGCTCTATGATTTCCCGAGAACTTATTGATGAGTTATTTACGCTCGTTGGCAGCGAAACTCAGGGCGACAGTGGTTTTCTGCGCCTATATTATACTTGAGACATCGGTCAACCGCCAGGCTCATGCATTGCGAACCCCGAACCTTCATGTTGAATGGACCCATGTGAGGCCATTAATTAATCGTTATCCTCGACGTAGGACTAATTACAAAAGCTCATTCAATACCTGTTGGCATAATAGTCAATTAAGATCCTTTGGGAACATGTGTGTCGGTCAGGACACAGTATTTGTCTTGTAAATCTTCACTGCTTAGAGAGGGAGGCTTTCAAACTTTTAGAAAGGTCGAGATAATTGGTGAAGCGACCCATTCCACTTTCTATTGTGTAGCGACTTCCTTAGCCGAGGGTCGGTGCTAGCCACCCGGGCCGCTCAGGCAAGTTATAAAGGGAAGAGATTCTAGACCTTGTTAAAATGACATATAATGCATGAGTGTTATGTTGTGTATTAGAGCCATGTGGTTTGTGAACACATGGATAATTATAGTTCATCCTGATGGTTCATTATTTTACAAAAAGCAAGCTTGTAGTTTAACGTGACCGTTAATCGCGAGATCATAAGCCACGGGACCTCCTTTTTACGTGGAATCCGAACCACAGGACATGGCATTTCACTTCGAAAATCTCACATGCATTGACCGGGAATCGAACCCGGACCGCCTTGGTGAGAGGCATACAGTTTCATTATTTTAGCTATCTGACGGATAGTTACATGATATATTTGTACTGTCACTGGAGCCAAGTCATGTAGTTGGTGACTAGATGCCAATCGCCATGAGCGCGAGGTAGTCTATCGTACAATCCGACATAAGCTATAACGTAACGTTTTATCTAGGAATCACAGACAGCATGCGGGGAAACCATATAATTGGAGGATGTGTAGGGGGTAGCTTACATAATTATGGAGTTGCACGTTGATTTTGGTGCAACGTCCAAATAGGTAAATGCATGCAAAGCATTTCATTGGTGAGAAGAAAAATATCAAAACACGCACGGCACACATAATTGTTTAACATAAAGAGGTTTAAGGACTAATCCTTGTTGTAATATTAAAGAAGTCACATTGTATGACTATTATGTTAATGTACAGTTTGTTTTGAAGTCGTAGGTGCCTCAGCGCACTAGTATATCTTTGTGAAGTTCACAGAAGGGTAAAGCCTTATGGCTAGGTATGACTTTGTTGTGATTTTATATTTGTTTACTTGTGGATTGTGGAAGTAAAAATTTTGTTTGCTTTATTTTATGTTTTTTTGGGTATTGTTTTGTGTTTGAAGCCATGATTTATTTCAATGAATTAAAGTTTTAGAATAGAGTTGTGCCTTATCATTATAGAGTTGATACCTTTTAGCCTCAAATCCAAAATATGCACTGCTAAATTGGGGTTACCGTACACGCCTGAGAGCTGATGCTAGTTGGAGGCAGATGCATATTATCCACCGAGATTACTCACATGGGTACATGGGAATTGATGTCCTATACTGTGATTTGAGCTAAAGGTACGACTAAAGTCGGTCAGATTTAATGCACACAACTCTATTAAAGTAAGAATTAACGAAGTAGGGTGTGACCGCTCCTAATCCATAGCTAAGTTCCGATACGTATATATAAATTTTGATAGATACCACCCTCTGATCTCATTTATCATGGCCCAAGCAACGTGGGGCGGTATTAACTCTTTATGGAACCGCCTGCGTCAGTGCAATATGAGCGATGTTGGCATTGCACGAACCGGGCAACGATAGATAAACGATAGATACTATTCATTTATCATGGCGCCCAGAATACGTGGAGCTTATGGGATTTAGGGAAAACCCATAGATTTTTTATGGTATTTCATGGGGAAAACCATAGTAATTGTTTTGCCTCAAACTGTGTTTGAGTGATTTTTGAATTCAGTAGGCTTTTGAGGTAACGCAGAATCTCTCTATTGAGAAGAGAATGGCCTAAGGGTACGAGCGTTACTTACCCAATCCACAATCTACCATAATATTATCAGGTTTTGTACGACTTCACAATATGTGTGCAGTGTTTGATGTTTCTCTTCGAAACGTATCCACATATTTTTCCAGGAAGCCTGCCTGCATATTTAAGTGTGTTATTGGAAAATGTCAGGTACGCAGGAGATCTTGCAAGTTATTGCAGGACTGAAACAGCATTTTGATGCTGCTCACGAGCAGAGTAAACTGGAAACCAAGGCGTTCCAGGATAGTATAAACACTCGGTTAGATGAGAACCAGATTGAATTAAACAATCGATTAGAGGCAATTAATGCAAATCAGGTTGCAATGGATAATAACCAGATTGAATTAAACAACCGTTTAGAGGCAAATAAAGATGAATTAAACAATAAGTTAGGTCAAATGCAAGAAGTCATTAAGACCGAAGTAACAGATACTGTTGTAAGCATTGTATCGGAAATGAAGGTAAAAACTGACAAACGTTTCGAGGCTATAGAAGCCAAACTTGAGGGTAATTTGCAAGCGTGTAGGCATGCTCAGGAGCAAACCAACAGTAAATTAGAGGCGTTGTCTAACGATATTAAGGATATTCAGATCCAAAATGAGGCGAATCTCGAACGCCAAGCGAAACAGTTCGCAGAGTTTACGAAAACAGTAGACCAGAGATTAGAGGAGAACGACTCCAAATGGGACCAGAAATTGAAAAGCTACGCTAGAGCAATTAACGGTGACCTCAAGAAACAGGACCAGAATATATTAGGTCAATGCCAGGAAATAGGCGAAATTAAGGCTATCGCTCATGAAAGTAAGGAGTTGGTAGGCAACGTGAAAAGTCAGATGGGTCAAGTTCATAAAGAACTGGACCAAGTGCAAAGCGACATTATCATAGTCAATAAAAGACAAGAGGAAAATAGAGGCGAGATCACCAAGGTCCGGAATGAATTGTCTAAAGTTAATGGACACATTCAAGATGAAATTAAAGGTCTGAGAGAAGAACTCGAAATAAGAGAAGGCCAGAAAACAGAGGCAAGCGACAAGACCCTTGCTCAAATTAAAGAGGACGTAGAGGATGAAATATTCCATATCAAACAAAGTCTGAAAGAAGACAAGGTGAAAATTTTTCAAGTAGCCGAGGAAAACCGAGATAGGCTTACGAGAATAGAAAAAGAAGTCATTACTCGCCTAGAAAGAGCAGAAATGCGCCATAACCAAATGGAGACTAGGATAATAGCACAGGAGGAGACACTTCTGAAATATCCTAAGTCAAGTGAAGGCAGCATAGAGGATATGAGAAAAACAAGGTGGGCAGACCTAGAAACCCAACCTATAAGCAGAAATGCTGCAGGCGCAGGAGAAAGTCCTTACATGACGCCAGGTGTACCAATTGCGGCATCGACGCCACATGAAAACGCGATGCACACCCAGGTGATAAACGTCATTAGGGCAAGCGAAGAAAAACCTAGGAAATTTTCAGGTAGTCACTGTAGTATGACACCAAAATATTGGTTAAAGGAAGTGACTGAATATCTCAATGATGCACGAATACCGCAGGAGCGTAGGCTACGTGCTATAGAGAAGTTAACAGAGGGGGAGTGCGCATTATGGTTTCGCAGCTTCCGTTACACTTTTGATACTGTTGAGGAATTCCGCGAGGCATTCTTGAAGAGATATTGGGACGCCGCGACTCAGCAGAATTTACGGCTGGATTTGTATGCCAAAAAGTACAGCACGAACAACCCGACGAAGTACGCAGAATTCTTCATATCGCAGATGTGTCGTTTTAAAGAGCTGGATCAAAAACCTAGTGAACTGGAGCTATGCATTGCTATCGCCAAACAGCTTCCATACGAGATCCAAAGGCTACTAATCTCGGCTAATGCGAAAACGGCTATGGAAATGGAGACAGTTCTAAGGCAACTGGACCTCACCACAGCAAATACTATGCGTCAGAGTCGAACCGTGGAACAAGTCCACGTGACCAACACACAGACTGACCAACAACAAGCTCCAAGGAACAACAAGGCCACGAGCACAGAAACTTTAGATTCCTATGGACGGCAATGGGAACAGGAACCCAGAAAATGGCAGTCAAGGTACAAAGGAAATGCTAATAAATCAGGAAGAGGTCGAAGTTCGTGGAATAAACACAATAACAGGGGCAAACCGTACCATAACAATGGAGGTAATAATGGCCAGGAAGGCAATAATAGAAATTGGAGACCCCAAGAGAGAAGAAATAACTTCGATGACGAGGCAGAAGAGCGATATCATGCTTCTTTGCGATACCTCGAAGAAAGGGGAGATGAGCCCCAGAAATCACAAGTCCGCTGGCAAGAAGTCATGCAGAACAGGACATCGCCAGACAGATATGGAGATGGAGCTAAGAGTTTGGAACTACAGCGCAGCGAACAGGAGAGAAGGAACTCCAAAGGGGCGGGCGCTGAAGAAAAAAAAAACGCCAAAATTAGAAGAGCTCGAGACTGATGGATGGAAGTCTATTAACATCATCAATTGGATAGCCAAACCAGAAGAATTGATTGAGGATACAGGAGGACCACAGGTCATGGTCAAGAGAGAATTGCCTATTATAATTGTGAGAGTGGCAGGATTAAAAGTCAGAAGTCTGTTAGATACGGGATCAACAGTGAGCCTGATGACACAAGCTCTATATAATGAAATAGCCCGGAGAGAGAACATTTTGAAGATACCGATCTCCAGTGTCAAAATTAAAGGGGTAATTCCAGACAGAACAATGATATGTAAATACCAGGTATTCCTAGATTTACAGATAGGAGGCTCTACTTTCTCACAGAGTTTCCTGTTAGTAAACAAACTACCTTATAACCTACTTATTGGGGCAGAGTTTATAAGGGCATACAGAGTGATAATTGACCTAGCACAGGACAGGGTTATGTTCCATGTGAATGAAGAAGCTGAAGGCTTAGAGGTCGCACTCAATGAAATTGAACCAGGATCCAGTGAACAAGTATGGCATACATACAGAGATGTGGCTGATGAAGAAGTGTTAGCTATTGAGCAGTTAGAAGCGGAGCTCAAAACACTAGCCACAGACTTGGAAAAAGATCTGGAACCCAAATTGGAAGAATACATTTCGGAGAAGCTAGAAGAAGCGAAAATTGGGCTAAAAGAGAAGGAAAATTTAAAGCAGTTATTGCTGGAACAGAAGGAAGTCTTTGATTCGAGACCTGGTCGGATAAAGAACTTCACTTATGCTTTTCAAGTCAGTGATTGGACACCATTTAGGCAGAAACCCTACCCTATAGCTGAAAAGCATTATGCTAAAGTGAAAGAGGCAATTCAGGAGATGTTGGAGGCCGGTGTTATTGAGAAAACACCTACGCCTTATGTAAGTCCATTGGTAATTGTACCAAAGTCAGACGGATCTGTCAGAGTCTGCTTGGACCTGAGACGCTTAAATTTGAGAGTTATTCCGGAATTTGACCAAGTGCCACCTATTAAAGAGATCCTCAGGAAGTTTAGAGGGAAAACTATATTCTCAAATTTGGATATCACATCCAGTTTCCACCATCTTGAATTAGAGAAGAAAACTAGTCTGTTGACAGGATTTATGTTTGATCAACATACATTCACATTTTTAAGGCTACCTTTTGGGTTGAAAACAGCTGGTTCAGCCCTGATAAGAGCGTTAGATCGCAATCTATCAGATGAGGTTAAAGAGAGTACCATCAGATATGTAGACGACATTCTACTCACATCAGAATCTCTGGAGGAGCACATGAGAGACCTGAAGAAGTTGCTAGATGACCTTCGAGAAGCTAACTTTAAGGTTAATATCAAGAAATCGCACTTCTGTCAGAGGGAAGTTAAATTCCTAGGGCATGTTATTGATGCAAATGGAGTGAAGCCTAACCCAGATAAATTGGAGGTAATTCGGAATTTCCCTCGACCCACGAAAGTAAAGCACGTCCGACAGTATTTGGGAGTAATTGGATTCTTTTCGAACCACTGCCCAAACTATACTGCGACAGTAGCACCACTGCAGGACCTATTGAAGAAAGGCGGCAGATGGAATTGGACGGAGCAATGTCAGGAAGCATTCGTGAGGTCAAAACAAATGCTTTTGGAATATGTGAAACTGGGATACCCAGATTATACCCAGAAGTTTATCATACAGACGGATGCATCACTTATTGGGATTGGAGCGATGCTATTCCAGGAAAATGTTGACCAGCCTGAGAAGAAAGTTTTTATCGCCTTTATAAGCAGAAGACTGAGAGCCCATGAGAAAAACTACACGATCACAGAGATAGAATTGCTCGCAATTTTGTACGCGTTGCAATCGTGGCACAAACTCGTGTACGGCTTCCGAATAGTTCTGAGAACAGACCATAAAGCTTTAACATTTTTGTTAAAGACGGATTTGTCTAGTCAGAGATTGACAAGATGGTCCCTGTATATACAGCAATTTAATGTGGAAATAGAATACTGTCCAGGGAAAGAGAATGTAATACCGGACATATTAAGTCGTTACCCTAGAGAAGAAGAAGTGCTAGCGGTCCAGATTGAGAATCGAGATCAGAAGACGTTGGATGACTTAAGGAACATTACCAACCTACAACGCGAAGACCCATGGTTGAAGATGATAATCGATTACTTCGAGGGACGCTTAGCAAGGGGAACTGCGATATACAGAGAGGCGGAGGCATTGGCAACAGATTATGTATGGTATAATCAGATATTACACAAGTGGGACGATGTGGATCACACACGTCAAAGGATTGTAATTCCTGCATCCTTGCAGAGGAGATTAATATGGCTAGCCCACAGAGCATTTCGACATCCTGGGATAGATAAAATTTGTGCTCTGTTGAAGGAAGCATTTACTTGGCCAAAATTGAGAGAAACGGTGAGAAATGCTATTAGAACATGTGATCTTTGCCAAAGGGTAAAGCCGAATCCCTTTTTAATGAGGCAACGACCTATCCCGTTATTACCAGAGAAGCCAAGGCAGCTATTGAGTATCGACAATTTTGGACCATTGCCTAGAGCACGTAGAGGCAATAGACACATTTTTGTAGCCATGGATGTATTTTCGAAAATGGTGGTGTTGTGCCCCATTCAAAAGACAAGTTCAAAACAGGTCTTGAAGCGCCTGAAAGAGAGAGTTATTCCGATTCTTGGGAAGCCGGATAACATTCTCTCGGACCACGGAAGTTGCTTTACTAGTGCAGAATTTCGTCGAGAACTGGAAACTCTAGGAATTAGGCAGATTTTATCTACCATTCGCCATCCTGAGGCAAGTCCCGTTGAAAGAGTAATGAGAGAGGTCCAGAAATACATGAAGATCTACTGTTCTGAAGCGAATTGGCGTTGGATTGAATTTCTAGAAGTAATTGAATACTGTATAAATAATACTGTACATGAGGCGACAGGTCAGGTTCCCGTTACTCTACATCTGTATCAGAGACCAGAGAGACCGTGGAATGGTGTTATTCCATTACCAGTAGACGCACAGCCCGGTAGAGAATTGAGGATCCAACGAACCTTTGAATATCTCAAAGCACAGGCGGAGAGACGT
Source organism: Meconema thalassinum (assembly GCA_946902985.2). Taxonomy (NCBI): domain Eukaryota; kingdom Metazoa; phylum Arthropoda; class Insecta; order Orthoptera; family Tettigoniidae; genus Meconema; species Meconema thalassinum. Next base: position 410,337,243 of record OX336392.1, read on the forward strand.
CAGAGAAGGAATCGTGCGAAGAGGTATCATAAACCGCTTCTCGTGGGACAGAAAGTTTTAATTAAGAAACCCGCCAGTTCAGATCCAGAGGCACGGAAGTATAAAAAGTTTAATTTTTCTTACCACGGCCCGTTCGAGGTGATAAGAGACCTCCAGAACAATGCATACAGGTTAAGGCATTTAGAGAATGGAAACGAGGTCGTTATGAACATAGCCAACTTAAAAGTTTATTACTCGCCAGAAGAATTCGATGAACCAGAAGAAGAATTAGTAACGCACACCCAACTCAACGTGGAGAGCGGAGGCAGCCAAGCAGGCAGACCTGAATGTTGGAACGGCGAGACGGGACGAGAAGCAGACAGTTTACCCAGTGTAAGCGGAGAGCAGAAAGAATGCCAGTGTTTGCGAGAATTCTATGAAGAAATGGTCAGAGTGGCCAGAGAGGTTGAGGCTGTAAACGCGACCGTTCGCAGGGAGAATAGACAGCTCAGAAACAAGGCCGAGTGTGGAAGGGGGAACACTACTAACCCACTCGCAGCCAGACAAGGTGAAGGACCCCAGATGTAAACACAGACGGTGGTCGACAGTCAGCTGGTTACTTATATAAGCCACTTGCATTGGACTTTTATAAGTTTTGCAAGGGGAACATGAACCCGATGGGGTTATGCTGACTGGAATCGAACATGGTTCTCAGAGACTGTGATCTCAGTAAAAAGGTTCCACCAGGAAGCGAACCAGAGATCTGTACAGGGAGTTTCTTGGTAAAAACCCCTCGAAAGAAATGTATATTTAATCACTGGTGTGATTTTTGATGAAATGGCATTATTTATTAAAATAATGTAGGAAATAATGAGCAGATTATATCATTATAAGACGATTTGGTGTAAGCTATTGGAGGCTTGAAGCACAGAGGAGGGCAGAGCTGACATTTACTAATCGGCCCAGAATTGTGGGTTGGTCCCAGTGGAGCCACGTCCATCTCTGTCACCCCATTATGTCGTCTGGAGCAGGGGTGAGGCCTGAATAATGACATAGTTATTCCCCGACGGAGAATAGATTTGGAGTAGGGGCGGAGAAATGCCCAGAAAAATCATTGATTACTCGTGATTGGAGTAACGAATCGAGATGAGAGTTGCACACAGGTGAATATTTTGGCAAGAAGATAATTTTAGAGTCTTTTACCTGCGAAATTGGTGCATATTTAATGATGTGCGTAAGGACTGTAAAACGACCATTGTTCGCGGATGGATGTGAAGATGTTGCCGGGGGTTTCCCGTTAGGTAGCGTCCCACGCCATGGAGAAAGGAATTAATATTAATTAATTGGACGAGCGATTCCTTTGCACACAGATAGTTTTGGGACCTGTGAAGAGAGAGGAACACAATGATCATGGTTTGAAGACCTGAATCATGCTGTGAGAGGAGCCAAGATTACGCGGGAAGATGTTGCTCTACTTTCTGTGGAAATCCGATATAAGGGAGTAGACCCCAGGAGGAGCTCTCAGCTAAGCTCAGTCTAACTCAGCTATGCTCAGTTGAAACTCAGTTGTCACGCAGTCTACATGCCGCCAAGCGCAGTTACAGCCAGTTATTGTCTTACGCAGTTTTCAGTTGTAGCACAATGGCAATAAGTTGCAATCAGTATGCAGCAAATATGCAGCAGTACGAGACAGCGTGTAAGTCGCATACAGAAGTCTTCAAATAAGCTACGTGCAGTCTTCGAGTGAAACTTCAGTCAGCTACAGCCAGGTTGAAGCAAGTTCGTCAAGGCAAAACGCATGACGGATCTATTCATCAAGACGCCGAACAAAGACTGGTATGTGTAATAGAAACAGTAAATATGCTTGTATGAATAATAGTCGTGATACAGGCATAATTAGCAGCACGAACTATGACGTGTTCAGTTACGAAGCACCGTATAGACTAACGGTAGAACTATTGTATATAATTATTTGTGAAAGTGTTGAACTTTATTAAGCGCAGTGTGTATAGTATTAACTAATCGTATATGTGTAACTACGATAGAATGCGCGAAAGAAACTCTACTAAGTGTTTGGTATTGCCGTGAGAGTACCAGATGTTAACGCTCATGTTTGGGAGCCAGCGTATTGATGTAACGCAGGACGCTTACTGTAGGAGTAATGATCGTCATAAAACTGTTGGAGAGTTCCGAGAGCAGATAACCAGACTTTCAATCAGAAGTTGGTAACGTAAGATGCCGTCGACACCTGCAATTTCGATCTCTGCTAGGGAATTTCAGCATTGAAGTATGTATAAAGTGACGAGTGTTCAGTGTAATGCATATGTAAAAATATCATTTAAATTAGTGTTTGATGAAGTGTTTCACATGTTTGGGGAGTGATAACTTCCTGAAAGGTATGCAACGTGTCGTGTTAGAAATTATGTGTAATCAAATGTGTGTAAACAAGAGAAATATGTCGCGTTAAACCCATTATGGCGGGCGACATGGAAGAATATGATTGGTCGGAGCCACCTTAGATGCCTATAGAGATGTAAGTACCCCACAAATTATGGTTATGATTATGTAGAAGTATGGACCGCTGCATGTCTGTGATTCCGTAAAGATATTGTGAATTCCTTATAGATGCCAGTAAAAGTCAGTTAGGAGGCTGATCCTCCATGTTTATTCAGTATTGAGTTGATTTTTATAGAGTTGAGATGTTAATTTGCATCATTAAGTGGAGTAATTATTCCCACTATGAATTAAGAATGGCAATCAGTTATGTAAATGCAACGAACGCGATTGTTCGAGTGTAAAACGTCTAGCTATGTCGGAAATTTTGGTAATTTATGTGAGAATAATAATAAATAATGATTTTGGTCATTTATGTCAATGAGATTTATAATAATAATAATAATGAAGATTTTGGTCATTTATGTCAGTGAGAAATGATGATAATAATAATAATGGTTATTAAGAGTATGAATGAACACATCAGGAAACAAATAAATGTTGTAAGCGAGAATTATTAACGCTAAGTGCAAGACTTATCAATCTAAGCAGGAAGATGTTACAGTGAGATTACATTACAGTAACTATGGAAAGAAGTTTTATATCAGAATATTGCATATATTCAGTAATGATACCAGTAATGAAAGAGCTTTTAGTGAATTGAATTTGCAGCTTAATTGAGAAGCTTATAGAGTAAATGTTAGATTTCTCTTAATATTATAGGTCGGAGTGTCGTAGCATGGAGCATTAGGGGCCAGATAGTCTATTCTACGTATGAATTCTCCTATGTCGTGGACATTGTTGGAGATATTATTTATTCCAGAGTTTTAGTGTAGGACCCTAACTCTGAAGAAAGGATTGAAATGTGTTCCGGACTGGAATCTTGACAGAGTCGAGGAAACAAGGACACCTCGCAGCTCTATGATTTCCCGAGAACTTATTGATGAGTTATTTACGCTCGTTGGCAGCGAAACTCAGGGCGACAGTGGTTTTCTGCGCCTATATTATACTTGAGACATCGGTCAACCGCCAGGCTCATGCATTGCGAACCCCGAACCTTCATGTTGAATGGACCCATGTGAGGCCATTAATTAATCGTTATCCTCGACGTAGGACTAATTACAAAAGCTCATTCAATACCTGTTGGCATAATAGTCAATTAAGATCCTTTGGGAACATGTGTGTCGGTCAGGACACAGTATTTGTCTTGTAAATCTTCACTGCTTAGAGAGGGAGGCTTTCAAACTTTTAGAAAGGTCGAGATAATTGGTGAAGCGACCCATTCCACTTTCTATTGTGTAGCGACTTCCTTAGCCGAGGGTCGGTGCTAGCCACCCGGGCCGCTCAGGCAAGTTATAAAGGGAAGAGATTCTAGACCTTGTTAAAATGACATATAATGCATGAGTGTTATGTTGTGTATTAGAGCCATGTGGTTTGTGAACACATGGATAATTATAGTTCATCCTGATGGTTCATTATTTTAGCTATCTGACGGATAGTTACATGATATATTTGTACTGTCACTGGAGCCAAGTCATGTAGTTGGTGACTAGATGCCAATCGCCATGAGCGCGAGGTAGTCTATCGTACAATCCGACATAAGCTATAACGTAACGTTTTATCTAGGAATCACAGACAGCATGCGGGGAAACCATATAATTGGAGGATGTGTAGGGGGTAGCTTACATAATTATGGAGTTGCACGTTGATTTTGGTGCAACGTCCAAATAGGTAAATGCATGCAAAGCATTTCATTGGTGAGAAGAAAAATATCAAAACACGCACGGCACACATAATTGTTTAACATAAAGAGGTTTAAGGACTAATCCTTGTTGTAATATTAAAGAAGTCACATTGTATGACTATTATGTTAATGTACAGTTTGTTTTGAAGTCGTAGGTGCCTCAGCGCACTAGTATATCTTTGTGAAGTTCACAGAAGGGTAAAGCCTTATGGCTAGGTATGACTTTGTTGTGATTTTATATTTGTTTACTTGTGGATTGTGGAAGTAAAAATTTTGTTTGCTTTATTTTATGTTTTTTGGGGTATTGTTTTGTGTTTGAAGCCATGATTTATTTCAATGAATTAAAGTTTTAGAATAGAGTTGTGCCTTATCATTATAGAGTTGATACCTTTTAGCCTCAAATCCAAAATATGCACTGCTAAATTGGGGTTACCGTACACGCCTGAGAGCTGATGCTAGTTGGAGGCAGATGCATATTATCCACCGAGATTACTCACATGGGTACAGTATATTAGAGATTATTTTATTCATAACAAGAAATATGGAAAGAAATGGCTACATATTTCAGCAAAATATTAATATCCAACAACATATTCATCATCATAATCTTGCACAGTTTCCAGCCACTGGCCGGGTCTGTTTGGAACACAAGCCTCTCCAACGTCTTCTGTCTTCCCACCATCTCTCAGCCTCCACCCTTGTCCAGTCTTCTCCTCTTTTCTTCACGCTTTCTTCCACCCCCTTCAGTCACATGTCTCTCGGTCTCTTTCCTTCCCACTTCGTCTCGTGTATCCTCCTGGGTATCTTCTTCTCATCCATTCGTTTTATATGTCCATACCATCTAAGTCTAGATTTCTCTATACCATTCTGTAATGGTTCCTCCTTAATTAATTCTCTGGTCCTCTCATTTCTTATTCTGTCCATCTTTGTAGCTCCAATACTGCTTCTCAAGAACCTCATCTCACTGGCCTGTGTTTTGCTCTTCTCCCTTCCTTTCATAACCCAGGTCTCCGAGGCATACGTCAGGATAGGGAAATAGTATGTCCGATATATGATCTTTTTGCTGTTCTGAGGGACATCCTTTCTCCATAACATGCTTCTCACACTCCTCCGGAATGCTTCTGCTGTCTCCCCCCTCATTTATTTCTCTATCGTTTCTTCCACTATCTTGTATCAGGCTTCCCAAATACTTGACACTCTCCACTTTCTTCAGCTGTTCCCCACCAATTGTAATTCCCATTGTGGTTCTTTCCTTCTTCCTTGTTGTGATCACCATCTCACTCTTATTTATGCCAAATTTCATCCCATATCCTTGTATTATTCCTTCCCGCACGTCCAACTGTTCCTGTACCTCCTCCTCCTTGTTCCCCCAAATCATCAAATCATCTGCAAACACCATTGCTTTCATCTTTCCTTCCCCAATTACTTGTACCACTCGGGTCATTATGTCATCCAGCACCACAATGAAAAGTAACAGTGACAGTGCACTTCCTTGTTTCAGGCCGTTTCTCTGTTCCCACCAGTCTGATCTCTCTCCTCCCACTTTCACACAGCTCACGCTTCCCTTGTACATCTCCTTTATCCTCCTTATAGTCCATTTTTCTACTCCTCTATCCTCCAGGGACTTCCATACTTTGTTTCTGCATACACTGTCATTTGCTTCCTCAATGTCCAGGAAGGTCATCAGTAGATCTGTTCCATACTCATAGTGCTGTTCTTGTAACTGCTTTACAGCAAAAAATCAAATCCACTGTGGACCTTCCTGCTCTGAAGCCATGTTGTTCTTCCCTCATCCCTCCTTCTATCCTTGTCCTAATTCTCTTTTCCAAAACTTTCTCGAAGATCTTTGCACAATGACTCATCAGTGTTATTCCCCGATAGTTTCTGCATTCTGTTCTACTACCTTTCTTGAAGATCGGGACAATTATTCCCTTTTTCCAGTCCTCTGGGGTCTTCCTTCCCTTCCATGCTGTCTTCATCACTCGGTACAACCATTGTATCCCCACCTCTCCTACTGCTCTCACCACCTCCACACTCAACTCATCCACACCCGGTGCCTTCCCTCCTTTCATCTTCCTCACTGCATCTTCCACTTCTTTCCATGTTAAGTCCTTTTCTGTTTGCAGTCCATCTTCCTATTCCAAGATTTCTTCCTCCCTGCCGTGGTTTCCATTTGGGTTCAGAAGTTCTTCAAAATATTCTTTCCACATTTTCTTCAGTTCTTCCCTATTTTCTATCTCTTGTCCCCTTTTGTTCACCATTCTAACATAATCCGTAGGATCCTTCCACCTCTTATTTTTTAACATCCCATACAGGACCTTTCTTGTACCTTCACTATCCTCCTCCATCATCTTTGTCCACTCTTCCATCCACTTTCTTATCTCCTCAGCCACTACTCTCTTTGCCTCCTTCTTTCTTTCCTGGTACTCTTCCCTTGCCTCTACCGTCCTATTTTGATACCACCTCCTAAAGGCTCTATTCTTTTCCCTTACTATATTTTTTGTCTTCTCATTCCTCCATGGTGTTTCCTTCCACCTCTTCTTACTACTTGTTCTCACACATACTGCTTCTGCTGCACCTACTAGTGTCTTCTTAAATCTAGTCCATTCCTCTTCCACCCCTCTTTCTTCATCTGTTGGAATTCCTTCCTTTACTATTTTGAGGTATTCGACCCTTCTATCTCCTTCTTTCAGTTTCCATATCCTTATACGTCTTTCCTGGTTCTCAGTCCCTTTCTTCTCCTTAGTCCCTCTCAGGTTCATTACCAGCAATCGATGGTCGCTATCCAAGTGCTCCGATGGTATAACCTTGATGTCCGTGATGTTCTTATTTAATTCTTTCTCATACAGTATATAGCCGACCACCGACTTCCTGGTCAAGTCATCACTGTACCATGTGATTGTGTGGCTCTCTTTTCTTGAACCAGGAGTTCCCAACTAGCAGGCTCTTCCTTTGACAGAAGTCCAACAGTCTCTTTCCTACCTCATTTCTTCTGCCCCAACCCTCTGGTCCAAGCACACTCTCATACCCTTGTCTTTCTCTTCCTACATGGGCATTCAGATCCCCCATAACAATCATATTCCTTCCTCCCAGTTGCTTCTGCAATTCCTCTTCAAACTCCGCCTTCTCTTCAGAGGCGCAGCCTACTTGTGGAGCATACACTTGCACTATTTCTACTGTCTTTCCCCTCAGTGCTACTTTCACTTTCATCATCCTATCACTTAATCTCTTCACTTCTTCTTTAAAACCATCTCGTACTACTACTCCCACTCCATTCCTCTTTCCCTCTTCATTCCCACTCCAGTACAGTCTATAGCCTTTTCTCAGTTCTCTCCTTCCTTTCCCTTTCCACTTTGTTTCTGCCAATCCCAATAAATCCAACTTCCTTCTTTCCATCATATCCATTATCTCTTCCACCTTCCCCGTCAGCGTTCTTATGTTTAAAGTTCCAAATCTTAGTCCATGAACACAGCTAGGTCGTCGTCCATTGTATCCATCCTGTCCGAGGCCTGTTCCCCTCTTGAAAGCAAAAGTCTTATCCACTACTGGCTTGCTGGGTCTATCGTAGCTTCACCAGAGCCCCGTTAGCCGTCACTTTTCAGGGTTCCTGTAGGACCTTCACCGCTACCATAACGGTCCCGGGACACACGAAGTCCCCACTGTACTTCGCCCCTCAGGCAATCCCCTACTTTGTGCCGTTGCCCATCTCCCACGACGTGGACGAGGGGTTAGACTTATGGAAGATAATAATAGACAAAAATATTTTTTACACACAATTAGCAGTAGGAACTTTCAACATGGATAAAGTTTTATAATAAACTTCTCTCAACCCTGACATCCTGCTCGTCGCATTTCTCAATACCATGGTGCAGGGGCGTAAAACTCCTCGCAAACATGGGGGGGGGTCAAATTTATAAACTATGATTACCTACCTACCAAGGTTTTTTATTTTTTTTTATTTTGAGCTTTTTTAAAACTTGAAATAACACGGTAATGTAGGCCTAACGCTACCGCATATTGTTTAAAAATATGATGATTTTTATTCATTATTTCTAATTAAAATACAATCGGAATATGAATACAAAACACAAAACGTTTTTGTCAACATCTAGCAAAAGACCCGAACACTGACTTACCTCAGTTTTAAACCGGCGCTCAGAAATAATAGTACGAAAATGCACCTTTTCGAATTGTCGTGGTAAGGGGACAAAGCTCATAGCATGTCGGCTAATCGGCTAAGTTGGAGGCTTGGTGGGAAACGGGGGAGCGGGAAAAACAGATAGTTTGTTCGGTAGAATAAACAAATTACGACTAAGTAAGGCAAGGTGGCTTTTCCGATTTTCAGCCTAACCTAGTATTAAATCATTTATAGAATAGGTTTGGATTATCTTTCAACACTATTTTTTTTTAAGGTAACTTAATCATTTTCTCTTGCACCTAAAACTTGAGGGGGTAATGCCCTCCCCACCCCCCCACCCCTCTCTCTCTCTCTCCCTCCTCTCTCTCTCTCTCTCTCTCTCTCCCTCACTCATGCTCTCACCATGGTGAATACTAAAAATTTGATCCTGACATCCTCATTGTGATCTAAAGCCACACCGGTTTTCATCCCCCGCCTTATTCTTGGTCAATAATCAAACTTTCTTTTCTACAAAGCCTGAGTACTTATCAAACAAATGCCTGTATAATTGTTGCAATCTTTTGTGTAAACTTGCTTACTTCACACATTCCTCATGACTCAAGTTCTAGTTCTTTTTCTCGCTTTTCTTTCATATTCTGATTTTTCGCTTGGTGCCAATTGAAGGAAATGTTTCTCTTCATTCCAGAGCCAATAGAATGCCCCATTCATCTAGTCTGTTCAGTTCCGTATTAACAGTGTTTTTTACAATTCAAGAAGGAGTTTGCCCACATTTTATAAACATATCAATTATCAAAAAATTTTTCTGGGAGGATTTTTAATAAGTTTTGACAATAGTATAATAAACAAGTTGTTTTATAAGGACAATATTTCTCTACAAGAAGATATGAAAATTCAGCAAGAAGAGTGTTCATTTCAACAAAAGTTACCCACAACAAATGATATTTCACCTATTATATTATTTAGCTGTTTCTTATAATGTTTTTAATCTTGATAGCAGGATTTGGAGTTTGATTTACTTTTTGTTTGGGCTGAAGAAGAGTTCGAAATTGAACTTGAAACAATTGTACACAGTTTTATAACTTGTATTAGAAAATATTGACTAGGTGGAAATAAAATATATATATTCTGTAGTTCAAGATGTGGGCGAGGTACATGGTGTAAATCGTACCAACGTTTTCAACGAGAGGGAACATGGAGCAGAAAGTAGGTAAGTAACATGTTACATTTTGTGTAGCGATGTATAATTTTGTGTAGTACACACAGATCAGTAAATTTTAAACGGCTTCTCAGGTTGAGTACATTGAGCCGATTTAGAATGTAGGATTTAGCAAAATGCCTTAGTGAAGAATTGCGAGCTTTGACTATTGATATGAAGAAATTAAAGACACAGTTCAATTTAGAAATTGGGGAAGAGAAATATAGGATAGGGAGAACTTACATGGTGGAGTATAATTTAAGTGCAGTGATGTCTTTAAATTTTTGCGGATCTGTATAGATTTGCATCCTACGGATTGGTCGAGATTTTATACGGTCAATGTAAGGGGAACATGTAAGTTTGGTTGGTTCCTTAGCTTAGGGGCGGCGACAACGCGGTCATGTAGCACAGGAAAAAATAAATTTAAAAAATGTCAGTTTATCATCGTGAATAATACCGAGAAGCCGTATCGAATTTATTTCCACAAATTTTATTTATCGATAGCTTTATATATATTTTTATATACCATCTGATTTCCAGATTTCAGCAGCGAAAAAGACACAGTTAAGCAGTTTTTAGGATTTGGAGAGAACCTCAATTCGTTGAATCAATCAGTACACGTGATCACTGCATCCCGGGGGTTCAGCGTAGTGGCCAAAACTGGAAACATTTCTGAATATCTTTAGGTCATCAGCATACAGGAGAAGGGAACACAAAAGAATTTTGCACACATGTGCTTATATCGTCCATATAAAGCACAAAAAAGAAGGGGTCCCAGGATCCTGCCCTGAGTTACTAGGCCTACTGATAAGACTGGGAGCCAGGAAGATTTGTTACTTCTTAATTCACCTGTAACACCACATTATGCTCTCTGCTGTGCTAACCGTTCAAGTTTCACTTCCGTAGAGTGCTTTACAAAATGACTTTCGAATACCTAAATCTATATTTGATGTCAACAGATTTTTTTTCTGAAGAAATGTTTTCCTTGCCTGTGCCAACCTACTTTCTCTATCCTCTTTGCTTTGTCCATCACTGGTTATTTTGCTTCCTAAGTAGCAGAAGTCTCCTACTTCCATTAACTTTTCACCTGCCAACTTGATGTCAATAGAGGTTTCTGCTTTCTTTCAGCTGCATTCCATTATTTTTGTTTTGTGCTAGTAAATCAATAAATTTTAATGATTTTCATCATTATGAATTCTTTCCACAAGATGGAGTCCATGTTAAGTCCAGCTTATCAATTCTTTTTGGTAAGCCATCTTCTAACGAAAAGTTCTCCCGTGGTCATCTGGTACCAGTCTTTGAGGCTCTTAAACCAGAAGGTTCTTCATCGACCAGGACCCCAATGTCTTAATGTCTTACTATTTTTCCCTACATCAGCAGTTGTTGGATCCTTTACTTATCGTTCCACATCACGTGTCCAAAATATTTTAAGCTTCTGTCTTTTAATGGATAGCAGTACTTCTGTACTTATACTAGCCTATCCAACACCTCAGTATATCTCACTTTTTTTGTCCATGAGATGTTGTAATGTACCAGCCTCTCAATACTTACATATATACGGGGTGCGTGGGGGTTAAACACCTGTACGATATAGTTAACAGCAATATACATTCACACCTAACTACACTGGTGACCTGAAAAATAAAACCCTTGAAATTCTGGTAAAAGCAATCGTGTATTCTCAAACCAGACATAGTATAAACACTCCCTATCGTAGTTACTCAGTTACACATATGACATAATACAGATGACCCTCGGGAATGATGTTGACTGGTACTTACAAATGTTGGTTTCAGCAGTGGCAATGTTACTCTACTAATTCTGGGGTAGATTCGCCCAAAGAATTAGTCCTAGATACTCGTAGCACAACTTAAATTTGTTTCACACGCTATCTTACTATTATGAATATTGTATGAATTACTTTCATGACCAGCATCCAATGATTCAAATTGCGTCGTGGATCTGATACTATATAAATGCTTTGAATCCGTGTGTTGAACCGTAGCAATTGGTTCGCTGCTAAAATTAATAATGCCTAGCATATTTTACTAGCACTTGTCGAAGAATAATTTTTTCCGCTATAGTCTTGGAATTGGTAAACAGATTGTAGATCACAATACTTGGTGCATATCGAGATAAGTAACCTTGGCAATATACTTAAAACTAGGCTCATCATTCACTAAGGAACTTATAGCCAGCAACTGAGTAATTGTGTTTGGAACACAACTAGTGTTATTCCGTAATACTATCTCCTTGACTACCAAAAACACACAATACCAAAAGTATAAGTCCTACTCCCTCTGGAGTCCACGAAGAATAAGTCTCGATCCGCCCGGGATCCTAAAACTGAGTCTACACCGCACCGCGGTTCGAAATTGAGTTCCGACCCACAAGGAATCCAGAAATTGAGTGTCTCCAACTTGCTTCCACAGACCTAAGTAACAGTCATCATCTCCCTCCACAATCACTGGTTTACCTGGCTTCAACCAAGGGATCCACCCAATCACAATGCCCGACTCAAAATATAACCAAATATGGAAACAGCACATCGCCCTAGCTTGTACATAGATGTGAAGTTTCACCCCTGACTCAGCCTCCACCGGCGCTCGGGTTTAACCCCGGCTTCAATAACAACTTGTGTTTCCTTGTCAAGAGCACAATTACAGTTTCAAAACTTTTACATCTCCCAATGTTAAAATATACAGCTATCCATAGATTCAGATCCTGCTAAATTACAATACTTAAAAGCTAAACAAATTAATTGGAAATCAATCGCGTCATCAAATACACTCTAATAAATATTTCAAAGATATAAAAAAGAATCAAATAAAAATATACACATGATAAATAAAATTGTACCTCCCGAAAGTAAGGGTTCGATTCCTTTGTAAACTGGGAAGGTTACAGTGTGAAGCATCCGCCAAGAGACCCACATTTCAAAGAATTCCAGTTCCTTGCACTGGGCCTGGGTCAAAGTCCACCCTTGCATTCCATACAACAGTGTAGAAAAACACATATCTTCTAATCAGCCTAAGATCCTGGTTTAAGTTCCAGTTCGAGACAAAGTTCTTCATTTTAATGAATGTGCTCCTCGCATGCTCAATCCTGATCTTGATCTCTTGGCTGTCCATCCAATTGTGATTCATATACATTCCAAGGTATTTATAATGCTGAAGGGGCAGATGACCTCGTAGTTCTGCCCCTTAAAACTACAATAACTAAGTAACTAAATGCTGAATACGTTCAATTTCTACATTCTCCAGTTTGTACTTGGCCAACTTGGCAATTAGGAGGGAGTACAGTACAAACTGAGTGCCGTACATGGAATGTGACTAAAATAATGATCATCCATCATAGCAATTAACATCGACCAAACCCCACTCCCCAAAGATGGCACCTAGGTAGGATCAATGCGGTCTGTAGATGCCAACACAGACTCCAACATAATACAGTGAGTAAATGATGAGTGGAATACGAGTTTTCTATGGCCCTTGAATGCCACTGAAGATCGAAAGCTAGGTGTACATAACAGCTTGGCCTATGATGTCATGTGATGTGAAATATTGGGAGATTAAAATAGTACAACGTCAAAGGCTAAAATAAGACGCTGGGGTGAACAGGTGGCATAACAAGACTTAACCAAATAAGCAATGAATATATTCAAGGAAGCTCCCAAGTTGCAGCCATCACACTGAAGATTATGGAAAGTATCACGAGATGGCATGGACAAGTTATGCGACAGAATGAAAACCATTCTGTGAAAATGGCATTAGGGAAAAAAGAAAAAGAAATACGTCTTCAGATAGAACGGGGGTCCACCATAATAAAGAACTTGGAGGAGGCTTAAATGACAGAATCGTCAACGTATGACAGAAATACTTGGTGATTGAAAATGAGGAGTGCCGGCCCCAAAAAATTGGGAAAAGGCTACATCACCAGCCAAACTTTTTCAGGGCTTTCCCCATTATCTCATCCATAAATAAGTTAAAAAGGAATGGGGGAGAAGACCATGCAACTTTGTCTCATCACTGCTTCTGCTCAGATTATCCGACATTGCCTGATTCACTCCGAGCAACACCGTTTTATCACTTATCATTTGATGAAAGTATTCACAAAATGTACCCACACATAAATCTGATTCAAGTTAGCCTATATATTGAATTTTTTTGAAGGCTTGATATTGGGCCTAAACTTACTACTTAGCTCTTGCATGATAAGTAAGCACAGGGACTGTGCATTGCCGTTAAGATGGCAGGTAGGAAATTACTCCCGCGCCTCAATTACTATAATTCTGCATGGATAGTGGTCGTTCGTGCTTTAACATTTTCGTCCAGACAGTCGTCGTCTAACCTCGCTAAAGGAGTGTGCAATGAAGTGAAGTTGGCAGCATTGCCTGATACAAGCCTTATCCACCATGGTGACAAGTTTTTTCGGCAGTTTATTACTGCAAAGTAAAAATGTTGATAATTTCCTTAGGCCTATTTAAGTGTGAATGTGGAGTTTCTTAAAAGCAGTTAGCCTCAGTAACATAGCACAACAAGTACAAACAAGTTTCAGAGTGATACTAACAAATTGTAACAAGACACCGTTCAATGCACGAGAGCCGAATCTGGCTAGCTTTCTCATGCACCACTGTACTTATATATTACCGGTACTACTCACAACTCCATTCAGACCATGAGCCAGTTAGGCTACTTAAATACTAGGGATTTACATTATGTAAGCATTCATATACGGTAACATCATACTTGTCAAATAATGTACTAGCCTACTTAGGTACACTATAGATTAGATTAGATCTTTTATTTATCCATTTCATCAATTACATGTATACAATACATTTTTGATATAGAACACGTCAGAAATTACTTCTATAAAATAAAAACTTACAGGTATATATTACTTATACAATAACTATTTATAACTTATTATAAGAACAGATCTGAAGAGATACAAACTTATTGGACAACTACAGGGTGGTCGAGAAGTTCCTTTACATGTTATAGCATAGGGCAATAAATTTAGACATGTATTATAAATATTTATTACTAACATTATTTACATATTGTTGAGATAATTTCTCGCCGTGAGCCGAGTCTCGCTCTTGACACGCTCACTTCGATTAGCGTAGGAAAGTCGTGTCGCGTGTCAAGTGGTTCGCTGCGTAGCTCACTGCGCAGTTAGCTGCCTTCAGTCGAAAGAGTTCAACCATGACGGATACAAGTGTTTTCACTGTTGAGGAGCGTTTGGTGGCTTCTGTTTGGGTTCACGAACATCAGAATACGAAGAAGACAATTTCAGACATTTTGAAGGACTTCACTGTGAGCTTTGGAAAACCACCGCCATCACGACCAACGTTATTCACGTTGGAGAAGAAAACCTTTGTGATGGGAAGTGTTCTCAAAGCACCACGTAGCGGAAGGCCTACGACTCGTATCGAAACTTGTGCCGCTGTGGCGGAATCGATTGAACGATAGCCGGTCAAGTCAACCCGTAAGGGGTCTGCGGAATTAGGCATCCCGCGATCGACGATGAAAGACCATATGCGCAAAGACTGGAAACTTTCATGTTTTCGGCCATCCTCAGTGAACGAGTTGAGTGATCGTGACTAGGAGCAACGTGTGTATGCATGTGAAATGCTTCTCGCATGCTTCCTGCATGCAGATGATTAAAAAAAACACGTTATATTCTCTGATGAGTGTGCGATTTATCGTAGCTCACGAATTTGTAACGTCTTTATTTGGGCAAAAAGGAATCCGCACTTTTATAAGGAAATTGAGTGCAATCCGCCGCAAGTTATGCTTTGGGCAGGGTTATCGGCAGACCATCTGCTTGGACCTTATCTCTTCGATGGTCCTGTGAACTAGCACAGCTACCTGCAAATGATTAACACGTGGTTGCTTACACAATTAAGGGCTAAAGGTATAAGTGACATCGTGACACTTCAACAAGATGGTGCTCCACCACATTTTGCTGTGAGTGTCCCAACCGGCTAAATGAACTTTTACCAAACCGCTGGTTTGGGCGTGGATCACGAGACCTTCCAGCACCACTGCCACGGCCTCCACCAAGCCCAGACCTCAGCACACCGGACAATGCACTATGGGGAATAATAAAAGAAAACGTTCGTAAACGACGATACGTGAACAACGAACAACTGAAAGATGGAATTCTCATGGCATTTGAAACTATCACACACCACATGCTGCAGTTGATGTATACAAGATCATGGCGACGGACATGGAGGAATACATACTGACGTTGTTGATCGATGAATGGAATTGTTAATTGTAACCTGACATTGTTTACTCCAAATAAATGTTGAAATAAAAAAATCCTGTTTTATTCATAACAATGTTTCCATGTCCAACTGTCCTATGCTATAACATGTAAAGGGACTTCTCGACCACCCTGTATTTACACCTTACTCTATTATCACAATATGAAAACTTAATTTTATAAATACAACAACTTACAGCTAGGTATTAGAATTAAAATAGAAAAGTAAAATATAATTATAGATTCCATCGCACTTATACGCTAAGATATTCAACTACAGAGTAAAATCAATGGCCCTGCAGATAAGCTTTCAACATTCTTTCAAAGGGTTTCGTTTTTGGGGCAAATTTTATATACTGGGGTAGTTTATTGTATAATTTAACTCCTGTCTGAAAAGTTCCTTTTTGATATATGCTGTGTGTGGGGTCTCCCATAAGTCCAACTCCTCGTCGCGTCGTGGGAGATGGGCAACATCATAAAGTAAGGGATTACCTGGTGGGGTGAAGTACAGTGGGGACTGTGTGTGCCCCGTGACCGCTTCGGTAGCTGTGAAGGCCCAGCAGGAACCCTGAAAAGTGGTGGCTAACGGGGCTCTGGTGGAGATACTGTTGCCTTGTAGTATGTGGGGTTGGCTCCCCAAAGGCTAAGGGAAGAAAACCCTGATTAAAAATTACCCGTCCTCCGGAAGAGGTTGGACGTAGGGCTGACACCCCGCTCTGTAAAAAAGGCCAAGTTGGGAAACTTCAACGAAAGAAACCCGGACTGATTAATGGAGACAAACTTGGCATGGAAAAGGACAATGTTAATGGACCATCAGTACATGAAATAAAGAATAGAAATATAAAGCGTAAGTCAGATTTAACTTATATATTGGAACCTGGAATGTGAGATCTTTGTATCGCCCAGGAACCCTGAAAGTGCTGCTGAACCAAACAATGAAGCTGAAGCAGAGTATTAATAGCTCTACAAGAAGTAAGGTGGACTGGAAGTGGAATTCTAGAAAAGTGAGAAGCTAGTATATTCTATAGCTGTAGCAAGGAGAAGCACGAGTTCGGCACAGGATTTATGGTTCACCACCAGCTAAAGCACGTTGTAATTGGGTTTACACCTATTAATCCAAGACTGTCAGTACTCAGGATAAAGGGTAAATTCTTTCATTACTCTATAATTAACACCCACGCTCCGACAGAAGAATCTGAGGAAGAAGAGAAAGAATCGTTCTATGAACTTTTGGAAAGAACATATGATCGTTGCCCAGGCCATGACATTAAAATAGTAGCTGGTGATCTAAATGCTCAGGGGGGAGGGGAACAGATATATGAAACAACAATTGGACCCCACAGCAAGCATACTGTAAGCAATGATAATGGAACGAGACTTATATTATTTGCAGCATCTAGAAATATGGTAGTGGGCTCCTCATTGTTCCAACACAAAGACATACATAAAGGAACGTGGACATCGCTGGATGGAAACATAGTTAACCAGATCAATCATGTGTTGATAGATGCAAGGTACAAGTCAGATCTCTTGGATGTGAGGAGCCTCAGCTATCCAAATATAGACTCAGACCACTTCCTGGTACAGGCGCGAATTAGGGCTAGGATCTCTAGTGCATTCAAAGGAACTCGACCTAACAATCCTCAATATAATATAACAGCTCTAGAATCCTCTGAAGTCAAAAAGCAGTAAATACTGAAGAGTGCAACGACATCGAGTATCAGTGGGAAATGATTAAAAATGCAGTGGAGACGTCGGCGAATGAAACACTGGGAATTGAAACAGGATATAAAAGATCTCCTTGGTTTGACACTGAGTGTGAAATAGCAACAGAAGAGAAGAACACAGCATACAGAAGGACATTACAATCAAATTGTACAGGAAGAACGAAGGAAGTCTATAAAGAAAACTGGAGGATTGAAAAGAAGATCCATCAGAGAAAAAAGAGAGAGTGGATGAAGGCAAATATCGAAGAAATGGAGCTTCTGAGAAATCAAAATGAGGTGAGGAAATTTTATAGAGAGGTAAATGCTGCACAGAAACCCTTCTGTGGCAAAACTAGCTTGATAAAGGATGAAACAGGAAAAGTTGTTAGAGAGGGGAAAGAGATATGTGAAAGATGGCAGCAACATTTTGATAGACTTCTCAATTTTAGAATGATAACAAGACACTCAATAGATGGCAAGGAGAAAATGACCGTGACGAAAACATAGGTCTACCAACTCTAGAAGAAGTGACTGCCATGAAGAAATTGAAGAACAACAAGGCAACAGGAACAGACTATATTCCAGCGGAACTGCTCAAGCAAGGTGGCAGTGAATTGGAATGAACTTTCCAAAAAATAGCTACTTCAGTATGGGATGAGGAGGAAATGCCTCAGCAATGGGAAAAAGGAATTATATGTCCTAGGTATATAAGAAAGTACATCAGCTTGAGTGTGATAGCTGTACGGTGCTGCTCCCTATATTAAAGGTAGTTCACCCAGTGCCCACGTACGGCAGCGCCCGTAGCACGGTCGGGTATCTTGCGCATTCCGTGTAATGCCATATCTTTGACTTCATGAGCTCCTTGTCTTATATTATTGTATATTGTCCTCTTATGTTCCAGTTAGTTTTAAGATAATAAACGTCGTAATTAAGTAAATGTGGAATTCCCTTATGAGCTACCAGAGAGAATGTTTGCACAAAACATTTTTTGGTCTTTCCGATTGCCGGATATAGGTGAACTAGGTAACCATCTATGAAAATAGCTAACTTGGTTGAGTTAGAGAGCACAGAACTACATCAGTAAGTACATTCTGGTTCAACATTTCCTTTGTCCTTTTCTTACCGGGTCATCATGGATACCAATCAAAAACGTGTATTGACAAAGAAAAGAGCAGTCATCAAATCTCGCGTGACTCGCTAAGTACATTCGTGAATGAATTTGCAGGTGGGAATTTTAACAATATAAAGGTTAGGAAGCAATCATTGGCGAGTTTAATGGATGAGTATAATGACATTCAGATACAATATTGGAAATCGATGATGCTGAAAACGAATCACATGATCTAGATAGAGCAGCCTTTGATGATTTATGCTTGGACATTAAGTCAAAAATGGAAACGCTATTGTGCCCCGAACATACACACCCACCTCCGCCTGTAAATAGTGATAACATGAGCAATAGTTGTGCACTAAAACTTCCAACTATTTCACTACCCAAGTTCAATGGCGCTCTACAAGATTTCATGCATTTCTATGACACCTTTGTAGCGCTGATCATCAATAATGAAACAATCACAGACATTCAAAGATACTATTATCTTCTATCATGCTTGTCTGGGGAACCACACCACCTCATTGAGAATTTACCAATTTCACATGATAACTTCAAGGTCGCCTGGGAATTGATTCGCAGTCGGTATCACAATCCCAGACTTATATCAGATCTCCACATCAAGGAATTGTTGTCACTCCCTAATGCGAAGCACGATTCTCCTAAGGAGCTGCGTTTGCTAATAAATCAACTTAGCAACAACTTAAATGCCATAGAAGCATTAAAAATCAAAACGCCCTTACATGACCTCATGCTGTCGCACTTAGTTTTGGAGAGAATCAGTCTCAATCTCAGGAAGCAATGGGAGAACGGTACGTCAAATGAAACGCACGCCAATTTGAAGGACTTAATTCAATTCTTGGAAAACAATTGCCAAACTTTAGGAATAGTCACGTCCAACAAGTCAGCTGCTGTAACCCAAGATGAGGTCAAGCATGGTACAAGTTCAAGGGGACCACACCGAACTTTCGCCACCACGTCACCTTATTGTGTGCTATGGTAAGACATCTCACAGTCTGCATAAATGCCCCAAATTTAAGTACATGGACGTAAATATTTAAACACAAATTGTGCTAAATGTTCCGGCACAACTCAACAAAATGACAGTGTTTTGCCCCGGTGTGCGATTGGGCTCTTCAGTTGGTTAAAGCACACCTCACCAAGACACTGTCTAGTACACACTGGGAAGGCCATTGCAAGACGTATTTGATACATGTGTATCCACGTCACGAGCAAAGCCAGTGCACTATGGGAGTCGAAGCTCCACTCCAAAGCAATTATAACCTTACATTGGCATTGAATATATATTTTCAAAAGAAAAATATGTATTGTCCGTTGAGCCATTATATATTTAAACACAAATTGTGCTAAATGTTCCGGCATAACTCAACAAAATGACAGTGTTTCGCCCCGGTGTGCGATTGGGCTCTTCAGTTGGTTAAAGCACACCTCACCAAGACACTGTCTAGTACACACTGGGAAGGCCATTGCAAGACGTATTTGATACGTGTGTATCCACGTCACGAGCAAAGCCAGTGCACTATGAGAGTCGAAACTCCACTCCAGAGCAATAACCTTACCTTGGCATTGAATAAATATTTTCAAAAGAAAAATATGTATTGTCCATTGAGCCATTATATATTTAAACGCAAATTGTGCTAAATGTTCCGGCATAACTCAACAAAATGACAGTGTTTCGCACCGGGTGTGTACTAGACAGTGTCTTGGTGAGGTGTGCTTTAACCAACTGAAGAACCCAATCGCACACCGGGGCGAAACACTGTCATTTTGTTGAGTTATGCTGGAACATTTAGCACAATTTGTGTTTAAATATATAATGGCTCAACGGACAATTCATATTTTTCTTTTGAAAATATATATTCAATGCCAAGGTAAGGTTATAATTGCTTTGGAGTGGAGTTTCGACTCTCATAGTGCACTGGCTTTGCTCGTGACGTGGATACACACGTATCAAATACGTCTTGCAATGGCCTTCCCAGTGTGTACTAGACAGTGTCTTGGTGAGGTGTGCTTTAACCAACTGAAGAGCCCAATCGCACACCGGGGCGAAACACTGTCATTTTGTTGAGTTATGCCGGAACATTTAGCACAATTTGTGTTTAAATATATAATGGCTCAACGGACAATACATATTTTTCTTTTGAAAATATATATTCAATGCCAAGGTAAGGTTATAATTGCTTTGGAGTGGAGTTTCGACTCCCATAGTGCACTGGCTTTGCTCTTCTTTGAAGAAGAACGTCGCAGACATGAAGAGGCCAAGCGACAAGCAAGAAAGCTTCGTCAATTGCAACCCCGCCCTCCCCCGACCATTGAGTGCAATATATGTGGGCGCATGTTTTATGCCAGGATTGGCCTGTTTAGTCATCAGAAGCACATCCACAGGCTGGTCTGAAAAGCTCTATGCAGGAAGAAGTATGTTTACTCGGAATCGAGTTACAGCCGACGACGACGACGACGACGACGATACACATGTATCAAATATGTCTTGCAATGGCC
Source organism: Meconema thalassinum (assembly GCA_946902985.2). NCBI lineage: Eukaryota > Metazoa > Arthropoda > Insecta > Orthoptera > Tettigoniidae > Meconema > Meconema thalassinum. Next base: position 410,358,408 of record OX336392.1, read on the forward strand.
TTCCCAGTGTGTACTAGACAGTGTCTTGGTGAGGTGTGCTTTAACCAACTGAAGAGCCCAATCGCACACCGGGGCAAAACACTGTCATTTTGTTGAGTTATGCCGGAACATTTAGCACAATTTGTGTTTAAATATATAATGGCTCAACGGACAATTCATATTTTTCTTTTGAAAATATATATTCAATACCAATGTAAGGTTATAATTGCTTTGGAGTGGAGTTTCGACTCCCATAGTGCACTGGCTTTGCTCGTGACGTGGATACACATGTATCAAATACGTCTTGCAATGGCCTTCACAGTGTGTACTAGACAGTGTCTTGGTGAGGTGTGCTTTAACCAACTGAAGAGCCCAATCGCACACCGGGGCGAAACACTGTCATTTTGTTGAGTTATGCCGGAACATTTAGCACAATTTGTGTTTAAATATATTATGGCTCAACGGACAATACATATTTTTCTTTTGAAAATATATATGGACGTAAATAGCCGGGTAGGTGTTGTGAAGGAACATAATCTTTGTTTCAATTGCTTGAGAAGTGACCATGTAGCCAATAATTGCAACTCGTCAACTGCAGAACATGTAATAAACGTCACCACACATTGTTACTTATACACCAGAATATGAACAGTACTGCTACCCCGGTACAAAATGCATCCCAGCAGCAAGCATATTGTTTTGTCAGAAGCGCATGTCCTCACAATGAAGTATTGTCATCAACTGCCAATGTTAACATTAGGGATAGCAAAGGTCAAATGCATCTATGTCGAGCACTATTAGACAGTGCATCACAGATGAACTTCGTGTCTCGAGATCTAGTAGACCGTTTGGGTATCAAACTGAATTGTCATTCGATACTTATAAATGGTATCAGCAACACGCAAGCGACTCAATCCTCATACTTCTGTCAACTTCAGATAGAGTCGAGAGTTAGTACTTATAGTCGGCATATAGTATGCTCTATCCTGCGTCAGATTACTGGTCCACTGCCTTCATCTAGAATAGATTACGAGGACTGGCAACTGGCCGTCAACATTCCATTAGCTGACCCGAATTTCTACCAGCCCAAAGAGATAGATCTACTGTTAGGTGCTACTATATTCTTTGAACTCTTAAGACCTGAACAACAATCTAGGGATGGTTACCCTACTCTTCAAAATACACAACTTGGTTGGGTGCTATCTGGATGTATCCCCTCTCACTCAGTTCAACAACGTAAGAATGGAACAACATCATTGTTGTCCACGGCTGAAACCTTGCACACACAGGTGGAACGCTTTTGGGAACAGGAAGAGCTTACGACTCGTAGCCATTCCAAGGAAGAAGGTCAATGCGAGGAACATTTTCAGAAATCCTTCAAGCGCGATGAGTCGGACAGGTTCATAGTGAGACTACCACTTCGGCAAGGAGCAGGAGAACTTGGTGACTCCTTTGACAATGCCAGGAGGGGCTTTGGCTTTATAGAGAGGAAATTGCATCGACAACCTGACCTGAAGAATGAGTATATCAAATTCATGAACGAATATTTACAACTAGGACACATGGAACTTGTCGATCCTAGTGACCAGCAGAAACCTGCTTATTACATGCCTCATCACACGGTAATCAAGGATACGAGCAGCACTACCAAGGTCAGAGTTGTCTACAATGCGTCGGCTAAAACTACTTCGTCGATCTCCCTGAATGACGTGATGTTGGTTGGGCCAACTGTTCAGCAGGATCTGTTCTCGATCATTCTTCACTTCTGCACACACAAGTATGCGCTAACAGCAGATATCGAGAAGATGTACCGACGGATCCAGATTCATGAAGCAGATCAAGACTTCCAGAGAATCCTGTGGCGCAGTTCTCAGAATCAACAACTGACTTCTCAGCAAGATTGGAAACATGTCTCATCACAGGACAATCCATCAGATGTTATCTCCAGGGGAACGGAGCCACATCGACTTCAAAGCAATCGATTATGGTGGGCACACACAGGTGTGCCCACCTGTGTAAGTTCAACCTGGCCTGAACTTACTACTGTTCGACCAACCGAAATTCCTGAACAACGAGGAGTAAGATTGTGTTTCGTGGCGAGTAATCACAATGCAGATAACATTTTCATCCGTTTTTTCGGCTGGACTAAACTACACAGAGTAGTTGCTTGCATTCTCAGGTTTTTTCACAATCTAAAGCAGGATGCAGCAGCAAGACGGCATAGACCTTTGACTACTGCCGAACTTCGCGATAGTCTGACAGCAATCATTCGCATTGTTCAGCATTGTTCGTACAGTCAGGAGATTCATAATTTACATAAAAAGAACGCAGTGTCACTTCAGAGCAAACTTCTCACTCTGCACCCTTTCCTAGATAATGACAATCTATTGAGGGTGGGCGGCAGGCTAGAGAATGCTGAAGCATCATTTGAACAAAAACATCCTTTGATACTGCCACCTAAGCAACATGTCACGAAATTGCTTATTTGGAATGAACACATACGACTTCTGCACGCAGGAAGCCAACTTATCTTAGCTTTGTTGCGGCAACGGTGGTGAATAACCAATGGCCGATCTGCTATCAGGTAGGTGATCCGCAGTTGTGTAACATGCTTCCGAGCGAAGACCAATGACACCAGTCAACTCATAGGACAATTGCCTAAGCCTAGAGTGACCCCTAGCAAGCCATTCTCTCATTGTGGTGTGGACTATGGAGGTCCGCAGCATGTGATATATGGGAATCCACGAAGTAAAACTCAGAAGAAATGCTACATATACTCTGTGAGCAGCCAGAATAGGATTGACAGTTCTCGTCTCGTCATGTGGTCTGAGAACGAGATTGCCAAACTGTACAAGTCAGAGATACGGCTGACCAGGCACTGAAGCTCGTGGGCTGTAATATTGCAACGCAGAGTATTATGACATCAACTATGCGAACATGGATTGGTCAAGACGCTGAGGGGTGATGACTGACGTGGAATTTCCGGCGAAATGTCAATCCTATTCAGGCAGCTCACAGAGTATAGCATTGTTTGTGTGCATGGCGACCAAGGCAGTACACATTGAGGCCGTCAGTGATCTATCCACGGAGGCGTTTATTGCCGCCTTAAGAAGATTCATTTCAAGACGTGGCCGTTGCAGTCACATGTATAGTGACAATGGCACGTGCTTTACCAGAGCAAGAAGGAAATTAGATGAATTGTCACGCTTCATCCGGACAGAAGATCATCAAACGAACGTATTGAACTTCACAGCTGAAGAAGGAATTCGTTGGCATCACATACCTCCTCACTCCCCTCACTTTGGCGGACTGTGGGAAGCAGGTATAAAATCAGTGAAGACCCACATGAAGAAGGTTGCCGGTAACACTGTGCTAACCTTTGAAGAAATAACCACACTGCTCACACAAATTGAAGAATGTTTAAATTCAAGACCAATCGTCGCAATACCTAACAGTCCTGATGAATACGCTTTCCTCACCCCTGGTCATTTCTTGACTGGCGAGCCTGTAGTCTCTTTCCCTGAACCTGATTGTCACTTAGCGCCATCAGCACGGCTGTCAAGATGGCAATTGGTCCAGCGGTGCCGACGACTCATCTGGAAACTCTGGTCAACTGATTACTTGGGCCAGCTCCAGCAGCGTTCCAAGTGGCTTCAGAATCAACCCAACCTCAAAGCAGGAAGGCTGGTACTTCTGAAAGAAGACAATACTCCCCCCCTCACATGGCCAACCGGAATAATTGAAGAGCTTCATCCTGGGATTGATGGTTTGGTGCGTGTAGTAACTATGCGGACAAGCAAAGGGTCATATAAAAGGCCAGTGGCAAGGATCAGTCTTTTCCCTGACAAGCTCATTTAAAGGACTACCTCTGTACTGTGCTCCTTTTTGTTCTTATATTTGTATGTGTACAGTTTCTGTTGTTAGTTGGAGAAGTGTGTCTATGAATTGCTACCAATTTTGTAATTTGTTTCACAAATTAGGTGGGCGGCATGTACGGTGCTGCTCCCTGTATTAACGGTAGTTCACCCAGTGACCACGTACGGCAGCGCCTGTAGCACGGTCGGGTATCTTGCGCATTCCATGTAATGCCATATCTTTGACTTCATGAGCTCCTTGTCTTATATTATTGAATATTGTCCTTTTATGTTCCAGTTAGTTTTAAGATAATAAACGTCGTAATTAAGTAAATGTGGAATTCCCTTATGAGCTACCAGAGAGAATGTTTGCACACAACAATAGCTATAGAGGAATTACGTTACTTAATTTGGGATACAAAATATTCTCCAACATTCTATTTGACCGTCTTCTCCCAATTGTTCAGCGAGAGACTGGGTCATATCAGTGTGGATTTATCCCAGGAAAGTCCACTATAGATCAGATCTTCATCTTAAGGCAAATTTTAGAGAAGACAATCGAATATGGGATTGGCATGCATCACCTCTTCATTGATTACAAAGGAGAATTGACAGAGAGCAATTGTACCATGCTATGTATGATTGAATTGGGAATTCCTGGAAAATTGGTAAGGTTGGTGAGAATGACGAAGAGAGGGACACGAAGTAGTATAAGAACGGGAGGAATGATGTCCGAGACATTAAATATTCAGAACGGGGTACGGCAGGGTGACGCGCTGGCATGTCTCCTGTTTAATGTTACCTTGGAGAAGGTGATGAGAGATGCAAAACTCCTGAATAGAGGAACAATTTTCTATAAATCAGTGCAGATATTTGCTTATGCCGATGATATAGATATAGTGGCAAGAACTCGAAAGGCAATGGAAGAGACATTCATCGCCCTTGCACAGGCCAGTAGGAAAATGGGACTGAACATCAACCAGCAGAAAACTAAATATATGGCTGTTAGGAGAGCACGTAAGGAGAACATGCCACCCTCAATAACTGTGGGCAATTACACCTTTGAGAGAGTTGAACAGTTTAAATATCTGGGATCAACAGTCACCTACTCAAATGATACCTCTTATGAAATTTAACAGAGATTAATAACAGCCAACAGAGCCTATTTTGCTCTAACAAGGCTTCTCTCCTCAAGGCTCTTGACCCGTACCACTAAATTAACCATCTATAAAACACTTATAAGACCTGTGCTTACATATGCCTCGGAAACATGGCCACTAACAGCAAAAGATATTGGAATGCTGGATGCCTTCGAAAGAAAGATACTTCAAAGAATCATCGGCCCAGTCTGCGAAAGAGAAACATGGAGGAGGAGGTACAGTCATGAATTGTACACCATTTATAAAGACCCACCTATTAGAAGAATAGTGAAATCAGCCAGATTGAGGTGGGCCGGGCATGTAGCACGGATGAGTGATACGGAAGTACCTAAAAAGGTATTAAATGGAAACCCAGGGGGACAGAGAAGACGCGTTGGAACGAGATAAATGGCGGAAGGTTGTTGAAGAGGCCAAGGTTTACAATGAACTGTAGAGCCATAGAAGAAGAAGTGTGTGTGCGGGAAATATGAATGTTTTGATTTTGTCTTGTGTTATGCCTATGAACATCATTGTTTGTTTTAAGAAAATCGTCTTTATCCATTGAATTCTTTTTAAAAAACATATACTTTAAAAGATATGAATGCAGGGCAGTAGGAGAATGTTTAAATCTTTAAACAGAGGTCTACATGATTCTCTAGTGTTTACATTTGCCATAATTCTAATCGCCCTCATTTGTATCCTAAACGTGCTTAGTACATCTGGTGACATACCCCAAAATATGACCCCATATCCTAAGTATGAATGGAAATAAGCAAAATAAGTATTTCTTAATGTGTGCATTCTTGTGCAAGTTTTCAAAATACATAACGTAAAGCACATAGAGTTCAGTTTAGTATTCAGATATTGTATATGTATATTCCATTTCAAGTCATGTATCCATAGTCCAAAACATTTGTTTCTGATTTATTTTCTATTTGATGACCATTTAATGTTATATTGGGCGTTGCAGGATTCCTATTCTGTATAGTGTGGACATTTAGAGATACTGTTTTTTTTATAGTTTATTATGAGGCGATTATCATGTGACCATTTGGTTAACTCTTCTGTAACGGAGTCAGCAGACTGCTGTAAGACCTGTTTGACTTACTTGACTTAAGTCCTGTTGTTCGCATCGCTGGAACATAGGGCTTCAACGAAGCATCGCCATCGGACTCGGTTGCGTGCCATTGCCTTCACTTCTCCCCACGTTCTCCCCGCTTTTGCAGCTTCCCTCTCCACAGTCCTCCTCCAAGTTTCCCTCGGTCTTCCTCTTCTGCGATGTCCCTGAGGATTCCAACTCAGGGCTTGCCTCTCTATTGCCATCTGGTTTTTGCGCAGTGTATGTCCAACCCACTTCCACTTTCTTGCCTTCAACTGTAAGTCCACGGGCTTCTCGTTTGTACGATTCCATAGTTCTTCATTGGATATTACATTTGGCCAAAAACCCTCAAGGTTCTTCGTAAGCATCTGTTTATAAAGGGCTGGATTTTCTTTATGATAGATTTTGTTACTTTCCAAGTCTCACATCCGTATAGCAATACTGATTTTACATTGCTATTGAATATTCGGAGTTTAGTACGTGTGGAAATCTCATTGCTTTTCCAGATAGGATGCAACTGGATAAAGGCTGCATTTGCTTTCTTGATCCTGCTGCTCACATCCTCTTCTGCTCCTCCAGTTTTAGAAACGATGCTACCAAGATACGTAAATTCTTTAACATCCTCTACGTTTCTTCTGTTTATTTGAAACTTCCTATCGCTTGTTACGTTTAATCTTAGCGATTTGGTCTTCCCTGAATTTACAGTTAACCCTAGCCTTCTTGCCTGTTCCTGTAGATCTTTCAGTTTGGCATTCATGTGCCAAAAGCTTTGTGAGAGGAGACACACATCATCAGCAAAATCTATATCTTCTAGTTGATCTGTTAAATTCCAACTTACTCCTCTTCTTTTACCTTCATTTGTTTTCCTCATCAATTCATCTATCACAATTAGGAAGATTGATGGAGAGAGAACACACCCCTGTTTTACACCTGTTCTTACTTCAATGGATGGTGTCAATTTCCCTGGGTGCATTACTTTGTACGAGTATCCGTTATACATTTCTTGCATAACTCTGATAACCTTTCCCGGAATACCATAATTTGCAATTATTTTCCACATGCTTCTTCTGTTTACTGAATCGAAAGCCTTTTCAAAGTCTATAAACATTAGATATAGACTGGCCATAAATTCCATGCTCTGTTCAAGGATAATGCGGAGTGTATTAATCTGATCGACACACGATCAGTTTCTGCGAAACCCTGCTTGTTCTCTTCTTAGGTGGATTTCAAGGTAGTCCTTCATTCTGTTGAAGATGATTCGTGACAACGCTTTGCTAGGAATAGATAACAGCATTATTCCCCTCCAATTATTGCAATTTGTCAAGTCGCCCTTCTTCGGAAGTTTAACTAAAGTGCCGGTCTTCCATTCTTCTGGTATTTCTTCCCGGTTCCAGATTTTTTCAAACAGAGGGTACAGTAAATCTACTGTTGTTGCTAGATCTTCTTTCAAGAGCTCTGACGGGATGTTATCTGTTCCCGGCGCTTTGCCACTTTTCGTTTGCTTTAGAGCAGCTCTGATCTCTTCTCTACTAGGTGCTCCATTCTTGATTCTACCAAGAACGTCACATTCATTTCGATTTCCATCTTCCTCTGCATTTTCATCTACACCTCCCTGTTCTTCTCCGTCCTGTTGCTCTTCTTCCTCTGTTCGTACCTCTCTATTCAGCACTTCTGCAAAATGTTCACGCCATCTTTCCAATTGCTCATCTTCAGTAGTCAGCAACGCTCCAGTTTTACTTCTCACAGGACGATCTATAGGTCCCTTCCTCTTTCCTAGCAGTCTTGTGGTCTGGTAAAGTTCCTTCATGTTTCCTACTCTGGCAGCCCTCTCCGCCCTTGATGCGAGATCACTTGCCCACTTCCTTCGGTCTGATCTTGCACTCCTTTTCACCTCCCGGTCTACTCTCGTGTACTCTGCATGCAGATCCATCTTTTGTCTCCTAGTTTTTGTGGTATTCATCTTTGCTTTCAGTTTCTTCCTCTCTCCCACCTTTTCCCAGGTGTCCTGGCTCATCCAATCCTTCCTTTTGTTATCTCTGAATCCCACTACTTTATCTGCAGTTTCTAGGATTGCTCCTTTAATTTTCTGCCATTCTTCTTCTACTCCAGCTTCTCTTGTATTTAGTATTTCGTATCTGTTACGCAGTTCTAATCTAAATTCTTGTTTGACGTTGGGGTCCTTCAGCTTTTGAACATCAAACCACTTTTTTGGAACATCAAATTTCTTCTTTGCAGCTATGATTTTAATGTGCACCTTGGCTAACATCAAATGGTGATCACTACCTATGTCGGCTCCCCTTTTGTTTCTGACATCTAACAATGATCTTTTCCATTTCCCACTTATGGCAAAGTGGTCAATCTGATTCTGCGTCCTGTGATCAGGTGATACCCATGAGATTTTATGACATTTTCTATGTGGGAACACCGTTCCTCCGATGGTCAACTCATTGCTCGCACAGAACTCTTTAAATAGTCCTCCGTTTTCATTCTCCTCTCCAACTCCATGTCTCCCCATTATATTTTCTATCCCAAGGTTTTCGGAGCCCACTTTCGCATTTAGGTCTCCCATCACAATGACAATATCTCGTTTCACCCCATTCAATGTTGCCTGCAGCTCTGTATAGAAGTAGTTTTTGGTATCCATGTCTGCTTGTTCAGTTGGGGCGTAACATTGGATGATAGTTACATTTCGTACCTGCCCTTTGAACCGCGCTGTTATGATTCTGTCTGATATAGGTCTCCATTCCAGCAGACTCTTCTTTGCCGTTTTATTTAGAATTAGGCCTACACCATTCACATGGTCGTCCTCGGCATTGGGTTTGCCTGAATACAGAAAGGTCATCCCCTCTGGTAGTCTATTTTCTCCAAATTCATTCCAGCGTACCTCGCTCATTCCCATTATGTCTAGTTTATAGTTGATAAACTCTGCTACAGCTTGATGTAACTTTCCACTCTCGTAAAGTGTCCGTACATTCCAAAATCCGATCCTCGGGGTCCATTTCATTCCAAAGGTTGTCAACTTGTTGTCCGTCCGGCTTTTGCTTCTTGAAGTTTCTTTAACAATAAATTTTAAGAGATGCAGGTTGTTAGCCCACAGTCCCCGAGTGCTTTAGTGGGGCTGCCACCTTATGGCCTAAGCACATGCCATTATAGCTAGATGGTCTGTTATGTCTCTCACAAATTCTTTACAGGGAGAGTTGAGACTGGTCTCCCTAATCCTCCTCCTTTCTTCGGGCTTGGGACCGGCAACGACACCCATGGAGCTACTCAATCCACCCCATGGTTGCCGCAGGCGGAGTTAAGACCTGTTTAGTTTCACCTTTTATTACGAGTGTTGTATCGTCCGCATGTCTCATATCACATGTGCCGCAGGGTCTGGCTCCGAGACCATAGTGTGTGGGTCACTTCCTGGCAAGTTGGGATCCACCTTAAACAAATCCACGCCAGTGGCACTTTCTGGCTACTCTTCCCACTTCAAGTCCAATGGCGATGGGATAAAGACGGTGGAGGCATGTTTCAGGTGAAACTGGGATCCTTTAGTCTGGACCTGCACGTTGGCGGCGGATGTGTGATGGTCGTTTTTTTCTGAGACCCAGTGACTACTCAGGAATTCGGTCCTGCATCTGTGTCTGGGCAGGGCTATTTAGGATCACCGCTGCCCACCCCAAATGGGGAAGGCCCTAGAAAATGTGGGCTAAACATCGGTAGTCACATCTTTACACCTGGCTGGGCAACCGCACTCAGCAGGTACCCCACCATTGCGGTCAAAATAATGGATATCATCAAAGAATGTTTATAGGATCCTGGAATGTAAGAACACTACTTGATTGTGACAGCAGTGACAGACCTGAGAGAAGAAGAACTCTCATCACCCATGAGCTCGCTAGACTGAACATTGACGTTGCTGCTCTGAGCGAAACTAGGCTGTCAGGTGAAGGGAAAATTGTTGAACCCGGATCAGGTTATACAATATTTTGGAAAGGGAGGGAGGATGGAGAGCGCTGCATTCATGGGATTGGACTTGTTGTGAAAACGAAACTGGTAAACGACCACCAACTCACTCCAATCACAAACAGCGAAAGGCTTATGAGTCTCCGAATACCAATCTCTGAAGGTAAATTCATCACCATAATCTCTGCATATGCTACCACTCTAATTGCCGATGAAGAAACTAAGAACCATTTCTACCACCAACTTAACTCCATCATTACTAACACAGCACCCACAGACAAACTGTTGCTGCTTGGCGACTTTAACGCTCGAGTGGGCAGGGATTATCAGCTGTGGAAGAATGTATTAGGCAAACAAGGGCTGGGCAACTACAATGCCAATGGACTGCTGCTTCTTGGATTATGTGCTGAACATGAATTATTCATCACTAATACCCAGTTTCGCCTACCCAATAGCTATAAGACCACAGGGATGCATCCACGCTCTAAACATTGGCACATCCTTGACTATGTCATTACCAGGCAGTGTGACAAGAAGGATGTTCTGGTCACAAAGACTGCAAGGAACGTGGACGACTGTTGGACTGACCACAAACTCCTGACCTGTCGACTCAAAATCTCCTTCAGACATAAATCTACCGCTCAACGTTCAAGCATACCCCATCACAGGTTTGCAACTTCCAAACTTTCAAATGTAGCTATTGCATCTAACTTTCAAAATGCAATCTTGACCCGCTTCAAAAGCAACCCAGTCTGCACAAAAGATGTTGAACAGGAGTGGTCAACAGTCAAGAAGTTCATCATCGAGTCAGCTGAAGAAACTATTGACTATGAGGGAAGGAAGAGACAAGACTGGTTTGAGGAGAACAACAAAGAAATACTGGAACTCATCAGTGCTAAGTGGAAAGCTCATATATCCCTTCTTCAAGACCCATCGTCCTGTACAAAGAAAGCTCAGTTTAATGATCATAAACGGAAGTGTCAGACTGGAATCGGGGAAATGAAGAACAACTGATGGCAACAGAAAGCTGAGGAGCTTCAACATTATGCTGATGCCCGAAATCTTCGGAACTTCTATGAGGGAATTAAAGAGATCTATGGTCCGATTCGTTCCTCTATTGGTACTCTAAAGGCAGCTGATGGAAGTACTACATCCTGGAGCACTGGAAGGAACATTTCTCTGCTCTTTTAAACCGAAGCTCCACGGCTGCAGAAGATTTCCTACGAGATGTGCCACACCTTCCTTCTCAACCTTGGATGGCGATGCCTCCAGCATATCAAGAATTCTGTGAGGCCCTTGGTAGGCTGAAACCCAGAAAAGCTCCTGGACCAGACAACATCCCACTGGAACTAATTCAAAGCTCTAAAGACGAGGCTCTTCTCCCTTATACTGTCGATTTGGGAAACCCATAGAGTAACCAGTGACCTCAAAAATGCCAACATCGTCACTTTATTCAAAAACAGGGGACCGTAGCATATTTTTCAACTACCGGGGCATATCCTTGCTATCTATAGTGGGAAAAATACTCGCTAGAATACTACTGAACCGCCTTCAAGTCATCTCTGAGAGCACTCTTCCAGAGTCTCAGTGTGGTTTCCGTGCCTCCAGAGGCACTGTTGACATGATATTTTGTGCACGGCAACTCCAAGAAAAATGTAAAGAACAACACAAGGACCTTTTTCTTGTGTTCTAGGACCTGGAAAAGGCATTTGATTCCGTCCCAAGACCTGCGATGTGGGAGGTACTGAGACGCTTTGGTTGTCCCGATCAGTTTGTAGAACTGGTGCGAGCACTTCATGATGATATAACTGGACAGGTTCTCCATCAAAATAACATCTCAGAAGCATTCCCAATCACCCATGGTTTGAAACAGGGGTGTGTCCTAGCTCCAACTCTCTTTGCCCTGTACTTAGCTGCCATGCTGTATGAGACATCGAGCAAACCAGGAGTAGATATTAGATATCGCTATGATGGAGGCCTCTTCAACTTGGCCAGGCTTCGATCACATCTTACAAGTGTCACTAAGATAACTGAACTGCACTACGCAGATGACACTGCATCACCTGCCCTTACACCTGAGGACTTACAGCAATCAGTTAATAGCTACAAGAATGCATGTGATAGTTTTGGCCTCAGCATCAATCTAGGCAAAACAAAGGTACTTGCTCAGCCTGCTCCTGGGTCTAGCATTGCAGAATTCAACATCTCCATCGCCAACAAATTTGGAACAAGTAGACCATTTTACATACCTAGGGTCTTACAATTCGCACGAAACTCATGGTATATCAGGCAGTGGTCATCTCAACTTTACTTTACGGACGTGAAACGTGGACCTTATATCGTCGCGACATCAGAAAACTGGCGAGTTTTCACCAGCAAAAGCTCCGTTCGATCATGAATATTAAGTGGGATGACTATGTATCCAATCTTGCTGTCCTTGAGAAAGCATGTACCAAGAATGTAGAAGCTATCATCTTTGGTCATCGACTAAGATGGACAGGACATGTCCGCCGCATGAAAGACACCAGGATGCCACGCCAATTCCTCTACGGTGAACTTTGCACTGGTAAAAGGCCACAGGGTGCACCTTTAAGGCGCTTCAAAGACCAGCTGAAACAAACCTTCAAGTTGACAGAAATTAACCCTCAAACTTGGGATTCACTGGCTGAAGATCGTGTACTTTGGAGGCAAACTATATCTGCTTCGGTAAATCATTTTGAACAGGAACGTCGCAGACTGGCAGAAATGAAGCGACTCCAACGCAAGCTTCGTCAAACCCGTCCACGCTCTCCTCCAACAATAAGATGCTTAGTATGTGGCCGCATGTTCCATGCAAGAATCGGCCTGTTTAGTCACCAGAAATTCATTCATAAAATGCCCTGATGTTGGAAGTGTATTGTCAGAAAATTGTATACTCGGAAACGAGCTGCAGTCGATCGTCCGCAAACAAAATTTCCTTATGAGAATCAACGTTTTGTGTTATATCATTCATATATAGAAGAAAGAGTAGTGGGCCCAAAACCGATCCCTGGGGTACTGTACTCCAAATTTAATAATACCTTCATTGGACAATGTTTCGTTAAGTAATCTGGTTCCATCATCCTTGTGTCTCAAGCTTACTATTTGTTTACGCCTTGTTAAGTAAGACTCTATCCATTTATTAGCTAGACCTCTAATACCATATTGATTTAGTTTTGTAAGGAGGATTTTATGGTCAACAACATCAAATGCTTTCGATAAATCCAAGAATAGACCAGTTACATGTTCCTTATTGTCAATTAATTTCAGTATATTATTACTACATTCATAAATTGCTGTCTGTGTAGATTTTTCCATTCTGAATCCATGTTGTGAGTTTGATAGTATTTTTTTTTTCTTTCTATAAAACTTATCAGTCTCTTATCCATGATTTTTCCCACAATTTTTGCAATACCAGTTGGTAAGGTAAGTTTTAGGACGATAGTTACCTAATTCAACTTTTGAACTGGAATTACTTTTGATAACTTCACAATATCTGGGTAAGTTCCTGGGAGAATTGAACTGTTTATTAAGTGCGTAAGTGGATTTATTATATTTTCTGCACATTTCTTTAAAATTGCATCAGGGATGCTATCAATGCAAGCAGAATTTCTCTTTTTGCTCTTTTATATCTATTCTTACCTCTTCACTTGTGACATGATTTATAAATAAAGAATCACTGCATATATTTATTTTATTATTAGAATTTAGTGTATTTACCTGTGATTTATTTAATAATTTTTGTGGAATTTCCAGAAAACAGTCATTAAAAGTGTTTGCTATTTCCTCTGGATTATTTATCACTTTATTATTGCAGGTTTTTAGCAGATTTTCCAGTTTCTTTCTTTATTACGGACCACATAACCCTGTTTTTATTAGACGATTTAGAAAAAGATTATCATTATCAGTAGCATAGCGTGAGGAAAATCATTGGGTAGACACAGATAAAAAGAAAAACTGCAGTAACACATTTTAAAGAAAATGTTTAAAGTTTTAACTTAAATCTTACATACTACATATTCTCTTGGCCCCATGTAAAAGAACTAAGTTTAATTGATGAGTGTAACAATGTACAAATAATGCCTTGGGACAATGCAGTCTGATAATTGCTTGAAGACCATTGTTGCTACCCAACATGACAGTAGCTCCAGCATATGTCCAGTTAGTTATTGAGGTTTTAAGGGGCGGAATATTTTCTTATCTATTTTATATTCTTCAGATCGAAAATTACATGTGTATTTCCGAACCCTGTGCACTTTTATCTAATGATACATCGAAGAAACTACAAATATTTCCTCAACTCTCGAGTTACAGACATATCGCACAATTACACTTAATTGAGCTTTGAAGGACACGTCATTAGTCTCATCTGCCTGATTGGCCACAAATTCAAATGACGAAAGCTCTCCTGCAATCCTTTCCCTTACTACATTAGTGACAGATTGGATCAAATCATTTTGGATGTCTCGAGACGTTCCTTCAAAATCAGAGCTGCCTTCAATCTGCCTTCTTTCATAAATGATTCTTCTATTGCCAGCAAATCGAGGGTTTCTAAATAATTGCCCTTATTAAGAGATTTGTGGTCTTCTCTGTGCCCTCTAAAGGCAAGTTCTTGCCGCCCGAGATGGCACACCATCTATTAGGCGACCCACTATTCGTCTATTTCGAGTTACATTTTCATTATGTTTCACAGCTGCTAATTGCGTTGTTTCCACTAAACAATGTTCAATTCTATTTCTTGCTAGCATGTGAAACATCTCTGCATTATTAATGTCTTTCTTGGTCCCTGAATGTTTTAACGAGTTTTGCCTCATTTTTTTTTTATTGTTGTGATACCGTACGGGTCCATGGTTCTTCGCCCCCAAACATCAAACAGTAATAACAATGAAGTGACTTTTTGTGCTTTCTTTTGTCGTGTGGCCTCCTGAGAAACCGAGTGCCGGTCTTTCTAGTTGACGCCCGTGGGCGACCTGCGTGCCGGGATGAGAGATGGAATGGATGAAGATGGATGAAACTGGGCAAGGATGTGGAAGGAAGCGGCCGTGGCCTGTCAGAAGGAAAATGGGGAAACCACGGAAAACCATTTCAAGGACGGCCGACGGTGGTGATCGAACCCACGCATCTACCGAGTCATCAGAGAGCTTGGCCTCGTGACCTAACTCTGCTCTTTAGCGAGCGTAGCCACAGCTGTCGGTACTTTGTGTGCCGAGAACCTCATAACCATCTATATTTCGAATGGCAACTACTTTGAAATGTTCTTGTAACTTTGCCATCTTTTTGGGACAAATCCAACTGAGGGCCATTTATTTTAGATTTTAGTTTCAGCTTTTGTTCAAATGTTAATGATGATAGTGAATTAGACTACTATGGAGAAATCTTACAGAATCAAGGTTACACTGTTCATGTCAACTAATAGCTCATCACTTTCCATGGTTAATATAACTAGAAACAAAGGCACAGTAAACACAGGATCACGAAACGTTCACCACATCGCGAAAGAAAAGACATGTCTATTATGTTACGGCAGGCAGCGGGGAGGGGCATGGAGGGGATGGCGGCGCGCGCACGATCTTGCACTCTTGAATAAGAAGGCAGGGGAGACATCCTCCCAAGTGTCTATCTGCCTCGTTGTTGGTACGCAGGATGCAAGTGTTGAAACTTTCAAATCATGGAAATTACTATTAAGGCTTAAGAACTTGGAAGAAAAACAACATTACAATAAATAATAATAGAACCTGTCATTTGTTTCGTAAATTTGAATAGACAGTGTCTACCTTGACTACCCTGATGCTATGCTACTGATCATTATGCATTTTCTTTGCTAGTCTTTTTACCTTACTTTATATGCTTGTGTATTTTTTGTAGTATAAATTGAATTCAGAGGTGTTGTGAGGTATTGTTTATATAATTTGTGTAGAAATTTCTTTCTTTGACATGAATTTATAATCCCTGTGGTTATCCAATTGCTAGTTTTGTTAGTTTCAATAGTTCTTTGCTCAAAGGGGAATGCTGTTTCAAAATAAGGTTTTAGGGTACTGTTAAATGCATTAAATTTATCATTTACATTTTCTAGTTTATAAATTTCTGACCATGTTTCCTTATTTAATAAGTCATTGAAATATGAAACATATGTTTCAGTGAATGACCTGCACTTTGTTTTATTCCATTTTCATTATTATTGATTTTTTCGGGTACTTCTAAACTCAGTATTTGACCATGGTGGACAATAAAACCCGGGCAATAGACTTCTATCGACTGGTGATATTTATCTGTATTTATAAAAAATTCATCAGGAGTGGTTTTACTAAATTTTGTTAAGTTATTCTTGTTGGGGTATTTATTGTAGGTTTTAGTCCATAGGAAATTAGTAATTAGTTACCGTATATACCCGAATGTAAGACGACCCCGAATATAAGACTAGGCCTAATTATCAACTGCCTCTTACAGATTTTTTCAAAAAAAATACTCGCTAACTCATAACTTGCACAATATATGCCCTTAAGGTCGTGCTTTCATTTTTATAACGTCTCGTGTTATCGGAAATCCCTCTGCCCGCTTTTCAGAGACATACCCTATAATTTCTTTGTTCAAGAATGGGAGACGTTATAAAATTAAGATACGTTGATCATTCAATTACTGCTCGTAAACTGACCGGTTGTTCTTGTAAAGATTGTTTTAAAACAAATTTCCGTATGCTTTCGAACATATAATTTATACGCTTAAAATGACGTGTATGCGTAAATCCTAACCTCAAAATGTACGCTATTCGTATATGCATGGTAATTAAACATAACAAACCATATTTTAATCTTCATTAACGCATTGATTTGTTGCGAGTTACAAGATGCCAACACCCATACTACTTTGCAAATAATAACAATATAAAAAAAAATAATACCCTGAATATAAGACAACCCCAAATTTTTATTACACAAAAAGTGGGAAAAAACCTCTTCCTACATTCGGGTATATACAGTAATAATTCACAATTTCTATCACATTTTAAGAAATCCACTTTTACATCCCCACAAATTATTACAGTATATCGAAATTTACTTTGCTGATGTTATTGAGCAACAATTCTAATTTATCTATAACTAAACAAAGATTTCCTGACAGAGAACGGTATACACATACAATTATTAACTTAAACTGCTGTATTTTTATGGCAGATAATTCAAAATCCTGTTCCATAATTAGATAATCATAAGAGATGGGGTTGCTAGTAGTACCAGTAATACTTAACGTACAATAGGCCTACATGAGAAAACTAGCCAGAATCCTTACATTTCCTTTCCGAAAAGCCATGGTCTAGCCTATACGTAAAGAGGACTACAACTGGAATCTTAATAAAGGAACTGCAGTGATTGGTAGGCCTACCATACCAATTACATATACAGTAGGTAAGTTATGATTTTTAGCGTGAAGAGTTATTTATATCAACTGACAATGTATTTTAGTAGCCTATAGCAATCAAGCAAGGCAATGAACCACTTTTATGCAAGTACGGTCCAATAACAAACATCGCAAATTGCATGCACCATTAATTGGAGTTTACCAGAACCGGAACCAAACCAGAAAGTGGCAGATTATTGAACATTCACATACCTTTCTGGGAGACATTAGGAATAGAAAATACTGTGAAATATTGCCACACATTAAAAATACTGTCAAATATCACTTAAATGAAGGTTTTTATTTGTAGCTTGTTGAACGACGGCAGACGTTTGTGGCCGACACATCGACGTCATATTTCGTTGCCAACATGTCCGAATCAAAATATACCACTCGACACACGTAACCTTGTAATTATGTGAAAAAATAAATAATTGGCAAAACCATTGGCCTGGATAAAGATTATTGATGCATGACTACCCCCACTGTGCATGACAAAAACCTAACAATTACTGGTCTGCCGGATGTGATAAAGTACCAAATGCGTGGGATTGGCAATACTGTACATGATGCTAAAAATGGCAGAGTCAGTTGGAATTTCAGCTATATAAGTAGTGATCCTATTTGCGACGGCTGGGTGGGTTATAGACAGCAGAGGAGTAAACATCTATTACTATAATTATCATCTCCATACGATGTTAGCGTGTCAAAGAACCCATTTGAATTCAGTAGGCTGTGTTCATAGAGGCAAAATTAATCTCGGGAGTTTCCGCCAACACAAAGTTCACTTCTCTACTAGAAAGCGCTATAGTGTTCTAACCTCCTTGAATTTCATAGTGATTCAAGGAACAAAGAAATTCGAATGTGTCAAATTACTAAGCTTGCACCCGGCACCCGAGGCCACACAATATTATTATCTCCAGATACCATTACTACAGGTATTTCGGCTAATTTCAGTAGTTTAAGAATTTTTTACTTCGGTTCAGGTAAACTCCACTCTTAAGGCTGGTTCACAATTGGCCCGGGAACGAGAACCAGAACGAGAACGTAAACGAGAACGCGAAGCTTCCCGGGGTCCCGGTTCACAATTAGCCCAGGAACGTGAACTTGTGCATGCGCGCGCAATCAGCTATTGGCAACTCAAACTAACACTTGGGGCGCTGCGGTCGGTCTGGATAAGTAGGGTAAAAATACTCAATAACACGCGTTTGATATGGAACACTTTTTATTTTTCGGTTATAATCAGTAAATGTGGTCCCTAAAATAATGACAGTGTTATTTTTGATTGTATATTGTATAACTGTGAGATACACGTGATCTAATTTGTGTGTTCCACTGGATTTTATGTGTCAATTGCATATTATCAAGCATCGGTTGTCTGCTGGTATCTGTTTTTGAGCAGTTCGAGTCATGGCGCTGTTACTTTAAAAGCTATATTTGAGTTTGCTCACTGTACCATAGACTGTAGAAATTATTTGCTGCTTGGTAGGGCGAAGGGATGAGTTTAACTTGTATTAAAGCTCGGGGGACACAGGAATTGCTTGATTTAGATGGTTAGCTGGTGGGTTTGGTGTAGAATATCGGACTGGTAGCAGGTTCTCGCAGAGTAGATATTTACCCTGTGAAGTCAAATTAGGCCTATATGACTCGTAGTGGAATGGCTCGGATATCGCAGAGCGAGGTGATGGCGGTCGGTAGGGTAATTGGAAATGAACTAGGGAGGGGGAAGGATACCTGACTGATGAAGCTCGGCTATAGTCGGCTGGTGTAGGCCTAGCTGTCTTGGTACGGCTTGGCTCGGCGTAAACAGTGAACAACCTGTCCTGTCGACAGTGAGTGTAGTGGTGAGTGGTCCAACCCGCTCCTGTTGCCCGTATTTATTTGGTATCGTCACCTTTTGGCTATTGCTATTTACATCTTTTGGAAAGTGATGAAAACTTATATCCGCAGCCCTCTTTTATGCATCGACTTACAGCCGTAAACTGAGCAATATACGTTGCTTTTACTCATTTTACACTCCATCAACGAGTAAAACTTATTACTTATGTATAAAGACACGAAGAAATTACCTCGATCTGCTTACGAATACAAGAAACCATATACAAACAGTCACCACGTGACAAATGTACCCTACTTGGTAAGTTTCTAATTTTTACCGCTAGATGTCATATCAGATAGCTGGAGTTGCCAATAGCGTAATAATATTAAAACAATCAGCAAGTGCCCACTAATAAACACCAATTACACAACTGAAATGCTTCAGAGGGTTATAATAACTTTATTAAACACACATTGTGCGCTTTAGAGAAGCAAGTTTAGAAAGCAAATTCACAGGTTATGTTTACATCGCTGGCTACTCCTTCCGTACTGCGCATGTGCATGTACAACGTTTCTGATTGGCTCCGGGAAGCTCCGAGAACGTCAAACATGAAACTTGATCATGTTTCCCGTTGGCCTTCCCGGGCTACTTTTAGCTTCTCGTTCCCGGAGATTGGTTGTGAACCGACCCATAAGGTAGCGTGCATTTCAACTTCCTTCTGGTTCTGGTTCTCGTTCTATTGTGAAACAGGCTTTACCTATGCACCCAGCCCCCTTGTTGATGTATGTGCCCCTTAAGAAGAAAACCATGATCCTTCTTCTAACCAAGAATAAAGGCCACTGACAAGTGAGGAACATTAGGAGAAAGATAAATCCTGTGACATTAGCGATTTGTAGGCCATAGCTATACTCTGAATTACAAATAAAGCTCACTGACAGCTGTCAAAGCTAGCACGTGGTGAAATGCTGTGTTGCCACTGAGGCAGATCATGACTCATAACATTCCAAGAGGCTTGCAGGAAGACACAAATACTGAGTAAGTTAGCCCCCTGCCTGGCGCTCTAATGACCGTGATGAGTGTAAAATCACTCTGACTGAAATGCATCATCGATCACGCCCAATTTAAGCCTAGTACAGAAAGAAATAGTACCGTACCTTCGTATAACCTAGGTCTACTAATGTACAAGCTTTCTAACATATTTCTCTTTTTAATACAGCCTAGAACTGGATTCTAATCGCTAAAATGTTTCACGGACAACAGCTGTGAACTAAGATCAACATGGCTGAACCGAGAACTGTCGCCGGTTAAATATGAACTCAGATCAAGACGCGGTGATCTTAGATTAACGTTTATACAACAGAAATTCTGAGTTCAGCACGCGCTAAGATCAGCTGAACCTGGTGAACTGAGATCAAATGCTTTATACAATCGACCCTGAGTAAAACCATGTGCTTATTGCTGTGTTGGCATACATTGCAACATTGCTCACTGTTGCCATGGAGACCGTTACCCCTCTCGTCTCCACTCTTCACCTCACCATTCAAGCGGATGACAGTTTTCACCGAGCATCTTTTGTAAATCAGAGTATACAACACCATCATCAGTTCCACACTTCATAGTTTTAAGGTGATAAATTGAAAGTACCCTACGTCAGAGACTAAATATTAATAGCGGATTAATTCTAGGCGATTAAGGAGTCCCATGCATTAAACGAAATATTGTATCCAAACAACCATTAGGTTTATTGTGCACGACCAAGCATAAGACATAAATACTAGCCTATATACCTTTTCTGTTCTTCCCCATGTTGCAATTCCTCTCGGTAAGTTTCAAGCCGCAGAACAAGCAGTAAATTACTAACCAGAGAGGCTACTGTATACAAACAAGTGTCATAAACATAACTTGGATCACAGTATGGGAAGATGGAGCGAATGAGGTTAGGATTTCCGATCATATGTCTTTCTTCTTCTTCTTCTTTTAAGGCGGGGGTGGGTGGGCAGAGCGATATGTTCTATTCTTCTATCCGCTTTTTTTCCTTTTTGGGCGCAGCTGTCACACTTTAACCAAAACGATTGTAACATAGTACTCTTTGTATATGTGTAAGTTGGTACTTTTGTGTGAGACAAAAGTTTGGTGTTTTTCAGTCGGTCAACACGAATGTACCCAAAAGAGCTGGGTTATGCCCTAATCCTGAAAAAGATTACATAAAATTAATAAATACACATGGGCGCCCGCAGGGAGGGGCAAGGTGGGGCCGTGCCCCTCCCCCTTGGAATTCCGAGAATGTTGATATTCGATTGGTCATTGTCACCAGTTATTTCAAAAACTGAAGTTTCTGATAATCAACTGACAAATGTCACAATATAAAACTTCTTTAAAGTTGCTGACATAACGTGTATTTATATTCAAAAATATATGGCTCTAATAATGTCATGCACTACACCACCAATAGAAACATAGCTGCATTTTTCAATATGGATATGCCTAGTGTAAATACCATAAGTTTACCCAACACTGTCAAAATTGGTTAGGCTGGCTACTACTTTCACCACCTCACTTTGACAGTGACGATATGAAAGCACGTTCTGGAGATATTTGTATACATTGCAACACCGATAACGGATTTCAGCCCCTAAAACGAGGTTTCCTTTCCTGATAAGTAAAGCACTGCTCCCTTAAGGACGCGCTTATAATATAGGGTCATTTAATGTATTCAGGCCCGTAATTACGGGGGAACAAACAGGGCAGCTGTCCAGGGTGGCAGGTTTTAAGGGCGGAAGAAAATCTGGAAAAACTGTACAAAACCGCTTGGGCATTAAACGCTAAGTTATTAAAGTTTAACACCCTCCACACACACACACACACACACACACACACACACACACACACACACACACACACACACACACACAAGAGAATTATTCACTGTCGCACATTTGCAATGTTGTTATTTAAATAATTGGTGATTTTTATTTTTATTTTTACGTATGGCTTTAAGTGCCGGGAGTGACCGAGGATATGTTCGCCAGAGTTTGTAGCTGCTTGTATGCCGACACCCATGGGGTGAGCTACAAGTACCGTCGCGTGTAGGGTGTTGTCTGGGGGAGGAGAATGTGAATATAAAGACGAGGAATTGGAAGGTAGCGGCGGCTGTGGCCTATAGTTAAGGACCGACCGAGGCATTTGATAGGAAGGAAAATGGGAAACCACGGAAGACCATCTTCAAGGTTGCCCGAGGGGGGATTCGAACCTCCTCGCCTCCCGGATGTGAGCGACTGCCTGCAGTCACGCCGTAACGACCTCGGCTAACTCCCCGTTATTTTCCATTGGTTGTGTATGATATCTTTTAAAATTTAAATGTAAATTCTTTGTATTAAGATTTTTCAATTTGTAATTTTAGTAAACACATTTTATAGTGTTTTCCACTCATAGTTAAATAAACGTTCATTGAAGAAACAGCCTCATATGTTAAGGACACTTTAATAAATCTACATATTTTAAGTCGGGGGTAGCAAATATTATTTATTTTTATTTATTTTCCCCCAGGAGCTCCAGGAGCCCTAAATACGGGCCTGACTGAGTTGTACACTCGTCTAATTTTGCGTCGTTCTGCTTTACTGCGATCGTTATTCGTGCTGCAATTGTTTTTTTCGTGTGGCCTCCTGAAAGGCCGAGTGTAGGTATTTCTATGCGACGCCCGTGGACGACCTGCACGTCTGGATGAGAGGTGGAATGGATGAAGATGAATGAAACAGGGCAAGGATATAGAAGGATGTGGCCGTGGCCTGTAAGATGGTACCGTCCCAGCATTTGCCTGGTGTTGAAAATTGGGAAACCACGGAAAACCATTTCAAGGACGGCCGATGGTGGGGCTCGAACCCACGCGTCTACCGAGTCAGCAGAGAGCTTGGCCCCATGACCTAATGCTGCGCTTTAGCCAGCGAAGCCACTGCTGTCGGTAGTATATATTTTTTTCAAGGTGTGCCACAGTACTGTGGTCCATTTCTTGAGAACAGAGCAATTATTGCTACTATTGAACAGCAATCTACCATTGTTGTAGATTCTTTACCTGTAGTGTTAAATCTTCTACGATCGAAGCAATTTACAGGCTAATAGTTAAATAGTTCTTTGGTGTTTCGTGCCGTTATCAAAGTACTGAGATTGGCAATCTCAATCGAATGTAGACTGTAGATCAAAATGGTCAATTCAATACTTATAGACTTCGTAATGTTGTAGGCTATATGATTCCAATGGAATCTTCTTTCAAGGCAATTTCCGATGCGCAACATGTAGCCTACGTATATGTATGTATGTATTTTTTATTGTCAGACAGATAGGCTCCACTAGTGACAATATAATAATTAGCAATAAAATTTACAAGAATAAACAAAACGAAGACAGCAAACACGAACAAAAATAGAAATACTCTATTATATATCAACAACCACAACCATACAGACAAGCACTCAAACATCCTATCTCTAGCATTCACTCATACAATCCCTATGTTCAGGAAACATTAAAAACATTGTTACAGAAAAATCAAAACTATCTACAGTAAACGGAAAAAGGCAAAGACATAAAAAAGGATAAGAAGAAAAAGTTCAGAAATTGGGAAAAAAAAGAAGCAATACAAGAGTGACATTCGAGGTTCTAGAAAACAGCAAACAAACAAAAAATACATTACTTTCAGTCGCTCGTACAATCAAAAAAAATCAATCAACCATTGCTTCAACCACATATTCAATCAATCAATCAATCAAACGCAAATAGAAAAGAACACAATATAGATACAATATCTTACAGCCCATTTGGGATGTTTCTCATAACAGATGACAGAGAGTCGAAGTGAATATCAGTAGCACTTTTACTCTCCATCAAGCTCTACATTGACTGTAACCCAATCAGACATGGATTTTTGTGCACATTAATTCTCGATCTGACCCAATCGAATGTGTGTTCCGTCTGGTGGTTCTCTGAGGGACATGAAAACTCAAGACAGCTAGCAACTGATTAGAGTCAATTCCGCCATTTACCAGCTTCCAAAGGAATCTCACGTCACCCAGTGTGCGCCGACTGCTCAGTGGTGGAAGACCGTACACGTTGCAATAACTCTCATACTCCGCTCTATGGCTCGATAATCCGCCCCTGTAACAGAGCCATTTAACAAATCTCTTTTGCAGACGTTCGATGGCGTCAATTTTATTACTGTGAAAAGGATTCCAGATAACACTACAGTATTCTAAATTAGGCCGAACGAGTGACTTAAATAATTTGGATAGAGTTATGAGCGGAGAAGCTAATTTAATCCTAATTTAATTGGGCTTATAGTCGTATTGGCCGACTAAAAGTTACAATTCAATATACTGTACATCAATTAGGTTCAAGGGGGGAATGATAATGATGTGCTTCTGAAATAAGAAAATTATAGAACGTACATTGGCAGGCTCTTAAACCTCAAGGATACATTTATGTGGCATTCTTAACTACGAATGTAAGTTTAATAGTTAAATGATCCTGCCATGTTTGTCGTTATCAAAGCAACTAAGCAAGAAGTAAATCACTGGTAAGGTAATGAGTTTTATAGGTATATTTTACTTAACGGTCAACAATAATCAAATTAAATATTTTCTTTCTAAAACGAAAATTTGCTAAAACCATGGGCGTCACAAGTAAGAGTAACGTACAATACGAATGTATCACTTCGCACAAAATGCATTATGCTAAGAAGAGCAATGCGAAGTATTCCTGATAGCTTGTTAAGAAGAGGAAAAGCGTGATGGATCCGCTGTAACGGCCAGTAAAAACTAGATATTTGGAAACAGTGCTATTTGAATTATTAGGCAGATTCAAATGTAGGGATATATCCACAGTAATTAACTCAGTAATTTGAAAATATCTTAAAATGTGTCCTCCAGTTACCATATTTAGAAAGTAGGCGAACTGGATTTACATTAGCATTTTAATGAACTGCTTGATTTTTGTATTATTGTCGATACATGGTGATAGCACTATGTTTTACATGTTTTAAGAACAGAACATTATGACAATGATCACAAAAGAAGAAACGCGAACTACCATGGACAAAAGCTGTGAATTAGAAACAAAACATTCCTCCCAATCTTGCAATAAAGCAGCCAGTGGTGTTTCATACCAGTCAAATAATGAATTTCACGAAGCAAGTAAAAAAAACGAGAATGGGGGGGGGGGGGGGGTAATGGAATGAAAATTATAACTTGGCCCCCCTCTGAAAAAATCCTGCGGGCGCCTATGGGATGACCAGTTTCGATCGTCAAGCGATCATCATCAGATACATTACACTTAGGCTGTAAAATCTATGTTTGAAAATACAGTTGAAAATATATACAATATGTACAATTATTTAGTTGCAGTATTGGTAATGCAACTTGTCAGAGTATGCTAGTTGTAGTATATATGATGTTAGGTGGAATGCTAAAATGGTGATAGAGATCCGGAATTTGTCTGTTTGGCTTGACTATATGGTTGTAAAAGTCAACTATGGTTGTACTGTATAGTGCAAGCTATTAGTTATCTGGCTGGATGTCTTCCGTTCTGTAACTGTGAGTAATATCAACTTCCTTCTTGGAGCAGTGACGGTCGACTGAATTGGAATGTTGTCTCACTGAGCTGGTTTTCCCCTCCCCCCGCTCCGTGTTCCTATGTGTTGTCTGTAGTCAATGCATGCGTAATTGTGACGTGTTGCCAAATCTAGATAAGATGTATGTTATTGGATTCAGGAAGGTCTTCAACTATTAAAGACCGTGGAACATTCCCCGCCACGCGTAGACAATTAACCATTAATACTAAGCGCACCCGATCTTTTGAGGACGTCCCGGCACCTTTAATACTGCCGCGAATTCCGGCCTTAGTTTATTGAAGAAAAAAAGTACATCGCACTCCTGATCCAGATAACATTTACCTATAAAAACCTATTTTCCCTCCTTTTCGGTAGATTTCATTAGAAAGCTATTGCAATGGGTACCATGTTTCGACTTCCGGAAAATTTCGACATATCTTCACGTTTCACATCCCCAAGACCCCCAAAACCACCATCCCCAGGTGGCGGATTGGGGGCCCCTACAGTTTGTAGGGTTGGTTCAAATCCCCCCAATAGAACCCGCTGGGGGCTTTATAATGCTCGGACACCCTCTCTCCAGGGGTTACAAATATGGAGGGCCCAAGCTCAGGGTTAGTAGTGAAGACCTCAACGGCGAATACGGTGGAGAAGCTGGACTTCAGTACAGCGTATGAGGCGGAGGAGGCACCCCAGTGCTCGGGGTTGATAGAGTAAAAGGTATATGGATGTCCATATATCCAACTCACTAGTGTCTGTTCTGGCATCCAGCGGCTAGTGAGCAGCATCTATTCACCTAGTTGGTGTGGCTGTTCGAAGTACGGTTTAATCTCAACAATTAAGTCTTAAAATCTTGTGATCTCCATCGGAGGCCACCACAAACAGTCTTCAACTTGAAGCAACCATGGCAGAACGACAGGAAAAGATTCCACTACCCCAGGCCCCTGTCAATAGATTGGATCCCTGTTCTGGTCATAGGATTCTAGGGGACCAGACATGTCATGTAGAGAAGGATCGGGGCTTCTCAAAACCTCTTCGACCTAAACGAAAGTGGTTCATAGGTACACTTAATGTGAACACTTTGTTTAAACCTGGGAAACTCAAACATCTAACGAATACGATTGATAAATTCAGTATCAAAATTTTGGCATTGCAGGAAACACGATTTACAGATGAAAATCACGTTGATTCTGAGAATTACAGGCTCTATAAAGGAAAACCTGCAGTGCAGATCAACACATGACCAAGACAATTTGGCACAGGTTTTGCGGTTAGCAAGTCCGTCACAGATTCAGTAATTGATTTTACTTCACCATCAGAAAGACTCTCAACACTCTCAATAAAATCGGGAAACAAGGTATACACACTGATTAACGTGCATGCACCAACGAATGACTACAACAGGAAAGATCCTCAGGTAATAGAAGACTTCTGGGAGCTTCTGGAGGAAATCACGTACAAAATTCCTAAACATCATGTCAAGATTTTACTGCGGGATTTTAATGCGCAGTTAGGAAAAGAAATAAAATATAGGAGAACTACAGGACCATACACTGCTCATAGCAGAACCAATAAAAAGGGTAAAAAACTTATAAGCTTCTGTCAAAATTTCAAACTCCAAATTATGTCAACACAATTCCAGAAGCCTACGCGTAAATTAAAAACATGGATATCCCCCAATGAAACACATGGAGAATTCCAGACTGACCACGTTGCTATCTCTAGAAGGAATACTAAAGAAGTCCTTAATGTGAAAACCAGGAGAGGATTCTTTGACTCAGATCATCATTTACTACAAATCAAGGTAAAATTTCAACCCAACAGAAAAAGGACAAGGGGAACCCAGCTTTTCCGAACTGATCCAGAATACCTTGAATTCAACAAGATGAACATCATTGAAGAAATCCGTCAAATGGATACCGCGAGCTGGTCTGAGCTTGCAGAGAAAATGAAACAAGCAATAACATTCGGTCAACCTCCGAGAGAGAGAAAACGTAGGTGGTGGAACATCACATGCGATCATGCTATTGAATATAGGTTTAAAGCATGGAATAATTTCAATAGTCATAAAACAACAGAAAAATTGCAAGAATTTGTGCAGGTTAGGAAAAACACTTCTAAAATTATTCGTCGAGGAAAGCGCAATTATGATAATAATAGGCTAATAGGAAGATGAACTCCAAACAGAAAAGGACTTAACATGGAAAGAAGTGGAAGATGCAGTGAGGAGGATGAAAGGAGGAAAGGCACCGGGTGTGGATGAGTTGAGTGTGGAGATGGTGTGAGAAGCAGGAGAGGTGGGGATACAATGGTTGTACCGAGTGATGAGGACAACTTGGCAGGAAAGGACGACCCCAGAGGACTGGAAAAAGGGAATAATTGTCCCGATCATCAAGAAAGCTAGTAGAACAGAATGCAGAAACTATCGGGGAATAACACTGATGAGTCATTGTGCAAAGATGTTTGAGAAAGTTTTGGAAAGGAGAATTAGGACAAGGATAGAAGGAGGGATGAGGGAAGAACAACATGGCTTCAGAGCAGGAAGGTCCACAGTGGATTAGATTCTTGCTGTAAAGCAGTTACAAGAACAGCACTATGAGTATGGAACAGATCTACTTATGGCCTTCCTGGACATTGAGAAAGCATATGATAGTGTCTGCAGAAACAAAGTATGGAAGTCCCTGGAGGATAGAGGAGTAGAAAAATGGACTATAATGAGGATAAAGGAGATGTACAAGGGAAGCGTGAGATGTGTGAAAGTGGGAGGAGAGAGATCGGACTGGTTGGAACAGAGAAATGGCCTGAAACAAGGAAGTGCACTGTCACCGTTACTTTTCATTGTGGTGATGGATCACATAATGACCCGAGTGGCACAAATAATTGGGGAAGGAAAGATGAAAGCAATGGTGTTTGCAGATGATTTGATGATTTGGGGAAACAAGGAGGAGGAGGTACAGGAACAGTTGGACGTGTGGGAAAGAATAATGCAAGGATATGGGATGAATTTTAGCATAAATAAGAGTGAGATGGTGATCACAACAAGGAAGAAGGAAAGAACCACAAAGAGAATAACAATTGGTGGGGAACAGCTGAAGAAAGTGGAGAGTTTCGAGTATCTGGGAAGCCTGATACAAGATAATGGAAGAAACGATAGAGAAATAAATGAGCGGGGGAGACAGGCAGAAGCATTCCGGAGGAGTGAGAGAAGCATGTTATGGAGCAAGGATGTCCCTCAGAACAGCAAAAAGATTATATATCGGACGTATTATGTCCCTATCCTGACGTATGCCTCGGAGACCTGGGTTATGAAAGGAAGGGAGAAGAGCAAAATACAGGCCAGTGAGATGATGTTCTTGAGAAGCAGTATTGGAGCTACGAAGATGGACAGAATAAGAAATGAGAGGACCAGAGAATTAATGAAGGAGGAACCACTACAGTATGGTATAGAGAAATCTGGACTTAGATGGTATGGGCATCTAAAACGAATGGAGGAGAAGAGGATACCCAGGAGGATACACGAGACGAAGTGGTAAGGAAAGAGACCGAAGGGTGACCGAGAGACAGGTGGCTGAAGGGGGCGGAAGAAAGCGTGAAGAAGAGAGGAGAAGACTGGACAAGGGTGGAAGCTGAGATATGGTGGGAAGATAGAAGACGTTGGAGAGGCTTGTGTTCCAAACAGACCCGGCCAGTGGCTGGAAACTGTGCAAGATGATGATGAATAGGCTAAATGAAATAGAACAGGACTTCACTAAGAACAAGACCAGACATTTTTACAAGACCTTTAGAGAAAATATAGTTGGCTTTTAACCGCCTATTTTATGCTTCCAACGACCTGATGGATCTCTGGAAACTAATACGAGCAATAATTGTGAAATTCTAGCTAAATATTTCAGTACACTCCGTAATTTCGAAGCACCTTCTGAACAACTTCAATTTGCAAAACCAGTGCCCAACCTTGATTCATTTCCACCATCACATGAAGAAATAGTGGACATAATCAAGTCATTAAAAACAATAGAGCCCTTGGTGAAGATGGACTTATTGCAGAAGTTTGGAAATTGGATCATGAACACATAACATAAAAAATTCACAGAATAATATCTGTCTGTTAGGTAGTCAGCCCGAAGGCTGGTTGGATCCTCAAAAAGTACCACCGTTACGTTATGTGAGTAGATACCCACAAAAACCCAAGGCAGCACTATTTTGAGGCGTTCTAGGCAAGAAGAGGAGTGAGGTAGTTTGCCATTGCTTTCCTCACTGAGTCAGAACAGTAGTCCTAACCCTATGAGTTGAACCTTTCACAGCATTCACAAGCACTGACTGTGCCTCGAATGCCATTACTAAGCCCCACCCATACCTCAGTAGCTTCCATATAATCACAGCCATGAGTGAGACTGAGACATCGGTGAAAAGCCACCTTTTACTCTAGCCTGTGCCAACTGACAAATGCAAAAGTACTGTATTCATCAAGAGATGGGAATATCAGATGTCTGGAAAACAGAGAAAATCCCAAAAGAATGGAAGAGTGCTTTGATACACCCACTCCATAAGAAGGGAAGCGAAACTGATCCGAATAATTATAGAGGAATTTCGCTTCTTCCAGTCGCTTATAAAATTCTCTCTAAAGCTTTGCTGAATCGACTCGAGCCACAGGTGGACCACCATATTGGAGAATATCAGGCAGGTTTCAGGAAGGGAAGGTCCTGTATTGAGCAGATCTGGAACCTCAAGACCATACTGCACATCCGACGATGCAGGAACACTACAGTCACATTTGTGGATTTCAAAGAGGCTTACGTTTCTGTTGACAGACAAGCCTTGTTTAACAGACTAGAAGAATAAGGAGTTGACAGGAAGACCAGGGCCATCATCCAGGAAACATTATTGGGAACTATCTCAAAAGTGAAATTCATGGGAGAAATCTCTAACTCTTTTGCAATTCATACTGGAGTCCGGCAAGGGGCTGGTTTCTCACCACTCTTGTTCAACATCGTACTGGAAGAAAACCTCACAGAATGGGAAAAGTACGTGAAAGGTCTCCAAATTGGAAAGGCGAAAGGGAAAAGAGTCACTGTGAAATGCTTGGCCTTTGCAGACGATCTGGCCATCTTAACAAACAACAAGGATGAAGCCATATTAGCGCTAGACAAACTACATGAAATCTCCAGTAAATCGGGACTTGATATTTCCTATGAAAAACACAGTATAAGGATACCAAATCAACAGGAAACATCACCTTGCCAACGCAATATGGAAAAATCTTCAAATATTTCGGAGAAGCCATCCAACCCACAGGATTGAACACAATTTCTAATGCAGAGAGAATAGTAAAATTGCAGAAGGCGTACAAGCTGACATGGAATCATTATAACAAATGCGAAACTGCGCCATTACAACGCAGTTGTTTTGCCTACGCCTTGTGCAGCGCAGAAACCACAGTCATTAAAGCAATGACGAGAATTCATGATATTGAGAAACAGGAACGAAAAATTCTTAGGAAAATCCATGGCGCTGTTTTCCGTAATGGAATTTGGGTCGGGAGACCAACAAAGGAACTTTATGAAAATACAGACACCATTATAGATAAATTTAGGAAGAGACGTCTGCAGTTCTATGGACACATATATAGGATGGATGAGAACAGACTCACTAAGAAGATTTTCAATATCGTGAATGCAAGTAAATTAAAGACCAGTTGGATTAAAGTAGTACATGAAGACATGGAATTACTTAAAATCTCTGAAGACGACATTAAGGACAGAGAACAATTTAGAAATAAAATCAGAAACACGAAAATTGTACAAGTTTCAAGGAAGGACACATCAGAAAAAAATGGACAGAGGTAAGGAAGAAAAAGCACAGTGAACTAATGAAGAGGTTTTGGGAAGAAAAGAAGAGAGGTAAAGGAAGTGGAGCTGTGATTGGCTCAAGTTCTCACGCTCTCTTGAAGGGGAATAATCGGAAATAATAATAATATATATATCAGTTGTTGGACACGATAACTGCCGTAATGTTGCACCAATCACATTGAATTTTGTACATAATATGTATACCTATAAAATCTCGGTAGAGTTCGTTAATGGGCTAAATCGGTCGAAGGGGGTGAAAATGGGGGGCTTTTTTCGAAAGAGTGAAATATTGCTATTGCTCTCTTAATATGTGAAATATCAAATCCATTCAAAGTTCATACTATGTGTCGGATAAGGGCCAAAAATTGATGTTTGAAAAGTTTTTTGATAGAACAAACCATTGACCAAAGGGGTGGGAAAAAGTGGTTTTTTTAAACATTAATCATCTTTCTTAATATGTACAATATAATAACCGTACAAAATGGACAATATTCCCCTACTAATTACCTAAAACTTTTGTCTGAAATAATTTTTGATATGACCCACCATTACGCCAGGGGATGAGAAAAATTATTTCGGAATTAAAAGATAATACCAAGAGCCATCAGAGGTTACCATGGCAACGCTACTAAATTGATAAGGGATGAGCCATCAAAGGTTGTCATGACGAATTTGTACGAGATCACACATTCAGTTTTCCATCCGACTCTGTGGGAAGCGGCTTCGGTGACGTAACTGGTAGCATGCTGAACTCCTATGCCCAAGGTCGCGGGTTCAAAGCCGACCGAAGTCGTCGGATTTTCTAAGTGTGCTAAAAATCCCTCAGTATGCTTTCCTTTGGAGGGGAAGTTCCAACGTTCGTTGCGAGTACCAGGTTGCGGTGGCATCTAGTAGCCAAGTTCACTGCGAGGTGTCGTTGACGGTAGTATTTGGTAGCAAAATTAGGAACTAGTACTTGATATTGACCGTCCGCAGTCCTTACCAGAATTACAGACTAATACAGCCATCAAAATTAACACCGGTTATCAGACTGATTCTATACACACCCAAAGTACACGGGGCTACATGACCGCGTTGTCGATGCCCCTAAACTGAGGAACCAACCAACATCTCTGCGGGAGATGAAATTTTGCGTGAAGAAGTAACAGACCATTAGATAGTTACACATCAGTGTCGAAACCTTGCATAAGGACAGTGTGACCACTGGTGTATTCCTTGGAATACACGGTAAGACAGAGTTAGTTGTCGCTGCTCTTTGCTTAATTTATTTCTTCCTTTTTCTCAAACACCAACAGTGATTCTTTACTTTTTCTTTTATTTGTGCACCTTGCTTACATCGTTTGAGAGTCTGTTCTAGATATATATCTTCCATGATCAACCTAGCGGCATCTAGCTGCTAACCACAAACGTTCCTCAATATCTCCACTCTCAAGACGACTTCCTTACTAAGCAAGCCACCAGATGTCGTCGTTATCGCCAGCTAACATCTCCATGCTAAAGAGGACTTCTTCACCATTCCCATCCACCAGGCTTCGTCATTGGCGCCTGCTATCAACTCCTTGAAGACCACTTCATCAAGAAAATTAACATCTAAGAAGAGATTTAATTTTTGTTAAGTTTGTAATTCTTATGTGTGCTCCTTTGCCCTTTTCCCCCCACCATCTTCTCTCCGTGATACCTTCGTGATTTGTTTAGCGGTTCTCACTTCTGTGTTAGACGTCAAACCATACAGTTGGGGCTCTTCCCTCGAGCTCGTCTCCTCTACTCGAGATACATTTTTAAATCAGACGCCATGTCTGAATTTTAAAACCAACCGTCACCAGGAACATCGCCTGCTTCATGAAACAGAGATAAGTACAAACTTCAAAGGTCTTCACCATATTTTAAAGGGCTTTGAATGGCTAAATGCTTTTTATTCAATTTTATAGACAGTGTGTGGAATCTCTAAATGTTCAGCAATAACTGCCTTCAAAATATCTTCCTGATCAATTTATGGCTACCTCAGCTAACTCTCTAAAATGAAACAGTACTTCTTGTACAGATTTTCTGAGATACTATCTCACACCGAGGGATATTTTCAAAATACCCACTGTCTTTAAAACCTAGCTTTCGGCCGAGGGACTTTTCTTGCCCAATTCAACAGTCATCATTGTTCTGGAATTTTCCATGTCAAACGATCTATCTACAAGCTAAACCTTCGAGTATTTTCCATTCACATATGGGAATACTTTTCCTAACTAAGGAATTCTCTTTATAAAAACCGTTGATCAACACCTAATTTGTCTTCCTTCGAGGGAAATTTTCCGCCGCATTCAACTACAACCTATAAACGCTACAACGCAATAAACTCTCTCAAGCTAAAATTTCACTATTGATTTACATAATTGCAATAACTTTTCTCCTTATGAACTTTCCGTGCTGCAATAGTGGACTTTTTAACAGACTATAGTGCAAAACAGTGGTCGTTTAACTTTCAATCGCGTCGCGCTTCGTGAGAGCAATAAGTATGGCCAAGAACTTTCTCTTAAAGTTCCCATTTCCTCTTTCCCAAACATCCTTACTAACAAATTAGGTTAAATTTATAAATGAGGTGTCACTTGAGAGCAAGTGCCCTCCCACAATTGTTCCATTTCTCATAAGTAAATTCTGTATAATTCGTATCTTGCACACATTTAAAACCATATTGTTTTTCCTTTCTAACTAGGGAATTCAATTATTTCTACTCACAAGTGAGTTATCTAACTTTGTTCTCCAGGTTTCACGAAAGGGTAACTTGCCATATTTTTTCTCGTGATCCCTGTTTAAATATAAGAAGTTATAGAAACTTCTTCTTTATTTTCCCTGTTTCTTTGTTCTAATTTTTCATAGCCTTTACGATTTCCTTATAGGAATTCTTAAAGTACCCACATTATACCTGATTTATTGTTAAAGCTTTAATTGCGTTATAATTGTCGTTAAATTTCGAATTTGTTTATCTTAAGCACAACTTTTAAAATCTTATGCAGATTTTAGTGCTTATAAGAGGTTCCAAACCTTAAAATTGTTAATTGCCAAGTGCAAATTTCACCATTCTAGAGGTCTGAGACCTCAAAGATTAAAATTAGATTGTATATTTCTATTTGTTAAAATCATTATATCTCTAAGCATTGTTAAATAAACCAGATTATATCTTTTCGCTTTATCCTTTTCTATAGAATAACGATTAGGCAGGACCCTATTGTCCCTGACTCTTCCCATAGGCTTATGCCCTCTTTAAGAAAATTAAGCACCCAATTAATAAGGTTTTCCCTATTCGTTGCATTTGAACAAAAACTCGCCGCTTTCATAGCTAATTCTAATGAGCCAGTAAGGCAAGTACAGCTAGCTCCGCAAGCTTCCTGCTTGTTGAGTTCTTTTCTCTAACTTATGGTTTGTTTTCAAAATTTTAAGTTTTTCTTTTGGTCTAAACTTTTAGTCGGCACTTTGCTGGGTAAAAGCTTAGCTTTCCTTAAATTCCACCATTGGTGTTCTTACCAAAATTTTCAAAGAAAGCAACGAAATCATTCCCAAAGGCATTATAACTGCTTCATCACTACCTTTCTTGGTGGTACTCGGTCATTCGCTAGAAATCCAACAGTTCACGAACCAAACTATCACGTCGAATTCAAACTATTTCAGTTTTACCAAACATTTGGTTAAATCTAACTCCCTTGAAAGGAGAAACTTTAAATCTGTGTTCCTTAACACACTTTGTTCTGTCAGACTACTACCCTTCCCCATAATAAGGAAATACAGGCTCGGAAGGGAAAGTGCGATCGCCGAGCCCTTGCAGGCAACCTCAATTCACGCTACGCTCTCCGCTTGCCTGAGCCAGGCCCCCGCTGGAGTTAGGTTCCTCTTAGGATTTGTACAGTGGATTTTTCGTTCTACTTTACTAATTGTAATTTTAGGGTGGATTCTCTTCCTAACTACCCATTCTTGTTCTCCACACCGAAACCCACTTCCTTGTTTCTTCATTTTCATTATCCCTGGGGTAGTGTTAATCCGAAGCTAAAACCTACCCAACCACAAGTATGAAAATGGACCCCAAATGACGAGAAGGTTACCGTCCCCATAAGACAATAAAATATTAAAAAGATGCATAAAAAGACGAAAAACTAAGTTAATTAATCTCCAATTGTAAAATACTTTCTCGCAATAAATGAGGTCTGATACTTCTACGAAAACCTGCATATTCTGCCTATTTTCGCCTATCCCCTAGTTTGCCCGATGAAATCTACCTCCGCCTTCCGGCCTGCCGAGAGGATGTTTTAAAATCTAGCTTGGCTGTTTCGATAAATTGTGTCTTGTTTCCGACAGGGTGTGTTTTTAATAGAGTGAAGAGGGAAGAGCTCTCCATAAAAGTGTGTTCATTTAGATTGTTGAGATTGTTTCTTTGGGCTAGGTGTATCTCGATTGCTTCCTTTATGTCAAGAGCTCTGCCTTTCGATTCGTGATGAATTATTTTTGGTCCGTTTCACTGTTAGTGAATCTGTGCCCCGTGTCACACATGTGTTCGCATACGGCTGAATGTGTTCCGTATCTTATCGCATTCCTATGTTCGTTGTAACGTGTATCGACTCGCCTTCCACTCTGTCCGATGTAATTAGCTTGACAACCAGTGTATTGGCACGTAATAGAATATACCCCTGACTTTGAATACGGCTCATGTTTGTTTAGATTACTATTTTGCAGGTGCCTACCGGTTGTGTTGTTCGTTGTGAATGCTATTGTTCTGCCTTGCTTTTTGAATATATTAGTGATTTTAAATGTGTTCGCATTCACATAGTTGAAGCGCGCAAATGTTATTATCATAACTGTCCGGTTTTGGAATCGTTTCATCTTTATTTTTATGTTTGGCTACAATTTGATCTATTTTGCTTGGCGGGAAATTGTATTTGTGTGGCTTTCCGGAATATGGAATATGAAACCTCGTAGTCTTAACGTTCAATAGTTATGTCGAGATAATTTATTTTTCGGTCTGTTTCGGATTCCTCAGTGAATTTAATTGAGTGGTGTAGGCTATTAATGGATTGGAGAATTGTTTCTTCGCTTGTTAATTCGGTATTGTGACGTCCGAGACGTCTTTTCCACAAGGGGAATAAATAAATAGACCATATTATTCTATATACTACAGCCCGCACGCTAGACCAGGCGAGAACTGTTGATGAAGTCGAGTCCACAGCCAAGACACACAGTCAAGTGGCTTCTCGAAAGGTCGGCTGAATACCTGTCAGCCAGGGTAAGGGGAAGGGGGGGATTGCGTCCCGGGCGCATATTTTTTTTTCAGCCCGAGCCTAGCCACAGTATGTAATTCCGAGCCTCTTATTGGCTGTTATGTCATGTCATTCTCCTGGTTCCGAATTGAGATGGTAGGTAGTAGCAGGGGCCACATCCGATCAAACATGGAGGAAGGTTATCGAGTGAGATGTTGATAATATTCGATGTTGAATTGCATTATTAGCGTGAAACAGGCATGAAACGTGCTTTAGATCAAGTTTAAAACAACCCACGCAGCAAATGAATGCGTTCCAATCAACATGTAAGGTCCAAGTGAAATCATTCGACATTTAACCACATGTATTAAGACCTATGATATTATACATCCTTTACGAGCAGAAAGTGCACGAGTGGTAACGTGCGAGCTTGGTAACTTTGTCTCTCGGGTTCAAGACTGCTCGAGGGCAGAACTTTTTACTTCTTTCGAATTATCTTATTATATCCTCCCTCCTTTTTACTGCATGTTTTATGCCTTGCTTTATTGAAACTATCTGTATGGGTGATTGAAATAATTAACATTGTTAGACGGAAGGGTCGAGCGAGAACTGTACGGGTAGACCAAGGTTAGAATATGTCAAACAGATTGTCTCGGATGTAGGGTGTGGTAGCTATGTAGAGATGAAAAGATTAACTCAGGACAGGGAGACATGGACCGCTGCATCAAACCTGTCAAAAGACCGAAGACTCAAACACACAATCTCGCGATCATTAGACACGGGACCTCCAATTTAGTTAGAAACCAAAACTCAGAACGTGATTATTCCCTTCGTAAATTTCACGTGAATTGACCGGGAATCGAACCCTGTCCACCTTGGGGAGAGGCAAGCAGAAGTTGACGCTTATGTTGCTCTTGTTAATTTGATCAAATTGGACATGGTGGTCAATGAGCCGTCCTACATGTAAATAAATAAATACATACATTTCTCTGATAACCTGTGTTATTGTGGTGTATGTAGTATGGAAGGTATTTCATATTCAGGGGAGGATTCGCAAGGAGGCGATCGTGGCATTGTTATGAACAATTTCGGCATTTGTCTGGAGTAGAAGTGGAAATCTATGGAAAATCACTTCCAAGATCGCTGAGGTGGGAATCGAACCAACCTCTACTCAGTTTTGTCTCACGAGGCTGAATGTACCTCGTTGCAGTCCTCACACCAGAATTGAAATTTATCGGCAGAGCTAGGAATCGAACCCGGTCCACCTTGGTGAGGCAAGCAGCTTGACCACTGCAGAAGTCGACGCTGAAGTTGCTCTTGTTTATTTGAGCAAATTGGACATGGTGGTCATTGAGCCCACCTACTTGTAAATAAATAAATAAATAAATAAATAAATACATCGGCAGAGCTGGGAATCGAACCCGGACCTCTGGAGAGACAGTCAAGAACGCTAGCCGCATTGAACAGTAACCAGAGGAATATACATTGAAGTGAGAACATGGAAGAATTCCGCCTAACAATGTTTATCATTTCAATCACCCATACAGATAATTTCAATAAAGCAAGGTATAAAACATGCTGTAAAAAGGAGGAAGGATATAATAAAATAATTCAAAAGAAGTAAAAATGTTTGCCCTCGGGCAGTTATGAACCCGGGACACAATGTTACCAAGCTCGCACGTTACCATTCGTGCACATTTCCGCTCGTAAAGTATGTATATTATCATAGGTCTTAATACATGTGGTTAAATGTCGAATGATTTCACTTGGACCTTAAATGTTGATTGGAACGCATTCATTTGCTGCGTGGGTTGTTTTAAACTTGATCTAAAGCACGTTTCATGCCTGTTTCACGCTAATAATGCAATTCAACATCGAATATTATCAACATCTCACTCGATAACCTTCCTCCATGTTTGATCGGATGTGGCCCCTGCTACTACCTACCGTCTCGATTCGGAACCAGGAGAATGGTATAACATAACAGCCAATAAGAGGCTCAGAATTACATACTGTGGCTAGGCTCGGGCTGAAAAAAAAAATTATGCGTCCCGGGCCCATAGCATTTATTCACACACAAGTACCAACTTATACATATGAATAATACCATATACAAGGAGTACACACAAACAGTACATATATTACACTCCTCCCTCTTAAATAACAAACATATACAAAGAAGAATCAATCAAAAAATAATCAACTTACAACTAAGAACATTTTTTTAAAATAAAAAAGACAAATCAGATCACAAATCAAGACGTTCAACAGGTTTCCTCTCGCGTACAGGGTAACGTCTCTGAGAACACCCTGCAGGAGAACTAATAATAGGTTGGCTAACCGGACTCGATGTAGGAGTTGGCAGTCTAGAAATAGACTGTCTAGTACAAACAGCTGATGGTGAAGCTGTTAATTCTGAACGTACACCAACCTGCTCAGCTGACAGATGATAAACTTTCAGATGATTGACCTAAGCACTCCATAGCCGGCTCGCTCACCTGAGCATTAAGAGCAATGAGTTGATCAATATGCCTCTTCCAAATAATACCAGATCCTATTGGCAACTCAAACTAACACTTGGGGCGCTGCGGTCGTCTGGATAAGTAGGGTAAAAATACTCAATAACACGCGTTTGATATGGAACACTTTTTATTTTTCGGTTATAAACAGTAAATGTGGTCCCTAAAATAATGACAGTGTTATTTTCAATTGTATATATGTATAACTGTGCAATACACGTGATCTAATTTGTGTGTTCCAATGGATTTTATGTGTCAATTGCATATTATCAAGCATCGGTTGTCTGCTGGTATTTGTTTTTGTGCAGTTCGAGTCATGGCGCTGTTATGTTTAAAAGCTATATTTTGAGTTTGCTCACTGTACCATAGACTCGAGAAATTATTTGCTGCTTGGTAGGGCGAAGGGATGAGTTTAACTTGTATTAAAACTCGGGGTAGAGAGGAATTGCTTGATTTGGATGGTAAGTATTTACCATGCGAAGTCAAATTAGGCCTATATCACTCGTAGTGGAATGGCGCGGATATCGTAGAGCGAGGTGATGACGGTTGGTAGGGTTATTGGAAATGAACTAGGGAGCGGGGAAGGATACCTGACTGATGAAGCTTGGCTGTCCTCGGCTTGGCTGTCTTGGTACGGCTTGGCTCGGCGAGACTGTGCTTGGCTGTCTAGGTGCGGCATGGCTCGGCGTAAGTGAACAACCCGTCCTGTCGTCAGTGAGTGTAGTGGTGAGTGGTCCAACCCGCTCTTGTTGCCCGTATTTATTTGGTATCGTCACATTTCGGCTATTGTTATTTGTATCTTTTGGAAAGTGATGAAAACGTATATCCGCAGCCCTCTTATACATCGACTTACAGCCGTGAAATGAGCAATATACTTTGCTTTTACTCATTTTGCACTCTTATCAACGAGTAAAACTTATTACTTATGTATAAACACGAAGAATTTACCACGATCTGCTTACCAATACAAGAAACCATATACAAACAGTCACCACGTGACAAATGTACCCTACTTGGTAAGTTTCTCATTTTTACCGCTAGATGTCATATCATATAGCTGGAGTTGCCAATTCTGACTAGATACAAGGTAGTACTTATAGTTGTTTAATCACAGTACCCTCAATCCATTTACCTTGTGATCTATAATCTCTAATTAGTACGGATTGATTAACATGAAAGGCACGCGATTTACTACCGTTGGCATAAGCTTTCTGCTTATCCTGCTTAGCCTCCACTACCCTCCTGACGCTTGGTCGTAAAAGATCAAATCTAGTTCTTAGTGATCTATTGAACATTAGTTTGGCTGGGGTCTCATTAGTAGTGGAATGTACAGAATTGCGATAATCGAACAATATTCTATCCAAAGCTACTGAAACATCTCTAACATTATCTCTGAAAGCACATTTCAGTTTAATTTTAGCATACTTGACTGAGTTTTCTACCTGACCATTGCTCTGAGGGTGGTATGGAGGTGAAACAGTAAGTTTAATACCATTCTTAACCAAAAATTCGTTAAATTCTGCCGAATTGAATGGAGGTCCATTATCACTATGGACTGACACAGGTAAACCAAAAGGGGAAAAAAGATGGCGTAAATTAACAATAGATAGATAGATAGATAGATAGATAGATAGATAGATAGATAGATAGATAGTTTTATTATTTCCATTTGATCAAATACATGTATACAATACATTTTTGATATAGGACACGTCAGAATTTACATCTATAAAGTAAAAGTACTAGCAGCAGCAGCCATTAGAGGAATGTACGATTTGAACAATATTACCAAACTATCTCTACAAACAGCAATGATTCTCTTCCACGCGAAAATAACCCCTGAAATGAGGGTCAGCTAGCTGGACAAAATTCGGGATATTCAAACTTTGAATAGGATAAGAAGTGCCAGGAATATTGTTGCCTATAGACTTGATAATCAAACAATCCAATTGCAACTGCGTACCAAGATTATTAGAGTCCTTCAGATCCACTTTAGCAAAGCTTAAGGATTGCGATTTAGAGCAGTTTATTCCTGTAACCTCTATTGAGGTAGGATGTTTTGGGAGGCCTAACTTTTGTACCAAAGATTCATTAATAAAATTGTTGGTAGCGGCATTGTCTAATAATCCCCTGACAGATACCCATTTCCCGTGAGAATTTTCGTCTTTCATCTACTGATAAAGATTTAAATTCATCACAATTGTATAAATTATGCGATTGCTGACACAGACCGCACGTTTGCATTTGGTTAGGTGACCGAGCATCAACAGGAAGAGCCTGTGATCTTAAAATCCTTTGATTAGAACTGCTAACCTTGATCTGAAGGAAATTGACAAGGACACAAATCAATCACTTCACACTGAATCTGTCAACTCAGTGCAGTCAATTCAGGATAATTTACATCAGTATAGTACAATCTTTGAAGAAAAAATTGGATGCGTTCCCAATATTGAAGCAAAACTTTCGTGATACTTTCAATGTTTAGCTTGGCCCA
The DNA here is from genome assembly GCA_946902985.2 of Meconema thalassinum. Taxonomy (NCBI): domain Eukaryota; kingdom Metazoa; phylum Arthropoda; class Insecta; order Orthoptera; family Tettigoniidae; genus Meconema; species Meconema thalassinum. The sequence goes on from OX336392.1 coordinate 410,400,353, forward strand.
TTTGTCGGTCAAATTTTGTTTCTTGTTACCGAGATCCCCGAATGGTAATTATTTCTTTGTAAATGTATTAATTGCTTAAACCAAATGTATAATTTTGTTATCAATCACCTATCCATAGATATTATAGTTTTCACCTTGAAGTGTTCCAGTCGCTCGCTACCTCAAGCTTCCTCACTCCCGGCATACACGGCATATACTGGCTCATCTGCTGTCTGCTGAGCAGGGTTGACTGACTTCACCCTGACTTTCGTTCGACCAATGGCAGGTCTTTGTCTGGTCGGGCAATCTCCAGCCTTCGAGATTGTTCCATGATCACTATTTAAGACACCACCTGCTGGCGTTCTCCACCAACTTCTGATCAATCATCATTCTGATCACATCGTCATTCAGATCAGCGCTGCCACACCGCATGGCACTATTGCCAGTAGCTGCTTCACCTCGCTGCTACGTCACGAGGCCTCTACTCTGATACATCGCTCAGGAGGACAGGAATGTTTGCCAGCCACAGCACACCGCACGTTTCACCTTAGATGGTGTATCGCACTTTAAACTTCAAGGAAGCAGCAGTCTTCATGGCCGCACTCAATGTCAACTTATATTCAGTCACCGCCTGGACACTACCAGTGTCAAACCTTCACCAGAAGGAAAAAGAAGAGTTGAATATTCATCTTTTCGGAATATGCATCTTGAGGCCATGAGCGCCTCCCTCCGAAGAAACGTGGAGGACTTTTAAAACAGTTTTAGGCTAACTTGAACTTTTATGGAGCTGGCTCAACCAATTTGGAAGATAAGTTCAAACTTGATAAAGAATTGAATTTTTACTCTCATCATACATTTCATCTTTTTTATGGTACTTTTATTAATATGCATATTATATTTCAATTCCAATTTCTCTCAAATCTAGGCAATCCTTAACATTGGTTTTTCCATCATTAATCAGGGTACTGTCACCAGACCCTCTCCATTTGTTAAGATTTAACACTAATTATTCTCTGCATATCCCAGTTGTGTGCATTTATTGTGCATTTTAATGTTATTTAAAGAAAATTGTTGTCTTAATAAAATATTATTTATATCTTGTTAACTAAACCTTTGTTTTCTGGTAATGTACTTTTATGCCCATTGCACCGCACCGCTTCAGTCTTTTCGCTGTTTAACAGTAGCTATTTTGGTTAAGCTTAAACCTACTTCGCGTTCTCCCGTATGGGGAAGTTTTAGGGCAGAACTTTCACCATATTTTTGGTGCCTCAACCCCGAGAAACATATCTGTTGCACCCTGGGAATATTACAAGTTTTATATCTTGAATTTCACATTAACAATTTTTATTCATTGTGTTTCAACACTAATTCACATTGTAAGTTTCAGCCTGAGGCGCATGTTCAGCAGAGGAGGAGAGAAACGTAAGCTAAGCCGGTTTCTTCCGCATCAGACTAAACCTTACTACCTAGCAAGCTGTCATCCTCTGACTTCCAGTACTCGAAGTCACAATATTGACGTGAGTAACAAACAACTTTTAACATGCCTAACCTTGATGAAAAACTCAGCAACGCCAGAGCCTCTTGTAAGGGCAAGCTCACACGGTTCCGTACTTTTTAACGGAGCTTGAACCCCAAGAGCGTAATCTTGACATAATTTCGCAGAGGCTTAAGAATTATGAACAAGCCTTTGAGAAATATGATGAGATACAATGCAGTATACAAACTCAGCATCCGGACCAGCAAAGTGATAGGTTGGAAGTTGAAAAATTATACTATCAGGGATTTGCTGAAGCTAAACAGCTTATTAGGGCTTTAACATTAAAAGAAAAACAAGAAGATCAAACTTCTGCAGCATCTTCTACATCTTCTGCACGCATTATATTACCCAAATTAGAACTACCCAAATTCACTGGTAAGGACATAGAATGGGAGCCATTTTTTGAATTATTCAATTCTTTAGTACATGAGAATACTTCCATACCAGTAATTCAAAAATTTCACTACTTGCGTCTGGCAGTTCAAGGCAACGCACTTAACCTGATTCAAGCACTTTCTTTGACCAGTGATAATTATGAAGTTGCTCTGAATCTTCTTAAGGATAGATATGGGAACATTCGTTTATCTATTCAACGCCATATACAAAGCTTATTCAAGTTACCTAACGTGCAAGCAGATAACAGTTTATCACTTCGTAAGCTGATTGATACTGCAGAGCTACACGTCAGAGCATTGTCCAATTTAAACCAACCTGTAAATCACTGGGATTTATTTCTAGTTCCCCTCATTTCTGCAAGATTGGATGCAAATACATTAAAAGCCTGGGAAACAGAACTTTCCCAGAATTTGCAATGCACTTATGAGGCGATTATGAACTTTTTGAAGGCTAGAAGTCAAGTCTTTTCCGCCATAGCTAATCAAAAAACTAGTAGTTCAGATTCAAAAGCCTTCTCAAAAGATAAGGTTAGCAGTTCTAATCAAAGAATTTTAAGATCACAAGCTCTTCCTGTTGATGCTCGGTCACCTAACCAAATGCAAACATGCGGTCTGTGTCAGCAATCGCTTAATTTATACAATTGTGATGAATTTAAATCTTTATCAGTAGATGAAAGACGAAAGTTCATTACGAACAAAAAACATTGTTTCAACTGTTTGTCAGGAACGCATATGTTAAACAATTGCCGTTCACAACGTTTATGCTTTCATTGTAAGGCTAGACACCATTCCCTTTTGCACAGACATGAAAGATCACGGTTATCAGGACCAAGCAGTTCCAATACCAAGTCTAATTCTGAGACTTCTCAAAATAGTGCGCAGTCGTATGCTCAAAGTTCTACCTCGCTTGGCAAAGTCCAGGTTTTATTATCTACCGTGCAGGTTCTATTGAAAAATTCTCACGGGAAATGGGTATCTGTCAGGGGATTATTAGACAATGCCGCTACCAACAATTTTATTAATGAATCTTTGGTACAAAAGTTAGGCCTCCCAAAACATCCTACCTCAATAGAGGTTACAGGAATAAACTGCTCTAAATCGCAATCCTTAAGCTTTGCTAAAGTGGATCTGAAGGACTCTAATAATCTTGGTACGCAGTTGCAATTAGATTGTTTGATTATCAAGTCTATATGCAACAATATTCCTGGCAATTCTTATCCTATTCAAAGTTGGAATATAGTACATTACCCCAGGGGTATGCACCCCTTGGAGACCATCCCCCCATCATCTATTTAAATCTCCTAACTGGCAATCCTTGTAAAGCCAGACCAACATCTATCAATACCACAAGGACAGCTTGTCATTCTGGAAAGCTGGCCCAATCCTTGCATAACCACTACAAACATCGACACACTATTAACTAGGGCAGCTATGCCATCACAATGCTGACAGCAGAACCCTTCACCTTTCCGAGCAAGGACGCTCGGACCGGAGTAACGACTTCCACCAGGGACACACATAAGTTAGTTTACACGGGGGAAATACGCCAATAAATACATACAGACTCACTAACATAAACGGTACATTTTTTGCATCTATATGCAGTACAACATGGCTAAACCAAAGATGTATAATTCTAAATCCTTCTTGATTTTTATTGTGGGCACCTAGCATTTTTTTCTCAGGCCGTCAATGGTTACGGAACATAGGGTCCATATTATAACTTGGATAACGTAAAGTGCTAATATCCAAAGCCAAGTAGAAGCCCATCAGGTGAGCTACGCGGCTTAAAGCCGGGAAGAGATATTCCGAACACAGCTTAAGCAACAAAATCACAGCATAGAGCTTAAGCGGGTCTTTCCAGGTAGAAATGACTAAGTGTTCTATGTTCCGGTCCAACAGTTTGATAGATTCTCTTGTGGCGGGCGAGAGCCCTCATTGTAACAAGAAGTAAGAATCTCAAACTATTTCCCAAAAGTGGTAGATTTCCCTGAGACGTAACTAGATTACTATAGTGCTAACGTCACCTACTAGGTGGATAGTACGATCAGGACCTATTTACCATTTTTAAGCATTTTTTTCATAGTGTTTACGACACAATTTTGACAGACTATCGCCGTCGGGCAACCCACTTTAACAAAGCATACAGCAGTGGGCAGGCGACATACAATATATCTTCTATACCTTTTCAGAGTGCTCTCTTAATACGGAGCGGGGCATGGCTCATTTTTTTTCTCTTTCTCTGCCCCAGTCATTAGGCCCGATGAAGGAAAAATTGGCCAAAATTGGCATACGTCACACGTTACACTGCCTGTAATATGACTTTTTTCTCATTTTCACAACAACACGCAAGCTAAAACGCTAACACACCGTAGGATGAAAATTCCCAGACTTTGGGAAACCCTGCATATTTTTGGAAATCACACAATCGGTTTACATTGCCACATGACAGTAAAACACTACTAAAAGAAAAGGAAATGATCCCGCTGGCAGACGTGGAAAGAAGGCCAAGAAATAGCCTTCAAACCTCACTGACCGAACCGGGATACGATCCTAACACTACCAAACTGTCCCGGAGACACAACCTGAATAGGGCCAGAAACAATTACTCTGGGTAAAAGACGGTCTCCAAGCCCGCAACCTTCTGAATACCAGGAACATAAGGTCGGGTAGCTATCCAGTTCTAGGATAAGCAGAGTAGGAAGCTAAAATAGATGGGGACAGGTCCACTAACAGATGGTCATAAATGAAAACAACAAAATCACCTCCGGCACATAGTCACCAAACAGGCGACTAGCGGCCCGGAGACACTCGTGTATAACGACATTTTGAACAATGGATAGGAATATACTTGACCCACGTTACAAGTAACACAAAATTTGGGGACACAAATGTAAGTAGTGAAAGGTTCTTTTACAGTGCGGCCAATGCATGTGAGACTTTCGAAGTGAAATGCCATGGCCTGTGGTTTGGATTCCACGTAAAACGGAAGTCCCGTGGCTCATGATCTACAGATTAACGGTCATGTTAAACTACAGGTTTCCTTCTTTTTTTACAATGCGAAAAGCACTACTCACAGTCACAGAGAGCAAGCCGATTAGACACACACGTGCCGGACACACAGCATTATCGAAACAAGTGAGCACGCATGACATTGTAATTCAATACCGCCACACTCAGCGATAACGCACGTCTCATGAATAACCTGCACGCTCACAGACAGCAATATACTAGCAGCTCTCAGTGCAGAACACACGCCATCATTTAAGCCAAGTCTAGAACCCCACAAATCCTCAAATTACACTACGAGGGGAAATCAAAAACATAGAAACTCTGCACAGGTATGCGTACTTTCATTTGCGCATTGCACATACACGGGGAACGTGCCATAATATGGACGGCACAAATACCGTCGTAACAAGCCTTTACAGCACCCCGGGTCCGAACCCATGATCACACACCACACTCGTACCAAAAACTAACTAGCCAACGGTATTTTTGGTACGAGAAACACAATCAAAATACATACAAGGAGCGCACAAAACATGAACAACGCAGACATATAACACAGAGAATGACATGAGGTCATGGGTTCCAATCCCAGTAAAAATTAGACACCAGGGAAAACAATTATCCAGGTTGCCAACCAAACCGAAATTGGCTCATACAACCATACAACCAGATAATACCACATTTCCTCCCGCCAAAAACCGGGCATAAAATTTCAAATTACACCAGACATAGAAAATACATTTCCCAGACACAGGCATAGAAATTGCGTAAGACAAAAGTCTTATGAAATAAGGGCCACACAACACCACTAGCTAATTAGGGCGGATTGCCACATTAGTCCGGCAGGAATTTAGAACAATAACAACATGGCATACGTGCAAGAAGGCACATGGCGACAGCTGACATACATAACGTCCGAGCCATTACACATACAAACTGCTGACTGGCTGACTTCGCCACATTGCAATACCGCTGGTGACAAGACACTATTGTTTATCGGCATTGACCATGAAATTACGAACGCAAAACAATTATAACACCATACATTTTTTTTTAACACTGCAAAAGCATTTAGCAATGGACAAGACGTGACAGACCGAAACTTATCGTGGACCCACAGGAGCTCGTTCGCAAAGACGTTCACAGGCCACGGGCGCCTCTTGCCCATACACGCGATACATATTAGGACTTAGTCTATAACAGACCAACCGTCCGTATGGTGTAGCAGAACATAGGCACACACACACGCGCTCACTAACTAGAAGCGAACACAGATAGGGGCTCCGAGGAAACAAGACCCCCCCAATAACTTCTTTTCGCGATTCTATTCCTAAAATAAATCATTCCAGGCGATTAGGACATGGCCAGTCGCACTACGACCACTGGCCACATTCACACTACAAATGGCAGACCAGATTAGGTCGTGAAGCTTTACTATCCCAAGGCGCGGATAGAAAGCCAACATGGACCAAGGGAGGATGACGGGAGAACAGGCTACCAGCGTACCACCTTACTCCCTTCCAATAACCTTCTCACGTCCAACATAACCAACGCAGACACATGAACACGACCAAAACAGCTACACTACATTACAGAGTATACACAAGGGGTTGATAGACTTCATGCGTCTAAAGAGAAGGCCTACTACGCCTTGGATCACGATGCTACCACCTGAGTATTAGGGGTGGGTCGGCAAACATTAAATAAGCATAATGCGCATCTCCAAATGAGAGATGAGGCCACAATTATATATATTAACCATTCTTTGTTAATTAAATACTCCCGCATGACAGGAATATATTAGTATTATGCCTCAACCTACACCTATCCGTACATGAGTGCAGACGCCTCATATCCAGATACATGCATGAGTATCCCATCCATTTACCAGGGGTATTACTATCAAACCTGCATGGAATTTTCATATTTTTGCAATCCCGGGAATTACCTGCCCCAATCCACTCATTGTAGGAGCAATCCTAGTAGCATTACCGGCTCAAGGCCACCATTTATTTGAGCCCAAAGATGCATAACCTCTTCCTACCATACTTTAAGCCCACTCTACAAATAACTACCCCCAGATCCTAATAACAGGGTACCTGACATCACAGACCCTACTAACACCTCCATGAAGGGATAACAGAGCATTAGCGCTGGAAAGCTGACGTAGCAATGGTAGACCAGAAGTAGTCTATGTACTTAGAAGCGCTACAACCCCACAACACTTGAAATATTTTACATTTTACATTTTTAAATCATTTACAAAGGTTACGCCTATATTTTTTTTAAAGGTAAAGGAATCTGAAACACTCTGATGGATGATAACGGCATAAGCCGAAGGCCAAAGGCACCACACTTTGAGAGTGGGGAAGGTGATGTGGACCCTTACCCCAGTTGGCTCAACAGCTCAGTGACCTTACTTAACTCCACGACCAGACCAAACAGACGAACCACGTAAGGTTAAGGCACTCGCGGCCTGGCCGGGCAAGCTCTGGAATCCTGGGTGCACCGCAACTGCCCCTGGGAGGAAGGGATGCTACACCCACTCTGTGCCACGGTCAGCGACGCCAAGACCTGCAGGGAAGTCTTTCTGAGGATGATGGGAGAAATAGCTCACTCCGCGCCGGACTCAGGGGATGACTCTAGAGACGACCCCATTATGACTAGACTTCTAGTTAAATTTAAGTAGGTAGGGCTTCTATAGCGGGAAGCAAGACTCCTGTGCGTTGGAGTGAAATGTTACTGCGAAAAACATACTACTGCGGCCGATAAAGGCAAAGTGAAATATTAATGCGAAAAGCATACTACTGCGGCCGATAAAGGCAAAGTGAAATATTAATGCGAAAAGCATACTACTGCGGCCGATAAAGGCGAAGATATTCTTATACTGCGAAAAGCAGACAACGATTGCCGATGAAGGCGAAGATAATATTATGCCATTGGACGATGTCCAATGCCCACCTAAATGGCGACGCAGCGGGCAGGCAGAGGGCATTAAATAGACATGCAACGAGCTGTCTACAGGGGTTACAGTGGGCAGACCCAACTACGACTACTTACGCAAAGGCAACGGTAACGAACTGATAAATACAGCGGGCGAAACGGTTTGCTCAGGGGCACCGTAAGCCGCCTGCGACTAGGTTAATACTAGTTCATAAGCGTCGATATCTAGATTTAAGGGAACGGAATCCAGCGATCCTAGAGACAACCGGTGTTTCTAGGACTCGTACGGGTGGTGTCCTGAGGAAGTAAATTGCCTCAGGCGATCGTTCTGGTCCAAATTTAGCTGTAAGACGGTTGCATTTGACACGCAACCTAGGATTAAGCAAATTTATTAACCGCTGTTGCCAGGTAATGGCACAGCACATTTCGGCATTAGAGTAAGGCCATCTATTCAGCTTAGTCATAGCAGCCATTTTTTTTACAATAATTAAGATAAATAGTATTAAGATTAAGCCGTTCGGCTCCTGATGACCGCCAAACCCGCCATCAGGGTAAGTCCGACAATACACTAGAACCTAGGATAATATATAATATAATAAAATAGGTATAATCAAAGTGGAATATATCGGCACCCGGTAACCACAATTCCGCTACCGGGGTAAGACCAAATACACATTCAGAAACGGCATTACGGCACCGTATAGGGTAAGCCCGGCCATGCAGCAAATTAACATTAATCATGCTATTTTTTTCAGAGAAAGAAGAGCTTCAGCCAGTAAAAAACAATGACACAGGAAGCGACATAGAGAATATGTCATACTAATATGTTTTTTCTAAACCTCGCCATTTTTTCACAGGCATCGTCACCAGATACAGGAAACTGGTGACAGGAATTTCACTACCATATAGCAGTGTCATATTATTTACGGCATGCCATGATTGTGTACTATTTTTTTTATTTTTCAACTTGCACTAATCCCAACACACTCACACACACTCACCACATTTTTCTTTTTCAGCTACACACTCAAAAAAAAAAAATCTGCACAGCAGGACTGGTGCCTGTGGGGTACCAGGCTTGCTGGCAGATCAACTAAATAGAAACACATAAAGCGTCAAAATGCGACGCAGATTACGACAATGAGGGCGCAACCGATTTGTGGCGGCGACTCTCATTGTCAAGTGTGAAAGCATTCACCCACAGAGGATGCTTCACAGATTAAGTATTAAGAATACATTGCAAGCGGTACGACCACTATACCGTACCAAGAAGTGGCCGTACAGGATCAGCCGTGAGACGGCAAGCGTACGTACAGACGGGTAGCGTGCACGCGAGGTACCTCACAAAAACTAGAATTATAAGGGATTAGCGCGCTTAAGTTAGACATAAGACTACTGTAATTAATAATTTTAAAGGGTAAACTTAATACAAAGTCATGCGCCCACGGGCAATTATTCCACTAGACATAAGGTCATTGTAATTCATAATTTTTAAGGATAAACTTCATACAAATTATTCCACTAGACATAAGGTCATTGTAATTCATAATTTTTAAGGATAAACTTCATACAAATTATTCCACTAGACATAAGGTCAGTGTAATTCATAATTTTCAAGGGTAAACTGCATACAAATTCATGCGCCCACGGGCAATTATTCCACTGGAAATCGACAATATTCCTACATGTCAGAATCGCAACATAGTACATTAAACACTATATATATTTTTGTTTGTTTATCAAGATTCCATGTACACAATGTCTGTGATTTGTTTTCTTTCAATTTTCTTTCTTCTAACTTCCCCATTTGTCAGGGTGTTCCGTTTTATCCCAAACCAATAAATGCCTTTTGAATATTTCCCTTAAATTATACCCTGGAACACCCATTTTTTCTATTTTCTTCTACCTTTCTTATTGCAGGGAGCACTTTTTCCCTAAGATAGGGCGGACGACGCAATCATCCGTTCGGCCCTGGGTTTTTTCCTCCCTGCATAACAATGTACCAGCAGCAACACCATGTATTTTTTTTCTCTATCAAACTTCCAAAATGCCAATGTCAATTTCTGTTGCAATGTTTTTATGCAAATATCCATTTCTGTTGCAATATTTTTATGCCAATGTCAATTTCTGTTGCAATATTTTTATGCCAATGTCAACGTTATGTACATATGTATATCCCATAACCCTCCCCTCTGAACACGAGCTGATCTCACGCACACACATCAGCACGACATCACGACGACGAGGAAGACATCTACAGAAGATACGAGGGGACTTCAAAAACAACCACATCGACTACATCTATACCATCAACATCCCAACCCCAAGTTCCGTTCCCGTTCGCGGGGACGCGAACTAAATAGGGAAAGAGGCTTGTACAGTACCCCAGGGGTATGCACCCCTTGGAGACCATCCCCCCATCATCTATTTAAATCTCCTAACTGGCAATCCTTGTAAAGCCAGACCAACATCTATCAATACCACAAGGACAGCTTGTCATTCTGGAAAGCTGGCCCAATCCTTGCATAACCACTACAAACATCGACACACTATTAACTAGGGCAGCTATGCCATCACAATGCTGACAGCATAGCGCCGAAGAATATAAAAGGGAGTCCTAAGGAGGTCAGAGGATCTCTCAATTATCAGTCTTACAGTGTGACGGCCGAAGGCTACGCCGGTATCATCAGGTGAGTGAGTCAGAACGTGTTCAGAATCCTATAACTTTGTAACCTTACACCCAATTTGTATAGACAAGTTTGTACACATTGTAACATCACTACATCCCTTAAAAGGGACTCACATATCCATTATTACTGACCAATAAACACTTGGTCAGTACTTTACACCTGCATTACTGTCTACACGTTTCTTTACGCCCTAACTCCCTTCCTGAACTCTCCGTCACTATTAGACGTGACTTATAGTAGCCAGATACTTGCTAGTGCAAACATCATCGTATTCCCGTACCGGCCTGCCTGCTAGGAGCGGCCCGCGCCTTATAGCTGACGCGTGCAAGTCTATTATCTAACCAGACAGCTGGACGACTACATAAGCCAGCGCGTTGACCTTACGCTAAGTCCATCCCCTGAAATACTCCTACATCATTTATAGGAGCACCCTAACACTAAACAACACGCTACACTGGTCAGCTTGCCCGACTACGGGAAGCTACCCCCTTTTAGGCACCTTCTTCTAAAATCAACACAATAACTCTTCCGTTTTAGATCCTGCCATCCCCAAATAAGGGATCTAAAACAATATCCCGAATTTTGTCCAGCTAGCTGACCCTCATTTCAACAGAGCTTCGCCCGTAGAGCTTCTTTTCAGCTCAAGCGTATTTTGGCAATGTCTTCATTCCAATAAAGTAAAAATTGCTCCTAATGTTTTCTTCCGCGAAACTGATTTTGGTTGGATTGCTACTGGCCAAATATACCGTAATCCTATTCATACTGTATCGAATTGTTATTTTGTTGGTACCGATTTGAGTCAAGAGCTAACCAAGTTCTGGGATCTTGAAAATGTTCAGGCTACTTCTTCTTCTTCTAACGAAATTTGTGAAAAGTTATACAAGGAAACCACTGTCCGTACTGCTGAAGGCAGATTTATAGTAACTCTTCCACGTATTCCTAATCCTCCCGCCATTACGGGCACGCATTCCAGAGCACTTAGGGCACTATTTGCTATTGAAAATCGGTTCAAACAAGATGCTTCTGTTAAAACTCAGTATGCTTCCTTTATGGAGGAATACGAATCATCCAATCACATGGAGGTAATTCCTAAATCAGAAGAAATTGACCATCCTTTAAATGAAATAGTTTATCTAAATCATCACCCGGTATGGAAAAATGCCTTAACACAAGACAATATAAGAGTAGTTTTCAATGGCTCGTCACCAGATTCCAATGGAGTCTCTTTAAATGATACCTTGCAATGTGGTCCCGCGATTCAAACAGATCTCACCTCTGTTTTGCTTAATTTTCGACGGTTTCCAATTGCTGTAATCTCAGATATTAAGCAGATGTACCGGCAGATTCTCGTAAATTCCGAGCAGCAAGATCTGCAAAGAATATTGTGGCGCGATGAGAGTTCCAAACCCATAAAGATATTTAGATTGAAGACTGTGACATATGGCCTGAAGCCTTCAGCCTTTCTTGCGATTCGGTCTCTCCACATGTTAGCCGAGCAAGATGGTCATCTGTATCATCCTTTGGCCTCTGAGTCATTAAAAACGGCATTTTATGTTGACGATTTCTTGGGCTCTTTCCCTAACATTTCTGAAGCACTCCTTGTGTGCGAAGATTTGAAATCCCTGCTCCTAGGAGGTGGTTTTCCGCTCCATAAATGGACTTCAAATTCTACTGAATTTATATCAAAATTTTCATCAGAGGTCCCAGTTGATGAATTTGTTGCTATTCCTACTGATGAAGCAGCCGTAAAAGCATTGGGTGTTTTTTGGTGTCCTTCTTCTGATACCTTCTCTTATCTGGTACATTTCTCAGAATCTCCCCCTGTAACTAAGAGACAAGTTCTGTCAGAAATCGCAAAGATCTTTGATCCTTTGCAATATATTGCTCCTATAGTTATTGTTGCAAAAATGTTCTTGCAAAAGCTTTGGTCATTAAAATCAGACTGGGATGAAAATCTCTCCCTTCCTCTTGTAGAAGAATGGTTAGAGTATCGCAGCAGTTTGATGGATCTCTCCAAGGTTTCTATACCCCGCCTTTTAATTTCTAATCACTTATACCAGCAGTATGACCTGCATGTATTTTCTGATAGTTCATAACGGGCTTATGGCTGTTGTGCATACATAGTAGGACGTTCCTCAGCCACTTTCCCTGGATTTTCTAATTTAGTGTGCGCTAAATCAAAAGTTGCTCCACTTAAAGCGGTATCATTGTCGAGATTAGAATTATGCTCTGCTTTAATGGCAACAGAATTAGCTACTAAACTAAATGTCAGTTTAAAGTTAAAATTTTCCCGCACCTTTTTTTGGAGCGATTCTTCTATTGTATTAGCTTGGATTTCCAAGCCTTCTTCTCATTGGAATACCTTTGTGGCAAATCGCGTTTCTAAGATTCATGAAGTCTCTCATTCTGACCAATGGAGACATGTTCCTAGCCGTGAAAACCCCGCGGATATAATATCACGTGGTTGCACGCCTAAAAATTGATTTCCTCAGACCTGTACTGGAATGGTCCTCCTTGGCTAAGTCAGGAATCATCTTGCTGGCCTCGCTTAGCTAATCAATTTGCAGAAGAAATACCTGATGCCCGTAATGACCCTGTCACGTCGCATCTTACTTCTACTTCTACTAGTCTTTTTCATAGATACTCTTCATTTGATAAATTGATTCGTGTAGTGTCTTATATCTTCCGATGGAGTTATTTAGTAATTGATCAACCATTGAAGCCTCAACCCTTTCTCACCAGAGTAGAGTTAGAATTTGCTACTTGCAAGATTTTGTTACTTGTTCAGCAGGAAGTATTTGCTCCTGAAAAGCAAGCTCTTATAAGTGGTAAAGATTTGCCCAAGTCTAGCAGGCTTTCACCACTTACTCCTTTTCTAGACCAGGACGGCATAATACGTGTGGGTGGAAGATTAGCTATGTCTAGTTGTGAGGATGGGAAAAAGCATCCCATCATCCTTCTTTCAAAGCATCCTATCACTACCCTTATAATAAAAAAGTTTCATTATAAACACCTTCATGCTGGCACCCGCACCTTGCTCTGTCTAATTCGTGAACTCTACTGGATCATCAATGGCGTTCATGAGATTTCTTCTGTTGTCAAAAAGTGTATACCTTGCTTTAAGGTTAAACCACGGCCCGCCACGCAGATTATGGGCAATTTACCTCCATTTCGTTCAGAACCTAGTAAGCCCTTCGCTCTTACTGGGATCGATTACGCTGGTCCTTACGTATATCAGACCAATCCCTCTTCATCTAAGCGCAAAAATTTTAGGTAAACTTTACATCTCGTTATTTGTATGTATGGTGACGGGAGCTATCCACCTTGAGTTGGTTACGAACGCTTCGGTATCCTACTTTTTGGCCGCCTTTTCTAGATTTGCTGCTAGAAGGGGTGTCCCATCTGAAGTCTTTTCAGATAATGCAAAATTTTTTGTAAGCGCTTCTGATCTCTGGAAAAAAGTGTTAAGTTCCTCTTCTGCTAAAGAAAAAATTTCCAACTTTTCCTATTCTAAAGGTTTCAAATGGCATTTCACCCCGCCTTATGCTCCCCATCATGGGGGCCGATGGGAGTCCTGCATCAAACTTACTAAAAGACAGCTTAAGAAAACTCTTGGTCCTACCATACTTTCTTATGAGGAATTCAACTCTTTAATTATTCAAGTCGAAGGTATTGTAAATTCCAGACCTCTGACTCCTCTTTCAAACGATCCTAAGGATCTTTTACCTTTAACACCCAGTCACTTCCTGATTGGCTGTTCGCTTGCTTCTACTCCGCCTTTGCTGGATCGACGCTGTGATCCTAACCTACCTATCTTTTGGAGAAAAGTAGAATCTTTGCGCTGTTCTTTTTGGCGCCGATGGAAGTTAGAATATCTCAGCTTGCTTAATAGGCGTGAGAAATGGCGGCTTCCTCAACCAGATGTACGAGTGGGGGACATGGTTCTTCTTCGAGACCCATCTCCGCCTCTCGTATGGAACCTAGGCAGAGTTATTCACTGCCACTTTGGCCGTGATAAACGCGTCAGAGTTGTTGATGTTTTAACTGGTAAAGGTCTTTTTACTAGACCCATCTCTGCTATCTCTGTTTTGCCTTTCGAGTCTTAGTTTCTCTTCGTCTGTTATCCATGTTTTGCTTTGACTGATTCTTTTGTTTGTTTTCATTCGGAGTTCTCGGAGCATGATCACTTTCGTGATACTTTCAATGTTTAGCTTGGCCTATTTGTCGGTCAAATTTTGTTTCTTGTTACCGTGATCCCCGAATGGTAATTATTTGTTTGTAAATGTATTAATTGCTTAAACCAAATATATAATTTTGTTATCAATCACCTATCCATAGATATTATAATTCTCACCTTGAAGTGTTCCAGTCGCTCGCTACCTCAAGCTTCCTCACTCCCGGCATACACGGCATATACTGGCTCATCTGCTGTCTGCTGAGCAGGGTTGACTGACGTCACCCTGACTTTCGTTCGACCAATGGCAGGTCTTTGTCTGGTCGGGCAATCTCCAGCCTTCGAGATTGTTCCATGATCACTATTTAAGACGCCACCTGCTGTCGTTCTCCACCCACTTCTGATCAATCATCATTCTGATCACATCGTCATTCAGATCAGCGCTGCCACACCGCATGGCACTATTGCCAGTCGCTGCTTCACCTCGCTGCTACGTCACGAGGCCTCTACTATGATACATCGCTCAAGAGGACAGGAATGTTTGCCAGCCGCAGCACACCGCAAGTTTCACCTTAGATGGTGTATCGCACTTTAAACTTCGAGGAAGCAGCAGTCTTCATGGCCGCACTCAATGTCAACTTATATTCAGTCACCGCCTGGACACTACCAGTGTCAAACCTTCACCAGAAGGAAAAAGAAGAGTTGAATATTCATCTTTTCGGAATATGCATCTTGAGGCCATGAGCGCCTCCCTCCGAAGAAACGTGGAGGACTTTTAAAACAGTTTTAGGCTAACTGGAACTTTTATGGAGCTGGCTCAACCAATTCGGAAGATAAGTTCAAACTTGATAAAGAATTGAATCTTTACTCTCATCATACATTTCATCTTTTTTATGGTTCTTTTATTAATATGCATATTATATTTCAATTCCAATTTCTCTCAAATCTAGGCAATCCTTAACATTGGTTTTTCCATCATTAATCAGGGTACTGTCACCAGACCCTCTCCATTTGTTAAGATTTAACACTAATTATTCTCTGCATATCCCAGTTGTGTGCATTTATTGTGCATTTTAATGTTATTTAAAGAAAATTGTTGTCTCAATAAAATATTATTTATATCTTGTTAACTAAACCTTTGTTTTCTGGTAATGTACTTTTATGCCCATTGCACCGCACCGCTTCAGTCTTTTCGCTGTTTAACAGTAGCTATTTTGGTTAAGCTTAAACCTACTTCGCGTTCTCCCGTATGGGGAAGTTTTAGGGCAGAACTTTCACCGAACTGCAACTCAGAGAGGGGGTGAAACCTGTCTTCAATCGTGAACTTGATGTCCCTTTTGCTCTTCGGGAACGCGTTGAAAAGGAACTCGCTTCATTGGAATCAGAAGGAGTTATTTCTCCCACAGCTTTAAGTGATTGGGGATCGCCTCTTGCTGTTATCCCAAAACCGGATGGGGGAGTTAGGTTATGTGTTGACTACAAATGTGGAGTAAATTCAAGGTTGATTTCTGCAAACCATCCCATAAGACCAATTAATGATGTTCTACATAGTCTTAGAAACTCAAATTTTTTCTGCAAGTTAGACTTATACAAGGCATATCTACATCTGAAGGTTGATGAAGAAGGTAGTATGATTCAAACTATATCCACTCACAAGGGAACCTTCAGGATGCACCGACTGAGTTTTGGCATCAAAACTGCCCCCTCAGAATTTAATAGGATATTATCACAGATCCTTCATGGTCTTCCAAAAGCTGAAGCTTATTTTGACGACATCATAATACATGGTACAACGAAGGAGGAGTGCACCAAGAACTTAATAGCCTGTCTAGAACGGCTTTCAAAAAATAATCTGCATTTGAACAAAAGCAAATGCTCACTTTTCAAGGAAAACATAGACTACCTAGGGCATATTGTATCATATAATGAGATCCGCAAGTCACCAGAGAAAGTTCAAGCTGTGACACAAATGCCACGCCCTAAAAACAATGAAGAAGTGAGACGCTTCCTTGGTATGGTGACTTATTATGCAAAGTTCATTCCTAATTTTTCAACGAAGTCCCACCCATTACGGCAGTTATTGCGGAAAGGTGAACGGTTTTTCTGGTCTGCAGCCTGTGAAGCAGCTTTCTTGAATCTCAAGTCCGAGTTATGTAGTGAACGTGTCCTTACCCCATTCAACCCATCACTGCCTATCATCTTGTCAACCGATGCCAGTCCTACTGGTGTTGGAGCAGTATTAAGTCATGAGATGGATGGCCAAGAAAGACCCATCGCCTATGCATCTCGTGCCCTAACACCAGCAGGATGTAATTACAGTCAGCTTGACCGGGAAGCGCTGGCAATAATTTTCGCCACAACACACTTCTACAACTATATTTTTGCAAGAAATTTCATTCTTGTGACAGACAATGAACCTCTGTCTCGTATTTTTCATCAGAACAAGAGCCTGCCACAAATGACATCCACAAGGCTCCTAAGATATGCATCGTTTCTCTCCGGGTTTGACTACACGGTAAGAGTGAAAAAAGGGAAAGATAACGAAAATGTTGATTGCCTATCCCGAGACCCTGTTGCATCTACCTCGCCAAACATTGAAACATCAATAAATGCAGAAGTTTCACAACTCTGTGCTGAAACGATTCTTCAAGTGTCAAGTGAAGCCATTACGTACGAAACTATCAGTGATGAGACTATGTTAGATCCAGAATTTAGTGCCACCCTGCAACGTCTTCAAACTCAATCCTTGGATGAACCATATACAGTTGAAAATGGTATTCTATTCCGTCAAGACCGAATTGTTATCCCAAAGAAACTACAAAGAAATTTTTTGGAAGAGTTACATTTAACACACCTCGGCATTGTGAAAACAAAACAGTTAGCAAGACGGTATGTCTACTGGCCGCAATTAGACAAAGACATTGAGAAGCTTATCAAATCTTGTGAAGAGTGCGCGCAGACTCGTTCAAATCCACCAAAAGCTCCAATACACCCCTGGGATGAACCAGAAGAAAATTGGGAACGCATACACATTGACTATGCGGGGCCATTTGATAACCACCATTTCTTGATGTGTGTTGACGCGAAATCCAAGTGGGTTGAAGTACGAATGGTGAAAGACGCTCCATCCACTGCAACTACTATCAGTCTGCTTGACAATATCTTTACCGTGCATGGGTACCCGAATGTCCTTGTGTCAGATAATGCCACTATCTTCACGAATGATGTATTCAGATCCTATTGCAAGGAGAGAGGGATTTTTCAGAAATATATTGCACTAGAGCACCCAGCAACCAATGGGCTAGCCGAGAGAAACATCCAAACTTTGAAGAGGGGACTTCGTGCTGCTGTAAATGACCCGGCACCATTATCGACTAAGTTACAGAACATCTTGTTTCAATACAGAGCAACGCCATTGGCATGTGGACAGTCCCCAGCTGAACTATATTTGAAACGTCGGCTACGTATCCGGTTGGATGCTCTACTTCCAAACCAAAAGAGCTTGACTACATCCAGTTTCTCACCCCCTGTTCGCTCTTTCAAAGTGGGAGAGAGAGTGCAAGTCCGGAATCACCAGAAAAACCGTGATATTTGGCAGTTTGGTGTTATACAAACTAAACTCGGCCAGCGTCACTATGATGTGAAATTGGATTCGGGACGAATTTTAAAGCGGCTTGTTGACCAGTTATTATCGACTCTCGTGCCAAAGAGAGATAAGCATGTCACTTTTGCTCCAACAAATCCTCCAGTGCGTGGTGTTCCAAACATACCAACACCAACCCAGTCAAGACTATAAAATGAGGATATTCCTCCTGCAACCCACACTTCAGATGATACAAGGCAGACCATCCTGCGACCAGATGAACGCCCTGATCGAAACAGCCATCCACCACCTGCTGATAATTATTTAAGAAGATCAGCCAGAGACAGGAGACCTCCTCAGTATCTGCAAGACTATGTGCCCAAATGAGTATGAATAGTTCCTTTTATTTGTTTTTATATAAGTGGGGGAGACTATTATGTATCTAGTTTATGTCCTCTATGGTACTTGGTCGGAGTGTATATATGCTTTTACTCTGTGACAATGTTAGTTGTAATTTGTTCATTGTGTTAAGATGTAGATTCAGATGTGTGTGCATATTAAAGTGCTATAATATCCGTTATTCAAAACATAATAGCTATAATGTGCTTTTTTCAAAACATAATAGCTTCTTTCCTGAAAAGGGTGCTAGGAATTGCAAGAAAGTCCCAGTCCAGGCTGGCACATGTCCTAACAAAAGAAACATACTACATTGAAGATCTCAGATTAAGACTACAACTGCCATCTACTAAGCATATGAAGAAACTCCTCGAGATAAGACATCAGAAGCAGAACGAAATCCCGCTTGAATTCTGCGCAACAGAAGCAATGGTGGACAGAAGATGGTCAAACGAGAACCAGGAGATGAGACATGTGGTAACAAGACTCGCCATCCACTGTTTCCACCACAAGATCTGTAAAAATGTTAAATACCATGAACCGAATGAATAATGCATATGTTCTCTGTGCAATAACCCCTGCGACAAATACCACATCGCATCATGCAGCAAACGGACAAAGACCATAGTTGAATACAGTAAAGATTAATCTACCTGTAATAATTATTTGTAAGCACACCTTATAACTGTCCATTATGGCCAATTGGCTGCAGTAAATATTTATTAAAAGTACTAATAGTTATATAGAGTAATACTAATACTATAACTATTTATAACTTATTATAATAACAGATCTTAAGAGATACAATCGTATTGGACAACTATTTACACCTTATTCTATTATCATAATATGAAAACTTAATTCTATAAATACAACAACTTACAGCTAGGTATTACAATTAAAATAAAAAAGTAAAATATAATTATAGATTTCATCGTTTCTATACACTAAGATATTCAACTACAGAGTAAAAACAATTGCACTGCAGATAAGCTTTCAACATTCTATCAAAGGTTTTTATTTTTGGGGCAAGTTTTATATACTGGGGTAGTTTATTGTATAATTTAACTCCTGTGTGATAAGTTCCTTTTTGATATATGCTTGTATGTGTGTGTGAAATATGAATGTTTTGGTTTTGTCTTGTGTTATGCCTATGGACATCATTGTTTGTTTTAAGAAAAACATCCTTATTCATTAAATTCTTTTTACAAAACATAATACTTTCAAAGATATATATGCAGGGCAGTGGGAGAATGTTTAAATCTTTAAACAGAGGTCTACATGATTCTCTAGTGTTTATACATTTGCCATAATTCTAATCGTCCTCTTTTGTATCCTAAACGTGCTTAGTACATCTGGCGACATACCCCAAAACATGACCCCATATCTTAAGTATGAATGGAAATAAGCAAAATAAGTATTTCTTAATGTGTGCATGCTAGTGCAGGTTTTCAAAATACGTAACGCAAAGCACATCGCGTTCAGTTTAGTATTCAGATATTGTATATGTTTATTCCATTTCAAGTCATGTTGTATCCATAGTCCTAAAACCTTTGTTTCTGATTTATTTTCTATTTGATGACCATTTAATGTTATATTGGGTTTCGCAGGATTCCTATTCTGTATAGTGTGGAAATTTAGACATACTGTTTTTTTTATAGTTGATTATGAGGCGATTATCTAGTGACCATTTGGTTAACTCTCCTGTAACGGAGTCAGCAGACTGCTGTATGACCTGTTTAGTTTCACCTTTTATTACGAGTGTCGTATCGTCCGCAAACAAAATTTCCTTATGTGAATGAACGTTCTGTGATATATCATTGATATATAGAAGAAAGAGTAGTGGGCCCAAAACCGATCCCTGGGGTACTCCAAATTTAATAATTCCCTAATTGGACAATGTTTCATTAAGTAATTTGGTTCCATCATCCTTGTGTCTCAAGCTTACTATTTGTTTACGCCTTGTTAAGTAAGACTCTATCCATTTATTAGCTAGACCTCTGATACCATATTGATTTAGTTTTGTAAGGAGGATTTTATGGTCAACAACATCAAATGCTTTCGATAAATCCAAGAATAGGCCAGTTACATGTTCCTTATTGTCAATTAATTTCAGTATACTATTAATACATTCATAGCTAAGTGTGCAGAAGTTGAACTGGTCTCAAATACTTCTAACCACTTAGAATGAGCATCTACAATTATTAGGTACATTTTTCCTTTAAATGGCCCTAAATAATCAAGATGTAGTCTTTCCCACGGTTTATCAGGATAATGCCAATGATGTAGTTCACTTTTGGGTGGGTTACATCTCTCCAATAGGCAGGAAGAACAGCTGTTGGCAAGGGTTTCTATTTCCTGATCAATATTAGGCCACCAAAAATAAGCTCTCGCTACAGATTTCATTTTAACCATGCCTAAATGACTAGCATGGAGATCTCTCAAAACAAATTTACGTAAACTACCAGGAATTATTACCTTTTAACTCCACATTAAAATACCTTGTTAAAGAGCTATTTCCTCTCTCCTTTGGAAAAACTGAGATAAATCATGGTCAGAAGGAGACAAATAAGTTGGCCATCCATACATTACGTAGCCATAAACTCGTTTCAAAAGTGGATCGTCCTGAGTTTCCACTCGGACTTGCTCACAAGAAATTGGTACTGAAATATCATGAATAAAATTTAAATATGTACCTAGGGGTGACAGATCGGAAGTAGTTTCCACATCAGGAACTTGCAAAGGCAATCTAGATAGTGTATCAGCTACATTATCATTGGAATTTACATACTTGATGTCAAAATCATAACCAGATAAATATAATGCATATCTCTGCAATCTGCTTGTTGCAAACAAAGGCAACCCCTTTTTGGGCCCAAAAATACTCAATAATGGCTTGTGATCACATTTCAAGGTAAAGTGACTGCCATACAGATATTGGTGAAACTTCCTCACACCATAAACAATCGCTGTTGCTTCCTTATCAATTTGAGAACAATGAGATTCTGCTGAGTTAAGTGTTCTTGAGGCATAGCTCACTGGTCTTTCTATACCTTCTTTAGTAATTATGCTAAGAACACAGCCTAACCCATACTAAGACGCATCAACAGTTAACACTATGGGAGCATCTGGGTCGTAATGTGCTAGTATTGGGGCTGAAGAGAAACGCTTCTTAACCTCCTTAAATGCTTGCATACACGTGTGATCAATTACAAAGTCAGAATCTTTTTTAACAGGTTATACAAAGGTGTTAACACCGTAGAAAGATTAGGCACAAACCTGCCATAATAATTTACTAATCCCAAAAAGGATTTAGTTTCAGTCACATTCTTAGGAACAGGTGCATCTACAATGGCTTTTACCTTAGCTTCCGAAGTGTGAAGACCATTCTTGTATATAGTGAAACCCAGAAATTCTAACTTAGGTACAAAAAACTGACGCTTATTCTACCTAACTGTAAAACCATACTGTTTTAGTCTGTCAAACACTCCTTCAAGCCTGCTTAAGTGAGTTTTAGTATCTGGTCCACTGACAATGATGTCATCAAGAAAAACCTTCACACCAGGTAAACTTTGTAAAGCCTGCTCGATAACCCTCTGAAAAATACCCACAGCACTAGAAATACCATAAGGCATACGCTTAAAAGCAAAACAACCCTTATGCGTGCTGATAGTACACAATTTTCGTGGGGTCTCTTCCAGTCTTAACTGCATGTAAGCTTGGGTCAAATCAATTTTACTAAATGATTCACCTTTCTGTAGTTCAGCAAAGAGATCCTCAACTCTGGGTATAGGGTAACGATCTACCACTAACTGCCGGATAATAGTAACCTTAAAGTCACCACAAATTCGAATACTTCCATCTTTCTTTAGAACAGGTACTATAGGCGACCCGTACTCTGAACTTTCAACTGGATACAATACATCGGCTTCAACTAACCGTTCAAGTTCCTTTTGAACCTTAGCTTTCAAAGTATAAGGTAATGGTCTAGGCCTAAAGTACTTAGGTACACTATTCTCTTTCATAACTAGCCTAACCGGTTCAACCGTACACTGACCTAGTTTGTCAGTAAACACCTCAGGGTATGATGTCTTTCTTCAAGAAGAAAAGAAAAAAAGTGATAAAGAGAAAATCCAGGAAGATGCGGATATTTGCGGACAGTCACGGGCGAGATGTAGCAGCAAGCTTATTGGAGAGAAGCGGAGAAATGGAGGTCACTTCGACAGTAAAGCCAGGAGCACCCATTGCAGCGGTCACGAATGAGATGATAGGAGAGTGTGCAACCCTCACTTCAAAGGCCTATGCAGTAATCATCGCTGGAGCAAACGACATCTATAGAAATGAGAGTAAAAAGGTAATCAAAGATTAAAAGGGTACATTGCCATCCATGCTTAACACAAATGTCATTATTGTAAACATTCCGCAGAGATACGATTTAATTCCCAAATCATGTGTAAATGTAGAAATAGAGGCTACAAATGGTAAAATTCGTAAAATTTGTAAGAGTTTTCCAAATGTCCAAATTATAGATGTAAGTAAATTAGACAGGAAGTTCCACACTCGATATGGCCTACAATTAAATAGGTTAGGAAAAGAGTATCTTAGTGATGAAATCTGCAAAATTGTAAATTCAAATGGTAAGAATAGTTCAACAGTAATATCTTTAGAGTGGAAGCAGGGAATCTTTTAAAAGAAGCCAAACGTGAGGTTTGGCATTCAGATCATTCGATGTCAAATTTAACTGAGTGGAACAATGGTATTTCGGATTTGTATAGCAACAATAATCATAAAAATTATGATAATAATAATGTAAATAAATCACCAACACAAGCTTGCAAAAGTAACAAATTTAAACTTTACCACCAGAATGCTCAATCTCTCTATAATAAAATTGATTACATAAATCTAATGCTTAAAAATGAACATAAAGACATCTCAGCACTATGTATTTCAGAACATTGGCTGAAAGAGGAACAACTCGAAATAATTCAATTCCCAGGGTTTATACAAGCTAGTAAATACTCTAGAAATAATATTAGCCATGGTGGTACTTGTATCTACCTAAGAAATAATTTAGATCATGAACAGTTAACAGCTTATGATTATCTAATTATGGAACAGGATTTTGAATTCTCTGCCGAAAAAATACAGCAGTTTAAGTTAATAATTGTATGCGTATACCGTTCTCCGTCAGGAAAGTTTCCTTCATTTATAGATAAATTAGAATTGTTACTCAATAACATGAGCAAAGTAAATTTCGATATAATAATTTGTGGGGATGTAAATGTGTATTCCTTAAAATTTGATAGAAATTGTGAATTATTAACACAGTTACTAATTTTCTATGGACTGAAACCTACAGTAAATACCCCAACAAGAATAACAAAATTTAGTAAAACCACTCCTGATCAATTTTTTAAATACAGATAAATATCACCATTCAATAGAAGTCAATTGTCCGGGTTTTAGTGACCACCAAGGACAAATACTGAGTTTTGAAGTACCCGAAACAATCAATAGTAATGATAATGGAGTAAAATCAAAGTGCAGGTCATTCACTGAAACAAATGTTACATATTTCAATGACTTATTAAATAAGGAAACATGGTCAGAAATGTATAAACTAGAAAATGTAAATGATAAATTTAATGAATTTAACAGTACCCTAAAACACTATTTTGAAACAGCATTCCCCTTTAGACAAAGAACTGTTCAAAATAACAAAACTAACAATTGGATAACAACAGGGATTATAAATTCATGTCAAAGAAAGACATTTCTACACAATTTATATAAACAATACCACACAACACCTGAATTCAATTTATAATACAAAAAATACACTAGCATATTATATAAGGTAATAAGACTAGCAAAGAAAATGCATAATGATAATTTTATTTCCCAATCATCTAATAAAAACAGGGCTATGTGGTCCGTGATAATGAAAGAAACTGGAATATCTGGTAAAATAAAAAGGAACATTACACTGAGCAGAAATAATAAAGTGATAAATAATCCAGAGGAAATAGCAAATACTTTCAATGACTATTTTCTGGAAATTCCACAAAAATTATTAAATAAATCACAGGTAAATACACTAAATTCTAATAATAAAATATATATAGTGATTCTTTATTTATAAATCATGTCACAAGTGGAGAGGTAAGAATAGTTATAAAAGAGCTAAAAAAATAATTTTTTTGCTGGCATTGATGGCATCCCAGATGCAATTTTAACGAAATGTGCAGAAAATATAATAAATCCACTTACACACTTAAAAAACAGTTCAATTCTCTCAGGAACTTACCCGGATATTTTGAAGTTATCAAAAGTAATTCCAGTGCACAAAAACGGTTCAAAAGATGAATTAGATAACTATCGTCCTATTACCTTACCAACTGGTATCGCAAAAATTGTGGAAAAAATCATGTATAGGAGACTGTTAAGTTTTATAGAAAAAAATAAAATACTGTATTATCAAACTCAAAACATGGATTCAGAACGGAAAAATCTACACAGAAACAATTTATGAATGTGTTAATAGTATACTGAAATTAATTGACAATAAGGAACATGTAACTGGCCTATTCTTGGATTTATCGAAAGCATTTGATGTTGTTGACCATAAAATCCTCCTTACAAAACTAAATCAATATGGTATTAGAGGTCTAGCTAATAAATGGATAGAGTCTTACTTAACAAGTAGGAGTCCACGCAGCACGACCTGATTTTGATGAGACGGTGGAGCAGCAGCAAGGGGCCAGCAAGTGGGGTTATAATTACAAACAACAACTTCGTTGGCGGCAAGGCCTGTGGAATTGCATTTCGGACCTTCGACCCGATTGCGAGGAAATGTAGGAAAATTATAAAATGTTATTCTAGGCAATGCTGACACCATCACATGGTTATGAATGCCGGACGTCCTCGGAAGTGGAAAATATCTTACTGCTGTAAATACATGATTCAACTTATTGAAAAGGTTAAAACGAATTATTATAGATAATTTTCCGTAGAATTCAATTAGACCATCAGTTGAATTTTTACCAGTTGTTATATACATTTGGGCCCCATTTTTTTTTTCAAAAACCGAAACAATTAATAACCTCAAAACGGTGAGAGATATCAAAATATGATAAGGGGTAGAAAAGTTGCAAATCACTGAGATCTAACACCTGTAGATTCAACTTTTTTCGATAGGATCGACGCTTTCCGAGATATAACGATTCGAAAAAAAGAATGAAATTCACGGCCCCAAAAAAGGAAAATGGTGAGAGATATCAAAAAATCATATGGGTTAAAAAAGTTGCTAATCACTGAGGTCCTATATCTGTAGATTTTACTTTGTTCGATACGTTCAACCGTTTCCCAAATATAACGGTTCGAAAAAGAGGAAGAAATTCAGGTCCGCAGAAAATCTAATCGGTGAGAGATATCAAAAAATCTTAAGGGTTGAAAAAGTTGCTAACCACTGAGATCTTACACCTGTAGATTTAACTTTGTTAGATACGGCCAACCGTTTCCCAGATATAACGGTTCGAAAAAAGGAAGACATTCAGGGCCCCAGAAAAGGAAAACGGTGAGAGATATCAAAACTTCATCAGGGGTAAAAAAAAGGATGAAATTCAGGGCCCCAAAGAATGGTCCGGCCATGCACCAATTTTAACGCCCGACAAGAGAGTTCCTGA
Source organism: Meconema thalassinum (assembly GCA_946902985.2). Lineage (NCBI taxonomy): Eukaryota > Metazoa > Arthropoda > Insecta > Orthoptera > Tettigoniidae > Meconema > Meconema thalassinum. The sequence continues at coordinate 410,426,750 of OX336392.1, forward strand.
CAGGCCCAATTTCTTTCCCCGTGACACATTTCAGCTCGATATCTTGAAAATTCCGACCTCTAGTTTGCTAAACGTAAAAACGTCACGCACATACGTACATTTTCAGGGCCCCAAAAAAAAGACAACGCCGAGAGATATCAAAAAATCGTTATGGGTAAGATCGTTGCATACCGCGGAGATTTAACACTTGTGTATTTAACTTTTTTCGATATGACCAACCGTCTCCGAGATATATCGATTCCAAAAGAGTTTCAAATTCAGGGCCCCCAAAAAAGATCCAGCCCTGCACCGATTTTAACGCCGAAAAATAGGGTTCCTCATAGGCTCTAGCTCTTTTACCGCTCCAAATTTCAGCTTGATATCTTGAAAATTGCGACCTGTACTTTGCTAAACCCAAAAACGTCACGCACATACGCACAACTTCAGGGCCCCAAAAAAGAAAACGGTGAGAGATATCAAAAAATCGTTTTGAGTAAAAAAGTTGCATACCACGGAGATCTTACACCTATACATTCAACGTTTTTCGATACGACCAGCCGTTTCCGAGATATATCGATTCAAAAAAAAGTTTGAAATTCAGGGCCCCCCAAAAATATCCGGCCCTGCACCGTTTTTAACCCCGACAACAGGTTTCCTCACACGGTCCAACTCTTTCACCGCTCCATATTCAGCTCGATATCTTGAATATTGCGACCTGTACTTCGCTAAACCCAAAAATGTGACGCACAATGGACATTTTAGGGGCCCAAAAAAAAGAAAACGGTGAGAGATATCAAAAAATCGTTTTGAGTAAAAAAGTTGCATACCGCGGAGATCTTACACCTGTACATTTAACGTTTTTCGATACGACCAACCGTTTCCGAGATATATCAATTCCAAAAAAATGTTTGAAATTCAGGGCCCCCCAAAAAGATTCGGCCCTGTACCGTCTTTAACGCCCGACAATTGGTTTCCTCACTGGGTCTAACTCTTTCACCGCTCCAAATTTCAGCTCGATATCATGAAAATTAAGATCTATACTTCGCTTAACCCAAAAATGTCATGCACAATTGACTTTTTCAGGGCCCCAAAAAAACAAAACGGTGAGAGATATCAAAAAATCGTTTAGAGTGAAAAAGTTGCATACCTCGGAGATCTCACACATGTAGATTTAATGTTTTTTGATAAGACCAACCGTTTTCGAGATATATCGATTCAAAAAATAATTTGAAATTCTGGGCCCCAAAAAAAGATTCGGCCCAGCACCGATTTTAACGCCCAACAATAGGATTCGTCACCGTTACTAACTCTTTCACCGTATCAAATTTCAGCTTCATATCTTGAAAATTGCGACCAGTACTTAGCTAAACGCAAAAATGTCACGCACAATGGACATTTTCAGGGCCCTAAAAAAAGAAACGGTGAGAGATATCAAAAAATCGTTTTGAGTAAAAAAGTTGCATGCCGCGGAGATCTTACACCTGTACATTTAACATTTTTCGATACGACCAACCGTTTCCGAGATATATCGATTCCAAAAATAAGTTTGAAATTCAGGGCCCCCAGAAATGATCCGGCCCGGCACCGATTTTAACGCCCAACAATAGGATTCGTCACAGTCATTAACTCTTTCACAGTACCAAATTTCAGCTTAATATCTTGAAAATGGCGACCAGTACTTAGCTAAACGCAAAAATGTCACGCACAATGGACATTTTCAGGGCCCCAAAAAAGAAAACGGTGAGTGATATCAAAAAATCGTTTTGAGTAAAAAAGTTGCATACCGCGGAGATCTTACACCTATACCTTTAACATTTTTTCGATACGATCAACCGTTTCCGAGATATATCGATTCCAAAATAAAGTTTGAAATTCAGGGCCCCCCAAAAAGATCCTGCCCTGCACCGATTGTAACGCCCAACAATAGTATTCGTCACAGTCACTTACTCTTTCACCGTACCAAATTTCAGCTTAATAATTTGAAAATTGCGACCAGTACCTAGCTAAACGCAAAAATGTCACGCACAATGGACATTTTCAGGGCCCCAAAAATAGAAAACGGTGAGAGATATCAAAAGATAGTTTTGAGTAAAAAAAGTTGCATACCGCGGATATCTTACACCTATACATTTAACATTTTTCGATACGACCAACCGTTTCCGAGATATATCAATTCCAAAAAAATGTTTGAAATTCAGGCCCCCCCCAAAAGATTCGGCCCTGTACCGTCTTTAACGTCCGACAATTGGTTTCCTCACAGGGTCTAAATCTTTCACCACACCAAATTTCAGTTCGATATCTTGAAAATTGCGACCTGTACTTCGCTAAACCCAAATATGTCACGCACAATGGACATCTTCAGGGCCCCAAAAAGGAAAACGGTGAGAGATATCAAAAAATCATTACGAGTAAAAAAGTGGCATACCGCGGAGATCTTACACCTGTACATTTAACGTGTTTCGATACGACCAACCGTTTCCGAGATATATCGATTCCAAAAAAAAAAGTTTGAAATTCAGCCCCCCCCCCCCAAATAATCAGGCCGTGCACCGTTTTTTACTCCCGACAACAGGTTTCCTCACAGGGTCTAACTCGTTCACCGCTCCAAATTTCAGCTCGATATCATGAAAATTAAGACCTATACTTCGCTCAACCCAAAAATGTCATGCACAATTGACTTTTCAGGGCCCCAAAAAACAAAACGGTGAGAGATATCAAAAAATCGTTATGAGTAAAAAAGTTGCATACCGCGGAGATCTTACACATGTAGATTTAAAGTTTCTTGATAAGACCAACCGTTTCCGAGATATATCGATTCAAAAAAAAATTGAAATTCAGGGCCCCAAAAAAAGATTCGGCCCAGCACCGATTTTAATGCCCAACAATAGGATTCGTCACAGTCATTAACTCTTTCACCGTACCAAATTTCAGCTTCATATCTAGAAAATTGCGACCAGTACTTAGCTAAACGGAAAAATGTCACGAACAATGGACATTTTCAGGGCCCCAAAAAAAGAAAACGGTGAGAGATATCACAAAATCGTTCTGAGTAAAAAAAGTTGTATACCGCGGAGGTCTTACTCCTGTACATTTAACGTTTTTCGATACGACCAACCGTTTTCGAGATATATCGATTCCAAAAAAAAAGATCCGGCCCTGCACCGATTTTAACGCCCAACAAAAGAGTTCGTCACAGGCACTAACTCTTTCACCGTAACAAATTTCAGCTCGATATCTTGAAAATTGCGACCTGTACTTCGCTAAACCCAAATATGTCACGCACAATGGTCATCTTCAGGGCCCCAAAAAGGAAAACGGTGACAGTTATCAAAAAATCATTATGAGTAAAAAAGTTGCATACCGCGGAGATCTTACACCCGTAGATTTAACGTTTTTCGATACGACCAGCCGTTTCCGAGATATATCGATTCAAAAAAATAGGAATAAATTCAGGGCCCCAAAAAAAGGTCCGGCTCTGGACCGATTTTAACGCCCAACAATAGGGTTCGTCACAGGCCCAAAGACTTTCACCGTACCAAATTTCAGCTCGATATCTTGAAAATTGCGACCTGTACTTTGCTAAACGCAAAAACGTCACGCACATACGTACATACATACATACATACATACATACTGTACCCATGTGAGTAATCTAGATGGAAAATATGCTTCCGCCTCCTGCTAGCGTCAGGACTCAGGCATGTACCGTTCCCCCATTGAGCAGTTGCATATTTTGGATTTTGAGACTAAAAGGTATCAACTCTACAATGATAAGGCACAACTCTATTCTAAGACTTTAATTCAGTAATAAAATCATGGCTTCAAACAAATAAAACAAACCCAATAAACATAAAACAAAATCAAACAAAACTTACTTCCACAATCCACTAATATTAACACAATATTATCATAATAAACTCATATCATAACTCAAACCTTTACCCTTATATTAACTTTACAGTTCACTCCAGTGCGCTGATGCACATACAACTTCATAAACAAAACTGTACTTTGATTCTTCTGTCATCTAATGTGACTTCTTTAATTTCACAAAATTACTTATTCCTTAAACCTCGTCTTAATTTGACAATTATGTGTACCGTGTGTGTTTGGTCTTTCTCTTCCCACCAAATGCTTTACATGCATTAGCCTATTCAGGTGTTGCACAACAAAATCTACGTGCAACTCCATAATTATGTAAAGCTACCCCTACACTTCTCTCTATTTATATAGCTCCACTGCATGCCGTTGTGATTTCATCTTCAAAACTTTAGTTATCGCTGTGTCGGATGGTATTATTAAGCTACCCTTGCGAGCGTAGCCTGTGGCGTTAAGTAACCAACTTCTGAAAAAGGTGTCAGTGACAGTAACAAATGCAACTTCCAACCATTCGTTAGATTGCTAAAATCATGAACCATCAGGGTGATCTATAATTACCAATGTGTTATTAAACCACATGACTTCATTACTCAATATAACAATATTTCATTTCACATTACAACTAGGGTCTAAAATCTGCCCTTTTTAAACCTTCTTTCACGGTTCGCTTGACAGCGCAGCCCCTCTTCCGAGCGGCCTGTATACAATGGGGTGGAGTGAGGTCCCAACAGTACCTCGACCCTCGCTTCCTGCCACTTGGCTTATCTCCCCAAGCAGTAATACGATTTTTAAAGACAATACCGTGGTCACAATGACACACATATCCCAATGGATTTAAACTGAATGGTATGCAGATAGGTACTGGATGAGCTTAACATTTATTCCTACCCTGAGGATATAATAATAACTGGCACCAAATAGGTCCATTTCAACATGAAGGCACGAGATTCATAAAAACATTGGTCTATCTGGATAACCGGTATCTTAATAAATGCTGAGGTCAGTCCACATGCTGCCGTCATAAGATTCGCTTCACAAGAGCCAAATCACACAATAATAAGTTCTCGGGCGATCAGATAGAGTGCAGAGGTGTCCATCGTTCTCCTCCCACCTATCACAGGATTCGAACCAGGAACATTCCATATCCATCATCAGAGTTAGGGTCCAAACACTAATTACACTCTGGCACTAAGCACATATCTCCGTATGCCCACGGCTATACGAGATTTCATACGTCGAATAGATTACCTGGTTCCATGACCTAATGTTATGATGTTCGTCCTATAATTATTAAGAGAAATCTATCAATTACTCTATAAGCTTTTACACAAGCTGCAAATTCAATTCACTAGAAAGCTCTTCCATTTCCTTGCATAATTATATTCCCATTAATACAATATATTCTGACATTAATTCCTTTTTTATCCCCTAATGTAATCTTACTGTATAATCTTACTGTATAATCTTACTGCTTGGATCGATAAGTCTTCCAATTAGCGTAAATATTTCTTGCATACCACATTTTTCCTGATGTATTCATTCATACCTTTATTATTTATTATTATCATTATTATTCTTACTGACATAAATTACCAAAATCCGACACAACTCAACCATCTTAAAAATCGAACATCCGTGTTCGTTAAATTAAGCTTACATAACTGATTTGCCATTTTATTAATAGTGGTAACGATTTATCTACTTACTGACATAACAACATATCAACTCTACTAAAATCAACACAATAATGATTAAACCTGGAGGGTCTATCTCCTAATACTGATTATTACTGGCATCTTTATAATTCTGAAATCACATTACGTGCAGTGGCCTATACTTCTACATAATCATAATCTGTGGGGTACTCACATATCTAGGCTCATCATGGTGGCTCCAACCACCTATATCCTTCCGGGTCGCCTGCCATTTGCAGAATTAGTGCGACATTTGCATCTTGAATATACACATTTTATGATACATTTCTTTCACCAACCACACGACACTTTTCATTTCTATAAAGAAGCTATTGCTTCCAAAACCCATGACACTTTATGACACTTATTATACCATTAATTTCAAAGATATTTCACATATGATTTATACATAACACACGTCACTTTTACACTTTTCATTGGTTGAAATTCCTTGGCAAAATATCAGAATTGCAGGTATCAACGGCATCCTCCATGCTCCTACCAACTCCTGATTGAAAGTCTGGTTCATCTGCTTACGGAATCACCAACAGTCTATTAATAATCCTACGGTAAACTTCCTGCTTTGCATAAAAATGCTTACTTCCGTCCTGAGCGTTCCTATTTGGTATTCTTAAGACATTACCAAATGCTTCATAAAGTTTCTCCCAGCGCCTTCCAGCGTAATAAGACATGTATAACCAGTCAATATATTATACACTGCGCTTAACATTGTACATAATTTTCACACAGATTATTACTTTCAATAGTTCTGCAACTTATATCACACGGTACTTCCTATGTGAACACAAACCATTGCTCGTACTGCTGACTTTACACATGCAGCACGACTGTCCTTAATAAAAGCCTTCTAAAGGTTTTACTGCACGGCTTCCCAAGTTGAAGTCCGGGCCTCCTTCCTGGACTTCGGTAATACGCATTTCACACAATAAAATTCGTTGATTACCGTACTTCTTATTACTTCCTGACTATGCATTATTATCTTCTCACTTGGTGCATTACACTGCGCGGATATATAATGATTAACACTAAATGTTCAAGTCCTTTGTGTGAGCATCCTCTCCTAAGCCAGAGCAACATACGTTCCGTGCTCGAGTCTGTTCAAAAACTGCCAACAACTCCCTTCTGCCAAGGGTCGACTCCCTTATATCCGTTTCACACAAAAAGTAGAGCTAGAATTCCCGCGCTATATCAACTCCTCTCCCAGCATGATTCTGGTCTCGAAACAATGCTCATCGGGTTCCTTTCTCTTCACTGATCCCAGAACTATCTGCGTGCTGAAGGATCTATCGGCCAATTAATTAATATTAATTGCTTCTTCCATAGCGTGGGGACGCGGTTTCAGTGGGAATCCCTGGCGACATCGTCAAACCCAGCCGCGAACATCCATAGTCCTGTGTCCTTACGCACTCCATTAAATATGCCTCAATTTCGCAGATTAAAGGCTCTAAAATTAGCCTCATGGCTAAAGATTCACCTGTGTGCAACTCTCATGTCATTGCGTTACTCCAATCACGAGTAATCAATGATTTTCCTTGGGATCTCTCCCCTCTCTTCCTAGTCCTATTCTCAAACGGGGAAGAAGGTCATTATTCAACCCCCCGACCTCTTCCAGACGACTTAACTAGGTCAGCGAGATTGACAGGGCTACAAGCGTCTCCTCCCACAATTCTGGGGCTATTAGTAAAACTGTCAAACTCTCTACTTCTGTGTTCTAAGTGCAGCATAGCCTACTCCATGTAGTTCAATAATGCTGTATTCCGCTCATTTTCCCTGCATTATTTTAATAAATAATGTCATTATCAACTGAAATCACACCAGTGATTAAATATATACTTTCCTCTAGGGGTTTTTACAACGAAACTCCCTCAACAGACCTCGGGTTCGTTCCCTGGTGGAACCTTTATTCTGAGATCACAGTCTCTGAGATCCACGTTCGATACCAGTCAGCATGACCCCCTCGGGTTCATATTCCCCTTGCAAAACGTATAGAAGTCAATTGCAAGTGACTTTCTGTAAGTAATCAGCTGACTGTCTACCACTGTCTGTGTTTACATTAGGGGTCCTTCACCTCGTCTGGCTGCGAGTAGGTTAGTCTGGCTCTCCCTTTCCACTCTGCGCTCAGTCCTAAGCTGTTCATTCTCTAAGCGGAGGGCCTCATTTATGGCCTCAACTTCCCTTACCGCTTCGACCATTTGTTTGTAAAGTTCTTGCAGGCACTGGCATTCTTGCTGTTTGTCCCTTTCACTGGGCAAGCTGTCTGCTTCTCGTTCCGTCTCTCCACGCGAACCTTCAGGTCTGACTGCCTGGCTGACTTTGCCATCCACGTTCAGTTGGGTGAGCGCTGCTAATACTTCTTCTTGTTCGTCAAATTCTTCTGGCGAATGGTAAATTTTTAAATTGGCTGCATTCATAACGACCTCGTTTCCTGTTTCTAAATGCCTTATTCTGTATGCATTGTTTTGTAGGTCTCTGATCACCTCGAACGGGCCTATTCTAAATCATCCCACTTGTATAGTATCTGATTGTACCATACTTAATCTGTTGCCAATGCCTCTGCCTCTCTGTATATTGCAGTTCCCCCTGCTAAGCGTCCCTCGAAGTAATCGATCATCATCTTCAACCACGGGTCTTCGCGTTGTAGGTTGGTAAGATTCTTCAAGTCATCCAACGTCTTCTGATCTCGATTCTCAATCTGGACAGCTAGCGCTTCCTCTTCTCTTGGGTAACGGCTTAATATGTCCGGTATTACATTCTCTTTCCCTGGACAGTATTCTATTTCCACATTGAATTGCTGAATATACAGGGACCATCTTGTCAACCTCTGGCTAGACAAGTCCGTCTTTAACAAAAATGTTAAAGCTGTATGGTCTGTTCTGAGGACTATTTGAAAGCCATACACGAGCTTACGCCAATATTGCAACGCGTACAAAATTGCAAGTAACTCTATCTCTGTAATCGTGTAATTTTTCTCATGGGCTTTCAACCTCCTACTTACAAAGGCAATAAAAACTTTCTTTTCGGGCTGGTCAACATTTTCTTGGAATAGCATCGCTCCTATCCCAACAAGTGATGCATCCGTCTGTATGATGAACTTCTGGGTATAATCGGGGTATCCCAGTTTCACATATTCCAAAAGCATTTGTTTTGACCTCACGAATGCTTCCTGACATTGCTCCGTCCAATTCCATCTGCCGCCTTTCTTCAATAGGTCCTGCAGGGGTGCTACTGTCTGAGTATAGTTTGGGCAGTGGTTCGAAAAGAATCCAATTACTCCCAAATACTGTCGGACGTGCTTAACTTTCGTGGGTCGAGGGAAATTTCGAATTACCTCTAATTTATCTCGATTAGGCTTAACTCCATTTGCATCAATAACATGCCCTAGGAATTTAACTTCCCTCTGACAGAAGTGCGATTTCTTGATATTAACCTTAAAGTTAGCTTCTCGAAGGTCATCTAGCCACTTCTGCAGGTCTCTCATGTGCTCCTCCAGAGATTCTGATGTGAGTAGAATGTCGTCTACATATCTGATGGTACTTTCTTTAACATCATATGATAGATTGCGATCTAACGCTCTTATCAGGGCTGAACCAGCTGTTTTCAAACCAAAAGGTAGCCTTAAAAACGTGTATGTATGTTGATCAAACATAAATCCTGTCAACAGACTAGTTTTCTTCTCTAATTCAAGATGGTGGAAACTTGAAGTAATATCTAAATTTGTGAATATGGTCCTCCCTTTGAACTTCCTGAGGATTTCTTTAATAGGTGGCACTTGGTCGAATTCCGGAAAAACCTTCAAATTCAAATGTCTCAGGTCCAGACATACTCTGACAGTCCAGTCTGTCTTAGGTACAATTACCAATGGACTTACATAAGGCGTAGGTGTTTTCTCAATAACACCGGCCTCCAACATCTCCTGAATTGCCTCTTTCACCTTGGCATAATGCTTTTCGGCTATAGGGTAGGGTTTCTGCCTAAATGGTGTCCAATCACTGACTTGAAAAGCATAAGTGAAGTTCTTTATTCGACCAGGTCTCGAATCAAAGACTTCCTTCTGTTCCAGTAATAATTTCTTTAAATTTTCCTTCTCTTTTGGCCCAATTTTTGCTTCTTCTAATTTTTCCAAAATATGTTCTTCCAGTTCGGGTTCCAGATCTTTCTCCATGTCTGTGGCTAGTGTTTTCAGTTCTTCTTCTAACTACTCAATAGCTAACGCTTCTTCCTCCGCCACGTCTCTGTATGTATGCCATACTTGCTCATCTGACCCTGGTTCAATCTGATTGAGTGAGACCTCTAAGCCTTCGGCTTCCTCATTCACACGGAACATAACTCTGTCCTGTGCTAGGTCAATTATCACTCTGTATTCCCTTATAAATTCTGCCACAACAAGTAGGTTATAAGGCAGTTTGTTTACTAATAGAAAACTCTGTGAGAATATAGAGCCTCCTATCTGTAAATCTAGGAATACCTGATATTTGCATATCATCGTTCTGTCTGGAATTACACCTTTTATTTTGACACTAGAGATCGGTATTTTCAAAACATTCTCTCTCTGGGCTATTTCTTCTTCTTCTTCTTGTTTCGAATGGGCCTACTTTGGACCACGCTTGTTCAACTGTTGAGCTTTGATCTTTGCCCAGTGTTGTCGCATTTTCTGCCGGTGTAACTCCTTCCTTTCATCTGTCCAAGGGGTACCTTTCTTCCGGGGTTTTTCCTGAAATCCATGGACTTCCTTCAGGGCATGTCTCACAGATTGCCTGTCTTGAAGATCTGATATTCCCAGTTCATTAATGTCTTTCTCAGTTTCTGTCAGCCAAGTGGTACGAACCTTCTTGTTCTGCCAGAAAGTGAACAGCCTATTGGTCAGTCTTTTGGGAGGCAATCTTGCCACATGACCATAGAATGCTACTCTCCTTTTCCTAGCACAGTCAGAGAGCCTTTCTATATGTTCGTAGAGCTCGGAATTGTGCCGCCTACGGTATTCCTCATCTTCCTTTACCGGACCTAGGATCTTCCTGAGAATTCTCCTCTCTCTGACTTCCATTTTCTCCATCAGACCACTTCGGTTCAATGAGAGACACTCCATGGCATACAGGGCTTCTGGTCGTATGACTGAGGTGTAGTGCTTCAGTTTCAGGTTGCGTGACAGGCATTTCTTGTTGTAGATGTTCTTTGTCAGTCGATAAGCCAGTTCCAGCTTGTTGACTCTCATGGATAATGATGCTCTTTCTGATAAGTTGGGTTCAATCCATTCGCCGAGATACTTAAATTTCTCAATCCTCTTGATTTTTCCCTGTTCTAGTAGCATCTCTCTGTTAGCTTCTTTGATGTTGGTGAAGAATTCTGTTTTTTCCAGCGACACTTGAAGACCCACTTTGGCTGCCTGTCTTCTGAGGCAATTGACCTGCATTGTTGCTGTATCCAGAGAATCGGCAATAAGTGCCATGTCGTCAGCAAAGGCCAGGCAATCTACAACCAGTCCTTCCTTCCTACGCCCCAGGTATATCCCACTCTGGACACCCATATTGGTCAGTTCCTTGCGCCATTCTCTCACAACCTTTTCAAGGACACAGTTGAAAAGAAGTGGAGAAAGTCCATCCCCTTGTCTCACCCCTGTTTTTATCTCGAAGCTTGCTGAGACCTCGCCTCTAAATTTAACCTTGGAATGGGTATTGGTCAAGGTTTCTAGAATGAGTTTGCGGGTTTTGTTGTCTAACCCTAGTTCTTGGAGAATTCTATTAAGTGTTTCCCTATCAACAGAGTCGTAGGCCTTCCTAAAATCAACAAAGGTGACAACCACCTTGCGGTTTCTCAATTTGGAGTATGCAAGTACAGTTTTCAGGTTGAGGATCTGTTCAGCACAGGATCGGCCCTTCCTGAAGCCTCCCTGATATTCTCCGAGTTGACTGTCCAGTTGACTTTCTGCCCGTGTTAGTAATGCCTTGGAGAAAATCTTGTATGTTACCGGGACGAGAGAAATCCCACGGTAGTTGTTTAGGTCAGTAAAATCTCCTTTCTTGTGGAGGGGATGGATCAGAGCTGAGGTCCAGTCAGGTGGTAATTTCTCTGTTTCCCAGATGTTCTGTATGATCTCGGTGAGTTTGCACACAGCATTGCTTCCAGCACATTTCCAGAGTTCACCAACAATGGAGTCCTCTCCAGCTGCCTTGTTGTTCTTAAGAAGTTGAATGATTTCACGAACTTCTTCCAGTGAAGGAGGCAGCGAGTCCGGGTTTGGTGTTGTTTGCATGTAGTCAAAGTCTTCGCTGGGTGGAACACAGTTGAGCAAGTTCTTAAAGTACTGAGCTAAGAGGCGACAGTTGTCCTTGTCGTTAAAAGTCAGTTTGCCCTGTGAGTCTTTGAAGTGGAGACTTGGTGGAGTGTATTTTCCGAGTGACTGCTTGAATGTTTTGTAAAAGTCTCTGGTGTTATTTTTAGCGAAGTTCTCTTCGATTTGGGTTAGTTGGTTGCGTGTGAAGGCCCGTTTGGTTCCTCGGATTATCTTGGTTGTAAGCTTCCTTTGTTCCAAGTAGTTCTCCCAATTTTCCTTAGTCTTTTTAGAGTTCCATTTCATCCAGGCTGTCTGTCTTTGAGCTATTGTGTTGTCACAGTCTTCAGTCCACCACGGATGTTTCTTTCTTCTAGTGAGGGGAGCAAGTTCACTAGCCGTCTTGACAAGAGCTTCTTTCAGTTGGTCCCAGTTGTTAAGATCTGCACTGTTCAGTCTTCGACTGACTTCTTGATTGTTCTTAAGTCGCTCTATATCAAATCTGACCATCTTGGAGGTTCTGTGTAATCTATTGTTTCTAGGTTGGAGTCGCAGTTTGATCTTTGAGAGGTAGTGGTCTGAGTCCAGATTGGCGCTTCTTAATACCTTCACGTTTTGTATTTCCTTTTGGGATTTTCTTGAGATGGCCACATGATCTATCTGGAATTCACCCAGGTTGATGTTAGGAGAGATCCAAGTCTTTTGCTTTCTTGGCAGATGTTTAAATGCTGTAGACTTCATAACCAAGTCGAAAGCCCTGCACAGTTCCACCAATCGTTCTCCATTGCGATTAGTTCGTTTATGCGCTGGATAGTTGCCCACTATGTTTCTGTATTTTTTCTCCCTTCCTAACTGGGCATTGAAATCACCAAGCAGTATGGTGGTATGTCGGTCTGGGATTTTAGAGAGAATATCTTCTATGTCTTCCCAGAATTTGTCAGTTCTGTCTGGGTTGCGCTTGTTGTCCTGGTTGGTTGGGGCGTGTACATTGACTAAAGTGTAGCCCTTGTTAGCACATTTGAGAGAGAGGATAGATACACGACTGCTTGGAGAACTAAAGTCGATGACTGAATCTAGTATCTTATGGCTGATTATAAATCCTGTACCTAAGTGGGGTACGTTCTTCATTACTCGCTGACCGACTTTTCCTTTGAGGATTCTGTACCCTTGGGATTCAAGGGCATGGTCGTCAGTGAATCTGGTTTCCTGTACTGCTGTCAGTACTATGTTATGTCGTGTTAGTGAGTCTGTCAGATGTTTCAGTTTACCCACTTTGAGCAGTGAATTGGCGTTAAATGTTGCGAAGAAACTTTGCCGTCTTGATCTGAGTTTACGTCCAGGAATTTCAGGATGCTCCGACTCATCCTTAAAGCATGTTAGTGCGGACTCCCCAGAATCCGAAGGTCCGCTAACGTTGCCATGGGCAACGGTGGATTGGTTACCACCTGGGGTAGTGCATTTAGCGAAATTTTCCTCCATGCTCAGTTGAAGATCATTCTTCATGGGGCAGCGACGAGTCACTGTCCAAGGTACTGCTCAAGTTGTTAGCTTGAGAGGCTTATTATTCGGGGTTGTCACCCCTAGACAGGTTGCCTTCACTGTGGCTAAGGAGCCCTGTCTACCCCACCCTTGCCAGGGACTACCCTCCGGGCCAGAGGGACCTGGGGCTGCTTGGGCAGGGGCGCCACTCCCTGAGTGGAGCTATCCATTAGGAGTCTCCACTAGCTACCCTTATTTCATTATATAAAGCTTGTGTCATAAGGCACACTGTTGAACCCGTGTCTAACAGACTTCTTATTTTCAATCCTGCCACTCTTACTATTATAATAGGCAATTCTCTCTTGACCATGACCTGTGATCCTCCTGTATCCTCGATTAGCTCTTCTGGTTTGGCTATCCAATTGATGATGTTAACTGACTTCCATCCATCAGTCTCGAACTCTTCTAATTTTGGAGTTTTTTTCTATAGCGCCAGTCCCCTTAGAATTTCTTCTCTCTTGTTCGCTGCGCTGTAACTCCAAACTCTTAGCTCCATCTCCATATCTATCTGGCGACGTCCTGTTCTGCATAACTTCTTGCCAGCGGACTTGTTGCTTCTGGGGCTCATCTCCCCTTTCCTCGAGGTATCGCAATGAAGCGTGATATCGTTCCTCTACCTCGTCATCGAAGTTACTTCTTCTTTCCTGGGGTCTCCAATTCCTATTGTTGCCTTCTTGGCCATTGTTACCTCCATTGTTTTGGTACGGTCTACCCCTGGTGTTCTGCTTATTCCACGAATTTCGGCCTCTTCCTCCTCTACCAGCATTCCCTTTGTACTTCGGCTGCCATCTTCTGGGTTCCTGTTCCCATTGACGTCCGTTGGAATCTAATGTTTCAGTGCTAGTAGCTTTGTTATTCCTTGGAGCTTGATGTTGGTCAGTCTGCGTGTTGGTCACGTGTACCTGTTCCACGGTTCGATTCTGACGCAAGGTATTGGCTGTTGTGAGGTCCAGTTGTCTAAGAACTGTCTCCATTTCCATAGCAGTTTTCGCATTTGCCGAGATTAGCAGTCTTTGGATCTCGTATGGAAGCTGCTTGGCGATAGCAATACATAGCTCCAGCTCGCTGGGTTTTTGATCAAGTTCTTTGAACCGACACATCTGAGATATGAAAAACTCTGCGTACTTCGTTGGGTTGTTGGTGCTGTATCTTTTTGAATACAAATCCAATCTCAAATTTTGCTGAGTCGCTGGATCCCAGTATCGTTTCAAAAATGCCTCCCGAAACTCCTCAACAGTATCGAAAGTATACCGGAAACTGCGAAACCATAATGCACATTCTCCCTCTGTTAGTTTCTCAATGGCTCGTAGCCTGCGCTCTTGTGGTATCCGCGCATCATTCAAATATTCAGACACTTCCTTCAACCAATATTTTGGTGTCATATTACAGTGGCTACCTGAGAATTTCCTTGGTTTCTCTTCGCTTGCCCTGATTACGTTTATCACCTGGGTGTGCACAGCATTTTCATGTGGCGTTGATGCTGCAACTGGTGCACCTGGCGTCATATAAGTACTTTCGCCTGGGCCTGTAGCATTTCTTATTATTGGTTGGGTTTCTAAGTCTGCCCACCTTGCTTTCCTCATATCTTCCATGCTGCCTTCACTTGACTTAGGATCTTTCATAAGGGTTTCCTCCTGTGCGATTATCCTAGTCTCCATTTGATTGTGGCGCATCTCCGCTCTTTCCAGTCGAGTAATTACCTCCTTCTCGATTCTGGTAAGTCTATCTCGATTTTCCTCGGCTACTTGAAATATTTTCTTCTTGTCTTCTTTCAGGCTTTGTTTAATATGGGAGATTTCATCCTCTACATCTTCCTTAATTTGAGCAAGGGTCTTGTCGCTTGCCTCTGTCTTCTGGCCTTCTCTTACTTCGAGTTCTTCTCTCAGCCCTTTAATTTCCTCTCGAATGTGTCCATTGACTTTTGACAATTCATTCCGGACCTTAACAATTTCTCCTCTGTTCTCCTCTTGCTTTTTGTTAACGATGATAATGTCACTGTGAATTTGGTCCACTTCTTGATGAACTTTGCTCATCTGACCTTTCATGTTCCTTACCAGCTCTTTACTTTCATTAGCGATAGCCTTAATCTCGCCTATTTCCTGACATTGATCTAATATGTTCTGATCCTGTTTCTTTAGATCACCGTTAATTGCTCTAGCATAGCTTTTCAATTTCTGGTCCCATTTAGAGTCGTTCTCTTCTAACCTCTGATCTACCGTTCTCGTAAATTCTGAAAACTGTTTCGCTTGGCGTTCGAGATTCGCCTCATTTTGGATTTGAATATCCTTAATGTCATTAGACAACGCATCTAACCTACTGTTAGTTTCATCCTGCGCATGCTTACACGCTTGTAAATTACTTTCAAGCTTGGCTTCTATAGCCTCGAAACGTTTATCTGTCTTAACCTGCATTTCTGATATAATGCTTACAACAGTTTCTGTTACTTCGGTCTTAATTGTTTCCTGCATTTGACCTAGCTTATCATTTAATTCAACCTTATTTGCATCCAATCGGTTGTTTATTTCAACCAGATTAGCATCTAAACGGTTACTCAATTCAACCTGGTTTGCATTAATTGACAGCTGATTACCATCTAACCGATTATTCAATTCACTCTGATTTTCATTCATTGCAACCTGATTTGCATTAATTGCCAGCTGATTGGCATCTAACCGAGTGTTTATTCCATCCTGGAAAGCCTTAGCTTCCAGCCGATTCTGTTCATTAACAGCGTCAAAATGCTGTTTCAACCCTGCAATCACCTGCAGGATCTCCTCTGTACCTGCCATTCTCACAATAATACACTTTGAGATGCAGGCAGGCTTCCTGGAAACATGTGTGGATACGTTTTGAAGAGAGACACAAAACCCTGTACACACATTGTAAAATCGTACAAAACCTACGAATTTTATGATAAATTGTGGATTTGGTATGTAGCGCTCGTACCCTTGGGTAATTCTCTTCTCAATAGAGAGATTCTGCGTTACATCAAAAGCCTACTGAACTCAAAAATCACTCAAACACAGTTTGAGGCAAAAATAATTACTATGGTTTTCCCCATGAAATACCATAAAAAATCTATGGGGTTTCCCTAAATCCCATAAGCTCCACAAGCCTGGGCGCCATGATAAATATAAGTATGCATGGGAGGTGGTCCTCGATAAGACATCGCAGCAACCGTCCAAGGTCTCGGTTGTACTGTCGAATGCCCCACTTGGGTCTCGCCATGATAAAGAAATATATGCTCATGCTATGCCCACACACGGGCGACATGATAAAGAAGTACACCTCTGCGCCTATGGTGACCTGTGTTTAAAACTGGCCCACATACCAGCGCCATGATAAATAAGTATAGGAGGTGTTTATCAAAATTTATAATGTTTGTATCGGAGCTTAGCTAGGGTTAGGCGCGGTCATCCCCTAATTCATGTTAACTGTTACTTTAATAGAGTTGTGTGCACGAAATCTAGACCGACTTTAGTTGTACCTATAGCTCAAATCACTGTACAGGACATCAATTTCCATGTACCCATGTGAGTAATCTCCATGGAAAATATGCTTCCGCCTCCAGCTAGCGTCAGGACTCAGGCGTGTACCGTTCCCCCATTGAGCAGTTGCATATTTTGGATTTTGAGACTAAAAGGTATCAACTCTACAATGATAAGGCACAACTCTATTCTAAGACTTTAATTCAGCAATAAAATCATGGCTTCAAACAAATAAAACAAACCCAATAAACATAAAACAAAATCAAACAAAACTTACTTCCACAATCCACTAATATTAACACAATATTATCAAAATAAACTCATATCATAACTCAAACCTTTACCCTTATATTAACTTTACAGTTCACTCCAGTGCGCTGATGCACATACAACTTCATAAACAAAACTGTACTTTGATTCTTCTGTCATCTAATGTGACTTCTTTAATTTCACAAAATTACTTATTCCTTAAACCTCGTCTTAATTTGACAATTATGTGTACCGTGTGTGTTTGGTCTTTCTCTTCCCACCAAATGCTTTACGTGCATTAGCCTATTCAGGTGTTGCACAACAAAATCTACGTGCAACTCCATAATTATGTAAAGCTACCCCTACACTTCTCTCTATTTATATAGCTCCACTGCATGCCGTTGTGATTTCATCTTCAAAACTTTAGTTATCGCTGTGTCGGATGGTATTATTTAGCTACCCTTGCGAGCGTAGCCTGTGGCGTTAAGTAACCAACTTCTGAAAAAGGTGTCAGTGACAGTAACAAATGCAACTTCCAACCATTCGTTAGATTGCTAAAATCATGAACCATCAGGGTGATCTATAATTACCAATGTGTTCTTAAACCACATGACTTCATTACTCAATATAACAATATTTCATTTCACATTACAACTAGGGTCTAAAATCTGCCCTTTTTAAACCTTCTTTCACGGTTCGCTTGACAGCGCAGCCCCTCTTCCGAGCGACCTGTATACAATGGGGTGGAGTGAGGTCCCAACAGTACCTCGACCCTCGCTTCCTGCCACTTGGCTTATCTCCCCAAGCAGTAATACGATTTTTAAAGACAATACCGTGGTCACAATGACACACATATCCCAATGGATTTAAAATGAATGGTATGCAGATAGGTACTGGATGAGCTTAACATTTATTCCTACCCTGAGGATATAATAATAACTGGCACCAAATAGGTCCATTTCAACATGAAGGCACGAGATTCATAAAAACATTGGTCTATCTGGATAACCGGTATCTTAATAAATGCTGAGGTCAGTCCACATGCTGCCGTCATAAGATTCGCTTCACAAGAGCCGAATCACACAATAATAAGTTCTCGGGCGATCAGATAGAGTGCAGAGGTGTCCATCGTTCTCCTCACACCTATCACAGGATTCGAACCCGGAACATTCCATATCCATCATCAGAGTTAGGGTCCAAACACTAATTACACTCTGGCACTAAGCACATATCTCCGTATGCCCACGGCTATACGAGATTTCATACGTCGAATAGATTACCTGGTTCCATGACCTAATGTTATGATGTTCGTCCTATAATTATTAAGAGAAATCTATCAATTACTCTATAAGCTTTTACACAAGCTGCAAATTCAATTCACTAGAAAGCTCTTCCATTTCCTTGCATAATTATATTCCCATTAATACAATATATTCTGACATTAATTCCTTTTTTAACCCTTAATGTAATCTTACTGTATAATCTTATTGTATAATCTTACTGCTTAGATCGATAAGTCTTCCAATTAGCGTAAATATTTCTTGCTTACCACATTTTTCTTGATGTATTCATTCATACCTTTATTATTTATTATTATCATTATTATTCTTACTGACATAAATTACCAAATTCCGACACAACTCAACCATCTTAAAAATCGAACATCCGTGTTCGTTAAATTAAGTTTACATAACTGATTTGCCATTTTATTAATAGTGGTAACGATTTATCCACTTACTGACATAACAACATATCAACTCTACTAAAATCAACACAATAATCATTAAACCTGGAGGGTCTATCTCCTAATACTGATTCTTACTGGCATCTTTATAATTCTGAAATCACATTACATGCAGTGGCCTATACTTCTACATAATCATAATCTGTGGGGTACTCACATATCTAGGCTCATCATGGTGGCTCCAACCACCTATATCCTTCCGGGTCGCCTGCCATTTGCAGAATTAGTGCGACATTTGCATCTTGAATATACACATTTTATGATACATTTCTTTCACCAACCACACGGCACTTTTCATTTCTATAAAGAAGCTATTGCTTCCAAAACACATGACACTTTATGACACTTATTATACCATTAATTTCAAAGATATTTCACATATGATTTATACATAACACACGTCACTTTTTACACTTTTCATTGGTTGAAATTCCTTGGCAAAATATCAGAATTGCAGGTATCAACGGCATCCTCCATGCTCCTACCAACTCCTGATTGAAAGTCTGGTTCATCTGCTTACGGAATCACCAACAGTCTATCAATAATCCTACGGTGAACTTCCTGCTTTGCATAAAAATGCTTACTTCCGTCCTGAGCGTTCCTATTTGGTATTCTTAAGACATTACCAAATGCTTCATAAAGTTTCTCCCAGCGCCTTCCAGCGTAATAAGACATGTATAACCAGTCAATATATTATACACTGCGCTTAACATTGTACATAATTTTCACACAGATTATTACTTTCAATAGTTCTGCAACTTATATCACACGGTACTTCCTATGTGAACACAAACCATTGCTCGTACTGCTGACTTTACACATGCAGCACGACTGTCCTTAATAAAAGCCTTCTAAAGGTTTTACTGCACGGCTTCCCAAGTTGAAGTCCGGGCCTCCTTCCTTGACTTCGGTAATACGCATTTGACACAATAAAGTTCGTTGATTACCGTACTTCTTATTACTTCCTGACTATGCATTATTATCTTCTCACTTGGTGCATTACACTGCGCGGATATATAATGATTAACACTAAATGCTCAAGTCCTTTGTGTGAGCATCCTCTCCTAAGCCAGAGCAACATACGTTCCGTGCTCGAGTCTGTTCAAAAACTGCCAACAACTCCCTTCTGCCAAGGGTCGACTCCCTTATATCCGTTTCACACAAAAAGTAGAGCTAGAATTCCCGCGCTATATCAACTCCTCTCCCAGCATGATTCTGGTCTCGAAACAATGCTCATCGGGTTCCTTTCTCTTCACTGATCCCAGAACTATCTGCGTGCTGAAGGATCTATCGGCCAATTAATTAATATTAATTGCTTCTTCCATAGCGTGGGGACGCGGTTTCAGTGGTAATCCCTGGCGACATCGTCAAACCCAGCCGCGAACATCCATAGTCCTGTGTCCTTACGCACTCCATTAAATATGCCTCAATTTCTCAGATTAAAGGCTCTAAAATTAGCCTCATGGCTAAAGATTCACCTGTGTGCAACTCTCATGTCATTGCGTTACTCCAATCACGAGTAATCAATGATTTTCCTTGGGATCTCTCCCCTCTCTTCCTAGTCCTATTCTCAAACGGGGAAGAACTGGGTCATTATTCAACCCCCCGACCTCTTCCAGACGACTTAACTAGGTCAGCGAGATTGACAGGGCTACAAGCGTCTCCTCCCACAATTCTGGGGCTATTAGTAAAACTGTCAAACTCTCTACTTCTGTGTTCTAAGTCCAGCATAGCCTACTCCATGTAGTTCAATAATGCTGTATTCCGCTCATTTTCCCTGCATTATTTTAATAAATAATGCCATTATCAACTGAAATCACACCAGTGATTAAATATATACTTTCCTCTAGGTTTTTTTTACAACGAAACTCCCTCAACAGACCTCGGGTTCGTTCACTGGTGGAACCTTTATTCTGAGATCACAGTCTCTGAGATCCACGTTCGAAACCAGTCAGCATGACCCCCTCGGGTTCAATACATACATACATACATACATACAGACAGACTTTTTTTGAATTTTTTTTTCGACTCTGGTTCGATTGGTATAGGTTTGAACCGTGGGCGACACTTAGTTTCCGATATCTCGAAAAATCCTACCACGGCTATATGAAAGCCTATAGGATCTTTAGATCCGGCTTTCATAACAAGGCGTAAACAAATAGTAAGCTTGAGACACAAGGATGATGGAACCAAATTACTTAATGAAACATTGTCCAATTAGGGAATTATTAAATTTGGAGTACCCCAGGGATTGGTTTTGGGCCCACTACTCTTCCTATATATATCAATGATATAACACAGAACGTTCATTCACATAAGGGAATTTTGTTTGCGGACGATACAACACTCGTAATAGAAGGTGAAACTAAACAGGTCATACAGCAGTCTGCTGACTCCGTTACAGGAGAGTTAACCAAATGGTCACAAGATAATCGCCTCACAATCAACTATAAAAAAAAAGTATGTCTAAATTTCCACACTATACTGAATAGGAATCCCGCGAAGCCCAATATAACATTAAATGGTCATCAAATAGAAAATAAATCAGAAACAAAGTTTTTAGGACTATGAATACAACATGACTTGAAATGGAATAAACATATACAATATCAGAATACTAAACTGAACTCGATGTGCTTTGCGTTACGTATTTTGAAAACCTGCACTAGCATGCACACATTAAGAAATACTTATTTTGCTTATTTCCATTCATACTTAAGATATGGGGTCATATTTTGGGGTATGTCGCCAGATGCACTAAGCACGTTTAGGATACAAAATACGGCGATTAGAATTATGGCAAATGTAAACGCTAGAGAATCATGTAGACCTCTGTTTAACGATTTAAACATTCTCCCTCTGCCCTGTATATATATCTTTGAAAGTATTATGTTTTGTAAAAAGAATTTAATGAATAAGGATGTTTTTCTTAAAACAAACAATGATGTTCATAAGCATAATACAAGACAAAATCAAAACATTCATATTTCACACACACACAAGCATATATCAAAAAGGAACTTATCACACAGGAGTTAAATTATACAATAAAGTACCCCAGTATATAAAACTTGCCCCAAAAATAAAAACCTTTGATAGAATGTTGAAAGCTTATCTGCAGGGCCATTGTTTTTACTCTGTAGTTGAATATCTTAGTGTATAGAAACGATGAAATCTATAATTATATTTTACTTTTCTATTTTAATTGTAATACCTAGCTGTAAGTTCGTGTATTTATAGAATTAAGTTTTCATATGATAATAGAATAAGGTGTAAATAGTTGTCCAATACGATTGTATCTCTTAAGATCTGTTATTATAATAAGTTAAAAATAGTTATAGTATTAGTATTACTGTATGTACATATTAGTACTTTTATTTTATAGATGTAAATTCTGACGTGTCCTATATCAAAAATTTATTGTATACATGTATTTGATCAAATGGAATTAATAAAACTATCTATCTATCTATCTATTCTTAACTACCTCTTTAAGTAACAATTCTGGTTTAACGTTATCACAAGGCATACTAAATTCATTGCCAACAACTTCAGTGTCAAATAACTGCTCATCCGTTGCAGGTGAAATCTGAACATATAATGCCATGATCCAGTCTCGACCTAACAAGGGATTAGCTCCATTATAATTACATACAATTCCAGATTTTTAGCAATGCCTCTGTAATTAACATTTACAATAATTACCCCAACCAGCTCAATAGGAGCATTAATGTATGAACTTAGGCGTAGACTTGTAGGCTGTAACTTTATATTCTTAAAATTTTCCCAATAAAACTTTTCACTAACCACACTGACTGAGGCACCAGTATCAATTTCAAAGGTTACAGGTCTGTTTTCAACCAGTGCACTAGTTGTAAATGGTTCAACAGTACTTAGGCGGTTAATAGGGTGGCTTTCATGCATAGTAAGTAGGTTAGGAACATCAGTTAATATGTCTTCAGATTCAATGTCAACTTGGCCTACAAAATTATGCACACTTCTGTTTTTATTTCTAGGAGATTGATTGAACTTATCACGCATCCTCGCCTTACACATTTTGCTAATGTGATTTCTTTTTCCACAAATATAACACACGCATCCGCGCAAATGGCACTCACTACTCTTGTGGCCATATACGCCACAGCAATAACACTGCACTGAACACTTCTGCTGGGGACTGCTGCGTTGTCCTGGTGTAGGTTGGCAGCGCTGGAGATCCGCCACTGGAGGATGCATCATGGCGCCCAAGAATAGTAATGTTATATGTACCTCCTGTAAAGTTTCGCTGAAGGAGAATGAAAATTTCGTACAATGTGACGGAAAGTGTGGTGAAATGTTTCATCTTAACTGTGCTCGTGTGACGAACGCCGTTTTTAAAGCAATGCTTGCAAATCCGGGCGAAATTCTGTGGCATTGTAAACAATGCAAACATAACCCTAATTCAGTCAAAACAGCTACATCTAGTTTTCAGCCGACTAGGGTCAAACCGGACACCGCAAGCTTATGTGAAGCGGTTAACAATATGCAACAAGTGCTAAAGGATGTTTGTAGCTCTCTGGAGTATCAATCAAAAAAATTTGATGAACTCTTGGAGCAAAATACCGCACTAAAATCTTGCATTGACCAACTCACTCTAGAGGTAAACAACACTAAAGTGGAGAATGGCTTGCTTAAAGAACAAAATGGGCAACTTAAAAGGCAAGTTAATGACTTGGAGCAATACTCTAAGAATTACAACCTTGAAATCGCCGGGATACCAGTCTCCGAACAGGAGAATGTGTATAATATTGTGGCTCAAGTGGCAAGTGCAGTTGGTGTTGACATTGAAACTGATAGGGACATTGAATATTGCCACCGACTTCCAGCCTTTACGGATAAGGATGGCAAGAAGAAAACGCCCCTCATAGTAGCAAAATTTTATTCCCGCCAAACTAAAGACATGATCATGAGCAAAAAACGGAAACATGGAAAACTTCTTTGCACAGATGTCAAGATCAAGGGAGACTCGACAGTGTATGTAAATGAACATTTAACGAAAGACAACCAAAACTTATATTGACTTGCCAGGAATTCTAAACGGGCAATGAATTATAAATTCGCATGGACCAGGAACGGGAAGATCTTCATGAGGAAAAATGAAAACAGCCCGATTCTACAAATCAAGACTGCAGCTGACCTACCAACAGTTCATGGGAATCAAGGAAACTGAAGGTATGTTTGCCTGAGCCAAGTGATCAATCAATATTTTAGGAAATTTTGTTTCTAAGTGAGTGTAAAGTAATTATGGAAGTACCCTCAAATAAAACAACTACGGTATGAAATCAGATAACGAAGTAGACCTTAATTTTCAAGATATTACTTCAAAGATTGTAAACAGTACTCAAGACTTGAACAAATTAATTACCGGTAGCTTTACTGCAGGAATTAAAATCATGCACCTAAATATATGTGGCATGATAACAAATTTTGAAAGTATGCTAGTTATGCTCGATCAACTTGATCATAAACCAGATGTCATTATACTGTCTGAAACTCAGCTCATTGAGGATATACCATTTGCTATTTTAGGATATAATGAATACTTCATACCAACTCAAAATTCTACCCATGACAGCATAAAGATATATGTGCATGAAAACCTCATACAAAATATTACAATATCTACTGTAAAAACACTGAAAGCTGCAAATGCTAGCCTACTCAACTTCAGATATAATAAAGAAAGTTACTTGGTACTTGCTATATACAGATCACCCTCCACAAGCCCAAAGAAATTCATAGAAGAACTAGGAAATACTCTCCAGCACTTGCCTACAGCTACACACAGTATATTAATAGGAGATATAAATATTGATATTTTAAATCCTACAAGGCAATATGCCCAAAATATTAAAAATGAGTATTTAAATGTATTACATGCAAATGGATTCATTTCGTACATAAACTCACCAACTAGAATAACCCCAAAATCCAGAACATGTATCGATCACATACATGTTAAGTCCCACAGAAACAGCAACTTTGACCCTTTTGTTCTGCATACCAGTATCACAGATCACAGTCCTACATTTCTCATACAAAATAAATCTCAAAAATACACTCCACAAACAGGAGAAAATACTTTGAACAATGTAAGAATAAATTATGAAACTCTAAAAAAATCATTAACTAAGGAAACTTGGGAATCTATCATAACTGAACATGATGTTAACAAAGCAGCTGATAGTTTCATTAAGTTACTGACTCAATACATCTCTGAACACTCTACTACCATAAATAACGTAAGATCAAAATTTAAAAAAATTACTCCATGGATCACAACCGGAATTTTAACTTCTATTAGAATAAGAGATAAATTACATCAGAAAATTGTTAAACAAAGGGAGAGGTCTACAAACAGTGATGAGGTCCCAGAAACTGTTAAGAAACATAAATTGTACAGAAACTGGATAAACAGGCTTGTTAAAATAGCAAAAGAAAGGTACTATTCCAAACAAATTATGTCAAACTCCAATAATTCTAAAGTCCTTTGGAAAAATATTAATGATTTAACATGTAGGAAGGGAAATAAATCTTCAGCTGTTGACAGCATATTTATCAGAGACTCACAAGAAACATCCCAACCAGCTGCCATTGCAAACAAATTTGTCGACTATTTTAGTAACATAGGTTTAGAACTTTCTCAAAAAATAAGTAATACAAGAAAGGAACCTGACAACACAAATGCACGTGATAGCACTGCAAAATCTCAACCTCAGTCTATCTTTTTTATACCCATAACAAAATCAGAAATAACAAACCACATAGCTGCTCTAGAAGATAACTCAGCAAATGGCTATGATAATATCTCTAGTAAAACAATTAAGATAATTAGTTCAGAAATTCTACAACCACTGCACCATATTTTTAATTTATCACTAACGAAAGGACAATTTCCAGACTCATTCAAAATTGCCATCATAATCCCAGTCCATAAATCAGATGATAAAAGAGAGTTAAATAACTATAGACCAATTTCCCTCACAACCCACCTCTCTAAGCTACTAGAGAAATGCATCAAAACCAGATTACTTAACTATCTGAATAAGTTCAACATATTGTCACCAAATCAGTTTGGTTTTAGACCAAACACTAGTACTCAAGATGCAATATTCTCCCTTACTGATTATTTGTATAAAGCCATTGATAGTTCTAAAAGAACAATTTCTGTGTTCCTGGATTTAAGAAAGGCTTTTGACACCGTAGACCACAATATACTCATTAGAAAACTTGAAAAGGAAGGTATTCGTGGTACTCCTCAAGAACTAATAAAAAGCTTTCTTTTTAACAGAATACAAAAGGTACGAATCAAAGGTACTCTAAGTAGAAGTGCTGAAGTAAAAATTGGAATTCCCCAAGGAACAGTTTTAGGTCCTATTCTTTTTCTGTTATATATTAACGATTTGTGTAAGCTGAACTGTAATGCGATGATTACCTCATATGCTGATGACACTGTCGTCACAGTCACAGGAACAACTTGGGAGGACACTTTTAATAGAACTCAAGAAACCCTTGCTACAGTCCAAAAATGGCTAAGAAACCACCTCCTTACCTTAAATGAAACCAAAACACAATACCTATGCTTCTCACACAACAAAACATTACAACCCACAGACAATTTAACACTGAAGATCCACACACCAATTTGTAACAATGGCGAAAGATGCAACTGCTATACCCTACAGAAGTCAATGAATGCTACATATTTAGGGGTTATTATAGATAGTCATTTAAAATGGAATATGCATGCATCAACGTTGGCCAATAAACTTCAAAAGTTAATTTATATATTTTACAGAATCAGAAATATCCTTTCAGCAAAAGTCTTGAGAACTGTATATTTTGCCTTAGTCCAGTCACAACTACAATATGGAATAAATGGTTGGGGTGGAATACTTGATTCACATTTGGCTCAGGTAAATACCTGCCAGAATTTCATTCTAAAAGTTATGTACAAAAGGCCACCAACTTTTCCAACATGTGAACTGTATCAACAAAGCATGTTGCTTAACATACGACAGTTATTTGTTCAGTCATCAATCATATTTATACATAAAAATATGAAGCTCTTCTCTAATGGACAAAAACTTGAAATGTGCACTAGACTTCAAGACAGAACTGGAATAAATATCCCTCGTCGAAACACACTACTTGGCCAAAGGAATTTAAGTTGTCTTAGCAC
Source organism: Meconema thalassinum (assembly GCA_946902985.2). Taxonomy (NCBI): domain Eukaryota; kingdom Metazoa; phylum Arthropoda; class Insecta; order Orthoptera; family Tettigoniidae; genus Meconema; species Meconema thalassinum. Next base: position 410,453,829 of record OX336392.1, read on the forward strand.
TAGGATATACAATATATTGCCAGTAAATGTGACAAATAATACCCTGAATATATTGAAGAAAAGGCTTTTTATATGGCTCCTTAGTAACTTTGATAGAGTAAATGAACTTATAAATTTTCACCAACATTTTTAAACCAACTCGGTCAGAAACAAGTAATGTATCATCTTCTTTTATTTTCAGTATCCTTATAATTAATGCTTTTGCTATAAACTTTTCTTATTATTATCAGTCAAATACCATGTTGCAAATAAATTAAGAAATTGTGTTCATGAAGCCCACACACAAGTTTATCTTATGTGGGATTCACCCTGTATTTTTGATACAACATCTGTATATGTACATGTTTTCTGTCAGTGAATAAAAATGATTGCTCGTAAAAAAAACAAAAAAAAAAAAAAAAAAAACAGCCACGCCCCTTGTCTTCTTCCTTCTCATAGATGACGTACCGGACCGCCAGGAACAGGGAGATGATGACGTCATGCGGTGTAGCTTGTCTCCACCGCCAGGCATGAGTGACGCTGCATTCTTCTCAGCTGCTTCTATGGACGAAATAATGGAGACCACCCTCCCAAATGTTAAGGAATGTTCACCCAACAGTCTCTGCTTCGTAGATTCGCTCCGTATCCCACTGACTAAACGATCACGGAGATAATCATTGTGATTGGTACGAAATTCGCAGTGAGTCGATAAATGCTTGAAACTCGCTACATACTGCGCAATAGTCTCATGCTCCAACTGATTCCGAAGGCTAAACTTATACCTTTCGGCATTAACAGAAGGTGTTGGATATAAATGTTCCTTAATAAGTTTACACAGATCACGTAATAACTTGAAAGTTTTCACGCCCACAACGGTCAAAAGGGTACTGACATTGAGTTCCTCACTAATTTTATTACAATGCAAAACGAGTTCAAATCTTTTGGTATAGGACTCCCACTGTTCTTCAGCTGCGTCAAATTCACCGATATTGCCTATAATTCCAGACATAATCGGAATTTTACCAAATTCGAAAATGGCACTAGTATCAAACACTTCCTCTTCCTCCAAAAACGACATTAACAGCGTAATGGCGGACGCAAAAACACGTGGTAGACGGCGCTAGCAAGCCATATGTCCACTTTGTACGACACAAGCACAAAACCAAACAAAAAGCCAATTTCCTCGTCGCCACTGTGACGTCCGAGACGTCTTTTCCACAAGGGGAATAAATAAATAGACCATATTATTCTATATACTACAGCCCGTACGCTAGACCAGGCGAGAACTGTTGAGGAAGTCGAGTCCACAGCCAAGACACACAGTCAAGTGGCTTCTCGAAAGGTCGGCTGAACACCTGTCAGCCAGGGTAAGGGGAAGGGGGATTGCGTCACGGGCCCATAGCATTTATTCACACACAAGTACCAACTTATACATATGAATAATACCATATACATGGAGTACACACAAACAGTACATATATTACAGGTATCGTAGATGCAAATGACATCATCTACGTATCTTTTCCATGTTACTATTCTCTTTGTTGAAGTCTTTTCTAAGAACGCATTTTCTAGTGCATTAATGTAGATGTCAGCGATTTGCCCACTTAGTGGTGACCCCATCGCTAGGCTTTCTGTTTGTTTGTACATTTTATTGTCGAATTGAAGCAACTTTTTGGCTGAGAACGACCCTCAGTAATCTCACAATCTCTTCAGTTTCTTTTGCCGAATTGTTGGATTTTTAGTTGTGTTAGTAAGTTATTGTTGTTTTAAGGGGCAGAACTATGAGGTCATCTGCCCCTTTTTAAGTTGTGAGTGAATAAATGCTACTGGCCCGTGACGCAAACCCCCCTTCCCCTTGCCCTGGCTGTAGAGGTGTTCAGCCGACCTTTCTGGAAGCCACTTGACTGTGTGTCTTGACTGTGGACTTCACTTCCTTGACGATGTGTCTTGTCTCGCCTGGTCTACCTATTTAATCCCATTCTGTAGAAGACGTCTCGGACGTCACAGTGGCGACGAGGAAATCAGCTTTAGGTTTGGTTTTGTGCGTGTGTCGTACTAAGTTGTCCTGTGGCTTGCTAATGCCGTGTACCAGGTGATTTACGTCCGCCATTACGATTTTGATGTCGTTTTTGGAGGAAGATGAAGTGTTTGATAATCACGCAATTTTTTTATTTGTTGAAATTTCGATTATGTCTGGAATTATAGGCAATATCGGTGAATTTGACGTAGCTGAAGAACAGTGGGAGTCCTATATTGAAAGATTTGAACTCTTTTTGCGCTGTAATAAAATTAGTGCGGAACTCAAGGTCAGTACCCTTTTGACCGTTGTGGGTGTGAAAACTTTCAAGTCATTACGTCATGTGTGAACACCGGTCAGTCCGTCATCTAAAACGTATGTGGTTTTAGTTAAACTTATTAAGGAACATTTATATCCAACACCTTCTGTTATTGCCGAAAGGTATAAGCTTAGCCTACGGAATCAGTTAGAACATGCGACTATTGCGCAGTATGTAACGAGTCTGAAGCATTTATCGACTCACTGCGATTTTGGTTCAAATCTCAACGTTTATCTCAGTGATCGTTTAGTCAGTGGGATACGGAGCGAGACTGTTGGGTGAACATTCCTTAACATTCGAGAGGGTGGTCTCCATTATTTCGTCCCTAGAAGCAGCTGAGAATTACGCAGCGTCACTCATGCCGGGCGGTGGAGACGGGCTACGCTGCATGACGTCATCATCTCCCTGTTCCTGGCGGTCCGGTACGTCCTCTGTGAGAGGGAAGAAGACAAGGGGCGATGTTGTTCCAACCTCCAATGGCGGATCTTTCCAGCACTACTAACTTGCCCTAGGACGCCAGAGCAGTCCCCAGCAAAAGTGTAACGTGGAGTGTTATTGCTTTGGTGAGTTTGGCCACAAGAGTAGTGAGTGCCGTTTGCGCGGATGCATGAGTTATGTTTGTGGAAAAAGAAATCACATTAGCAAAATGTGTAAGGCGAGGATGCGTGGTAAGTCACATCAATCTCCTAGAAATAAAAACAGAAGTGTGCATAATTTTGTAGGCCAAGTTGACATTGAATCTGAGGACATATTAACTGATGTTCCTAACCTATTTACTATGCGTGAAAATAGATAGATAGATAGATAGATAGCCACCCTATTAACCATTTAAGTACTGTTGAACCATTTAAAACTCATGTACTAGTTGAAAACAGACCTCTAACCTTTGAAATTGATACTGGTGCCTCAGTCAGTGTAGTTAGTGAAACGTTTTATTGGGAAAATTTTAAGAATGTACGGTTGAAGCCTACAAGTCTACGCTTAAGTTCATACATTAATGGGGACTATCACAGATTGCGATCGTTTGCATATAAAATTCCCCTAAAACAAAATGGCGGCTTTCTTGACGTCATCAACGACGTCATGAAATACTCCTCAGGCAAGCTTACTGGAAAAGACTGGGTAATAGGGGTTTTTGGGTGGAGAAACACAGAAACCAGCATGCAAAAGAAACCTTTGAAACGCATGTGTATCGCCATCTGTAATTGACCTACATAGCTCAATTTCAGAATGCGATACATACCAAAATGTCCCAATTTAAGGTTATATTTTTAAAAATTCGTATCGTAATTTTTTAATTTAATATTTATACAAGTTTGTATCGAAAACTGTAATTGACCTATATAGCTCAATTACATATGGCGATACATACGACAATGTCCCAATTTAAGGTTATAGTTTTAACATTTTGTATCGTAATCTGTAATTAGGCTACATAGCTCAATTACATTTGATGATACACATCGTACTTTTTTAATTTAATATTTATAAAAGTTTGTATCTAAATCTGTAATTATTGACCTATGTTGCTCAATTACAGATGGGGATTCAAACGAAAATGTCCCAATTTAAGGTAATATTTATAAAATTTGGTATCGTAATCTGTAATTGGGCTATATATCTCAATTACATATGACGATACACATCGTAATTTTCTAATTTCACATTCATAAAAGTTTGTATCGCCATCTGTAATTGAGCTATATTGGTCAATTACATATTTCGATGCAAACTTTTATTAATATGAAATTTAAAAAAAACTATGTGTATCATCATCTGTAATTGAGCTGAAGGCCAATTACAGATTCCGATACACAATTTTTATAAATATAATCTTAAATTGGTACATTTTCGTATGTATCATCGCCTGTAATTAAGCTATATATATATCAAATACACATGGCAATACACATTGCGTTTCGAAGGTTTTTGTAAATACTAATTTCTGTTTTTGTGTTATCCGCACCCGAAACCCCCTATTACCGAAGCCTTTCCCGTAAGCTTGCCGGAGGAGTATTTCGTAACGTCGTTGATTACGTCACGAGGGCCGCCATTTGTTTTTAAAGGAATTTTATACGCAAATGATCGCAGTCTGTAATAATCCCCGCTACGCAGGAATACATGGACACCTCCTTGCTATTACCACAAGCAGTAATATAATTGTTAAAAACACTTCCCAGGTATACACAAACCTAACCTAAGGAATACACCACAAACACGCTAACTGGTGACAGACGCATTAATTTCCTTCAAACGCAAGCTTCCCAGGAACACACAAATACAACCTATGGCTAACACATTATACTTTTCTTACAACACATTGTGTACAATAACTTTTTTTACTGGGGGAAGGGGGGGGGGGTTACTGCGCCCCCGCTTCAAGTAAAAGCAGTAATGTACTTGTTAATAACGCTTCCCAGGCATACACTGTACCCGAATCGCGGATGCCCCCGTGATGTCGTGACAAATTTGTAAGGAAGCAGCGGAGTTTGAATCACGCGCTACTTTCCTTCTCGAACGAATGGAAGATTATACTTAGTGCCTGTGACGCGCACCTATACCAATGTAACAGCATGTTTACAATTATCCTTAAAACAATGTTTTCGAGATTTGAAAAGTAGTACACTTTTCTGGCAGTGGAATTTGCCGAATTTTAAGCCTTCTCGGAAGAGAATTTGTTCGCTAGGAGCCGAGATATGAAGATAGAAACTTCGAGAAGTTTACTGCTGTGACGCAGAGAGTTGATGACGCGAGAGCCCAGATCAGTATAAAAGGGGCCGATATTCTGCATAGAGTATATTGTATTACTTCCAAGCAGCCGCTTGGGTAAACATCATTGCTACGCTACGAATCAACGACGCGCTACGATACTGTTATTATCGTCAACAAAGTAGAACTTAGTCTCTGTGACTAGAGTTCAGGAATTATAGTTATTTCAGTGAACTAAGCGCTTGTAATTTTTCACGAGTTACCTATCTGAGTGGAACATAGCCTACGATCTGGTCCTATCTATCTTGACAGATTGTGGTGGAGAATATCCAAATGCCAGTTATCAGGAGAATAGAGGGAACTATCTACACAGTAGATATGTCATGAGGCATACTCATTACCCGACCAGAGATTAGCCTTCGTTGCGAGACAAGTGTTGCTTTGCGAGCATGTTACAGAGAATATCTGGTTACTCGCCTAGGTTTATTTATATTAGGAATTATACGTTATCCACTTATCTCAGAATGTCAGAGTATACTCGATGAAATTCAAGCTGCTAAAGTTTAACACTCTCACACATGGTAAAAAAAAAAGATACAGTCAGTCTGAAAGACTAGACTTTATATCATTTCAAATGACGCATGCTACAAATGCTACACATGTTAGAAAGGCAGAAGGGCTTCGAGCGACTCCATTACCCATTATCATAAGCTTACCGCGCGGGGAACGGAGAGCGGGAGCTGCACTCTGCTGCATGACGTCACGCGCTCTCCGTCTCCGTATCGCATATCGCCATAGCCCAGGAGTAAACTCAGACTAAGTGAATATGCACTGAACAACATGATGACGTCATACGCTCAAGTGCAACCTTAGTACATTTTCTCTCCGTAACCGTAACGCATAACGGTAGACCAAAGCATAACGATGAAGTCGACAAGATCATTTGAAATGATAATACAGAACGGTCGAATCATACAGTTTACGAATTAACTTTAAAGAAGTTCAGGCACAGAACGGTTCATAATGACAACAGTCAAAATGTCGAATAGTGAAAAGTATCACCGAGAAGTTTACTTATGCGTACTTTTAAACACTAATATTATGTGTCGTTAAATTGTGGAAGGATAGGTCTACAATGGATGGAAACGAGGATGAAGCTAATGGAGGAGATGATGACCAAAGGAGATCGCCATACTAATGGAATGGTTGTGAGACCATTAGTTAGTAACGAACACCGAGGACACGCCGCCATTACATCAAGAATGAAGTAAGCCGAATTCAGCATGTATTTTCTTACTAGTTTAATGTAATTGAGAAATTCCTTTTAACCCATTCAATTTGGAAAAGATCAACACCACCTTCGAGTCGATTCTACATGTATCGTAACAAATTGAGGGCAACTACGGCTTAGGATAATTTAATAAGTGAATTTTCTTTACTGTTAGAACAGCTGTAGTAATGTCAAGAAGACAGGATTGATTTATTTAAGGAATAGGAATATTTTTATAGCATCGAAGGAGCTTGGATTATTCAAAATAATTCCGTATTAATTTCTCTAATAATAATTTACAGTTATTGAGTTGGCAGCAAGCACAAGAGTTGGTAGGGCAGTATCTTTCACGTATTCTTTGATTAGTGAAGTTCAGTGTTAAAAAAAATCCTCTCGGCACGCCGGAAGGCGGAGGTAGATTTCACCGGGCAAACTAGGGGATAGGCTATAATAGGCAAAATACGCAACTATTGGTAGGAGGATCAGACCTCATTTATTGCAAGAAAGTATTTTACATTTGGAGGTGGTTTAACTTTTTTTTTCGTTTTTGTATGCATATTTTTATCACTTTATTGTCTTATGGGGATGGTAACCTTCTTGTCCTTTGGGGTTCATATGTATAAATGTGATCACTAGGGCTCGGATTTTTAGGTGCTAAAAATCGGTGATATATTTATTTTTTATGTATTAAAAATACCTGAAATATGTGACAAAAAATAAATATTTAAATATAATTTAGTTTATTAATCTGAATATAAACAATGTGCAGTACTTACGAATGCAATTTATTCTATGTCTCACTGACTGCTGAAGAATTACAATACACAACGAGATACATCTTCAGGTTGTCCATCACAAATGACCGACGATTATCGCGAAACACTTATCTGAAGGCGCGAAACTGCGGCAATATGTTTCTTGCCCTTGAGGTGTTGTGTAACTTGAAATAGCTGTTCAGCCTTGATTGCTTTACCACATGGTTGGCAGAACAGAACGCCCCCCTCAGAAGTAAAATTATCTTTAAATTCAGCAACAGACGATAACTTGTATTTGTTTTTACTTTAGGCATCGTAGAACTGCCTTACTTTTCACATTGGCAGTAATGAACTGAATGTGAGTGAAACTGGTTCCAGGTAGCTGGTGGAGGGGGAGGTCTAGCACGTGGTGCAATATGGCTATGGACAAGGAAATCCCCGGCTTCCACAGTGAGTGGCACGGGACGACAAGTTAAGAATAACACATTTGAAAGCTGACATACGCTCTGCATGAAGATTAGATAGCTCACAGGTTCTTCCCTGTTGAAGTAACACAGAACAAAAATGCGATGAACTGAACGATCTAGCATACTGATTTAAATAAATGTAAATATTACGTCTTTTTATGTGCTAATAAGTGAAAAGCAGGAATTTGTGTATATATAGAAAAAAATACTTAAAATATGTATTTACATAAAAATACATTTATTGATCTAAAAATCCGAGCCCTAGTGATCACACTGACCTTATGCAAGGTTTGGAACTGATGTGTAACTATCTGACAGTCTGTTACGTCTTCACGCAAAATGTTATCTCCCGCAGAGATTTTTGTTGGTTCCTCAGTTTAGGGGCTGCGAAACGTGGTCATGTAACCCCGTGTACATTGGGTGTGTGTAGAATCTGATAAACGGTGTTAATTGTGATGACTGTATTAGTCTGTAATTCAGGTAAGGTCTGTAGACGGTCAATTTTAAGCAGTAGTCCCTAATTTTGTACCATATACTAACGTCAACGACACCTGGCTGTGAACTTGGCTACTAGATGCCACCACAACCAGCAACTTGCAACAAACGTTGGAACTTCCCCTCCAAAGGAAAGCATGCTGGGGGATTTTTAGCGCTCTTAGAAAATCCGACGACTTTGGCCGGCTTTGAACCAGTGAACTTGGGCATATAAGTTCAGCACGCTCCCAGTTAGCCGCTTCCCACAGAATCAGATGGAAAAATGAATGTGATCTCGTGCAATGGCGTTGTCTTGGCAACCTCTGATAGCTCATCCCTCATCAATTTAGAAGTGTTGTCATGGTAACCTCTGATGGCACTTGGCATTTTCTTTAAGTCCGAAATCATTTTTCTCATCCCTTGGCGTAATGGTAGATCAGATCAAAAATTCTTTCAGACAAAGTTTTAGGTAATTATTAGGGGAATATTTTCCATTTTGTACGGTTTTGATATTGTGCCTATCAAGAGAGATATGATTAATGTTTCCCGAAAAACCCACTTTTTCCACCCCTTTGGTCAATGTTTGGTGCTATCAAAAACTTTTCAAACATACATTTTTGGCATTTATCTGACACATATTATGAACTTTGAATGGATTCGATTTCACGTATTAAGAGAGTTATAGCGATATTTCACTTTTTCGAAAAAAAAGCCCCCCCCCCCCCACTTTCACCCCCTTCAACCGATTTTGCCCATTGACGAACTCGACCGAGAATTTAAGGGGATAGATATTATGTAAAACATTCAAAGTGATTGGTGAAAAATTACGGCAGTTATCGTGTCCACAAGAAACTGATATATATGCATATATATACACACACACATATATAAACTTTTGAACTGAGGGTGTTTTGGGAGTCAGGGGGATGTGAAACGTGGGTAGATTATTGCCTGAGGAATAACTTAACCACCAAGGGATGATGATAAAGAAAAGGAGGTGGGTTTCGGACTGGAGAAAAGGGATGGAGAAATAGGAGGAGAGTCCCACAAAAGTTATAAATTTAACTTTAAATGCACTCAGAGGCGGTTGCCACCGCAAATCCGCTCTCTGATACCTAAAGTGGGTAAGGACCTGATCGAAGCTGACGGGAACCGCAGCTAGGACTTGGGCGGTTTGCCAGAGAAAGGCTTTAGCGTATTCCCTCTCAAGCATGCATATGCCTACTATGGGGAAGGGTGATGGTCTGACAAGACAAATAGTAACAGATTTATTGCGTATTAACGAGGGCATGAACCTAGGAAGAGTTAGGAAAGCCAGGATCTTGCTTAACTGTAGTATTTGCGAAATGATAAATCCAAACACAAATATTTAATTTATTTAACAAGGCAAAAGAAGTTGATAACTTTAACAAATATATATTTTCAATTTGGTTAACAATTTTGGGGTCACAGACCTCAGAAAACATTAAACGTTTGCGCCAGGCAATTAACAATTTATTAGGTTTCAAACCTTTATAAAATCCTAGCAAGGATTTAAAATAGCGAAGATAAAAATTCAAAATTTAAAGACAATTATGGTGATTAAAGTTTAACAATAAATAGAGTACAAGGTGTGTACTATAAGAAATCTCTGCGTACCTATCTTAGAAAAAGTTACAACTTCAAAATAACAAAGAAAAAGAACAGGTAGAATGAAAGAGAAGTTCCTACAACTTCTTATATTTATGCAGAATTACTTTTATGATAGCTATGCAAAATAGAGCAGGTCACTTACTGTGAAACCTGAAGAGAAAGTCAAAAGGATGGTTCTAGACTTCCTATGTTCAAGTAGGAATCACGAGACAAATGGGGCAGTTTCCCTTTCGTTAGACCTAGAGATAACTCACTCATGAGTTGAAAGAATTGTTTTCCCTGATTATAAGGGAGAAATAATGTAAACTTGAACCGTGTATAAAACACGTGGTTATGCAGAAATTAATTGATGATAAACAAGCAAGATGGAAGGGCACTTCGTTAGAGTGACACCTCATTGAAAATGATCTAGAGTAACAATTTTATTAATATGGTTTGTTAGTAGAAGGTTTAGGAAAGATCAATTGGGATTTAGGATCAATGTTCATGGCCTTATTTAAGGTAAACGGACGATCGCGACGCGGTAGAAAAGTTGAACAAGCACTAGTTATCACTATAGTCTGTTAAATGGATGAAAAGTTCACTGTAGTAACACGAAAGTTTATGGCAAAGAAAGTTATTGCAATGATGAAAAAGGACTGGTAGCACTAGATAGGCGAAAGCCTATTGCTTGAGAAAGTTGTGTATTACAATTAAATGCGCCATAGAACATTCCAACGGTGGAAGAAAATTAGCTATTGAGCTTTAATTCAGAAGGAAGATTCTTCAGTTTTCAATAGTATTCTCACAAGTGAGTGAAAAATACATGACGGCAAGACTTGTAGATAAAGTACAGGATCTGGAAGGTTCCAGAACGATCCTAATAGAAGAATGGAGCCAAAGTTAATCCAGCGGAGGAACTAGCTTGGTATTTTGTAGACAGCAGGTCTTAGATAATATCCCACGTGGTGAGAAGATTTCTCATTTAAATAGCTTAAGAAAAGCTACTTTTTATTAAGGTTGGCTTAGACAGACAAAAGCCCAACATAGCAAATCCCGCGAAGGATGATTTTTGCCCCAAATAAGTAATCTCACACTGCCTATAAAATGATCATTGAAGTATGTAGAATTAAAACCGATGAAGATGAGGTTAAAACCTTAAGTCTGTACTTATCTTTGTTGCATGGCGAAGATGAAGTTCCCTTTGACGGATACCTAATGTGCCAACATGGCGTAGAATGTAGAGAGTGCCTCTTGGTTTGAGGAGACTGGCTCTGGTTGAGCCTTGACTGACCAAGTCAACTGCCGACTTACAAGTGAGACCCACTCAGCGAAGCGCGGAGGGTCCAAGGAAGGGAAAAGAGTGGGGGTAGGAGACAAAAGGAATACATATAAGCATGACCAATATTGTAAACTTAAATTCTCTTGAGGAAATGGTCTTCAAAGAGTTGATAGCAGGCGATACTAGCACAGCCTGGTGGGTGAAAGAGTAGACGAAGTTCTCTTGATCACGGAGATAATAGCTGGCGATGGCAACGAGAACTGGTGGCCAGATGGATAAGGAAGTCCTCTTGCACCAGGAAGAATTGAGGAGCTTCTGAGATTCGCTGCTAGATGACGCTAGGTGGGTCATGGAAGATATATATCTAGAACAGACTCACAAAGAACATAAGAGACATGACCAACAAAGAGAAAATAGAAGATCACTGTTGGTGTTTGATAAAAAAGGAAGAAATGAACAAGAAAAGAGCATTAAAATTTATATTCTCTCGTACCGTGTATTCCAAGAATACACCAAAACGCGAAGATATGTCGAAAATTTCCGGAAGTTGAAACATGGCACCCATTGCAATAGTTAGCTTTCCGATGAAATCTTTCTAAATAGGCTGCATAATTAAAAATACTACCAACAACGACACCTAGCTGTGAACTTGGCTACTAGATGCCACCGGAACCATCAACTCGCAACGAGCGTTGGAACTTCCCCTCCGAAGGAAAGCATACTCAGGTTTTTTAGCGCTCTTAGTAAATCCGACGACTTCCGCCGGGTTTGAACCCCCGACCTTGGGCATAGAGGTTCAGCATGCTACCAGTTCCGAAAACGAAGTCGCTTCCCACAGACAGATGGAAAACTGAATGTGATCTCGTGCAGTGGCGTTGTCTTAGCAACTGCTGATGGCTCATCCCTTATCAATTAAAAGTAAAGTTGTCATGGCAACCTCTCTTGGCACTTGGCATTTTCTTATAATTTAAATAATTTTGCTCACCCCGTGGCGTAATGGTGGGTCATATCAAAAATTCTTTCAGACAAAAGTTTTAGGTAATTATTGGAGGAATATTGTCCATTTTTTACGGTTTTGATATTGTGCCTATTAACAGAGATATGATTAATGTTTCCCGAAAAAAAAAACTTTTTCCCACCCCTTTGGTCAATGGTTGGTGCTATCAAAAAACTTTTCAAATATACATTTTAGGGCCTTATCCGGCACATAGTATGAACTTTGAATGGATTCAATATTTCAGATATTAAGAGAGTTATAGTGATATTTCAATTTTTCGAAAAAAAGCCTCCCATTTTCACCCCCTTTTACCGATTTTCCCCATTAAAGAACTCGACCGAGATTTTAAGGGGATACATATTATGTAAAAAATTCAAAGTAATTGGTGAAAAATTACGGCAGTTATCGTGTCCACAAGAAACTGATATCTATACATATATATATATATATATATATATATATATATATATATACATATATAAATTATATATAAACTTTGTACTGACGGTGGTTTTAGGGTCTGGGGGATGTGAAACGCGAAGATATGTCGAAATTTTCCGGAAGTCGAAACATGGGACCCATTGCAATAGTTAGCTTTGTAATGAAATCTACCTAACAATATGGTGTGTATCGTGTGAATTGTGAACATTTCCACAACAAATAATAAAATATGCATTCTAGAGGAGTCTATGTGATTTATTGAGAAGTGAACCTAAAATTATATGGCGACCGTGATTGGACTCATTCATAGTAAAAGGCTCCCGTGAAGAAAGAAGTTGGAAAGACTCTCTAAAGTAAGAACCGTGAAGCGGCGTTTATTTACGCGCTCACACAATCAACTAATTGCGTCGTTAGACGATGATCAACATGAAACGGAAAAGTGCAAGTGCAACTTGAAATCCTTCAAGTTGCACTTATCATCAAGAAAAGTATGATGATATCTCTAATTTAGATAGATTAATATTTCAACAGATGATAGACGACGAGTGTGAGGATGACGAAATAGAAACGGAATGTGAATCAGCTGATGATTACAAACACAAATTCCTTAGCTGTAGAACAAAAGCAACACGTTTATTGAATCCTGTTGTTTCCATTACCCCTCCACAAAGTGTAGTGAATGACAATGTTTGTGATGAAAGTAAATATAGACTTCCAAGAATAGAATTTAAGAAATTTTCTGGTGAAATAATTGATTGGTTATACTTTTGGAACCAGTTCCGTAAAATGAGGAAATTGGGAAGGAAGATAAATTCCAACATTTAATTTAGGCTATGACAGAAGGTTCCAGAGCATATGAATTAGTTACTAGTTTTCCACCCACTGCCGAGAATTATGACAAAGCTATAGAGAGTCTTCAAGCTCGATTTGGTAGAGAGGACTTGCAGGTGGAAGTTTATGTTCGTGAATTGCTCAAACTGGTATTGACGAATGCAGTCAATTCCAAAGAAAGGCCAACACTGAGTAGCTTGTATGATAAATTAGAGTCACATCTCAGATCGCTGGAAAGTTTAGGCGTTACTACAGAAAAATGTACTGCAATGCTGTATCCCCTAATTGAATCATCTTTGCCAGAAGACCTATTAAGAGCATGGCAGAGGAATACTTCCTTCAGGTGCGATTCTGTATCCAAAGATCGTTTGCAGCAGCTCATGGCTTTTCTTCAAAATGAAGTAGTAAGTGAAGAAAGAATTTCATTGGCTATGAAAGGGTTTAGTATTAGCCCATCCCAAGGATCTAAGATTAAGGGAGACAAGAAACCAAGGGATGTCATAGAACCAAATATACCTACTGCTTCTGCTTTGTTTGCTGATGTTTCTAAGAGACAGGAGTGTGTTTTTTGTCTTAAACCTCTTTCGAGCCCAGAGTGCATTAAAGCTCAAAAAATGACTGTAGGGGAGAAAAGGAAAAACTTAACTGATAAACACTGTTGCTTTAATTGTTTAAAGAAGGGACATGCAAGTAGAGCTTGTAAATCGATTGTCAGATGCATTGTTTGCGGTGGTAAACATGTGGTATTAATGTGTTATAAGCTCCGTGACAAAGAAAATGAAAGTGTGTCCAAACAGAATTACGAGGGAGACAGGAATTTGGTTCACCAGGATGGCAATAATGTGGATAAGGCTTTAGCTAATGTGTCTTGTTCCCCTGAGGTGTACTTGCAAACCCTGGCAGTTGTCGTTAAAGGAAAGGGTAAACAAAAAACTGTACGAGCTGTCATTGATACTGGGTCTACTAAATCCTACATTGCACGTGACCTAGCCGAAGAAATGGGGGTATCAGTCAATCAGGAAGGAAACGTTAATACATTCCTTGTTTGGTGGAGTACGTTCTCGATAAGCAAAACACGGCTGTTACAGAATAAGTGTAAAGCGATTGGAGGTAAACTATTCCAAGGAGCTGGAAGTTTTAAGCCAAGAGATTATTTGTGAAGATGTCCCATATATTAAGAATGGTTCTTGGAGTGAGGAGATAAGGGATCTGAAAATATATTTAACTGATGTACGAGAGCGAGGGCATGTGCAGATTCTGATTGGGGTCGATAAGGTGGGTGAACTGCTCACTGGGAGGAAACATCAACTAAAATGTGGCCTAGTTTTGGTGGAGACTTCGCTAGGGTGGACACTAATGGGAAAAGTCATAGGTAACAAGGCCCAGAGGGATTCGGCATCATTATTAGTGTCATCATTGTTTTCCCAACATAAAAGAATTTCTGATCTCTGGGACTTAGAAATTCTTGGAATTACTGACCCTGTTGTGAAAGAATCTATCGTCGAGAGAAATGAGCGTGTTAGAAATAACTTCCTTGAGACTGCACGACTGAATGAAGATAACAGATATGAAGTGTGTCTGCCTTGGAGTGAACAACATCCACCTCTCCCTGACAACAGAGAAATTGCTCAGCACAGATTAGAAATCACTACAAAGAAACTACAAGCTGAACAACATTATCAGGAGAACGATAATGTCTTACGAAGTTGGTTCGAGCAAGGAGTCATCGAGAGGGACCTGAAGAAGAGCTGAAGATTGGTGGACACTATCTACCTCACCGACCTGTCTTCAAAGAAAACAGCACCACCAAGATCAGGCCTGTTTTTGATGCCTCGGCGAAGCAGAGAAACGCTCCATCTCTGAACGAAAGTATTGAAAAAGGCCCTAATTTCATAGAGTGAGAGTTGATCCCTAGTTCGCTACTGAAGTTCATAGAAAATGAGATCGGTGTGACGGCCGATGTAGAAAAAGCATTTCTTCAAATAAGTGTTAATCCTAGAGACCGTGATTTTCTGAGATTCCTTTGGTGGGAGGAGGAAAGTACAGGGAAGGTAGAAGTGTTCCGTCACAATAGAGCTGTCTTTGGACTTGTATGTTCTCCGTTCCTATTGTCAGCAACCATCAAACTCCACTTGAACGAGTTGAAGAGACAAACAGTCGATAATAGTTCCTACTCAACTTCAAGAATAGAAAGATTTGAAGAATGTTTTTATGTGTATAACTGTGCTATTAGTGTTAACAACAGAAATGACCTTCATTCATTCATGCGAGAGGCAAGCATAATAATGGATAAGGCATCTTTCAATCTCCGAGGGTGGGAGTATTCTCAGGATGGTACAGCAGAAAATCTTACTCATGTGCTAGGGCTCATTTGGAATAAAGGAGAAGATACCATTGAACTGAATCTAACTCATGTTAACGATTTCAAATATGATGTAATCACCAAAGGGCAATACTAGGAGCTGCACATAAGGTGTTTGACCCTTTTGGCTTCTCATGTCCGGTATTTCTCTGTCCAAAATTAATCTTGCAAGAACTATGGGCCACTGACTTGGGTTTGGACACCAAATTAGACGAAACAACAAAGAGAAGATTAATGAAATGGTTGGCAGAACTACCTCAGCTGTCTGAGATTAAGATTCCTAGATGTTTGATCGGTGTGTCCAGTCGGTTGAAGATATATCTCTTCACGTGTTCTGCGACGCCAGTCAAACTGCGTATGCTGCAGTTATATTCTTGCGAATACAGAGGGTTGACAATATAGAGCTACGATTTGTACAAGCCAAGACAAGAGTGGCACCCAAGAAGAGTATCACCATACCACGCCTGGAATTATTAGCAGCTACAATAGGGGTTCGACAAGTGACGTCAGTACTGCCAACATTAACTGCAAAAGAAATCGTTACGTATTATTGGAGTGACTCGTCGACTGTGTTGTCCTGGATCAAGTTAGACGAACCTTGGGGGACCTTCGTGTGGAACAGAGTGCAAGAAATTCGAAGACTGCCCAGAATAGAACAGTGGCGGCATGTTCCAAGAACCATGAATCTGGCTGACCTGGCATCAAGGGGATGTAGCACAAAACAGTTACTTCAACGGAGATGGTGGGAAGGGCCAAAATAGCTAAAACAATCCACTACACAATGGCCTAGCCCCGAAATTTCAACAAACGATGATGAAGTCTTCCAAGACAGAAAAAAGAAAGTCAACACTATGACGGTGTTAGAAGACAAGTCCAATACCCAAGAATGGCACCTTGACTATTTCTCAAGTTTCCGTTGAACAGTTCGTATGATAGGATGGATCTTGAGGTTTCAGTATAATTGTCGACAGAAAAATAATAGGAGAAGTACTACCGAACTATCCATTGAAGAAACCGCAGGAGCAGAAAAAGTCGTGATGAAGTTCATACAAAAAGAGTGTTTTGTTGGTGAAAAGGATGAAAGATTCAACTCACTATGTGTTTTCATGGATGATGAGGGAGTGATGAGACTGAAAACAAAAATTATATCGCGCAAATATGATTATGCTTGCCGTTGTCCTGCTATCCTTCCTGCGAAGCATACAACAGCTCACCCTCTCATTAGGGAGAAGCACAAAGACTTATGTCATGCTGGAACCCAGATTCTGCTCAGTGGGCTCAGACAGAAATATTGGATCCTTGGAGGAAGGAGAACGGTGAAGGGAGCCATTAAACATGTGTTGTCTGCAGAAGGTACCATGGAAAACATCTTGAAGCAGAACAAACTCATCTCCCCATAGACAGAGTGAGAGAAGCCTCAATTTTTAAAATAACAGGGGTCGACTTTGCCGGGCCTCTGATTTTGAAAGGTGGAGAGAAAGCCTGGGTATGTTTGTTCACGTGTGCGGTTTTTCGTGCAGTACACCTGGAGCTAGTAACATCTTTGGCTACTGCAACATTCCTCGAAGCATTTCGGCGCTTCGTGTCCAGTCGTGGTAGGCCAATGATTGTCCATAGTGACAATGGGACAAACTTTCAAGGCACCTGCAATATGTTGGAGACAATTCAGTGGGATAAAATTGCTGAATATAGTTCTGTGCACCAAATAAAATGGAAATTCAATCCTCCCACTGCAGCATGCTGGGGAGGATGGTGGGAGAGGCTGATTGGTGTCCTCAAACAAATGCTCAGGAAAGTTCTGGGAAATTCATGTCTGTCGTACCAAGAAATGATGACTGTTCTGTGTGACATTGAAGCTGTCATGAATTTACGACCACTTACTTACCTGTTCAATGATGGAGAAGAATTGATGGCTATCACCCCTGCAATGTACCTACAGGAAGTCAAGGAGATTGGAATGCCCGATATCGACATGATAGAGGACATAAAACTTGACAGAAGATTCAGGTACAGACAGAAAGTAAAGGAAACGTTAAGGGTTAGATTCAGGAATGAATATGTTGGACAGCTAATACAGATGAACCACAATTGGAAAAGTTATCACAAACCCTGCGTGGGTGAAGTAGTACTGGTAGCCAGTGACAACACGAAGAGACTAGACTGGCCGCTGGCAATAGTGACAGAGGTCATCCCTGGCAAAGGTGGTGTCGTGGGAGTTGTTCGCTTGGCGACTACAAAAGGAGAGCTACTGAGGCCATACAGAGGGTGTATCCACTTGAAGTGACATCTGGAGAAGATCATGCTTTAAGACTGCAAGTTGAGCGGAATGAAAATGAGAAGAAGGGGAAAAATCCAAAGACAGTTAAACTATCTACTAATACTTCTGATCTCATCAGAACCAGTAGTGGGAGAGTGGTGGTTAAACCAAAGAGATATTTTGAGTGACTTATTTATTTCTGTGTTCATATATTTTTGAGAAAAATGTATGTATTATGTTATTTTATTGTTTTGTTTGAGTTGTTTCCACAACTCAAGGTGGGAGAATGTTGAATTGGCAGCAAGCACAAAAGTTGGAAGTGCAGTATCTTTCACGTATTCTTTGATCAGTGAAGTTCAGTGTCAAAAACAATATGGTGTGAATCGTGTGAATTGTGAACCTTTCCACAACAAATAATAAAATATGCATTCTAGAGGAGTCTATGTGATTTATTGAGAAGTGAACCTAACAACAGTGATTTAATAACAATTCAATTAAAAGTTGTGATTGTTCACAATTAAATAAATAATTTAATTTATTTAAATAATATAAAGGGTGATACCATCATTCAAGTGAATTAATTTGCGCTATTTTAAAATCAAGGATGATATTAAATAATAATCATGATTGTGGTGTTTGAAGCCATATTTTCAGTGTTGCCTTAGTAAACAAGAGTTTAGTGCTTTTCAGTCGGTCAACACGAATGTACCCAAAAGAGATGGGTTATGCCCTAATCCTGAAATAAACTACAAGAGATTAATAAAACACTAGGATGATCAGTTTCGATCGTCAAGCGATCATCATCAGATCCAATACACTTAGGCTATAAAATCTATGTTTGAAATACAGGTGAAAATATTTACAATATGTACAATTATTTAGTTGCAGTATTGGTACTGCAACTGTCAGTGTATGCTAAATGCAGTATATATGATGTTAGGTGAAATGCTAAATGGTGATGGCTATCCGGAGATTGTACTTTAGAGAGATTATATGGTTGTAAACTATGGTTAAACTATATTTTTTTTTAGGCTAACTACTTATCTGCTTGTCTTCCGTACTACAGCTATTCGCAGTTTCCGTGCTCACTTGAACTCGCTGTGCGGTCGACTGCGGTGGTTATCTTAACGACTGGTTTTTCCCTGCCTTCCCCCCCTGTCCCTACGTGCTGTGGGGAGTGATCGCGATGTGTTTATGTGAGGTGTTGCCAACCTAGATAAGATGTATGTTATTGAATGAGGTGGATCTACAACTATTAAAGACCGTGGATTAGTCCTCGCCACGCGTGGAGCATAACCCATTCGAACTAAGCGTTGACGGTCTTATGAGGACGTCCCGGCACCTTTAATACTGCCTCTAATGTGGGCCTTGGTTTATTGCAGAAGAAAAGTACATCGTACACCTGATCCAGATAACATTTACCTATTAAAAACCCCCTAATTTCCCCCCTTTTTTTATCTAGCTTGGCTGTGTCGCTAAATTGTGTTTTGTTTCCGACAGCCGTGTGCGAACATATGTGTGACGCAGGGCATAGCTTTACCAACATAGAGTCGGACCTTAAAATAATCCATCACGAATCGAAAGGCAGAGCTCTTGACATAAAGGAAGCAATCGAGATACACCTAGCCAAACGAAACAATCCCAACAATCTAAATGAACACACGTTCATGGAGAGCTCACCCCTCTTCACGCTACTAAAAAACACACCCTGTCGGAAACAAAACACAATTTAGCGACACAGCCAAGCTAGATAAAAAAGGGGGGAAATTAGGGGGTTTTTAATAGGTAAATGTTATCTGGATCAGGTGTACGATGTACTTTTCTTCTGCAATAAACCAAGGCCCACATTAGAGGCAGTATTAAAGGTGCCGGGACGTCCTCATAAGACCGTCAACGCTTAGTTCGAATGGGTTATGCTCCACGCGTGGCGAGGACTAATCCACGGTCTTTAATAGTTGTAGATCCACCTCATTCAATAACATACATCTTATCTAGGTTGGCAACACCTCACATAAACACATCGCGATCACTCCCCACAGCACGTAGGGACAGGGGGGGAAGGCAGGGAAAAACCAGTCGTTAAGATAACCACCGCAGTCGACCGCACAGCGAGTTCAAGTGAGCACGGAAACTGCGAATAGCTGTAGTACGGAAGACAATCAGATAAGTAGTTAGCCTAAAAAAAAAATATAGTTTAACCATAGTTTACAACCATATAATCTCTCTAAAGTACAATCTCCGGATAGCCATCACCATTTAGCATTTCACCTAACATATATACTGCATTTAGCATACACTGACAGTTGCAGTACCAATACTGCAACTAAATAATTGTACATATTGTAAATATTTTCACCTGTATTTCAAACATAGATTTTATAGCCTAAGTGTATTGGATCTGATGATGATCGCTTGACGATCGAAACTGATCATCCTAGTGTTTTATTAATCTCATGTAATTTATTTCAGGATTAGGGCATAACCCATCTCTTTTGGGTACATTCGTGTTGACCGACTGAAAAGCACTAAACTCTTGTAATAATCATGATATGAAACTAATTATAAATAATTTGTGATAGTCGTTAAATAAATGTGAGGGTTAAATAATTTGTTAAATTATTATATTTAAATATTTTGTGAATAGGGTTATAACAGTAATTGTTAAAATATTGTTAAATAATAGCATAAATTATTTAAATATTACCGAGGGAAATAATGGTAATTGTTTAAATGTTGTTAGAAGGAATAATAATAACAATGGTTACTTATATTTATGAACAGGGTTAATAATAACTGAGTTTCTTTAAATGATATTTCATGGCAATGTTAACAAAGTTAAGCCATCAGCAATGAAGTTTAGATGACATTTTTGGAAGCACACAGTTAAAATAAGAAAGGAAATATAGTAAAGGCAGGTTATATAAAAAAATGTATATCAACTAGGTGAAATTTTGTTAAATAGAAGCAGGGAAGATTTTGACCAGGAATAAATACACCTATCATTGCAAACTTTATAAATTCCAAGTACACGAGGTCATTTTATGACGGAATAATACAACATTAGAAAAAATAAAACAAAAGTTTGGCGCTTTTCAGTCGGTCAACACGAATGTACCCAAATAAAAAAGGAAGCATGTAGTTTAACGTGACCGTTAATCTCGCGGTCATGAGCCACGGGACCTCCTTTTTACGTGGAATCCGAACCACAGGACATAGCATTTCACATCGAAAATCTCACATGCATTGACCGGGAATCGAACCCGGTCCGCCTTGGTGAGGGGCATACAACTTGACCGCTGTGCCACCACGCCCCACTGTACCCAAATAGAGCTGGGATATGCCCTAATCCTGAAATAAATTATATGAGATTAATAAATACACTAGAATGACCAGTTTCGATCGTCAAGCGATCATCATCAGATCCATTAGACTTAGGCTATAACATCTATGTTTGAGAATACAGGTGAAACATATATACAATATGTACAATTATTCAGTTGCAGTGTTGGTAATGCAACTGTCGGTGTATGCTAAATGTAGTATATCTAATGTTAGGGGAAATTCTAAAATGGTGATAAAAATCCGGAATTTGTCTGTTTGTGGTGATTATATGGTTATACAAAATCAACTATGTTTATACTGTAATAATACAGGCTGATACTTATCCGGTTGTCTCCCTAACTGGAACTTCAAGCAGTTTCGTGTTCACTCTGGCAACAGTTATGGTCGACTAACCCGGGTGTTAACTGGGTGGAACTGGTTTTTCCCTTTCTCCCCCTTTTGTTCCTATGTTCTTTCTGATGCCAATGCCATGTTTATTTGTGTGACGTTGCCAAATCTAGATACGAATGTATGTTATTGAATACAGGAAGATCTACAACTATTAAAGACCGTGGAACTATCTTCGCCACGCGTGGACTATAAAGCCATTCAAACTCAGCGGTACACGGTCTATTGAAGACGTCCTGTAATGTCTATTAATGCCCCATGTTGGTAGCGACAAATGAAACGTTTTGCTAGCCCCTAACTGTTGGGTGAGAAATGTAACTGTTTACCTTTGCCTAAGCTATGTTGTTTTAATGGGCGCCAAGACCTCAACGCAATGTTGAAATCTAAATTTGTATTTAACAACGTCTAGCTCTGGCAGAACACATTCAAGACTCTATTCACTCAGATCGTGGTATGATTTGATCATTAACCCAACAAACAATTGTATCAGGAGAAGGAATTGGTCTATATCTAATGCTACCTACTGAAAGCAAAGATTGCATTGTAAAAGAAATGAATTTATTATATAAAACAAGTATAGCAAAATTAATAATAATAAGTATAGCAAAATTAATAATAAGTATAAAATTTAAATTGGAGCGTTGCGATTTTAATATTACCGATAGAAAATTACGTGAAAACGGAGTTTGATAAATTGATTTTACTCTTATTTCCAAGCTAGGAAGTTACTGAAATATGAAATGTAAAACAAAGAGAAATGAGAGATTGCGTATTTCTGCGTCATTTGCGCTTACCACTGGAAATTGCCAAAGCATTTCCCTCGTACTTGATGATGCTGTGTGCTTCCCACAGTCTCCTGGACGTCGTCATCTCCATCGAAATTTGATGATATTCTGGTAGATTAGATAATTCTATGGTCCGTACATCGGACCCAAACACTCGTATAACCACACTGGTTAAGTTTTACCAAAGTTAGTCTTCCACTCCACGGATCATCGGAGCGACACGCACTTGCAACCGTACTCGGCAAGTTCTACACAGATAGTTACTAACTCCACTGAACATCGGAGCGACACGCACGCGCACCCATACTCCTCAAGTATTTCACAGATAGTCCGCGTTCGACGGCGCGCTGAACGATATATGCACACGTCGGCCCCCCCACTCTTCCGCCGGCTTCAGCTTGCGTGGTCCTCTACTGATTGGCTGACCCACCACGCGATTTTCCCCTCCTCTGGGTCATTACACTCGGCGGGAGGGTTCCGTTTCAACAATTCGCCTTTCCTGGACGATGCGAGCCCGCTTGCGTAATACTTCCCGACAGGATTAAGCTTGTATTTGAAATCCCAGTGAGTCACGTCTCTCGATATACCCTAACTGACGAAAACTCCGTAAAATTCCGTAATCAGATAATTTTCTATGATATCGTCGTTCGTAATAATTTGCATGATAGCGTTTTCTAAGACATAGAAAACCTATCTGAATGCTACTAATTTTTATAAAATGCTCCGAAAATATCTAAATAATAATTATAATAAATTAATAATAATAATAAATTAACATGAAAAATTCTCTTGGCTGAACAATTTGCCGCGTAAATAAATATAGAATGGCTTCCTACTGACTTATGCCAGTTGCATAAAAAACCCTCGAAAAACACGTTACATATTCGCCTCGGATCATCGGATGATTTACCGTGACGACGGTCCATTATCCGATTATCCCAGACACGTTAATAAACCCCATCCAAAATACATATTACATAAATGAGATCACCCTAAATTACAGATATATACACTCATAATTTTTCTTCACGCACTTTGCGTCAAAGTTTGTTGTCACTATGGATTGCACTTTGCAACCAGTCCAATGTTTCTCATATAAAATAGTGTTCCACGGATATTTCCGCCTCTCAAATTCCTCTATGTTGGAGAAATAGACATAATTAATGTGTGAGCACTATGTATTTATGATGTCATATCACACGCATTGAAGGTGTTCTGATATATTTATATCACCATAGAACTTCCTAATTTCACTGGAGGTCCCTTCCTTATGGTGAAATTTAATCTCACTTATCACTGAGCACACGATCACACTATTGTGGCAGCGCCTCGTGACCATAATACTTAATCTCTCTTTAAAGTAGATTAAATTAATATTGACTTCTGAAAAAAAAAACAGTAAATGCGCATTACATATAACACCAAATATTTCTGTGCCGTAATCGCCCTGTCTTGTTAAGTTCCCGTAGACCATATTCTACTTAGTACTAGTTCTCAACACAGAAATAATACCATTGTACAAATTACCTTAAATTACACACTTACAAATCTTACATGGCGAGGCCGTAAACAGAAATCACGTGTGCTGATATGTATGAGTTTCATGAAGGACTGTCTCGCATTCTGATGGCCCATCTTTTGCCTCGTGGACGCCTTAAGCAAAAATACCATGTACAAGCGCTCACCCATCTCTTGGAGGCAAATGGGAATTCACCAGCGCTACCAAATTCTGGCCTTGGTGTATCGAGACATTTTAGTGCTCAAGAGCATCCGACAATCCCGTCATATTTCCCTGTACCTTAAAAACTCTCATTTACTTACATACTACCCCCATGTGCGACTTCTGATACGCCTGCCTTGAAGACCAGATCTTCCACGCACCAGACACCACACTTACTCATTTGATAGGCTGGCTCGCCAGCTAAACACACTCACTTTATGACACATATTTTCGTAGACTATGTATATTATACGTTCCGTATAATCTGTTTCCCTCACTATTCTCCAGCACATATGCTGTTTTCCCAATACGTTTGGAAACTATAAATGGGCCCTCGTCACCTGCTTCCAGCCTTGCAAGTGGCTCCCTTAAATGAACGTCATCACGTTGCTCTGCCTACCTATTTCTCAGTGTCTGTAACGATGCCCTGTTGCTACTGTCCACACATGCTAACCCTACCTTCCTATGGTGTCACACCTCTACTCGACACTCTATGACCTAAAAATGTCACTTCTGACTGACAGAATGACGACTTAGACAGCTTCAAAGTGAACCCTCCCTGATCTAACTTCTGAAAAACTATATTTAAATGACGTAGATGCTCCTCAAAACTGCGTGAACTAATTACCATATCATCTATGTAAATGGTTACAAACTCTCCTGTGTCATCCCCTAATGCGATGTTTAAAGCCCAAATTAAAGCTGCTGTACTACTCTTTAACCCATAAGGTGTTCTACAAAATTGATAAAGGTTATATTTATGACTAAAAGCTGTAAATGGTCTATCTTCGTACATAAGTGGCACTTGCCAAAAACTGGAACTCAAATCTACACAAGTGAAATACTTCTTCCCCTCAAATGTTTGCATTAATTCTTCTATTGACATAGATTTCAGCTGATCTGAACTAATTCTACTGTTAACCAAACGAGCGTATAAACAAATACGAACAGTGCCGTCGGTCTTGGGTACCGTGATCAAAGAATTAACATACGGACTGTTAGAGTGCTCAATAATCCCATCTTCAAGCATCTGGTTAATTTGTGCCTCAACTGCACTCTGATAAGCGAAAGGTACAGGATATCTATGTCCTGTGAATACTGACCTATCAATAACGTTCAATGAATGTGTATAGCAATTGGCCATACCAATGCGATCCTCAAAAACTCTCCTATTACACAATAACACATCATAGAGCCGAACACACTGTTCATCCTCTATATTTCCCTGAAACGCAGCATCACGTAACGAGTCCTCTAGACTTCCGTTCGTAATCACACTGCCCACAAAACATGGAGAACCCCGCTCTACGGCTGGCGATATCTCATTTAAAGTACAAATCACACCTACAATACTACTCCTCTGAATATGGTCATTGAACGCTACTTCTACTTCAGAATCTCCCCATTTAAATTTCCAACTCCCTACATCATAACATAAGTTACCAGACACTCTACTTAGCCACTCTGAACCCAAGATAACACTGAATACTAAATTTGGAATTACAAGGCAAATCTGCTTCTCTACATGATTATTAATTTTAATGTCTACTAAAACTTGCTTAGAAATTACTTTAGACCTCTTCCCAACAGCTGTGATAACAAAAGTGCTTTTAATTGGCATCTCCTCAAAATTTACTCCAGTTCCTTTCATTTTATCATAAAATGAACTACTTATGCAACTCTTCATACAACCACTATCAATTAAAACATCTGTGTACGCCTCGGACACGTTAAATTTAACTATGGGGCTCTTACTAACCACTTCCTGAATACTACCTTCATCATTTAGTTCATGTAATAATTCATTTCTTACATTTAGGTCATAGGGTTCCTGTATAATTGTATGGACAGGGCATGCTACAGACTGAGATTCTGACCTTACTTCGCAGCCTGGTTCACGTTTAAAGAACCGCTACAGCTGGCCGTAGTACTACTAACTACTGAACTGGTCTGGTTGTTCTGGGCTGTGTTGTCATTGTTTGGCTGTATATTACTACCACTAGGCTGTCCTCTTCCTTGACCCCTATTCTGGTTGTAATTATTGTCATTATAATTTCTCCCTTGATTTCCCCTGAAATCATTGTTTCTCCCTTGATTTCCCCTGTAATCATTGTTCCTCCCTTGATTTCCCCTGAAATCATTGTTCCTCCCTTGATACTGATTACCATAGCCATTTCCTCTGTTCTGATTTAGCTGATTATTATTATTTCTATTTTGAGCGTTGGCCTCTTCGCCACCGTTCCCTTGAACTTCCTGATGCCTGGCCTCGTTAGGTCTATTATTATTATTACCCTGGTTCCGATTGAAATTGTCCTCATAACCCCCTCTCCCTAGTGCATCAAATGTGCTTAACAAATTTTCTACTTGTGATATTGTCTTTACATTCTGGATACAAGCAGCCTCCTTGATCCTATAGGGAAAGTGCCTAAGTAGCAACCTTACCACATCACTTTCCTCCTTCAAGCCATCCAGATATTTACACACTAATACCTGCCCTAAAAAGTATTCGGTCATGGTGGAGCTTCCTTTAGGGTTATATTTACCGCACACTACTCCCTCACGATGCTGCGACTGAATTACCTCATTCCAGAACTTTTCACAGAATTTCATTTTAAAATCATTGATATCAGTAAACTTGTCTCTGTAGACAGCAAACCAATTCCTCGTTTCCCCCACAAACACTTGTTCTAAAATTTCAACTACCTGGCACCACTCAATACTACCATTTTCCAACCTCTCCCCGAATTTATTTTCTATAGTGTTCATGAACTCCATTGGGCACCCCTGTCGATTGCTGAACTTACCCAGTTCTACCTCCCTGTATGTGCTATTCACAAAAACTGGCCTATTCTGACTATTTTCTTGCCTGATCCTAGCTTTTAATTTTAACTCTAATTCTGCGATTTTCTCCTCAGCCTTCCTCTCAATACTGTTTACTGTTAATTTAATGTTTCCTTCTGATTCTTCTACTTTATCATATAGCTTTGCTTGTTTCTCCTCAATCTT
Organism: Meconema thalassinum; assembly: GCA_946902985.2. NCBI lineage: Eukaryota > Metazoa > Arthropoda > Insecta > Orthoptera > Tettigoniidae > Meconema > Meconema thalassinum. The sequence goes on from OX336392.1 coordinate 410,480,843, forward strand.
GCTAATGCTCTCTCTATTATTCTCTCTTAAATCATTTACTTCTGCAACTATTTGCGAGTGGACTTTCTCAATTCTACCCCCCAGCTGTTCCTTAACCTCTTTAGTAGCTACCTGAATTTTGTCAATTTCACCCCCCAATTGCTTTTTGACCTGCTGTGTTTCCAGTTGCACTAGTTCTTTTAAATTTTCAGCCTGTGTACTGATTCTAATTTCCAACTCCTCCTGTACTTTTCCTAATTTCTTTTCTACATCTGCAATGATCTCTTTAACCTTCTCTTCCATTACTCCTCTGATTTCTCCTCTAATCTGCTCCATTTTCACACTAATTTCCTTACTGTTTTGTTCTAATTTAGCATTTAAAGTTTCAGTACTCTCTCTATTTTCCCTACTGTTTTGTTCTAGTTTAGCGTTGTTTTGTTCCAGTTTAACGTTGTTTTGTTCCAGTTTTGCATTTAAAGCGTCGGTACTTTCTTTATTTTCCCTACTGTTTTGTTCTAATTTGGCGTTTAAACTATCGCTCAATTCCCTATTACTCTCTTTATTTTCCCTACTGTTTTGTTCTAATTTTGCATTTAAGGCATCACTACTAACTTTGTTCTGATACATGAACTCGAGAAGTAAAGTTTTTAATTCTGGTTGGCCGCCTACACTCCCTGTTTCAGTATCGGGATTTACCTCCGCTACCCCGGTACTACCTTCACTCGACATACTGCTCGTATCATCACTCTCCCGTTGATGACCACTACGTAACCTCATCTGTCTTTCTTTCTCATCCCCCATAATGATATACACTGATACAGACAAATAACCCCCAAAATACAGGCACAGAAATATATACCCTTCTCCTTCCACAAATGTTATAAGGTTTTCATCCCCAAGTTGTCGGCGACAAATATAATGTCTATTAATGCCCCATGTTGGTAGCGACAAATGAAACGTTTTGCTAGCCCCTAACTGTTGGGTGAGAAATGTAACTGTTTACCTTTGCCTAAGCTATGTTGTTTTAATGGGCGCCAAGACCTCAACGCAATGTTGAAATCTAAATTTGTATTTAACAACGTCTAGCTCTGGCAGAACACATTCAAGACTCTATTCACTCAGATCGTGGTATGATTTGATCATTAACCCAACAAACAATTGTATCAGGAGAAGGAATTGGTCTATATCTAATGCTACCTACTGAAAGCAAAGATTGCATTGTAAAAGAAATGAATTTATTATATAAAACAAGTATAGCAAAATTAATAATAATAAGTATAGCAAAATTAATAATAAGTATAAAATTTAAATTGGAGCGTTGCGATTTTAATATTACCGATAGAAAATTACGTGAAAACGGAGTTTGATAAATTGATTTTACTCTTATTTCCAAGCTAGGAAGTTACTGAAATATGAAATGTAAAACAAAGAGAAATGAGAGATTGCGTATTTCTGCGTCATTTGCGCTTACCACTGGAAATTGCCAAAGCATTTCCCTCGTACTTGATGATGCTGTGTGCTTCCCACAGTCTCCTGGACGTCGTCATCTCCGTCGAAATTTGATGATATTCTGGTAGATTAGATAATTCTATGGTCCGTACATCGGACCCAAACACTCGTATAACCACACTGGTTAAGTTTTACCAAAGTTAGTCTTCAGTAGGGGGATGAGGCGGTTTCTAACGCACTCCAGAACCCTCCTTGACCCACTACTAAGCCTCAGGCATGTTAAATATCTCTCGAACGCATGGTCCGATTTTGACAAATGAGGTGTCGTTGGACTCGGGCTGACGTCCTCTTTGCAATGGACCACTTGTTATATTTTTGAATTTTTTTTGAAAATTTTCGTTTTCGAAAATAGGTAATAGTTTGAAAACTAAACATGATAGAACGTTGTGCCATGGCTCAAACGAATGGTCTTTATGACCTTTATTTTCTATAATGAAACTTTTTTTCTTTATGTTTTTTTTTAAACACTCGAATTTTGAAAATCCTATATTTTGGAAACTAGGAACTCTACAAAAACGTTTATTTGACATAAATGAAAGGTCCCTATGCCCTCTACCCCCAAAATAAATTTCAAGTCGCTAGAGCAAAAATTTATGTTTTGTAAGTAGTGGGATGACACGGGAGCTGTCCACTAACTTATTGAACCCTCCTCGTATTTGCCCCGAAGCTGATATTTCGCTAACCAATGGTCGGATTTGAACATACAGGGTGTCCTAGCACTCGTAGTGATGCCCCCCCTACTTTCCTATAGGCTCTTTATTTAATTAAACGACCAAAACTAAAAGGTCATCCGCTTTTAATATCTCGCGAACCAATCATGATAGAGATGTGTACGACGGGTCCAAGGATTCGGGCTGACGTTCTCTTTGCTATAGACCACTCGTTATAATTTTTAATAAAATTGGAAACTCGATTTTGGTGTAAACACGTGTTTTTGTGATTTTGCCGATATCTCACGAACCAATAACGCTAGAGGCATGTACGACGGGTCCAAGGACTTGGGGTGACGTCCTCTTTGCTATGGATCACTCGTTGTAATTTTGAAAAATGTGGGTAACGCGATTTTGGGGTAAACACGTGTTTTTTTGTGATTTTGCCGATATCTCACAAACCAATAACGCTATAGATGTGTACGAGGTGTTCTAGGACTCGGGCTAACGCCCCCTTTCAAATGTGGTAGATATTTTTTCCCAAAAAAATAATTCACAAAGGGCCTAACGCCATACATGTTGAAAAAAAATTCTTTACCGTTACCTGTTTATAATGTTCATGAAGCGTGGTGGTTGAGAGAGACGATACGGCTGGGTGTGTGTGTTTCAACGAACCTGTCGCTAACCACAAGGACCATGCTTAATAGAATAATCGCTATTTCGGCGGGTCGGTGTATGACAGAGCGAGCGTGCGTTTTCCTGATATTTTACCTTTAACGTGTAAACTGTGATGAGAACTTGGTTCTATGTTGATCGAAGCGAGTACAGAAAACAAACTTGCCGAGGAGCAGGAGGTGAAGGTCATTTGAGCTCATTGGAAGGCTTCGATCTGACTTGACAACAGGTGCAATGGAAAAAATGACCAAGACGCTTCAAGATGAAATAATCTGACCATCGTGGTGGCAGGGGAGTGGGAAAGGCATGTGAACACATGTGTGAAACCACATGTACGCTAAACCAGTGACATCCTGTCTTGCTTCGTACGTGACAAAATGCAAGTCCATGTGAAATTTGATCTACCGCAGGTGTTCACCTTGGGTGTTAGCTGTCCACATGCGCGATAACTGTTAACAAGTCACATCCTGTTTTGCTTCGTACGTGACAAAATGCAAGTTGACGTAAATTTGATCTGGCACAGGTGTTCGCCTGGGACGTTAGCTGTCCACGTGCACGATAAGAGAATGTTCAAAGCATGGGAAAAAATGATTATACATGCAACGTAGCATATATAAAGACATGTCGTTATCATTTCCACGCTCACTTAGGTGACTACCTTTGAACACACTGCGTTGCATGAAACCCCTGGTCTTGTTTATCAGTTTTGGTGTTGGTGGAAAATACTTAACCTTGTTGTGGGGTAGGTATATATTTATTCATTTATATATTTATTGATTTTTATATAAATACATGCAATTATTTATTGATTAGGTAATTAATGATTTTATTTATTTATTTATTTGTTTGCAGATAACGTGTATAGCCTACCTGTCGTGTGTCTGTGGGAAATATATTAAAGAAAGAGAGAAATACAGTTAGAGAAGGAAACCATTTCCACACTAGCCCACGAGACGGGAATATAGCAAAGCATTACACGTCAAGGTGAGATTTGTTTTATATATATATATATAACCTGTTTGATTTTGTTTTGTTTATGAAAGGCATAAACTATATGGAATGGATATACTTATGGTGGTTTATTTTATTTCTCTTTAGATATTTGGAAACAAAAGGGTTCACTGCTATAGCAAATACAGTTGAAAACCAAGTGGCTTTAGAGTGGAACCATTGTCAAGCAGTCTACAGTTGAAAACTCAGGTGAGAGTGTTATTTCAAAATAATGTCTTTTACTGCTGCGGATACGTTAACTTAGGAGCCCCTTGAGTCTTGTTTCAAATCGCGTGTGTGCTCTGGCCGCGTGGTCAATATTAGAAAAAGTTTGATTCCCAAAGAATTTTTACAATCTTGTTTTGAAATTTTTAAAATTGAAATTTGTACAGCGCAAAGGTTGCATACGGCTTTAAAGGTGAATACAGAACTGGTGTGCGATTTCATATATAAAAAGAAGGACGTAGAGCATAAAGAGACATTTAAAATGCAAGAGCTATTCATAGCCCATAATTTGGAACAGTGGTATGAAACCCACGTGGTGAATGCCTTGCTATCAAAATTTGATAAACTGCAACAAGGACCGAGTGGTCTAGTAGCCTTAGACAAAATTCATCATCTACAAATCAACATTTGTCAATTCAATCCGTTGAATGCAGGGTCTAGCTATATTGAAACACCGCCAGCAATAGCTTCGAAAAAGGCTGTGGTCAATATAAAGAATCGTGACAATGATTGCTTTCTGTGGTCTGTGGCTGCGTTTTTGCAACCAGCACAACGTGACAGTTGTCGACCAGGAATGTACAAGGCCAAGTTTGTTGAATTGAAACATACTTTAAATTTAACTCGAGTATCGTTCCCTATGGACTTAACCGAGATCCACAGGTTTGAACAAGATAACCATGACTTTTCGTTCATGGTGTATGGCCTTGATGGTAATGTGATTGTGGGTCCTCTTTATGCCACAAAAGAACCGAAACGACATCACATTCATCTTTTATATTTATCTGTAGGAGAAGTGAATCACTATTGCCTCATTAAAAGCTTAAGTAGATTGCTAAGCAGTCAAATGTCAAAGGACAAGCGTCCAAAACATATTTGTGACCGTTGCTTGCAATATTTTAAAACCCCTACGCTTTTGGAACGTCATAGGGTAGATTGTGTTACTCAGGAAGCGGTGAGATTGATATTGCCACAAGGGGACAAGGCTGTGTTAAAGTTTAAGGACATTCACAAGCGTGACACTGTCCCCTATGTGGTGTATGCAGATTTCGAAGCTCTCACCACACCCATGGCGGGATGTGAACCTGATCCCACCATCAGCTCAACCACACCCATTCAAAAACATGAACCCTTTGCCATAGGATTTAATGTGGTGTGTGCCTATGACCCCACACAATCCGTTTACAAATACCGCGAGGGGCCAGATTGTGCCAAATGGTTCTTGGATGAACTTGTCAAGTTGGCTCATGATGTACAGGAATTACTGGACCACCCAGTACCCATGAGCCTATCTCCAGAACAGCAGCAGCGGTATGAGCATGCCACGACATGCCATACTTGCGAAAAGCCTATTTTAAATAGAGAGGAAAAAGTCAGAGACCACTCGCATTTTACAGGGGAGTTTCGTGGAGCTGCGCACAGCAAATGCAATTTGAACTTTCCAGCTCCTCGTTTCATTAGTGTCTTTTTCCACAATCTGGCGAATTATGACATTCAGTTTTTGATTCGTGAATTGGGCCATGTCAACAAGGGCTCGTTTACCATTATTCCCCAAAACCATGAGCGTTTTACAGCCCTGACATGGAGATTGAGCGACTTTAGCATTCGATTTTTGGATTCCTTTAAGTTTATGGCATCCTCGCTAGACAGCCTTGTGACTGGCTTGAATGAGGAGGAATTAAAAATACTAGAATGCATTTTAATGATCCTGAGCAATTTCAATTGTGCATTCGGAAAGGTATATTCCCGTATGATTTCTGCAATAGATGGGACGTGTTAAAGCAAAGAAAACTCCCACCACAAGAGAAATTTTACTCGAAACTAACACGCAGTACCGTTTCCGATGAAGACTATGCACATGCATGTCAAGTTTGGCGAGTGTTTGGCATGAACACGCTAAGTGAATATGCTTTGCATTACCTAAAACTGGATGTATTGCTGCTCACTGATGTGTTTGAAAAATTCCGTAACTTGTGTCAACACATTTATGGTCTTGACCCGGCTCACTATTATACGAGTCCTGGGCTCTCGTTCGATGCCGCTTTGAAATACACTCAAGTGGAATTGGATTTACTCACTGATGTAGACATGGTTCTATTTTTTGAAAAGGGCATTCGTGGCTGCTTTGTGTCGCTTAACCAACGCCATGCCGAAGCGAACAATGTCTACATGCCTGATTATTCACCAGACAAACCAGAATCGTACTTAATGTACTATGACGTGAATAATTTGTACGGTTACGCCATGAGTCAGCCTTTGCCCTATGGGAAGTTTGCTTGGCTGACAGACAAACAAGTGTCAGAATTTGATGTGAACATGGCTAGCCAAGAAACAGGCCGTGGATATGTGCTAGAAGTGGATATTGAATATCCCTCATACTTGTATGATGAACATGCCGATTTCCCATTCTGCCTTGAGCAAATGGTTCCCCCTGACAGTAAAGTGAAAATTGAAAAACTCATGGGCACACTTTACAACAAAAATCGGTATGTGCTACATATCCAAATGTTGGTGCAATGCCTCGCCCAAGGCTTGGTGTTGAAGAAAATCCACAGGGGTATTTCTTTTGCTCAAAAAGCATGGCTTGAGCCATACATGAGACTCAACACAGAGCACCGACAAATGGCAACACAGCAGTTTGAATTTTTTTTTTAAATTAATGAACAACTGCATCTATGGCAAGTCTAAGGAGAATGTCCGCAAATACCGTGACATTAAATTGGTCAATGTCTGGGAGGGGCAGTGGGGTGCCCGGCGGTACATTGCCAAGCCAAATTTCAAATCGATCAAAATTATCGATGAGGATTTGGCTACTATTGAAATGAGTAAGACCAGCGTGACCATGGATAAACCCATTTACTTGGGTCAAGTCATTTTAGACTTTTCTAAATCGGTCATGTATCGATTCCACTATGAGTTTGCCAAACGCCATTTTGAGGACGTCTCTCTTTTGTATATGGACACGGACTCATTCATTTACCACATTCGCCACTGCAACCCCTATGACGTCATGAGGCAACATAGTGACTGGTTCGACACCTCTTGCTATAGCGCTGACAACGTGTTTCAGCTGCCCATAAAAAACAAGAAGGAAATGGGCGTTTTAAAAGATGAATGCGGTGATTCCATTATGACGGAATTCGTAGGTTTGGCCTCAAAAATGTATGCTTATCGCACACTCGACTGTAAGGAAGCCAAAAGAGCAAAAGGTGTAGGTAGGGCAGTGGTAAAATCGCTACGTGTTGATGACTATCTAGCGGTTTTACGCACTGGCAAAGCTATGTCTCATACACAGTGCAGGATACAATCCAGCAACCATCATTTGTATCTTGTGGAACAGAGAAAACGCACCCTCGCCTCCATGGATAACAAGCGTGTGTGGGCTGATGACCTGCTCACTAGCCTGCCCTGGGGTTATGATCGCAACGAGGAGGAGGTGTGATTTCACTGTTTAATCGTTTATGGGACATGGCTTTTTGTAACTTGTAGATTTAGAATTTTGTAAATATTGGTTTCTGTCATTGTAAATAGTAGATTTTGTAAATAGTGACAACCCACTTGGACCTTTTGCTCTTTAAAAAGTTCTATGCAACTTTATTTTTTAAATTTTTTGATTGGTAAATAGTTTGATTCTTTTAACGCTGTACAAAGTTGAGTTTTTTTGTAAATATGAAATAAGTAAGATTTTTAGTAACTTTAATAACTAGTATTTAATTATTTTTCGTAATGTAAATGGTAAACTAAAAAGTTCTTTTGGGATGAGTGAGCATGTCGAGAATGTGCTTTTGGGAATAAATAAAGTGGTTGTGTTTGTTCCCAAAGACAGGTGTGAATGTATGAGTGGAGAGAGAAAACTGGTGTGTATGATTGACCAGAGCAAACACGATGAGGTAGGGTGGGTGGGTGGGGAGGGGGTAAATGGTCACTTATATACTCATTTTGTTTTAAATAGTTTCGTTTTTTCATTGAAATGTGGCAGACAATAGACATTATTTTTGTAAAAACAGTCTTACCTGCAGTAGTCGTAGACCTCGACGTTTCTCCAAACACGCATCAGCACATTGCAGTATTATCAAGGTCAAGCACTCGCATCAACATCATTGTCAAATCTCAACTTTCGACATACACTAAATGGAAAAATGTGAAAACAGCTAAATGGAAAATCCATGTTTCCATATCACCAAATCGCAAAACTTAAAACGGACATTAAAAAAAACTGGAAATGGCCATATGTGAAATATGAAAATTCAAAAACTTCAAACGGTCATTGTTTAAAAAGTGTCATCAGCAAAATGGAAAAATCCATATCATCAAAACGAACGTTTTCGAAAACTGTAAATTGCAAATTAGCAAAATGGCAATGTGTGAAATGTGAAAATGAGAAATCAGCCATCAACATCATGGTTTTTATAAATAATAAAAACACAAAACATCGTGCTCTGTCAAACCTTTGTTTTTATTTCATAGTCATAGTGAATTGACAAAAGAAAAATAGAATACAAACAAATCCCAATTCCTCACTCCTCAATGTTTATGTCCATGCATCATCAACTTTCCTTTCATAGCACTCATGACAATCAGGGCTGCCATCCTTTCACCCACTGAGGCATCACTGGATGTGAAACGTTGTTTAGCTTTCTTTAATAACAATTTATCTGCCACATGTCTTAAACCAGGATGACTATGGCGATAAGAAAGGTCATGTTCCTTGCTTGCTTGATCCAAAAGATTAATGGGTACATCACCACGTTGTAAACGTTTTTCGAGACGAGTTCCAGGGCCACAAAAACGATAACCTGGAAGATGGATTTCGAAAGGTAAGTATTGAATCACTTTGTCAATGACGCCATTGCCAGTACAGGTCTGGCATATCCTTTTCCATTGATGGTAGAAAGGTTTGGTCTTCCTCCTCCTCTGTGGACGATGTTTGTGTTTGTTGTTGTTGTTGTTGCTTTTTCTCGCCATGACACCCGTGGAATGATTCAACAAAGTCTTTACATGGACTTTTATGGCCGTGATACAGTTTCACTAGCTGGCAAGTCGCACACTGACGCATAGACGGTATTTTTGCCATGGCCACTTGCTTATGGTGATCGTAATCCGTACAGGGTTGCAATTCACTCAACACAGGGTCTTGAGTCCATGATTTTGGTACATGTTGCCAGATTTCTTTGACCGCGTTGGCGGCCACATAATAAATGAACGACTTGGGCAGCGCCAAGAGTTCCTCTTTGGTAAAACTGTCTAGTTTCTTTTTGCACACAAAGAACTTGCCGATGGCTTTGTCCGTAGCATTGCCTTTCTCCATGGTATCACGTGCTGTAGATGTTTACACGTCGCTTGTAGAAATCTCACTGACGTCATTCACAGGTAAATCTTGAGTTATAATTTTGTTCAACAACTCCCAGCAGACATGGGTGGTTAACCAATGAAAGAGATGCCACGCATGTGATAGGGCTGCATGGGTAATGTTGCCACAGGAACAAGTATCCATGAGCGTTTGCAGGGAGGGGCAGCCCAACTCCATGAGGTCGATACATTGGCAGTAAGACGCCAAAAATGGTTGCAACCATTGACGTTTTTCATTACCTTTCACAAATACCACATTGGCCGAGGACAAGTGTGCTTTCATGACCACGTCCAAATATTTATAGGAAATGGTTCCCTGATTCCAGTCTAGTTGCCTATGATTTTCAATCCACTGGGTTTGTTTACGGTCTTTTTCACACAACAAATCAAAAGCATGGGGTGGTTTAAATAGCAAATGCGTAGCTTGCGATATCCAAAACGTGGTACAATCGATCATGGCCACTTGTTTAAATATAAATTTGTTGTCACCAATTTTAAACCCTTGGCAATCCACAATGAGTGTGCGCAACATGTTGACGCTTGCCTGGACCAAGTTCAACTGACGACTGACTGACGATCAGGTGTGATCATGACATAGACTTACCTGCCATGCTAGTTTCAAAATTGAGGTTAGGGTAGGCCAGTGGGGGCTTGCAAAAATAAGAATTTAAGAATTACATCATTTTATTATCATAACACGTCTTACAGGCTTTTCTCATTTTAGGATAAGGACGATAGCAAATGATACAACAATATAGTCTCTTGTGTTTGTAACGTCCATAACACCGATGATGTCCCAATGTCTCTAAACTAGGCGTTTTTTATGGTGAGCTGCTCACCGAAGCACCATGGATACCATACGGCCCACATGTATCGTAACTTGTTTTTTTTTCATTACCCAGAGACACAAGTGAGGGATAGCTTGAATGACAGGGTATATTTCCCACTTTCATTCTACACAGGTAGGGGCAGGTGGGTGACCAGCGCTGATGTTCCTGCATGGGTTCATCGCCCTCCTGCCATTGGTCTATGATGATGGGACAAAAGGCACATTTCACTTCATCTCTTGTTTTTAAATAGTAGAATCCAGCGGCCGCCAAGGCTTGAGGGTTTATGAAAGGCACTGGCCATGTGGCAAAAGTCTTGAAACGTTGTTCCTCAGAGTTTAAATTCATGGATGTAACGTCTCTTGAGGCTTTAAAGCAAGACATGACTGAGCGGCTTGACGTGGGATGACCTGTTATTTATACACTCGTCACTTGGTTGGATAGTGGATAATAGTTGACTTGTTTGTGATGAATAATCAAACAGTAGGCCGTGGTATTGGCTGGTACATTGTCATGCGTTTCAAAATCTAGTCGAATGTCGATATTGGATGGCTTGACAGACTCTTCCAGGTAAGAACAGTCAAAGACAATCAGTGGTGCTCTTGCCTTAAACGCTTGGGGTAGTAGCATGGGGCCGTTCTCTTTTTGATAATACGACCATCGAAATTTAGAAACCAAGTCGTACAGAGGGCCAAACTTATTTTTTGAAAAATCCAAATCGAGTCCTTCATAGGGAAACACGGCTCCGTTGAGGAAAAGACGTGCATTTCTCAATTGCAGGTGATCAAATTGCGTGGCATCTTTGGTTTGTTGATACTCGCGATTCGTTTGAAAACCCACGATCAGGTAGAGAGGTCTCTCTGTATAGCGAGCTGTTTTTACAGACCAACTGTGTGTGTTGGTGGCGGGCAATAGCGGATACTCATGGAGTGCCCAGCTTCTAAATTCCATGGGTAGAGGCATATCTCTCTTTACCATTTTGAGTATGTCCAGTTTTTTGCTATCTTCAAGGGTCACATGGGGGACTTTCCATAGCAAGCGTTGTAGTTGAATTTTTGAATCGATGGGGGCATTTTCGGCTCCCTTGAGTGCATTATTATCACTCCTGTCTCTCACTAGGTAAAGCACTTGCCTTGCGTTGACCACAATGCGTTGGTGATCTTCGGCAAAGCCTAAAATCAGTTTAAGAGGTAAATATCCAGTAAAGGTCCCATCAGTGTGTACCATCCAATCATTGGTCGAGTCAGGACACCAACCTGCCATGCAAAGTGTTTTACCTTCTTCCTCACTATAAGAGGGGTATAGTTTCATGACACTGGAAATGTCCACATTTCGAGTGCTATCCACCACGATATCGTTAATGACATACCGCACTTCAGAAAATAGAAAGGCCAAACCATGGTTGGCCAACTTGGATGTGGTGGGTGTAGAGCCATCGGCTTTGGTGAGCCGACCTTCAATCTGAATGACACTTTCATGCGGTAGGGTGTAAATATCTTGGTTGTTGATAACAAATTGAATTTCATCATTGTTATTGAGTCCAGGTGTTTGAGCTTGATAGGAATGGAGATCAATTCTTACCACTCCTGGTTGTTCCTCGATGCGGTTCGCTATCTCTAGGATAGAATTCATTATGAGGGTTGACGTGGTAACCCAAATGCTGTAAAATCTGTTTGCCTTGAGATGTTAACGTGTATTCACGTGGCAAACAACTAACACCATTCCTAGACGGTGTTGTTGCTTTATACACAAACTTCATAGTGGCTTTAACACTAACTTGTAAGTCACTGGTGTGGTAGAATCTAGATCAATGAGTTGTTGATCTCTATTGATCAGTCTTAATGTTATATTACTAATACTATCGACAGCCACAGAATGAAAAAGCACCACTGGAGGGTTTTCACGAATAATATAGCCATTAGGCGATGTCACAATAAAGTCATAAAGCGAATGCGATGGTTCTTGATTGGTGTACACTTGGCTAATAATATTACACGTCACCGACACATGATGGTCCTCAATGAATTTCACTTCATGGTCCGAATCATGTTTTTTATTGGGCTCCAACACACGTGGTTTAAATCCTAGTAAAGGGCCAATGGAATCGGGGTGTGTTTTAAAGTCAATGTTGAAGGTAGAGAAAATACTGCAGCGATGAGTGTTGGTATTTCCTACAAGTTCAAACTTGCGCGTTCCGTCGAGAAATGACTTTAAACCATATTGATTGATCAACACCACATAAATGTGTTCATAAATATCATCGATCGTGTATCCACCAGAGTTCAAGGTGAGCACAGAATCATCATAGTAAAACTTGTTGTTCACATTTTCACGTATGTTGTATATTCGATTGTACGTTTCAAGAGAAACAAGTCCTAAACCATAGGGTTTTTCACTCAATTCGATAGGCGGGTAAAAGTCTAGGCTGACTTCAGGTCCACGTCCATGCAGTGTAAACGTTTTACTTTCTGCCGACATACTGGTGGCGTTTTTGCTTATGCTGCGTCTTATATAAAAAAAATAAACACAAACGTCCACACTGTTGGCTGTTAAACGTTTGCTCTCGTTTCACATTATAATATATCTTGATCCTGTTTCCAAAATAGGTCACTAGTTCCATGGGCGGAGGCAAATTCCCAAAACTGTCAAAGTACCATACCGTGGATCCCTCTTTGACATAAGCTACATAATGCGTCCCTGGTCCTCGGTGATCATCCAAGTTGACAACAGCACATTCCTGTTTCCAGGGTCGTGGGGGTAATTGGTTTCGCATAAACACACCTCGAAAATGAGAAAGCTTTAGTTGTTTAGCATAGCTTTCCACTTGTTGATGCGTCAGGGCATGTCTTGCTATGGCTGAGGTTATTCTTTTTTAATATTTCGAAATGGTGAAATCCCATATCCTTGTTGATAAAAGGCTGGCTTTAAATTGGCATTTCTAGCCCCCATGGCAATCGCATCCATCGTTTCATTGTGTCGCTGACTTTCTTTGAGTTGTTGCTTGCCCTGCTGCGCGGCTTTAATGGTTTTCGCCACTGCACTGGCACCGCCCAAAAGTGAACCCAGAGCAGCCAAACCGGCAAATAATGCAGGTAAAAATCCCGCTCGTTTGGGGACGGGAATCACTCGCCCTTGGTTTGAAACCTGTCGCTGACGTTTTGGAATAACATGTCTCTGTGCTGCTCGAAAGGCTTTCCTTATGGTCAATACATTATTTTTTCTTTTTTTTCTTTCGCAAGGGCTTGTCCACGAATGTCTTAAGCCCAGGCTTTGCCAAGGACAAAGTCCTCTTTTTAGTCTTTCTCACTGCATACCTTTGTTTCACCATGATGATAATGACCAACAACCTTTCACAAGAAAGTTTAAATCACAACTAACGTCAGATGGTTATTTCATGACTGTATATTCCAATTCCACATAAAGTGGGAAATCGTTTATGGATTTTCCCGCTTGCTTTTCATCCCATGTCAACATGAGGTGAAAGGATAATTCGTCACCAGCATTGACCATTTCATGGTTATGGACCAACATCCTATGACCATTTATCTTTATTTGTAAATGGTTCTCATCAGGTATGGCATATTTGATGTGAATGGTTCCATCATAGTGTAATCGATAGTGGCTTAAACCCGAAGCAAGCACATAGGTCAAGTGCTGATCATGGACTAGCGGTAAATGGTTTCTGTCATTCACAGGTTTTTCATTTGTCAGATACACTAAAAATACAGATGGTATAAATTTATAAAGCCTTTTCATTTCATGGGTCATGTAACGCTTGGTACAAACATCGTCTTCGTCTTGCGGGTCTTCCACGTGAATAATCCGATGGTGATTAGCGCTATAGCCATTCACCGTAAGCTGAGGCACTTTGTCATAAAACTCATACACTTTGTTATCCACATACTTTTTCGTAGTAACGTCTGTAGACACTTGAGGATGTTTTACATGGGTTAACCGCTTTCCCTTAAAGTCATAATCTCCCTGTTTTGTGCGTGGCACTAGTGACCTATCCACATAGTGTTTATTAGCAGGATCTGTTTCTTGTTTAGGATCATGTATGGGGACAGACCTAGCTTTGGCCATCAACGCACGTCCAAAGACATCCATCGTCAACCTGTAGTACCAGTCTACTGTTTCTATGACAAGGCTCGGTGTCCTGTATATAGACAGCCTGCTAGCCTGTCTAAGCCTTAGTTGAAATGAAGATTATTAAGCAGCAAGAGTCTTTCCCCGTGGGGGACATGGTTTCCCATCTCTGTCCCACATCACGTGAACAACACCATGGTTCACTGTTTCCATCTTCCATTCGCTGCATCATTGTGGGGCCTTCCGGCTGTGGAAAGACAAATCTTTTGCTAACGCTCATCACAGCGCCCAATGGTCTGCGTTTTCAAAATATTTATATTTTTGCAAAATCTCTCTACCAACCCCTCTACGTGTTTCTGGATCAAGTCATGTCTGGATTACAAAAAGAGAATATGGGTTATTTTACATTTTCCATGCAAGTAAATGTGAATTCACCGGATGAGGTAAAGCCAGATTCACTCATGATTTTCGATGATGTATCCACTGAACGTCAAGGCATCATTCAAAGCTATTTCAGCATGGGTCGACACAAACATATCGATTGCTTCTATCTTGGACAAACGTATTCAAAAATGTCCAAACAGTTGATTCGTGACAATGCCAATGTCATTGTTTTATTTCGCCAGGACGAGAGGAACAGTCGTCACATTTATAATGAACATGTGAATCCGGATATGACCTTTCAAATGTTTACAGAATTGTGTGCCAAGTGCTGGAACACTCAACGTCATGCCTGTTTAGTGATTGACAAACAAAGTGAACTCAACCAAGGACGGTATCGCTTAGGGTTTGATCATTTTATTGCTATTTAAGGCCCTGTCTCATTCCCCATCAAGTCATTTGTCAAGCCACCATGGTGTTAGCAGAGAGTCAATTGAAAAAGCATATTATTAGAGCAAAAAATACTATTCGCCAAAAGTTTCGTCAATTGAAACAATCACGTGCCAATCATGCTTTGTTTATTCAACAACATTTAGCACCTCCACTAAAAGCCATGTTGAAACCCTCTTTCAAGCCATCTGAAACGCTACCCACCGTTTCACAAGCCACGCAGACGCTGCACGAGGACCCTGAGGAAGAGGAAGTGGAAGATTTGACTAGTGTTAGTGAAGTTGAGGATGAGGAGGAACAAGTGTTTACGCCTCAAAAAAAGGCCGCACCCCTTGCAGAGTTTTTGAGAAAAAAGAAATCCTTGGCCATGGTCGAAACACCTTGCCCTTCCAAAGCGTCTCCGTTTTCACAACTCTTGGCCACCCCTCAACATAAAGCTCAACTGAAAACCATTTTAATAAAATATTATGGATCAACATTGGAACCCTATTTCACCGATCTATTTATTGGAAACACAGATACCACGTATGGTGTTCGCTATGAGGATGATAGTTTTAAAATTGGCGATTCATCCATTAAATTTGCTCGTACTAAAGCTGTCATTAAAAACATCAACTATAAATTAACGCCAGGACTGTTAAAGCTGCTCTTCTCTCGGACACCCTCTCCCCATGATTATACGTCAGAGGATCTTGACAAATATAAATCCATTTTATTGGATACCCATGCCCATAAAAGACAGTATGATCCCGCTCAACAAGTGAATGCCAATATATCTCAAAAATATAAAACCATCATTGCAAAAATGTTTCCCACCAGTCAAAGAACTCGTCGTAAAGCATCCGCTTCGGGAGTGATATTTAAACCATTAAAACCCCTTGTGGATGTTACCTACTGGCACAATCCCAATAAGCTCGTCCAACGGCTACAGTTGTTGCATGCCTCACGTCAAGCTGGCCATACCGGTCACGATTGGGAAATTCAAGAAATTGAACAAGAACTTCGAAATGCCAAAATTATTGTTTAAGCCCTCACCCATTAAAATGGGTATTGCTCATGAGTTGCATCGCCCAGCTAGGCGTCACTATCCGCGACTCAAGGTGATTTCACGAGGTGTGGATGAACTTTGGCAGGCTGACTTGGTTGAAATGATACCCTATGCTAGCGTTAACGTCGGTGTACGCTATATGTTGACCGTCATTGATGTCTATTCCAAAATGGCCTTTGTTGAACCTGTGCGTCGCAAGTCTGGTCCACTAGTTACCAAGGCCTTTCAACATATTATTCAACACTCCAAACGTCAACCTCAGCTGCTACAAACTGACCAGGGGAAAGAATTTTTCAACAAGGATATCTCCCGTTTTCTCAAATCTAAGGATATTCACCATTACACCACGTACAGCAACCTCAAAGCCAGTGTGGTCGAGCGGTTCAACCGAACATTGAAAACCCATATGTGGAAAGCGTTTACCGCTCAGGGCACGCATCGCTGGTTGGACATGTTGCCAGAGCTAGTATCACGTTACTATGACACCAAACATAGAACGATTGGTACCAAGCCACGCCTCGTGACTAAAAATATTCAGCGATTGGATAAACTGTTTAACCCCATAAAAACAGCCGATCCTAAACGTCACCGACTGAACATTGGGGATTTTGTTCGTGTGAGCAAATTTAAGTCTGCCTTCAATAAGGGCTTCACGCCTCAGTGGGGGACTGAACTATTTCTAATTCGTAAAGTCAACTTGGACACTCCAGTCACCTATTTACTCGAGGACCTCAACCATCAACCCATAAAAGGTAGATTTTATCTCCATGAACTTCAGAAAACAGCATTTCCACATCATTATCTTGTGGAAAAAGTGTTGAAACAAAAAGGAAATAAACTCTACGTCAAATGGTTAGGATTTAACTCTATGTTTAATTCTTGGATCAATAAATTACATGTTGTGTGAACCTGTGCAATTTTTAATTTATTTATTCACACATGTTGTACACCCCCTATAGCTCTGTGTGTACAGTCCTCAGCTCCACATATTTCTTTCTCTTTCCACCTGTGTTCTCTCTTACATTACCCCTCCCCCTCTCCCCCTCCACCTCCCACCACTGCTGTTCGCAGCTCTTGCCTATCTATTGGTTGTGACATCATTCCCACAAGTTGCATCATACTTTTTACTGATTCAGCGATTCCCACGCTTTGAACATTCTGTTATCAGGCACGTGGACAGCTAACGTCCAAGGTGAACACCTGTGGCAGATCAAATTTCACGTCAACTTGCATTTTGTCACGTACGAAGCAAAACAGGATGTGACTTGTTAACAGTTATCGCGCACGTGGACAGATAACACCCAAGCGAACACCTGTGGAAGATCAAATTTCACATGAACTTGCATTTTGTCACGTACGAAGCAAGACAGGATGTCACTGGTTTAGCGTACATGTTGTTTCACAAATGTGTGTGCATGCCTTTCACACTCCCCTGCCACCACGATGGTCAGATTATTTCATCTTGAAGCGTCTTGGTCATTTTTTCCATTGCACCTGTTGTCAAGTCAGATCGGAGCCTTCCAATAAGCTCAAATGACCTTCACCTCCTGCTCCTCGGCAAGTTTGTTTTCTGTACTCGCTTCGATCAACATAGAACCAAGTTCTCATCACCGTTTACACGTTAAAGGTAAAATATCAGAAAACGCACGCTCGCTCTGTCATACACCGACCCGCCGAAATAGCGATTGATTTATTGAACACAGCCACCATGGTCAGCGACGGGTTCGTTGAAACACACACCCAGCAGTATCGTCTCTCTCAACCACCACGCTTTATAAACATTATAAACAGGTAACGGTAAAGAATTCTTTTTCAACATGTATGGCGTTAGGCCCTTTGTGAATTATTTTTTGGAAACAGTATCTACCACATTTGAAAGGGGGCGTTAGCCCGAGTTCTAGGACACCTCGTACACGTCTCTAGCGTTATTAGTTCATGAGATATCGGCAAAAATCACAAAACACGTGTTTACCCCAAAATCGAGTTTCCTATTTTTTTTTAAATTACAACGAGTGGTTCATAGCAAAGAGGACGTCCGCCCGCATCCTTGGACCCGTCGTACACACCTCTATCATGATTGGTTCGCGAGATATTAAAAGCGGATGACCTTTTAGTTTTGGTCGTTTAATTAAATAAAGAGCCTATAGGAAAGTAGGGGGGCATCACTACGAGTGCTAGGACACCCTGTATGTTCAAATCCGACCATTGGTTAGCGAAATATCAGCTTCGGGGCAAATACGAGGAGGGTTAAATAAGTTAGTGGACAGCTCCCGTGTCATCCCACTACTTACAAAACATAAATTTTTGCTCTAGAGACTTGAAATTTATTATGGGGGTAGAGGGCATAGGGACCTTTCATTTATGTCAAACAAGGTTTTTTGTAGAATTCCTAGTTTCCAAAATATAGAATTTTCAAAATTCGAGTGTTTTCAAAAAAACATAAAAAATAAAAAAGTATTATTAAAAAAAATAAAGGTCATAAAGACCATTCGTTTGAGCCATGGAACAACGTTCTACCATGTTTGGTTTTCAAACTATTACCTATTTTCGAAAACAAAAAAATTCAAAAAAAATTCAAAAATATAACGAATGGTCCACAGCAAAGAGGACGTCAGCCCGAGTCCAATGACACGTCATTTGTCAAAATCGGACCATGCGTTCGAGAGATATTTAACATGGCTGAGGCTTAGTAGTGGGTCGAGGAGGGTTCTGGAGTGAGTTAGAACTCTCATCACTCCACTACTGTCTTCCACTCCACGGAACATCGGAGCGACACGCACTTGCAACCGTACTCGGCAAGTTCTACACAGATAGTTACTAACTCCACTGAACATCGGAGCGACACGCACGCGCACCCATACTCCTCAAGTATTTCACAGATAGTCCTCGTTCGACGGCGCGCTGAACGATATATGCACACGTCGGCCCCCCCACTCTTCCGCCGGCTTCAGCTTGCGTGGTCCTCTACTGATTGGCTGACCCACCACGCGATTTTCCCCTCCTCTGGGTCATTACACTCGGCGGGAGGGTTCCGTTTCAACAATTCGCCTTTCCTGGACGATGCGAGCCCGCTTGCGTAATACTTCCCGACAGGATTAAGCTTGTATTTGAAATCCCAGTGAGTCACGTCTCTCGATATACCCTAACTGACGAAAACTCCGTAAAATTCCGTAATCAGATAATTTTCTATGATATCGTCGTTCGTAATAATTTGCATGATAGCGTTTTCTAAGACATAGAAAACCTATCTGAATGCTACTAATTTTTATAAAATGCTCCGAAAATATCTAAATAATAATTATAATAAATTAATAATAATAATAAATTAACATGAAAAATTCTCTTGGCTGAACAATTTGCAGCATAAATAAATATAGAATGGCTTAATACTGACTTATGCCAGTTGCATAAAAACCCCTCGAAAAACACGTTACAGTCCCGGCACCTTTAATACTGCCGCGCATACCGGCCTAGGTTTATTTCAGAAAAAAGTACATAGTACACCTGATCCAAATAACATTTACCTAAAAGCACCGCTATCCCCCCCTCCCCCTTTTATCTAGCTTGGCTGTATCGCTAAGTTGTGTCTTGTTTTCGACAGGGTGTGTTTTTTAGTAGAATGAAGAGGGGTGAACTCTCCATAAAAGAGTGTTAATTTAGATTGTTGGGATTGTTTTGTTTTGCTAGGTGAATCTCGATTGCTTCTTTTATGTCGAGAGCTCTGCCTTTCGATTCGTGATGAATTATTTTTAGGTCAGTCTCGATTTTAGTAAAGCTGTGCCCCGTGTCACACATATGTTCGCATACGGCTGAATGTGTTCCGTATCTTATCGCATTCCTATGCACATTATAACGTGTATCTACTCTTCTTCCGCTCTGTCCAATGTAATTATCTTGACAACCAGTGTCTTGGCATGTAGTAGAATATACCCCTGACTTTGAATACGGGTCTTGTTTATTTAGATTACTATTTTGCAGGTGCCTCCCGGTCGTATTATTCGTTGTGACTGCTATTTTTATGCCTTGCTTTTTGAATAGATTAGTATTTTATATGTGTTCGCATTCACATAGTTGAAGCGCGTGAATTTTTTCTCATTAATGTCTGGTTTTGGAATCATTTTATCTTTATTTTTATGTTTGGCTATAATTTGGTCAATTTTGCTTGGCGGGAAATTGTTTTCCTTCGCTATTTGTTTAATGGTTCTTATTTCCTTATTATAATTGTATTTTGACATGGGTATGTTTAAAGCCCTGTGCACCATTGAATTGAACCCCGCTAATTTATGCGTACTGGGGTGATTGGACTCACAAAGAAAAGAAATATTAAGAATCATATTTGATGATTGTTGTTAAAAAGAAAATATTATGCGATAAGAGTGTCGGCATTTATGTTATGGTTATGTGGTGACTGAGTGTCGTCCATGAGGAATATATTTCCGGAGTTGTGGAAGAAGTTAGTGGGAGCAAGTGTTTGCTCATGGTTGTAAGAGACGGGTGAAGCGATATGGCTGCCCCATATTTCAGTCCAATTCAAATCCTATAGAATAGGATGTCAGTTCCAATACACCAGGGTCAACTATCTAGATTCCCGATATTATGCCCAATAGGTAAAAGAGGTGATTATTAGATTTGATAAACCAGACAGAAGATTACTTATAAAATAAATAGTTGCAAGTGCATAAAATAAAAATAAATATTTGAGAATGCTTATACTAAACACTTGAGAGCGCATAAAATAATAATAATTTCAGAACCAGTCAACTGACTTAGATGTAAATCATCATAAAACAGATCGCGAGATAGGAGTGATACCTGTTATAAACATTGTGGAAAAATTACAAATAATAATAATAATAAATGTTGTTATAAATATTTTGAACTTAAATATTTTCGAGATTAAATAGGAATGAGAACGATAATTATTTGGAGAGAGATTTAATTTATTTATTGAGAGAAAAAAATACAACAATTTTCATTGTTTATAAAAATGTAATTATCTGATATACAGTAACATCGTTTGAAATGAATATAAATAATTCTTTGGTGATGTCATACCAACTGAGTATAAATAATTAGGAGAAATTTAAGATATTATAAATTTCATTCTTCAACAATGTGATTAAAAGTTATTAACAAATTGCTCAGTGGAACTATGTTACAAATGCAAGAAATATTAACATCTGACCATTATGTTAGTCAAATATTAGTATACCACGACTGAATAACACTACGAAAATAAATTTGTGCGATTATTTCCATAATTCTATTTTTGGAAAGCACATTTACAAATACCATAACACAACAATTTTCAAATGAAACATAAAAATTGTCCAAAACTTGAACAGTCGTAATTGATCTTCGGAAATGAAAACTACGTGTGATAATGTTTTTCTATGGAAACAAAACAAGTGTACGGAGAGGGATCATCAGAACTCTTAATTTAATCATTATCACCTCAAGAGAGTAAATAGTGTAAAAATTTAGAATAATGATACCAGACGGACTATCAATTTTCAGGTTATCATGCAACGAATGTTAGAAGGGTTTATTTATGCAGAGTGTTGATTTTTTATGTTGAAGGTTATTTATTTTGGTGACTTTTGCCAAAGTTTAAAAATTTTAAATGTTAATAAATTGAGATATTTTAAAGAAATTGTGCTATTTTCGTTGTTCCTTCTTCCTACCTTGCTTGCATATTGCCGATATCAGTGAAGCCAGTTTTTACTTAGTTTTCGCCCAGATAGACCCTGAGATAGCTTTTATCTCGTGCTGAACTGATTTCGGGAATTTGCAAAATGGGGCCGTTGGACTCTGGTCTAAACGGGCTCAACACGAACCTAACCTGGGGCTTACGCCACAGACCCCCTTGTTTAAGGCACAGTAATATACTTGTTAATAACGCTTTCCTGGAATTAAACCTACCCTGGGGCTTGTGGCACAAGCAGTAATAGAGTCTACTTGTTAATAACGCTTTCTAAGTATAACAATAATAATAATAATAATAATAATAATAATAATAATAATAACGGAAGTTGAGAAAGATCTACGTGAAATGGAAATTTCCCCTAAAGATATCCAGGAGCGTGTTCCTCTTCAGGAAAAACTACGTACGCACAAAGGTTTCCAGGAAAAAACCGAAGCTGAAGACAGGGAAGGTGTGGTCCCAAGAGAGAAAAGTACAACACCGGAGACGAATGCGCGAACACTGGGCGGTAGTTAAAGCTCGGAAGAAGAGAAAGTTGAACTGACGTGGTCCCTAGTTGGCCGAATCGAAGAAAGAAAGAAAGAATAATAATAATAATAATAATAATAATAATAATAATAATAATAGCAAGACCTTGCGATTGATCAAACAGACACTGACAGACACGACATCAAAAGTGAAATTCATGGGGGAAATCTCAGAACCATTTCAGATCAATACAGGTGTTCCCCAAGGTGACGGGCTCTCTCCGCTCCTCTTCAACCTAGTGCTGAACAAAGTTATCAAGGAATGGGAGAAAGAGCTGAGACTACAAGGTTACTGGAGGCCAGTGCGACTAGGACGACCAAAGGACGAACTGGAGGTTGGATGTCTAGCCTTCGCGGATGATCTGTCTCTACTCTCAGATAAAGAAACCACATCAATCAGACAGATAGAAGTACTCCAAGAGTGCGCCGAAAAAGTAGGACTACAGATCTCGTTCCAAAAGACAGAGTTTTTCTGTACGAAATTCGACATACAGAATTTAAACACGAAAAATGGCAAGATCAATAGAGTCGCCCACTTTAAATACCTAGGTGAAGTGCTTGAGCCGACGGGAAAAGAGAAAATCGCGCAGAACACTAGGTTAATGAAAATGAAGAGAGCCTTATACAAGACACAGAGTGTCTACAACAAAAAATGTCTGTCCACATTCACTAAACTCCGTCATTACAACACGGTTATTAAACCTGAGGTGCTTTATGCTAGTGAGACATTGACCTTGCACACTAAGGGCGACTTGGAAAAAATCCTCTCAGAGGAAAGAAAAATAATAAGGAAAATAATTGGACCAAATCACACAGATGAAGGATACAGGCTTCACTCCAGAGACACCACAGAGAAATTGTCCAACCTCGCAGCAGACATCAGAAAGAGGCGACTAAAATTTTACGGCCACATCAGCAGACTCCCACAAACCAGACTCACCAACAAAATTCTTAGATACATACAGCGGCTCAAGATTACTACACCCTGGATGATGCAAGTCAAAATTGATCTAGTAAAAGCACAGGTCGACCCAGAAGACGTCATAGACAAAAGCGTATTTAGACACAAAGTATACAAGTGGGAAGTGTTGTCAGAGAGAGCTGCACCTACAGCCCAAAGACCAAAGTGGACCGAAGAAAGGAAGAGGGCCTTTAGTGCACGAATGAAAGAGTACTGGAAAGACAGGAAGAACAAAAAGTCATGATTGCTTCGCGTGGTCTAATAGGCCTGTAACGTGTAAAATAAATAAATAAATAAATAATAATAATAAAATTAGCCCATAGACATCCCGTAATGGCAAAGGCCTCCTGTTTGCACAGGGACGTGCTCGTGATTAGGCTCCGAAGGTGAGCATCCTTGGGAGCTTTTGTCTTGTTGCACTCACTGTCATTGTCTTTCTGTCCTGTTTGGTGCATGTTGATTCCTGTTTGGCTCCAGCTGTCTCCATGCTTCCCTGTCTCTTGCCACTCTCGACCATTGTTTTCCCGCTTTAGCTCTAAAGTAGTCTGCCCATCTGGTTTTTTGGCGTCCCACGTTTCTTCGTCCTTCTTTCGGGTCCCACATTGTGGTGCGATGCGTCCATTTCTGGTGATCCATGCGTGATACGTGTCCTCCCCATTTCCATTTTAGGCTTTGTGCCCTTTCTACCACGTTGCGTATGTTTGTCCTTCTTAGTTCCTCGTTCCTGATTCTGTCTCTTAGAGAAACGTTTAGGATCTTACGCTCCATTCTTCTTTGATATACCTGTAGCTGCTTTTTCAGTTTTTCTGTCAAGGACCATGTTTGACAACCATAAAGTAAAGTTGGCATAACACATTTGTCCAGGATTTCGGCTTTCGTGCTTACTTTTAGTCTCTTGTCTGTGAGTAAGAACTTAAGCGACCAAAATTTGTTCCACGTCAGTCCTATACGGCGTTTGATTTCACTCTCTGTGTCTTTGCTCAGGGAGATGCTTTGTCCTAGGTACACATACTGTTGCACATACTCTAGTGGTGATTGATGTACTTGGATTGGATCTTGTATTCCATTTGCCATTATTTTTGTTTTTGTGGGGTTCATTGTGAGGCCTACTTCTCTGCTTATTTTGTCCAGCTCATTGATCATTTCCTCTAGTGATTTTGCTGACCTTGCTGTTAGCGTTATATCGTCCGCAAATCTTAGATGTCAGTTTCTGGCCGTCTATATTTATTCCGTGATTGTGCTTCCATTTCATTTTTCGTAATTGATGTTCCAGCACACTTGTAAATAATTTTGGTGATAGAGGGTCCCCTTGTTTCACTCCTCTTCTGATTTGGAACCATTCTCCGTTTCTTTCGGATTTTACTTTTGCTGATCTGTTTTGGTATATTTTACCTAATAACCTTATGTATTTGATTGGGATACCTTGTTGTTTTAAGGCCTGCAGCACATCTTCGTGCTCTACTGAGTCAAAGGATTTATTATAATCGATGAATGCGATGTAGATTTGCTGGTTGTATTCCTGTACTTTTTCCGTTAGTTGGCATATGGTTTGGAGGTGGTCGATGGTGCTGTAATTGGACCTGAATCCTGCTTGTTCTGTTGGTTGGTTGTCGTCAAGTGTTTTCTCAAGCCTTTTACTTATTATATTCATGAATAGTTTGCATAGGTTTGCAGACAGGCTAATTGGTCGGTAGTTGTTTATATTGTTTCGGGTTCCTTTTTTGTGTAACAATATAATCAGACTTTTCCCCCAATCTTCTGGTATTTCTTCCTTTGCGATGATCTGATTGAATAGTTCCGTGATTGTTGGTATTAATTCTTCCTCTCCGAAGATAAGGTATTCATTGTATATATTATCTTCGCCTGGACATTTATCCCTTTTCAAGCTTTGTATAGCCGTCCTTACTTCACTTGGGAGGATGTTTGGGATGTCCTCTGTGGGTCTTGTGAGTTGGTTCATGAGGGGTAGTGTGTTTTGTGACGTACTGGAGTATAACTGGCTATAGAATTTGGTAGCTACCTTTGAGATCTCTTTTCTTGAGGTTAGTTTGTGACCTGTGCTGCCTTTGACTCCCAACATCCAGTGCGTGCCTTCCCTGGTCCGTTTTCTTATTTTCTTTATAGATTTTGAGTTTTCCATCACTTCTTTGATTTGGTTGTACTTATATTCTCGCAAGTCTCTCCGTATTTCTCTCTTGGTGTTCCTGTTCAATTGTTCGTATTCCCTTTTTTGTTGCGGGTTTGTGTCTTTAACTGCCTTCAGTTTTTCCCTTTGTTCTATCATGTTGATTGTTGATATTTTCAGATTGTTCCTTCTTTTTCCCTGTGGTCTTGCTTCTTGTGATTTCTTGACTGCTTCATTGATGCATGATATTGTGTATTTGTATAGTTTCTGAGTGTCGTTATCCTTCGGTTTGAGCTCTTTGCAGTTGTACCTTCTCAGTTCCGATCTGTATCGTTCCTTGTCTAGTAACGCTGGAGTAGCTCTCATTTGTTTGATGAAATGGCGTATTTTATTCTGGAAGATCATCTTTAGTCTTAACATCCGATGATCAGTGTCGAATTGTGTGCCGTTTACTTCTTGTATATCCACTATTCCTTCCATTTGGTCCACCAGAATAAAGTCTATTTCGTTTTTTGTCGTTCCATTGGGAGCTATCCATGTCCATCTGCTAGATTGACTTTTCTTAAAGAAAGTGTTGACTATTTTCAATCTATGTCCGTGGGCGAATTGTATTAGTTTTTCTCCTCTTGCATTTCTGCGTCCGTAGCCATATGGTCCCATAGGTTCCTCCTCCTCTGATTCCTTTTGCCCTATCTAACTGTTTAGGTCTCCCATAATAACTAGCCGGTCGGATTTGTGGTTGTTTGAGGGACAGATTACGAAACGAGGAGATAAGAAGATGAACTGCCATGAAAGATGCCGTGACAACAGCTGACAGGCTAAAATGGAAGTGGGGAGGCCACGTGGCCAGAATGAAAGACGATCGATGGACGCATAAACTAACGGTATGGGACCCCAGAACAGGAAGAAGGAACGTGGGTAGACAGAGGACCCGCTGGGATGACTCAATCGTAAGGAAGACAGGCAATCACTGGACGAGGATAGCACGGGAGAGACAAGAATGGAGACGTATGGAACTATAAGAAGGGAAGAGAAGGAGAGCTTCAACAATGAAAGATCCTGGTAGACAGCACACCTATGACATGAAAGATACACTTCTGCAACCTGTAACAAGCCAAATAACGCACGTAAAGCGAACTGAAATGTAGTGTTAGTGAAGTGAACTACAGTGAAGTGTAGCAAGTGGAGTAAAAACTTCTACACAACTCCTTAGGACTTGCTCGCCTAACGAGTTTAAACCAGAGCACGTCCCTGTTCGCAGGAGGCCTTTGCCCTTATGGGATTATCTAGGCTATATTTATTTATTTATTTATTTATTTATTTATTTATTGTATCATATAATAAGTTATAAAAGTTGTCACTTTCTTCCTCTGTACTAGCTTCCATGGGGGCATATCTTTGTATTATTGTCATTACTTTATTGTCAATCTTTATGGATATTAGGGCAATCCTTTCTGATATTCCTTGTATCTTTATTATGTCCTTTTTTAGATGTTTCTTGATTAAGAATCCCACGCCCTTCTGCCCTTTAGTTTCTCCGATGTAGCTAAAGATGTCCCCATTTTCATTTTCTATTATCTCTTCCCCTAAGCGTCTCACTTCGCTCATTCCCAGAATGTCAATTCTGATATTCTTGATTGAATTTAGAAGCTCTATTTCCTTTTCATCGTTTCCCAGAGACCGCACGTTTAGTGTTGCCAGGATTAGATCGGTTCGTACATCAGGGGATTGTTCTCTGGTTTCCGTTGGGCTTTGGCGTGGTCGTTCTAGTTTTTTGCTAGCGCATCTTTCCAATCTTTCCACTGTCCATTTAGTAGAATTTTTTGGTAGCCTACTCTTACCTCCATGTTCCCTTTCTCCCTTTCCTCCCTTGCTATTTGCCTTAGCCCTGCTTGTATTTCCCTTTCTTTCATGGTTAAGTCGCTATCTATGTAAGTGTCTCTTCCCCTTAGAGTGGACTTCTGTTTTAGAATTTCCATTTTGTCTTTGAAGCTTTTGCAGGTTATTCTCACTATTCCTCTTTTGTTCTTATCCTGCCCTATGTGGCTGATGTTAACAATTTCTGCATCTTTCGCAAGATTTCTCATTATCTCTCTTGCTTTTTACACTATTCTGACTTTGCCTTCTATTTGCCCTAACACTTTGTCTTTTAGTATGATATTATTTTTCCTAACTCTGCGTGACCTGTATTCTTCTTGTTCTGTCAGGAATTTCACTTTTTCTTCTATCGTTAGAAGGTGTTCTCGTGTCTTGTTTTCCATGTTATTTATTTTTGTTTCTAACTTTTCGCGCTTAGCTTCCATTTGTTGCTCCCTATTTTCTATCTCGTCTTTTATGGACTGTATTTCTTCCCTTGTTTCTTTTTTGAATTCCTCATTTGTCTTCTTAATGTCTTTAAATTCGGTCATTATGGCTGTGAACATTCCTTTTATTCCTTTTTCGTTATCTTCTTTACGTGACTTTCTGCTCGTTTGTCCACCATCTGTGTCGGATGAGTCAGAGTGTTCAAACCTCGCTGGTCTTCTGCTTTGTCGCTGTTTGTTAACAGACATTTTTTTGTATTGGTTCCCACGTAGTTGCAGTTAAATGGTTTCAGCCCGGAATGATTCGCTACGAATGCCTTATTACACTTGTGACAGTTGGCATATTTTTGACGAGTATGAGTCACTGTCATGTGCCAGAGATGGCGGTTGTATGTTCTTTTTGCTCTAAGGCGTTCACAATGGTTTGTTGTAAAACTATGCACTTTGTAAATTATTGATTTTTGCTATAAAGATTTCTAATATGGCGGCACTTGTCACAAATATACAAACATGGAAAATATACTATTATTTTATATTTAATCGTGCGAGGAAACCTTTACTAATAATTATATGATGAGTGGACACGTTATTCAGTTCGCATATACTATAATAAAGTTTACACTGGCACTGTATACACACGGAATTAGCTTCTGAATTTGCTCCTGATGAAAACACGTCTTATCTATGCAATGTCATATCAATTGCCACATGAACCTAACCTGGGGCTTACGCCCAGTCATCAGCACATGTGATGACATTGGTATGTAACGACACACTATTTTAAGCCAAAAACAGGGGACTAAATGGACACAACGGAAGCCACAACATCGAACATATAAACATCTACATACTTATGTCATCCACTTCACTAAACACTCCCTACTTTATATCATAGGTATACATATTCGCAAGATCCATAAGTTGTCAATATATGCACCTATAAACAGTCGTAGTTAAAAACATGTATCCCCTTCATTAATTCACCGACCATATAGTATACTGTAAATCCAGTAGCGATCCTAATATCCCAATTTTTTCATTCTTCCAATTCGGAGGTTAACTAGTCCCCCGTTGGGATCTCCGGGTGGGGACTACTCGAGAGGGGGTTAACATCAAAGAAGTGACAAAGAGGAAATCTGACATTCTACGGATCGGAGCGTGGAATGTTAGAAGTCTGCTGGGAAGTGGAAGGTTAGAAAACTTAGAAAGGGAAATGGATAGGTTGAGGTTGGATTTGGTTGGTATTAGTGAAATGCACTGGCAGGAAGAACAGGACTTTTGGTCAGGAGACTATAGGGTCATTAGCATTAAATCAAACAATGGGCAAGCAGGGGTTGGTCTCATATTGAGTAGGAAACTTGGACAACGGGTGGAATATTATGAGCAATATAGTGAACGGTTTATTGTAGCAAAATTCAATACAAAACCTACGTGCACCACAGTTGTACAAGTCTATATGCCTACTAGTAGCGTAGTGTTAGGAAAATAATTGGGTAGACACAAATAAGAAAAACTGCAGTAACACATTTTAAAGAAAATGTTTAAAGTTTTAACATAAATCTTACATACTACATATTATCTTGGCCCCATGTAAAAGAACTAAGTTTAATTGATGAGCGTAACAATGTACAAATAATGCCATGGGACAATCAATAAATAAACATAGCCTAGATAATCCCATAAGGGCAAAGGCCTCCTGCGAACAAGGACGTGCTCTGGTTTAAATTCGTTAGGCGAGCAAGTCCTAAGGAGTTGTGTACAAGTTTTTACTCCACTTGCTACACTTCACTGTAGTTCACTTCACTAACACTACATTTCACTTCGCTTTACGTGCGTTGTTTGGCTTGTAACAGTTTGCAGAAGTGTATCTTTCATGTCATAGGTATGCTGTCTACCAGCATCTTTCGTTGTTGAAGCTCTCCTTCTCTTCCCTTCTTATAGTTCCATACGTCTCCATTCTTGTCTCTCCCTTGCTATCCTCGTCCAGTGTTTGCCTGTCTTCCTTACGATTGAGTCATCCCAGCGGCTCCTCTGTCTACCCACGTTCCATCTTCCTGTCCTGGGGGTCCCAGACCGTTAGCTTGTGAGTCCATCGATCGTCTTTCATTCTGGCCACGTGGCCTCCCCACTTCCATTTTAGCCTCTCAGCTGTTGTCATAGCATCTTTCTTGGCAGTTCTTCTTATCTCCTCGTTTCGTAATCTGTCCCTCAAGGAAATTTGAAGGATCTTCCGTTCCATTTTGCGTTGACATACCCGGATTGTTTGCCTTTGCTTCTCTGTTAAAGCCCAGGTTTGACAGCCGTATAGCAGTACCGGTATTACACACTGTTCTAGCACTTCTGACTTTAGACTTATTTTCTGGGATTTGTCCATCAATATAAATTTTAAGGACCAGAACTTCTTCCGTGATTGTCCACCTCGTCTCTTGATTTCCTTCTCCTGGGAGCAGTCAAATGACAGGTTTTGTCCAAGATAGACGTATTCCTGTGTGTACGCTAGTGGTTTGCCATCGATGAGGATTTGTACTTCCAGTGGGTTGGTCATCAGTTTTGTTTTTAGGGGGTTCATAGATAGACCTACTTCTTTACTGACAGTGCCGAGGTCCGCTAGCATTTGTTCCAAGTCTGTTGCCGATTTTGCTAGCAGTGCAATATCGTCTGCGAACCGTAGGTGTGTCAGCCTTTCCCGGTTTATTTCGATGCCGTATTTGTTGTCCCATTCCAACTTCCTAAATTGGTTCTCCAGTAGGCATGTGAACAACTTTGGTGAGAGGGGGTCGCCTTGTTTCACGCCTCTCTCTAAGTTGATGTTCGCAACCTCCCTCTCCGTTCTTACCCTCGCTTGGCAGCCTTCGTAGAGCTTTTCCAGTAGTCTGACATATCTCTTTTGTATGCCTTGGCTTCTCAATGCCTCTAGCACACAACTATGCTCCACAGAATCGAAGGCTTTGTTCTAGTCTACGAATGCAATGTATAGTTCGAGCTGGTTCATTGCTTGCAGGTGGTCAATTGTGCTAAAGCCTGTCCTAAAACCGGCTTGTTCCACTGCCTGGTTTTTATCTAGTAGTTTATACATACTTCTAGTAATGATTTTCGTGAAAAGTTTGTAGAGACTGGCTGTTCCAACATTTTAATTAAGCCAAACAAAGGTTGTTCAATATTGTTTGTTGTTAAAAATACTACGGTATATAAGTGTATTAAAACCAACAATTCGATAAGCCCAACATTTTGGTCCTCCGGGCCGGATCTATCGTCATCAAGCGGACTGATCACAAGGTTATGAATACACGCTTAACATTCGTCAAGTGATATGTACGGTAGAGTAACGGTTACGGCAATAATATTCACAATAGGGTGGATATTTACAAAGGTGGACTAACTACACCAGTTAGCGAGTTCCTGGTCGAAACTGTGAAACGGTGGCTTCGTTATCGTCACAACTACTCAGGGCAGGTAATTACAAGTACTATTTTACTCAGGCTTTCCTAAACATTATCCCATAAATCATGGATCCCGCAGAAAGGCTAAAGTTAATACGGAAAAGAGCAGTAGTAAAGGGTCAGCTGACGAGAATGGCGAAATTTGTTAGTGAATTTGATGACGAAACTCAAGGTTTAAATGAAATTCAACTGCGATTTGACGACATGGTAGATATTAGAAGTAATTACGATGAAATTCAGTCGAATTTAGAAGTAAATGAACCTGAGGATCAGTCATGATGAAGATAGGGAACAATTTGAAGCAAGCTATTAGAGGTTAAAGTACGAAATGATGAAAATACTAGCTGAACAGAATCCGGAATATCAGTCAGGTGGTTCGCAAGTTGGCAGTGCACATGGCTCGTGTAACTCAACAAGGCGTAGGCAAGTAAAACCTCCACCAATTACCCTGCCTAGTTTTAATGGTGAATACGAGAAATGGTTATCATTTTCAGACTCCTTCAGAGTGATGGTGCATGAGAATGAAGATGTACAAACAATACAACAATTTCAGTATTTAGTATCTTCTTGTAAGGCGGCCGCTAGTCAACTAATTCAGAGTATTCCAATCACGGAAGGCAATTACCTTGTAGCATGGAAACTATTAGTAGACAGATATGAGAATAAGCGCCTTATTGCGTCTACTCATGTGCAGGAATTAATGTCATTGAAGCCTGTACAAAGGGAATGTGCACCAGAACTTGTGAGATATTCCAATTCATTTTCCAGTAATTTAAATGCATTAAAGGCATTGCACCTTTCAACCCCATTGCATGAGGTAATATTGATGCATGTGTATTTACAAGGTCTTGATGTGAACACTAGAAAGGAATGGAAATTAAAACTCAATAGCCAGGAACTGCCAACATTAGATGAACTGCTTCATTTTGTGGTACATAGACGTCAGGCATTGGAAAATATAAAATCTGTCGGTCAAACGGGTAGCAAACAATCGTTTTCTACAGAGGGGAGGGATAGTCAACATAAGGCGACTAAACCTAAACATCAGTCGTATGTTGCAACCCAGAAGATCACTTGTGTATGCTGTAAGGAAAATCACTTCCTATTCAAATGTCCACAGTTCGCAAGGCTAAGCGTAGAAGAACGGAAACAGCTGGCGACAACAAACAAGCACTGTTACAATTGTTTACAGGGTTCACATCTAGGTCCTAATTGCACATCAAGTTTTTGTAAGAAGTGTGGAGGGAAACATCATTCACTGCTTCACAGGGAATCTTACACGACTACCAATGAACAGCAAAAAACTACACGGGGTGGATCTGATGAAACTGTCACACTGTCATACCACACTGTTAAGGGAAGATTAAGATCACAAGTACTCTTGTCTACAGTCATGGTTCGGGTCAAGGATGTCGTCGGCAGACTGCACACCTGTCGCGCCTTACTAGGTAGCGGAAGTGAAGCTAACTTTGTCACTGAACAACTGGCTCAGACGCTCAAGCTTAAAAGACAGAGGCAAGTGGTATCTATTCAGGGGATCAATAATGCAGCCGCTCAGGCAAGCCACAGTGTCACCGTACTTATACAAGCGGTTACCGGCAATTTTCAAGATGAAATTCAATGCTTAGTTCTCCCACGCTTAACAGGCACCATGCCTCATTGTTACATTGGACATACACATTGGAACTTGCCCCATGATATTGATTTAGCAGATCCTACATTTTATCAGCCTGGACACATAGACATGCTGGTGGGAGCAGGGTTGTTCTTCAAGCTTTTGCGGAATGGGAGAATGACTCGTCCAGGAAACTATCCAATACTGCAAGAAACAGAACTAGGGTGGATCTTGTCAGGACAGGTCCAACAAGCAACAGAGAATGACACACTAGAAATAAATGCCTGTTTCATGAAATATGAAGATGGACTGGATAAGCAGTTACAGAAGTTCTGGAAATTGGAAGACGTGACCACTCCTCCCAGGACGCGGGAAGAAATAGAATGCGAACAGCACTTCAAGGAACATACCACCAGAGATGAACAAGGAAGATACGTTGTTCGACTGCCAATGAAGGAAGATTGTGAGTCCCTGGGAAGCTCGTATAGTCAAGCTACCACACGGTTACTACAATTGGAACGCCGACTACAACGCCAGCCACAGCTTCCATCGGAATACAGCAAGTTCATGGAAGAATATGAAGGATTAAGACACATGAAACTTGTCCATGATGAAGAGGGCGATCGTGAAGGCACGTATAATCTCCCTCATCACCCGGTTATAAAGGAATCGAGTACATCCACAAGAACGCGAGTAGTTTTTGATGCTTCGGCAAAGACCACTAGCGGTATTTCACTGAATGATGGGTTGATGGTAGGCCCTACAGTACAGCAGGATCTATATTCAATCGTTTTAAGATTCAGAACACATTTTGTCGCATTCACTGCTGATATAGCAAAAATGTACAGGCAAATTAGAGTTCAGTCATGTGACACGGGACTTCAGCGGATACTCTGGCGTAAGTCACCCGATGAGGCAATAACGATTTATGAGCTTCAAACAGTTACTTATGGGACAGCAGCTGCACCATTTCTAGCCACTAAATGTCTTCAACAGCTCGTCGAGGACGAAGGGTTTAGATATCCACTCGCAGCAACGGTCCTTCGAAGGGATTTCTATGTCGACGATGTTCTGTCTGGATTCGCTATAGTTGAGGAAGCGCTAAGGCTTCAAACAGAGTTGATCCAGTTGCTAAACTGTGGTGGATTTTCATTACACAAATGGTGTGCAAATCACGGTGGCTTACTAGAAGCAATTCCTGTCGAACACCGTGAGACCCAGTTACCATTACAACTTGACAATGATGGTGGTGTTAAAACCTTAGAGCTTCTTTGGCACCCAACTACAGATAAATTTCTTGTAACAACCAAGGTAAATATAAACGAGTCATCAGCGATGAAGGACAACATATCTAAGCGCATTGTATCTTCCATTGTTGCATCAATTTTTGATCCACTGGGTCTTATCAGCCCTGTTGTGATTGTTTACAAAATATTTTTGCAGCAGATGTGGCCTCACAAGTTGTCATGGGATGAACATCTTCCAGCAGATTTAACGAAGGAATGGCAAATCATATGCAATCACTTGCCTACAGTAAACTCCCTAAAGATTGATAGATTGGTATTATGTAAGGGTGAGCCGGTAGACATTCAGGTGCATGGGTTTTGCGATGCTTCAGAGAAGGCATAAGGCGCATGTCTGTACATCAGATCTATAAACAAACAAGGAGAAACCATGGTGAGAAACCATGGTACGTCTCCTGTGTTCAAAGTCAAGATTAGCTCCAGTGAAAAGGGTAACATTACCTCGTTTAGAATTGTGCGGAGCGGTCCTGCTCTCACAATTGATGCATAAAACCTTGCCAATTTTAGAACTGGATGTTGGCAACGTCTATTTATGGACAGACTCATCGATAGTATTGTCCTGGATAGCATCACCTGCAACCAGATGGAAGACATTTGTTGCTAATAGGGTTGCAACAATTCAAGAGACTAAGCATAATGACACATGGAACCAAGTTTCGTCCAGTCAGAATCCAGCGGATCTCGTATCGAGGGGAACCACTCCATTGGAACTAATGAGTTCACCAATTTGGTGGATTGGTCCAGACTGGTGACAAAGAGACATCAACTCCTGGCCATCGAATGCCCCAACTTTTGAAGTTACTGAAGAACAGAGAAGAATCTTAGTAACTTTGGCAGTGCCAAACACTACAGGAGAATTCATGGGGCGCTATTCTACGCTGTCACGATTAGTGAGAGTGACAGCATACTGCATCAGATTCTTTCTCAACGCAAGAAATCAACAATTTAAAACAGTAGGGGTGTTGACAAGTGACGAATTGCATGTAGCTCTTCACAGATGCATCAGGATTGCACAACATGTGGTCTACGCCCAGGAAATACACGAACTCAAAAGAGGCAACCAAGTGCAGAAGCAAAGCAAGTTGATGGATCTACATCCATTCTTGGATGGTCAGGGAATGGTGCGGGTTGGTGGGAGTCGACAACTCAAACTTAACATATGATGCCAAGCATCAGCTGATTCTTCCTCCAAGGCATCACCTGACAAAACTCATAGTATTGTCAGAACATCTGCGGTTATTACATGCTGGGCCACAACTTTTACTGGCAGCACTTCGAGAACGTTACTGGATCCCTGCAGCCAATTCAATGATCAGGTCTGTTTTGCATAAATGCCTTAAATGTTTTGGACTGAAGGCTAGAGCTTCCCAACAACTAATGGGAAATTTACCATCACCTAGAGTCCAACCATCTCGACCATTCCTCAATGCTGGGGTGGACTATGCAGGCCCAATCTTGATCAAGGGTGGAAATACGTGGAGCAAAACAACACTGAAATGCTATATTGCAATTTTCATCTGCCTTTCTACAAGGGCAATTCATGTGGACGTGGTTATCAATCTCTCTTCAGAGGCCTTTATAGCTGCCCTCAAAAGGTTTACAGCAAGAAGAGGGAAGAGTGCCCATTTATATAGCGACAATGGGACCAATTTTGTCGGAGCAAACCGGGAACTGCAGGAGCTGAGGAAAATGTTCCTGTCAGAACAATTCAATTTACGGCTTCATGAGCATGCAGCAGCTGAGCAGCTAAGCTGGCATTTCATACCCCCCAGTTCACCTCACTTCGGCGGTCAATGGGAAGCAGCGGTGAAATCAATGAAGTATCATTTTAAACGTGTAGTAGGCAATAATATGCTGACATATGGGGAATTAAATACATAAACTGCTCAGATAGAAGCTCGCCTTAACTCCCGTCCATTAATGGTCCTGTCAGATGACCCATGGCCCCAAGTTATTTATCTCCTGGTCACTTTTTAATCGGTGCACCTCTCACCTGCCTACCCGAGCCTGATTTAACTGATCTGCCCTTGAGTAAGTTGTCCAGATGGCAGCGAGTGCAGGTCATGCAACAGCAGCTGTGGAGGAGGTGGTCATCCGACTACCTGAATTCGTTGCAGCAGAGGAGGAAGTGGGCCATTTCCAAGGACCAGGAGCAGTGGTCCTTGTTCGTGAGGACAATTTACCTCCCTTGCAGTGGCGGATGGGAGTCATCACTGAAGTTCACCCAGGAAAGGATGGAGTAGTGAGAATAGTAACATTGCGAACCAAGGGAGGCACACTCAAGCGGCCCATCCAGAAGTTGGTGGTACTACCTACGCAATAGGAAGTTTATGACATTTGAACCTGGGAACTTGATAGGATGGATTAAGAAGATGTTTGTCTAGTGTTTTGTATAATTGACTTTCTGTATTTTAACTGTGTTACTCATATAATTCGCTGATTGTAGTTTTGTTGAATTTCAGTAGATTCAAGGGAGGGGAAAATGTTTGTGATCGGAACCTTACGGCTTTGGTTGGTAGTTTTTGAGTTGGTGGGTTGGCAACAAGATTGATTGTTGTAACAAGATCGCAATGGAATACAGTCCACTACGGTGTATAAGTTGATTAACCCCAACATTTTAATTAAGCCAAACAAAGGTTGTTCAATATTGTTTGTTGTTATAAATACTACGGTATATAAGTGTATTAAAACCAACAATTCGATAAGCCGAACACTGGCCATTAAACTGATTGGTCTGTAGTTATTAACGCCATCTTTAGCGCCTTTCTTGTGAAGCAGAACTATAACACTCTGTTTCCATTCTGTTGGAATTTCTTCTTTTTCAAGTATCATGTAGCCTTGTTATCACTTCTATGAGATCCTCACCACCCATTTTCAGATATTCGTTGTAGATGGCATCCTCTCCGGGGAATTTCTCGTTTTTCGCCTCCTTTATTGCTGCTCTGACTTCACTGGTCATGATGGGAGGAATTTCTTCGTCGTGTAGTGCCACCAGCCCCTTATCACTTTGGTCTGAGTCTCTCCTTTGGTGTGTACTGGAGTACAGCTCTCTGTAGAAGTCTGTGGCCTGTTTCGTCATTTCCTCCCGTGTTACTTGTCTGATAATTGCTTGAAGACCATTGTTGCTACCCGACATTACAGTAGCTCCAGCATAAGTCTAGTTAGTTAGTCATTGAGGTTTTAAGGGGCGGACTATTTTCTTATCTTCTTCTTTCTTCTTTCTCCGTTACGGTCTTCTAAGGACCACGAGCCAATTTCAATGTTTATCCCTTTGGTGTTCTTTCTTCTTCCCCCAGGTCTCCTTCTTCTTCCTCTAGGACTCCTTCATCTTCACACTATGCATCTTCTTTCTCTCTTCGGACCATTTTGAGCCTCTTTTCTTTTCCTTCCTTCCTTGGAACCCTTCCATTCCCAACACTTTTTTCCTAAACATTTCTCTCTCTATTGCATCTTCTTCTCTTATATTGTTTCTTTCTAAATACTTTTAAACTTCTTGAATCCAAGTTGTTGTTAATATCTTGTTCCAAAGATATTCGAATATCTGTTAGGTTAACCTGTTGTCATTCATTCTATATAAATGTCCAAAAAATAGCAATCGCCTCTTTTTTATTGTGTCTGTTATGTTTTCAATGTTGCGGTATATTTCATCATTACTTCTTAATTTCCAGAATTCTGTAATTCTTAATGGACCTAATATTTTCCGTACAATTCGTCTTTCTAATACTTCCAATTTATCTAACTTATAATTCAGTGCTAGACATTCGCTTGCGTATAGGCATTCTGGTTTGATTACTGTTCTGTAGTGCTGTATTTTCAAGTTTCTAGATAAACATTTTTTGTTGTAGGTGTTCCTAGTTATACCATATGCTCATTCCATCTTGTGTACTCTTTCTTCTACAGCAGATTTTTCTAAACCATTTTCCTGAATGATTTCTCCCAAATATTTGAATTTCTTTACCCTCTTAATTTTACCAATTTCTGTGACTAGGATTTCTGGAGCATTTTTATATTTGTCATAAATTTGGTTTTTTCTACAGAAATTCTTAAACCTGTTCCGTTGGCTATCTCTTATAAGAGATTAATTTGCACTGTTGCGTCAGTCAGATTTTCAGAAAGTATGGCAAAATCATCTGCAAATGCTAGACAGTTTATTTCAATGCCTCTGTTTTTATTCCCTAGTGTTATGGGTGATATCTTGTGCTCCCTCAGTTTTCGATTCCAAATTCTTACTATTTTCTCCAGGACACAGTTGAATAGCAGTGGAGATAAACCATCACCTCGCCTTACACCTGTCTTTATTTTGAATGGTTTAGATATTCTCCCCGAAATTTTACTTTTGATATGGTGTCTGTGAGGGTTTCACGGATTAGATTAGCCAGTTTAGATTTAACTCCAAATTCTCGAATTACATTATCTATAGTTTCCCTGTCAACGGTATCGAAAGCTTTTTTAAAATCTATAGCCTAAATGTCACTACTATTTTATATTCTTCCAGATCGAAAATCACGTGTGTATTTCCGAACCCTGTGCACTTTTATCTAATGATACATCGAAGAAACCTACAAATATTTCCTCAACTCTCGAGTTACAGACATATCGCACAATTACACTTAATTGAGCTTTGAAGGACACGTCAGTAGTCTCATCTGCCTGAATGACCACAAATTCAGATGACGAAAGCTCTTCTGCAATCCTTTCCCTTACTGCATTAGTGACAGATTGGATTAAATCATTTTGGATGTCTGGAGACGTTCCTTCAAAAACAGAGCTGCTTTCAAGCTGCCTTCTTTCATAACTGATTCTTCTATCGCCAGCAAATCGAGGGTTTCTAAATAATTACCCTTATTAAGAGATTTGTGGTCTTCTCTGTGCCCTCCAAAGGCAAGTTCTTGCCGCCAGAGATGGCACACCATCTGTTGAGTCGGCAGAAACACGAGAGTTGGTAGTGCAGTATCTTTCACGTATTCTTTGATCAGTGAAGTTCAGTGTCAAAAACAATATGGTGTGTATCGTGTAAATTGTGAACGTTTCCACAACAAATAATAAAATATGCATTCTAGAAGAGTCTATGTGATTTATTGAGATGTAAACCTAAAATTATATGGCGACCGTGACAGGATTCATTCGTAGTAAAAGGCTCCCGTGAAGAAAGAAGTTGGAAAGACTCTCTAAAGAAAGAACCGTAAAGCGGCGTTTATTTACGCGCTCACACAATCAACTAATTGCGTCGTTAGAAGATGATCAACCTGAAACGGAAAAAGTGCAAGTGCAACTTGAAAAGAAAAGTATGATGATATCTCTAATTTAGATGGATTAATATTTCAGCAGATGATAGACGACGAGTGTGAGGATGACGAAATAGAAACGGAATGTGAATCAGCTGATGATTACGAACACAAATTCCTTAGCTGTAGAACAAAAGCAACACGTTTTATTAATCCCGTTGTTTCCATTACCCCTCCACAAATTGTAGTGAATGACAATGCTTGTGATAAAAGAAATATAGACTTCCAAGAATAGAATTTAAGAAATTTTCTGGTGAAATAATTGATTGGTTATATTTTTGGAGCCAGTTCCGTAAAATTCACGAGGATGAGGACATTGGGAAGGAAGATAAATTCCAATATTTAATTTAGGCTATGACAGAAGGTTCCAGAGCATATGAATTAGTTACTAGTTTTCCACCCACTGCCGAGAATTATGACAAAGCTATAGAGAGTCTTCAAGCTCGATTTGGTAGAGAGGACTTGCAGGTGGAAGTTTATGTTCGTGAATTGCTCAAACTAGTATTGACGAATGCAGTCAATTCCAAAGAAAGGCCAACACTGAGTAGCTTGTATGATAAATTAGAGTCACATCTCAGATCGCTGAAAAGTTTAGGCGTTACTACAGAAAAATGTACTGCAATGCTGTATCCCCTAATTGAATCATCTTTGCCAGAAGACCTATTAAGAGCATGGCAGAGGAATACTTCCTTCAGGTGCGATTCTGTATCCAAAGATCGTTTGCAGCAGCTCATGGCTTTTCTTCAAAATGAAGTAGTAAGTGAAGAAAGAATTTCATTGGCTATGAAAGGGTTTAGTATTAGCCCATCCCAAGGATCTAAAATTAAGGGAGACAAGAAACCAAGGGATGTCATAGAAACAAATATACCTACTGCTTCTGCTTTGTTTTCTGATGTTTCTAAGAGACAGGAGTGTGTTTTTCGTCTTAAACCTCTTTCGAGCCCAGAGTGCATTAAAGCTCAAAAAATGACTGTAGGGGAGAAAAGGAAAAACTTAACTGATACACACTGTTGCTTTAATTGTTTAAAGAAGGGACATGCAAGTAGAGCTTGTAAATCGATTGTCAGATGCATTGTTTGTGGTGGTAAACATGTGGTATTAATGTGTTATAAGCTCCGTGACAAAGAAAATGAAAGTGTGTCCAAACAGAATTACGAGGGAGACAGGAATTTGGTTCACCAGGATGGCAATAATGTGGATAAGGCTTTAGCTAATGTGTCTTGTTCTCCTGAGGTGTACTTGCAAACCCTGGCAGTTGTCGTTAAAGGAAAGGGTAAACAAAAAACTGTACGAGCTGTCATTGATACTGGGTCTACTAAATCCTACATTGCATGTGACCTAGCCGAAGAAATGGGGTATCAGTCAATCAGGAAGGAAACGTTAATACATTCCTTGTTTGGTGGAGTACGTTCTCGATAAGCAAAACACGACTGTTACAGAATAAGTTTAAAGCGATTGGAGGTAAACTATTCCAAGGAGCTGGAAGTTTTAAGCCAAGAGATTATTTGTGAAGATGTCCCATATATTAAGAATGGTTCTTGGAGTGAAGAGATAAGGGATCTGAAAATATGTTTAACTGATGTACGAGAGCGAGGGCCTGTGCAGATTCTGATTGGGGCCGATAAGGCGGGTGAACTGCTCACTGGGAGTAAACATCAACTAAAATGTGGCCTAGTTTTGGTGGAGACTTCCCTAGGGTGGACACTAATGGGAAAAGTCATAGGTAACAAGGCCCAAAGGGATTCGGCATCATTATTAGTGTCATCATTGTTTTCCCAAGATACAAGTATTTCTGATCTCTGGGACTTAGAAATTCTTGGAATTACTGACCCTGTTGTGAAAGAATCTATCGTCGAGAGGAATGAGCGTGTTAGAAATAACTTCCTTGAGACTGCACGACTGAATGAAGATAACAGGTATGAAGTGTGTCTGCCTTGGAGTGAACAACATCCACCTCTCCCTGACAACAGAGAAATTGCTCAGCACAGATTAGAAATCACTACAAAGAAACTACAAGCTGAACAACATTATCAGGAGAACGAAAATGTCTTACGAAGTTGGTTCGAGCAAGGAGTCATCGAGAGGGACCTGAAGAAGAGCTGAAGATTGGTGGACACTATCTACCTCACCGACCTGTCTTCAAAGAAAACAGCACCACCAAGATCAGGCCTGTTTT
This sequence comes from Meconema thalassinum, assembly GCA_946902985.2. NCBI lineage: Eukaryota > Metazoa > Arthropoda > Insecta > Orthoptera > Tettigoniidae > Meconema > Meconema thalassinum. The sequence continues at coordinate 410,522,449 of OX336392.1, forward strand.
TGATGCCTCGGCGAAGCAGAGAAACGCTCCATCTCTGAACGAAAGTATTGAAAAAGGCCCTAATTTCATAGAGTTGATCCCTAGTTCGCTACTGAAGTTCATAGAAAATGAGATCGGTGTGACGGCCGATGTAGAAAAAGCATTTCTTCAAATAAGTGTTAATCCTAGAGACCGTGATTTTCTGAGATTCCTTTGGTGGGAGGAGGAAAGTACAGGGAAGGTAGAAGTGTTCCGTCACAATAGAGCTGTCTTTGGACTTGTATGTTCTCCGTTCCTATTGTCAGCAACCATCAAACTCCACTTGAACGAGTTGAAGAGACAAACAGTCGATAATAGTTCCTACTCAACTTCAACAATAGAAAGATTGGAAGAATGTTTTTATGTGTATAACTGTGCTATTAGTGTTAACAACAGAAATGACCTTCATTCATTCATGCGAGAGGCAAGCATAATAATGGATAAGGCATCTTTCAATCACCGAGGGTGGGAGTATTCTCAGGATGGTACAGCTGAAAATCTTACTCATGTGCTAGGGCTCATTTGGAATAAAGGAGAAGATACCATTGAACTGAATCTAACTCATGTTAACGATTTCAAATATGATGTAATCACCAAAAGAGCTATACTAGGAGCTGCACATAAGGTGTTTGACCCTATTGGCTTCTCATGTCCGGTATTTCTCTGTCCAAAATTAATCTTGCAAGAACTATGGGCCACTGACTTGGGTTGGGACACCAAAGTAGACGAAACAACAAAGAGAAGATTCATGAAGTGGCTGGCAGAACTACCTCAGCTGTCTGAGATTAAGATTCCTAGATGTTTGATCGGTAGTGTCCAGTCGGTTGAAGATATATCTCTTCACGTGTTCTGCGACGCCAGTCAAACTGGGTATGCTGCAGTTATATTCTTGCGAATACAGAGGGTTGGCAATATAGAGCTACGATTTGTACAAGCCAAGACAAGAGTGGCACCCAAGAAGAGTATCACCATACCACGCCTGGAATTATTAGCAGCTACAATAGGGGTTCGACTAGTGACATCAGTACTGCCAACATTAACTGCAAAAGAAATCGTTACTTATTATTGGAGTGACTCGTCGACTGTGTTGTCCTGGATCAAGTTAGACGAACCTTGGGGGACCTTCGTGTGGAACAGAGTGCAAGAAATTCGAAGACTGTCCAGAATAGAACAGTGGTGGCATGTTCCAGGAACCATGAATCCGGCTGACCTGGCTTGAAGTGGATGTAGCACAAAACAGTTACTTCAACAGAGATGGTGGGAAGGGCCAAAATGGCTAAAACAATCAACTACACAATGGCCTAGCCCCGAAATTTCAACAAACGATGGTGAAGTCTTCGAAGAAAGAAAAAAGAAAGTCAACACTATGACGGTGTTAGAAGACATGTCCAATACCCAAGAATGGCACCTTGACTATTTCTCAAGATTCCGTAGAACAGTTCTTATGATAGGATGGATCTTGAGGTTTCTGTATAATTGTCGACAGAAAAATAATAGGAGAAGAACTACCGAACTATCCATTGAAGAAACCACAGAAGCAGAAAAGTCTTGATGAAGTTCATACAAAAGGAGTGTTTTGTTGGTGAAAAGGATTAAAGATTCAACTCACTATGTGTTTTCATGGATGATGAGGGAGTGATGAGGCTGAAAACAAAAATTATATCGCGGAAAGATGATTATGCTTTGAGTTGTCCTGCTATCCTTCCTGCGAAGCATACAACTGTTCACCCTCTCATTAGGGAGAAGCACAAAGACTTATGTCATGCTGGAACCCAGATTCTGCTCAGTGGGCTCAGACAGAAATATTGGATCCTTGGAGGAAGGAGAACGGTGAAGGGTGCAATTAAAACATGTGTTTTCTGCAGAAGGTACCATGGAAAACATCTTGAAGCAGAACAAACTCATCTCCCCATAGACAGAGTGAGAGAAGCCTCAATTTTTGAAATAACGGGGGTTGACTTTGCCGGGCCTCTGATTTTGAAAGGTGGGGAGAAAGCCTTGGTTTGTCTGTTCACGTGTGCGGTTTTAAGTGCAGTACACCTGGAGCTAGTAACATCTTTGGCTACTGCAACATTCCTCGAAGCTTTTCGGCGCTTCGTGTCCAGACGTGGAAGGCCAATGCTTGTCTATAGTGACAATGGGACAAACCTTCAAGGCACCTGCAATATGTTGGAGACAATTCAGTTGGATAAAATTGCTGAATATAGTTCTGTACACCAAATAAAATGGAAATTCAATCCTCCCACTGCAGCATGGTGGGAAGGATGGTGGGAGAGGCTGATTGGTGTCCTCAAACAAATGCTCAGGAAAGTTCTGGGAAAGTCATGTCTGTCGTACCAAGAGATGATGACTGTTCTGTGTGACATTGAAGCTGTCATGAATTCACGACCACTTACTTACCTGTCCAATGATGGAGAAGACTTGATGGATATCACCCCTGCAATGTTCCCTCAGGAAGTCAAGGAGATTGGAATGTCCAATATCGACATGACAGAGGACATAAAACTTGACAGAAGATTCAGGTACAGACAGAAAGTAAAGGAAACATTAAGGGTAAGATTCAGGAATGAATATCTTGGACAGCTAATACAGAAGAACCACATTAGGAAAAGTCATCACAAACCCTGCGTAGGTGAAGTAGTACTGGTAGCCAGTGACAACACGGAGACTAGACTGGCCGCTGGCAAGAGTGACCGAGGTCATCCCTGGCAAAGGTGGTGTCGTGAGAGTTGTTCGCTTGGTGACTACAAAAGGAGAGCTACTGAGGCCAGTACAGAGGGTGTATCCACTTGAAGTGACATCTGGAGATCATGCTTTAAGACTGCAAGTTGAGCGGAATGAAAATGAGAAGAAGGAGGAAAATCCAAAGACAGTTAAACCATCTACTAATACCAGGGGCGGTTCTAGTGGGAGCTCACCCCCCTCAGGTATTTTTCTCAGTCGGCAAATACGACATCAGTCGGCAGTCGGCAAATCCTGAAGGAGTCGTAACATTTCCCATAACAGCATTTAAAAAAGCAAAACGGGGCATGGCCATATACGATTTGGTCCGATTTAAAAACAAGATTATACTGTCAGTCGGCATTTTTACCGACAGTTGGCACAAACGGTCGCTGCAATAATTTCGTACAGCCAGGCAATAGCCCAGTGAGGCAAAAGGAAGAGTCGGCAAAATAACCATTTTAAAAGTTTCACTTCCAGTCCTCGGTGCACCGGCCATCACTTGCCATTTCGTAACTGAATAAAGAATGAAAGATGAGCAATATGGGACCATGGACAAGGGTGAACTTATCGGCACGTTCCTGGGTGGGTGTAAACATCCCGCGTTAATTATGCAGCGTGACTCAGCTTCACAGCGAAGCGAGCCCAGCATCTGTGCCATGTGGCTAGACAAAAGGTGTTGGTGAGCGCATTGATAACTTCAGGTCAAGCCAACTCATTGAGATGACGTCGGAGGAATGTTATGACCTGTTACCGCTTGTCTCGGCGCGACCTCAGATATCTGCGCTATTAGACAAAATTGACAGGTTTATGGTTCCAAGGTTCCTCAAGGGGTGGGGTGCTCACTATGATCAGTGCCTTGAGTGCAGTGTGTGAGTGAGTGAGTGAACCAGCAACTTTTACAGTGATAACTAGGTGTAAATACAGTGGCAGTGGGACGTGAGTTTTCACCGGCACGGAACATTTTCACGGAGCATCGCGTACCTATCAAACGTAAGTAATTATAATACAATAAATACATGCGTATTTTCAGCCATGTTTATGTTTTATGGTGTTAACAAGGAAAAATGCCCGATAAATCTATAAAAGTCGAACTTCGTGGGGGGGGGAGGGAATTATTCTCTTTTAAACCATCTTTTTTAAAATCGAAATAAAACTTACAGAGTGAATTAAAACTCAGTGACAAGAAAACCCGGGCGGGTTGGAGACAACTCTAAGTAACTTTGTCGAATATCTGGAAAAGCACCCCTGCGACGATCGACGTCTTCAAAGGATTGTACTTTATGCCCATCGGGTAGCTAAGGTACAATTAAAATAAAATTAAATCTTAGCGGAATGGATAGAGTATTATGGGAAAATTTCGTTACTGCGACTTTTCCTGTAGCTCGTTAGGTTTAGGTGGTTAATATCTCTAAAGAGATATCTCTCCATATGAAGTTAACTCATATTTATGTAGCCTACTCTATCCAATCCTCTAAGATTTAATCTGATCTGATGAGTAATTAAGCTATCCGACAGATACCAAATTAAGCCATCTGCCCACTTTGACCAAATCCTAGGGGAGCATTTCTGGACCTTCGTTTTTAGACTAAGTGGCTTAGAATTGTCTCCTCCGACCCGGTTTTCTTGTCACTGAGTTTTGGAACAACTGTACCGGTATACGGTACTCGCCAAAATGATTCGGCCAAACTCGGGCCTGCTCTTTACTGATTTTGTTGATGAATTGTAGATTAGACATCTGTAAACACCCTACATAATTTTTGCGTACTTCAAAGCAATGAGTAAAATGAACAGTTTTCAAACCAGACTGTACCAATCGGACTACCTTAATATGAGAGCTATTTTGCCTTGTATCCTCGTATAGTGTGCATTTATTTTTCGATCTGTTATGTATCGTTATTTTAGTGTGTTACACGTGTTATATATTTTTATGTTTTACCTCCTCCTTTCTTTCAAAGGCGTTATTGAGCGCGTATACCTTAAAAACTATCAAATCTCAGCACCCTGATACCGGTTCTGTCGATCTTTTCCTTTTGCCATTCATATTTTGCGCTTTATTGCGATGAAAGCTCGGTTATACGACGTCCAATGGAGGGTACTGACCAAAAACGTGGTTGATTGCTTTGCATAAGTTAATGTGTGCTTACTTTGACCTGTCTTTATCATATAAGGCATTCATTCTCACTCTTAATGCGGTTTAGATCTGAGAAACGTCTTGCAAAAGCAGCACTTCTCTGATAGGCGTCGTATAACTGAGCTAATTTGTTGAAGGGACCGGCTAAAAACATCGTATAAACGAGATCGTCGTACAACTAAGCGTCATATAACTAATCATTCATTATAATAAACTTCTTCCCTGATAAAAGTTTAGTTATTTTAATATATTTAGTCCCCTTTACATACACCTACTTTCACTTTCCGCGGTTTTGGAGTATGTGTCTTAGAAATAATAACAAATAGTCAATTCAACAAACGAAATCGCGGTACTCGCATTGCTTTTTTCGACGAATCTCACTTAGAAAATAGGCAGCTCTTGCACCATAATTTTGAAAAGATCGTACGATATTACTGTACTGTCTACTGTTGGAGTACAGCATTGAAAAAGACGCGGTGTTTTGTTTTGCTTGTGGCTTATTCCCAAACGGACGGGGAAGGGCGTCTGCAAGTGAAAAATGGCCGCACTCTGGAGTACGTCAGTGGCACAAATTGATAAGTCGCGGAAAGAAGAAAAAGGGCAAATTACAAGAACACTTAATTTCAGAAGCTCATCAAGCAGCAATGGCAGATTTGAGCCACTTTGTCAAGGAAAAGGCCATGTAGACGTTCTCCTTGATAAACATTCATGGACGATCAGAATTGAGGAAGAACAAGAAAAAGAATTCTCCAGAAAAGTTATCCAGATACTTATTGACACAGGAAGAACCCTTTGTCGGCAAGGTTTGACTTTCCGAGGTCACGAGGATGGAATCACTCAAGATAATGGAAACTTCACGCAAATTGTGAAGTTTCTTTCACGGCATAGTCCGGTCATGAATACTGTAGGTGGTTGGAAGAAGTGAATAGGTGGGAGCAGAACGTTACGAATGTGAGCAAATACTCTCAAAATGAAGTAATCTATCTACTTGGAGAGAAAACTCGTGAAATAATTGCAGAAGAGATCAAGAACGACGCGCCGGTATGTTCTCCGTTATAGCAGATACTACTCCCGATATGTCACATAAAGACCGCCTGGCGTTGAATATCCGATATGTCGTCGAAAAAGATGAAGAGCTCGTTCCTGTGGAGCGTCTTTTATAAATAGATGCTGTTTTAACAATAAAGACTGGAGGGGAGTTGGCTGAAAAAATATTTTTAATTTTAAAATCAGAAGAACTTTTACTTCCACTCGATAAACTAGCGTTTCAATCGCACGACTTTGCTAGTAACATGTCTGGCATATACAACGGCATTCAGAAAAAGCTATCAGAGAAGTGCAAAATAGATATTCCGTACGTTCTATGCCTAGCTCACAGGTTAAACATTTTCGTAGAGACAGCTTGTAATGCTAGCGCGCTTTTCCGAGAGTTTTTTTTGACACTCTTGAAGCTTTGTACGTTTTTTTTTTCGGGTAGCACGAAACGACATTTAAGCTTGCAGAAAGATCTGGATAAAATTGAAAATTCACTACAACTTTAGAATTTATCAAAAATAAGGTGGACTGCGCGCGCCGAATCGATGAGAGCTGTTTCTACGTCTTATGAAGAGATAGTCACAGCATTGAAAACAATGAAAACCTCATTCGATTCTGAATTTGATAGTAAAACCCGAACTTTTGCGTCAGGCTTGCACTAAAAGCTTCTAGATTTTGATTTAATCTGCGGCATGTACTTTATCAAAAACATCATTTTAAAAATTAAGAACGTAACCGAGCTTTTAGAAGCGGAGGAGCTGAATGTAGTAGACGCGATGCAGCTGATTCAGAGCGCTTTGAAGTCTTTTGAAGATATCAACGACGACTGAAAGATGAACGCTTTAATAAAGAGTGCATCGTCATTTGCAAAATGTATGCAAGTAAATGCGGAGGGAGACTTCTTAAGGCACCACAGGACCCGGTACTTGCAAATAAGTATGACGGGCACGCTGAAACGACAACAGAAATTTATTTCCTTACATTCTACAGAAAGGAGTTCCGAATACTTGTGGATGTATTTACTACAAGCGTGCAAGACAATCTAATTTCTTTGCTAGAGTCATTCCACATAATTTTCAAGATACCCGCTGACAGAAAAAACTGCACCATCGATTTATAAAACAATCGGACCCGAAAATCATCCTTCGAGATGAAGAGCTTGTGCTGGCTGAGCTTGAAATCCTGCTTGATGCCAGTAAACAGTGCTCATTTTTTAATGAAATCACAAAAGTTGCTGTTAAATTAAAGAGGATTAGCCCGCGTGGTTATCAAGTAGTTCGACTGATTTTAACATCCCCAGTGTCTTCAGCTTCATCCGATGGGACATCGATGGGTGACGACTGCTTAGACTCCCCCATGATGTTGTTTTCAACGAAAGATAAGGTCGACGACATTGAAATTACGGAGATAGTGGGGAAGTGGTCCTTGTTAAAACATCGTAGAGTAGGGATTTAGAAAGAATAACTAGATTTTTTATTCTTGTAATATTTAAACACTTATTTTGTTCATTTATCAAATTTTCATGCGATTTAAAATTCTGAAACTAATAAAATACATTTTAAATAAAAGCCGTTAATTAAGTATATTTGTCTTGTGTATCGTTTGCCGCCGCCCCCCCCCCTCCTCCCTCTCTCTCTTTCCCTCCAGTTGCTTAGTTTTTAAGCGTGTAGTCGGCAATGTTAAACACCCAGTCGGCATTTTTTAAATTCTCACCCCCCCCCCCCCCTAGATGTAGAAGGTCGAACCGCCCCTGACTAATACTTCTGATCTCATCAGAACCAGTAGTGGGATAGTGTTAGTTAAAGCAAAGATATATTTTGAGTGACTTATTTATTTTGAGAAAATTATGTTATTTCATTATTTTGTTTGAGTTGTTTCCACAACTCAAGGTGGGATAATGTTGAGTCAGCAGCAAACACAAGAGTTGGTAGTGCAGTACCTTTCACGTATTCTTTGATCAGTGAAGTTCAGTGTCAAAAACAATATGGTGTGTATCGTGTGAATTGTGAACGTTTCCACAACAAATAATAAAATATGCATTCTAGAGGAATCTATGTGATTTATTGAGAAGTGAACCTAAAACCATCTATTAGGCGACCCACTATTCGTCTATTTCGAGTTACATTTTCATTATGTTTCACAGCTGCTATTCGCGTTGTTTCCACTAAACAATGCTCAATTCTATTTCTTGCTAGCATGTGAAACATCTCTGCATTATTAATGTCTATCTTGGTCCCTGAATGTTTTAGAGTTTTGACTCAATTTTTTTATTGTTGTGATACGGTACCGTACGGGTCCATGGTTCTTCGCCCCCAAACATCAAACAGAAATAACAATGAAGTGACTTTTTGTGCTTTCTTTTGTCGTGTGGCCTCCTGAGAGACCGAGTGCAGGTCTTTCTAGTCGACACCCGTGGGCGACCTGCGTGCCGGGATGAAAGATGGAATGGATGAAGATGGATGAAATTGGGCAAGGATGTGGAAGGAACCGGCCGTGGCCTCTCAGAAGGATAAGGGGGAAACCACGGAAAACCATTTCAAGAACGGCCGACGGTGGTGATCGAACCCACGCATCTACCGAGTCATCAGAGAGCTTGGCCTCGTGACCTAACGCTGCTCTTTAGCGAGCGTAGCCACCGCTGTCGGTACTTTGTGTGCCGAGAACCTCATAACCATCTATATTTCGAATGGCAACTACTTTGAAATTTTCTTGTAACTTTGCCATCTTTTTGGGACAAATCCAACTGAGTGCCATTTATTTTAGATTTTAGTTTCAGCTTTTGTTCAAATGTTAATGATGATAGTGAATTAGATTACTATGGAGAAATCTTACAGAATCAAGGTTACACTGTTCATGTCAACTAATAGCTCATCACTTTCCATGGTTAATATAACTAGAAACAAAGGCACAGTAAATACAGGATCACGAAACGTTCACCACTTCGCGAAAGAAAAGACATGTCTATTAAGTTCACGGCAGGCAGCGAGGAGGGACATGGAGGGGATGGCGGCGCGCGCACGATCTTACATGGTTGAATAAGAAGGCAGGGGGGACATCCTCCAAGTGTCAATCTGCCTCGTTGTTGGTACGAAGGATGCAAGTGCTGAAACTTTTAAATCATGAAAATTACTATTATGGCTTAAGAACTTGGAAGAAAAACAACATTACAATAAATAATAATATAACCTGTCATTTGTTTCGTAAATTTGGATAGACAGTGTCTATCTTGTCTACCCTGACGCTACGCTACTGATGCCTACCAGTCAAGCTGATGATGAAGATTTTGAAAAGGTCTACGAAGAAATAAATGAAATTCTGAGGTATATCAAGGGTGATTAAAATGTTATAGTAATGGGAGATTGGAATGCTGTGGTAGGAAAAGGAAGAGAAGGGAAGATAGTAGGAGATTTCGGATTAGGTGGAGGAATGATCGAGGAAGCAGGCTGATGGAATTCTGCACCGAGCATGAGTTGGTCATAGCTAACACCTTATTCAATAAACACAATAGAAGAATATACACATGGATGAGACTAGGAGATACAGGGCGTTACCAAATAGACTTTATTATGATCAAGCTGAGGTTTCGAAACCAGATTTTGGATTGTAAAACATATCCCGGTGCTGACATAAACTCTGACCACAATCTGGTTGTTATGAAATGCAGATTTAAGTTGAAGAAACTGAAGAAGAGTCAAACGCCAAAAAGGTGGGCAATAGACAGACTGAAAGAGAAGGATGTAAACGAAAGATTCAAGAAGAGTGTAAAGGAAGGACTAATGGGAAACCCTCAACAAACTTCATTGCAGACGAATGGGCACTTTTAAAGAATGAAATAACTAAATACGCAGAAGAAAACATTGGTAGGAAAGAAAGAATAGGTAGAAAACTGTGGATCACTCAGGATATATTAGAATTGATGGATGAAAGGCGGAAACACAAGAATGTCAGAGATGAAAAGGAGAAAGCAGAATACAGACGTCTGAGAAGTGAGGTTAACAAGAAGTGCAAGGAAGCGAAAGAAGAATGGTTGAAAGAGAAATGTGCAGGTATAGAAAATTGCCTGAAATTAAGAAAAGTAGACAGAGCTTATCGAAGGATTAAGAATACTTTTGGGGAAAACAAGATTAAGTGTTGTAATATTAAGGACACAAATGGAAAGCCTCTAACAGATCGGTAAGAAAAGGTTGAGAGATGGAAAGCTTACATAAAGTGTTTGTATAAGGGAATGAGATTGAGAATCATGTAATGGAAAGGGAGGAGGAAATTGATGAGGATGCAAAAGGAGATTTAATATTGAGATCAGAATTTGACAGCGCATTGGAAGATTTAAGCAGGATCAAAACACCAGGCATAGATGATATACCGATTGAGTTGCTACGCTGCAAAGGAGATGAAGGTCTGATCAGGTTATTTCACTTGGAGTGCAGGATTTATGAGACAGGTGAGGTACCGGTACCCTCTGATTTCAAGAAGAATGTTATCATCCCTATACCGAAGAAAGTGGGAGCTGACAGATGTGAAGATTACCGTACAATCAGCTTAATTACTCATGCTTCAAAGATCCTGTCAAGAATAATTTACAAGAGGATGGAAAGCCACATAGATACGGAGTTGGGTGAAGACCAGTTTGGTTTCATGAGAAATGTAAGAACAAGGGAAACTGTACTAAGTCTTAGGCTGATTTTGGAAGGTAGAATAAGGAAAGATAAGAGAACGTTCATGGCATTTATAGACTTAGAATAGGCTTTTGATAACGTTGATTGGACTGAATTGTTTGACATTTTGAAAACGATTGGAATAAAGTACAGGGATAGGAGGGTGATCTACAATCTATACAGAAACCAGACAGCAGTCATTCGACCTGAAGGACATGAGAGAGAAGCTGGTATTCAGAAAGGCTCTAACTTATCACCATACTTTTCAATCTTCACATTGAACAAGCAATGAAGGAAATTGTAGAAAAATCTAAAGTGGGAGTGAAGATTCAAGGAGAAATAATTACAACTCTGAGATTTGCCGATGACATAGTCATCTCCGCCGACACGCCTGAGGATTTGAATGAGTTTTTAAATGGTATGAACTCCATCTTGAGGAATGAATTCATGGCATTTGTTATAAAAGAGCTAAAAATAAATTCTGTGCTGGCATTGATGGCATCCCTGATGCAATTTTAAAGAAATGTGCAGAAAATATAATAAATCCACTTACATACTTAATAAACAGTTCAATTCTCTCAGGAACTTACCCGGATATTTTGAAGTCATCAAAAGTAATTCCAGTGCACAAAAACGGTTCAAAAGATTAATTAGATAACTATCGTCCTATTACCTTACCAACTGGTATTGCAAAAGTTGGGGAAAAAATCATCCATAAGGGACTGATAAGTTTTATAGAAAAAATAAAATATTATCAAACTCACAACATGGATTCAGAACGGAGAAATCTACACAGACAGCAATTTATGAATGTATTAATAGTATACTTAAATTAATTGACAATAAGGAACATGTAACTGGCCTTTTCCTGGATTTATCGAAAGCATTTGATGTTGTTGACCATAAAATCCTCCTTATAAAACTAAATCAATATGGTATTAGAGGTCTAGCTAATAAATGGATAGAGTCTTACTTAACAAGGCGTAAACAAATAGTAAGCTTGAGACACAAGGATGATGGAACCAAATTATTTAATGAAACATTGTGCAATGAGGGAATTATTAAATTTGGAGTACCCCAGGGATCGGTTTTGGGCCCACTACTCTTCCTTCCATATATCAATGATATAACACAGAACGTTCATTCACATAAGGAAATTTTGTTTGCGGACGATACAACACTCGTAACAAAGGGTGAAACTAAACAGGTCATACAGCAGTCTGCTGACTCCGTTACAGGGAGTTAACCAAATGGTCACAAGATAATCGCCTCATAATAAACTATAAAAACAGTATGTTTAAATTTCCACACTATACAGAATAGGAATCCTGCGAAGCCCAATATAACATTAAATGGTCATCAAATAGAAAATAAATCAGAAACAAGGTTTTAGGGCTATGGATACAACATGACTTGAATTGGAATAAACATATACATATCTGAATACTAAACTGAACTCGATGTGCTTTGCGTTACGTATTTTGAAAACCTGCACTAGCATGCACACATTAAGAAATACTTATTTTGCCTATTTCCATTCATACTAAAGATATGGGGTCATATTTTGGGGTATGTCGCCAGATATACTAAGCACGTTTAGGATACAAAAGAGGGCGATTAGAATTATGGCAAATGTAAACACTAGAGAATCATGTAGACCTCTGTTTAAAGATTTAAACATTCTCCCACTGCCCTGCATATATATCTTTGAAAGTATTCTGTGTTTTTTAAAGAATTTAATGAATAAGGATGTTCCTTTTTGAAATATGCTTGTGTGTGTGTGTGAAATATGAATGTTTTGATTTTGTCTTGTGTTATGCCTATGAACATCATTGCTTGTTTTAAGAAAAATATCCTTATTCATTAAATTCTTAAAAAAACACAGAATACTTTCAAAGATATATATGCAGGGCAGTGGGAGAATGTTTAAATCTTTAAACAGAGGTCTACACGATTCTCTAGTGTTTACATTTGCCATAATGCTAATCGCCCTCTTTTGTATCTTAAACAGGCTTAGTACATCTGGCGACATACCCCAAAATATGACCCCATATCTTAAGTATGAATGGAAATAAGCAAAATAAGTATTTCTTAATGTGTGCATGCTAGTGCAGGTTTTCAAAATACGTAACGCAAAGCACATCGAGTTCAGTTTAGTATTCAGATATTGTATATGTTTATTCCATTTCAAGTCATGTTGTATCCATAGTCCTAAAAACTTTGTTTCTGATTTATTTTCTATTTGATGACCATTTAATGTTAAATTGGGCTACGCAGGATTCCTATTCTGTATAGTGTGGAAATTTAAACATACTGTTTTTATAGTTTATTATGAGGCGATTATCTTGTGACCATTTGGTTAACTCCCTGTAACGGAGTCAGCAGACTGCTGTATGACCTGTTTAGTTTCACCCTTTGTTACGAGTGTTGTATCGTCCGCAAACAAAATTTCCTTATGTGAATGAACGTTCTGTGTTATATCATTGATATATAGAGAATGAGTAGTGGGCCCAAAACCGATCCCTGGGGTACTCCAAATTTAATAATTCCCTCATTGCACAATGTTTCATTAAATAATTTGGTTCCATCATCCTTGTCTCAAGCTTACTATTTGTTTACGCCTTGTTAAGTAAGACTCTATCCATTTATTAGCTAGACCTCTAATACCATATTGATTTAGTTTTGTAAGGAAGATTTTATGGTCAACAACATCAAATGCTTTCGATAAATCCAAGAAAAGGCCAGTTACATGTTCCTTATTGTCAATTAATTTCAGTATACTATTAACACATTCATAAATTGCTCTCTGTGTAGATTTCTCCGTTCTGAATCCATGTTGTGAGTTTGATAATGTTTTATTTTTTTCTAAAAACTTATCAGTCTCTTATAAGTTACATGCTTTTTTCCACGATTTTTGCAATACCAGTTGGTAAGGTAAGAGGACGATAGTTATCTAATTCATCTTTTGAATAATTTTTGTGCACTGGAATTACTTTTGATAACTTCAAAATATCCGGGTAAGTTCCTGAGAGAATTGAACTGTTTATTAAGTGTGTAAGTGGATTTATTATATTTTCTGCACATTTCTTTAAAATTTTATCAGGGATGTCATCAATGCCGTCACAGAATTTATTTTTAGCTCTTTTATAACTATTCTTACCTCTTCACTTGTGACATGATTTATAAATAAAGAATCACTACATATATTTATTTTATTATTAGAATTTAGTGTATTTACCTGTGATTTATTTAATAATTTTTGTGAAATTTCCAGAAAATAGTCATTAAAAGTGCTTGCTATTTCCTCTGGATTATTAATCACTTTATTATTTCTGGTCAGTGTAATGTTCCTTTGTATTTTAGCAGATTTTCCTGTTCCTTTCTTTAACATGGTCCACATAGCCCTGTTTTTATTAGATGATTGGAAAATAAAATTATCATTATGCATTTTCTCTGCTAGTCTTATTACCTTATTTAATATGCTAGTGTATTTTTGTAGTATAAATTGAATTCAGGTGTTGTGTGGTATTATTTATATAATTTGTGTAGAAATGTCTTTCTTTGACATGAATTTAAAATCCCTGTTGTTATCCAATTGCTAGTTTTGTTATTTTGAACAGTTCTTTGTCTAAAGGGGAATGCTGTTTCAAAATAGTGTTTTAGGGTACTGTTAAATGCATTAAATTTATCATTTACATTTTCTAGTTTATAAATTTCTGACCATGTTTCCTTATTTAATAAGTCATTGAAATATGTAACGTTTGTTTCAGTGAATGACCTGCACTTTGATTTTACTCGATTATCATTATTATTGATTGTTTCAGGTACTTCAAAACTCAGTATTTGTCCATGGTGGTCACTAAAACCCGGACAATAGACTTCTTTTGAATGGTGATATTTATCTGTATTAAAAATGATCACGAGTGGTTTTACTAAATATTGTTATTCTTGTTGGGGTATTTACTGTAGGTTTCAGTCCATAGGAAATTAGTAACGGTGTTAATAATTCACAATTTATATCAAATTTTAAGAAATCCACATTTACATCCCCACAAATTATTATATCGAAATTTACTTTGCTCATGTTATTGAGTAACAATTCTAATTTATCTATAAATAAAGGAAACTTTCCTGACGGAGAACGGTATACGCATACAATTATTAACTTAAACTGCTGTATTTTGCGGCAGATAATTCAAAATCCTGTTCCATAATTAGATAATCATAAGCTGTTAACTGTTCATGATCTAAATTATTTCTTAAGAAGATACAAGTACCACCATGGCTAAAATTTGATCTAGAGTATTTACTAGCTTGTATAAACCCTGGGAATTGAATTAATTCGAGTTGTTACTCTTTCAGCCAATGTTCTGAAATACATAGTTCTGAGATGTCTTTAAGTTCATTTATAAGAATCCGTTATTGGAAAAAGGAAGAATGTCCAAGCTACCCTGTTTTGAGAAAACTAGAAAAAACTTATCAGGATTCCAAATATTGCTACTGTAGTTTCTAGATGCGTTGCAAAATTGTAAAGCTGCTCAGGAGGAACATTATGGCAGTCAGACAGAGGTTATTTTCACCACTGATAGAAAGTAATTTGAGGTAAAATCCTTGGACATTCTTCCTTTTTCCAACCATTCAATTTTTCTAAGGCACTAAAACTATTTTAAGATAAACCCTTGTTTAAGTCACAGTAACCAATTAGTTTATTGCTTATAAATTCACAACAGATAAAAAATTCCTTACATTAAATCATTTATTTTGTTTTCATTGTCCAAATGATTTTCTACATCAGACTGATCATCACTTCTAGTCGACCAATGCACTATGTTATTATAAAATCCCTGATACTCTAAAGGAATGTACTTGATGATTTTCTGAACATCTTAGATTTTCTTACGGTTGAGAGGAACTTCTTCTTTGTATGCTTTGTCTGCAGGACCTGTCGGTATCTCTAGTCCCTTAAGAAGCCTGAAGGAGCTGAAATTTAGTCCATCAATAAACTCCGATGCACATATGTAGCCTGGTAGCTGTGCTTTATAGATTAAATGTCTATAGCATGCAAGTGAGAACTTCACTTTTATTTGGCAGTCCAATGCACTACAACTTTTCTTGAAATATGGCAGCCACCACTGCTTAAAATCAAGTATATCTTCATATTCCATGATTTTGGCTTGAAATGCATGAGGTTTATTTCTAGAATTCACTATAATTTCAACATACTGTTCAACTGAATAGACCCTGTCTCGTCTTCGTAACACTCTTTTGATCACAGAAAAATCCCTGTCACAAGGTAAGAAAGAGTGACCTCGTATGGGAAAATATTCGTGAATTGTTTGAAACGTTTCAATCATGCTGAGATACATCAAAAAACGAACAACAGTGTTGTTCCTGTTTTTTCCAGGCCAGGAATCACTAAAAATGTGAAGTTCTTTGACCGTGTCAGGAAGTCGACGTAAATAATCATACAAAAAGGTGCACACCTCGTTTGGACCACGTTTAGCTTGACCTTCATGGTAGCAATAAAACTGAGCTGTGTTATTCTTCAGGTTATGAATTCCAAATACAAAAAGCCAGAGTTTTCTTAAATAAAACATTTCCTGGACAGGCAAACAAGGCAAAGGGCATTCTGCATGTAGTCAAAAACTATCCCTACTACATCATCTCTTTCTGCACACAGTTTAATGATTTCTTCTTGCTTTTTATAAAACTTTGAAGCCCTACTCATATGAATAAGCAACTCCGCTACTGCAACTCTTTTTGCCGTTTCGTTTAGAAAAGGAGATTTGATCTTGGCTCCGAGTTCTTCGCAGGAAGAACACACGTCAACTTGTGGCCGTCCAAATTTAAGCTGGAAGTATTCTTTAAAGTATTTCAATTAAAATTCGTATTTAATATTCAGATTAGGGTTCTGTTCACAAAAAAGTTCATGCATTTTTTTCACATTTAGGTCTGCATCCAAGTAACGAACAATTTTCCCACTGTAAAGTGACAGATGAGTAGGAAAACATCTAATATGTTCATCTATCTTGGCAATAACTTCTGGTTTTAGAATATTTCCTCTATTGAGGTGTCGTCCCCTATTATCATTTGGAGATTGACCATTAACAAGTAGTGTTGTTAAGCGAACAATGGCCTTATCGCTTATAGCATGTAAGCTTTAATAAGCTTTGCGGCACACGGGCAACTTCTCAGATCCTTTCATAACATAAAATTTAAATGTACCCTTTTTCACAAATGGTTCTTCTTTTCTACGTCTTATCCTTGCTACTGGCGTACACTCTATCAGTTCCATAAGTTACAAATCTGTCTCTTTCTTAGTTTTGCCATCATACACTGTACAGATAGTAATCATTTGCTCCTCCTCCGTAATTCTGTCAAAACACTTCTTTCGGCAACTGCAAGAAACATACAAGAGAAATAATTTAGGGAAATATAGGCCTAAGTAAAGTTTATGCACATATAAACAATATCCAAGTGATTGTTGTAACATTATGTTATGCGGGGGTGCTTTTGTGTCGGCACAATGCCGTTTTGGACCTACTGGCTTTGTAAGTTACTGCTAGTACCGGGAATCGAATCCAATTCACCAGAACAAGGAGCTAGAATGCTACACCGGGACGATCCTCATTCATAACACTCTATGAAATATAGGCCTAGTCACATACATATTACTATACATAATTATCACACATAAGGGTAACCAACTCTTCCAAAATAACTGAGTTTTTAACACCACTGAGTCATAGGTGCTGTTGAAGTAACGAAACTACACGGTACTTACCGACATAGAGGTCCAGTAGATTTTGGCGGTTCAACAACACCTTGCTGGTCCAATGATTTGGATCTCTTGCGTTTCTCTTAGCTATAATCAGCAGTATTTCTAATGCCTTTTCTTCTTGGTCGCATTTCATCGTAACTTACGCTCATTTTAATGCTATTCGTCACTATAATCTTTTCAAACTCACTGTTTATTACCAGCAATCGCAAATAGTAGTGAATAACTGATCCAACAGAAGAACACTAGCTCCTCGAACGTCAGCGCTGCGTGCACCTCCCGTAAGGTGGCACTTTACACGGCAGTTAGTGAAACAACGACGAAAGGACAATCTTCCCTTTTCCACTCACCCGAAACTACGATGGCCTGCCATTCCCAGGGTTTTACATGGACATTCATCCTTCTTCTACCAATCGACGCGTCGATGTATCGCGAGCAAATTGTATATCTCAGGTCAATTTTGAAAAAATGGACATTCTTCCTTTTTCCAATCACCGATTCACAATTTTATTATAGAGAGACTGAACATTCTGGTGGTAAATTTTAAATTTGTTACTTTTGCTAGCTTGTGTTGGTGATTTATTTACATTATTATTATTATTATCATAATTGTTATTATTATTGTTGCTAGACACATCCGAAATACCATTGTTGCACTCAGTTAAATTTGACATCGAAAGATCTGAATGCCAAACCTCACGTTTGGCTTCTTTTACAAGTTTCCTTGCTTCCACTCTAAAGATATTACTGTTGAACTATTCTTACCATTTGAATTTACAATTTTGCAGATTTCATCACTAAGATACTCTTTTCCTAACCTATTTAAGTGTAGGCCATGTCGAGTGAGGAACTTCTTGTCTAATTTACTTACATCTATAATTTGGACATTTGGAAAACGAATTTTTCCATTTGTAGCCTCTATTTCTACATTTACACATGATTTGGGAATTAAATCGTATCTCTGCGGAATGTTTACAATAATGACATTTGTGTTATGCATGGATGACAATGTACCCTTTAAATCTTTGATTACCTTTTTACTCTCGTTTCTATAGACGTCGTTTGCTCCAGCGATGATTACTGCATAGGCCTTTGAAGTGAGGGCCGCACACTTTCGTATCATCCCGTTCGTGTCCGCTGCAATTGTAGCTCCTGGTTTTACTGTCGAAGTGACCTCCATTTCTCCGCTTCTCTCCAATACTCTTGCTGCTACATCTCGCCCGTGACTATCCGCAAATATCCACATCTTCCTGGATTTTCTCTTTATCGCTTGCTTCTTTTCTTCTTGAAGAAAGTCATCATTTTCTTCGGCGAGCGCTCCAAATGAATTTGAGATGGGAATTTCAGTTACATGTACCGGTACTCAATTTATAGGCCTAGGCATATTCAATCTTACCTAACCAGCAACCACTGTCGACCAAGTTTCCTTGCTCTCCTCTCTGTTTCCTTTTAATTTATTCAATTCTTCCATTAACTTAGCAATATCTTCCTTTAGCAGATTTATAATTTCATCTTTTGAGGACAGTTCGTTTCTCAGGTTATGACATTCGCATGACGGTACCGGTAGGCCTACATTACGACAATCGGTTTCACTTTTCTCCTCACTCAATTTTACCTGAGATCTTGTGATGATTTTATTTGCATTTTTTACTTTTATTTTGCACGACGAGCATAAATCCGTAACGGTTACATTACCTGACGAGACACTAACACTGTTAACTGACGACATACTAGAGATCTAAGTTAGCCTAGATGTTTATACCAAATTACACTAAATTTATTTTAATTATTACTACCTAAATGAATTAATCTAATTACCTACCAATAAAGAAGAATGTGAAATACGTATATCTTCCAATCGGGTGAAATCTCGTAAAAGCACCACTGCTCTACTTGGTTCAAACAGTGATTGAAGAAGTCACCGAATATTTGGATACACGTTACAACAACTTAGTTTAGGTTTATTAAATTATCAATAAGAATTTCTAAATACTATCAATATTCCATATTTCACTTGACCTAAGGATAGTAACTTTATAGATTTTATACCTCTGTTATCATATTTTACCACTTTTATCAACTATTTACACTAGCTGCTATTTCACTACACTTTTACTGTGACGCCATCTTGCCGCAGGCCGACAGATCCCATAGGCCGTATTATTGCACATGTCAAGGTAGTATAAGCAGTCATTTTCGTCCACACAGTGCCTAACGTATCATTTTCATCAAAACCAATGGCTTTTCAATTAAATGCGACAACTAAAAGAAATCGACAATTTTATTAAAAATCGCCAAGACATTCCGCACACACGTCTCTGCTCATATCAAAATCTTGTACTATAGGTTATTCACGGGAATATGTATTATTAATATTACGTTTACAAAACGTTAACAGGTGACAAAAATGGCGCACACTACAAAACCTGCAAACCTCCTCCAAGTCACACAACAACATCCTCGCAAGCCAAAATCTAACACGACACTGACCTAGTAATCAGCTGACCAGCTAGCGCCAGCAACTCCCAGCAACAAAAAAAACATCAACATCAATACGTCATCCGTGACGTCACCGTGACGACACCGAGGTCACTAAAAAATCCCCTAAACGCAGCCAAATCACAATGTGTAATTGAACCCATTAATGCTCCCATTGAGCTTGTTCGAGTAATTACTGTAAATGTTATTTACAGAGGCATTGCTAAAAATGTGCAATTGTATGTAATTAAACTGGATCATGGCATTAAATGTTCAGATTTCACCTGCAACGGATGAGCAGTTGTTTGCAACTGAAGTTGTTGGCAATGAAACTAGTATTCCTAGTGATAACCTTGAACCAGAAATGTTACTTAAAGAGGTAATTAAAATTCCCTGAGGTGTTTGCTGACAAAATAGGTCCGTTTAGGCTAGTTATGAAAGACAATAGTGTTCCTAAGTAGTTTAGGCCTAGACCATTACCTTATATTTTGAAAGCTAAGGTTGAAAAGGAACTTGAACGGTTAGTTGACGCCAATGTATTGTACCCAGTTGAAAGTTCATAGTACGGGTCGCCTGTAGTACCTGAATGCCAGTTTGGTTTCATACGAGGTAGAAGCACAACACAAGCAGTCAGATACCTCCTGGAAGAAATAGAAGAAGCTTTGAGACATCCGAACGGAAAATACTACGCTGTCTTTATTGACTATACAAAGGCGTTCGACATCCTAAACAGGGAAATACTGAAAACAAAGTTGAAAGACATGATTGGGACAACACATCCTCTTGTCAGAGCAATTGAAAACATTTTAAAAGTGAATTTTGTACAGATTGAGGATACAGTCGACGTATCTGACACGTTCGAACAAACAAATGGAGACCTGCAGGGAGATCCAATGAGCCCCTTGTTGTTCAACATCGCCACAGCAGACATTACAGACATCCTTCAGCGCACATCGAATACGAAACTTACCGTATACGCAGATGACATGGTGTTGGGATCACCAAATAGAAATGACCTGCAACGAGCTCTAATAGAGCTGGAAAAATGGGTACTGGAAAACCGCCTCACCATTAATTTGGAGAAGACAGTCCAAATTACATATCGGAAAGGAGGAAAAATTGCAGGTAGTGACTCCCATACTCTTAATGGAGAACATCTGAAAATTGTCAATCAATTTAGGTATCTTGGAATTACCTTGCAAACTACTACAAAGTCGTTTAGATGCCATATTCAGGAGAGAACTGCAGCAGCCACAAGAGCAATCTCAGCCATAAAGAACCTTCCAGCTCTGTCCCTAGTTACAGCAATGAGACTTTTTAACGCCGCCATATCCCCTATAGCAACCTACGGATTAGAACTGATCTGGGAACGTCTAAAACTCAGTTTTGTGTATTTATTGTAATTTGCCACCATGGACAGTGTCCACATTTGCAAATAAACCATGTATGTATGTATGTATGACTTTGAAAAAATAGAACGAGTCAAAGCCCGCTTCCTCAAAAATGCACTGAGAGTGGGAAAAGCAGCACCAACAAAAATGGTCTATAGACTAACAAAGGAGACCTACTACGCAGAAGACCTAAGGACCCAACTGCTTCTACCAGCTACAGAACATTACTCTAAACATCTGGAGAGGAGGAAAGCCAAAAGCGAAGATATAGATCAGGACTTCTACGCTACAAGCGCCATGGTGGACAGGAACTGGATGAAGGAAAACCAGGAATTGAGACATGTCGTGACGAGACAGATCCCATTTCGGTTTTCATCACTGAGTGTGTGCAACAAAATCGTACCATAACCCAAGCGAAAGCTGCGTATGTGAGATGTGTAACCAGAAATGTGACAGGTACCACCTATCAAAGTGCTCCAAAAGAACATTATCATTGACTGAGTACAGTAAGATGTAAATTCTCTTCTTTTGGCCTTTCGGCTGCAATAAGTTCTTATAGTACCTGTTCTGATGAAAGATGGACGTATTCGGATTTGTGGTGACTTGAAGGTTACTATTAACCCGCAGTTAATAGCCTATGCAATGAACGTATATGTAATACATTTAGCCTAAGTGTTTCTTTTGCCTTGAAACTTATTCTACAGGAGATATAAATTGCTAAATAACACGGAAAGAATCACGTGTTATCGTTTCGCTTTCAACATTTTTGCTTTAAGATAGTAGGCTATTCGCAATATTGCTATTGCTACTCATTACAATATTTTAGGCCTCTCCTCCATTTGACGGGCTATTATTTTATTTTACAGTATGCACCGAACAGTTTTAAGCATTGCTTTGTTTAAGATTTTTGAAAACCATCTGAGTAAAAATGTAATAAATATAATAACGGTGCTAATAATATTATGAGCATGATGAAAAGAACGGGAAGGTGGAAATACGTACGTGGTGGTTAGTAGCATACGTGGCAACGCTGACTTTAGTTCAACGGATCTCCGCTGAACTGTCAGATTCCAACTCTGGAAAATACACCTATAGGTATGAATAACCTATAAATATGGAATTTTCAGATGTATGATCCAGTATAATTATTTTTGTATTGCTGTAAAATGAATCAGTATGACATACTTGAATGATTTTTTAATCTATTGAAATGGAGTCTTACCGGTGTTGACTGTGGTCTGCATTCACTTTGCTACGATAGTAACTTCAGTTAGGAGTTCTACGATTTTCAGATTGTTGTTCTTCGGACATGATAACTTTTACTATGTCAATTTTTGAATAAATTTTTGTTCAGTTTTATTTTAACTCTTCGAATGTGATGATTTATAAAAGTGATTTGAGGTCACGTTAAGAAGGCCATTGCTGGGTATTTCGGGGTGTCCCAAACTCCTGAGATTACGTTCCCACGTAATTCTCGTGTTCTTTGAGCTGCTTTTTCTTGGTTTGCCATGTTTTTTTAAACGTTTCTTCGGTTAGGTTGGTCTGTGCCCTATCATCATCATTGAACAATTAATTCCAACGAGCCAGAGGCTCTTAAATAGGAATTGTACAATACAAATTTATTGGCGTCTACTACAATTTTTGTAAGCGTGTAAATCAGATTGTTTAGTGAAGTTTAAATTTGTATGGATACTTTTGTGTAGGACTTGGAACATCAGGACATTTGATTTGGTTTCTGCATTTAGGGCCGCAGGTTGAATTTTGCTCGTAATATAAAGGTGTTTGGTTGGATTTAAAAAGTGTAGTTAAAATATTTCATATGGCTCTATTCTGAATTACATCAATTTCCTTTTTTAGGTAATTTGAGAATTTTATCCAAATAGTATTCAAATATTGTAAGTGGCTATAACTTAAGGAAAATGTCTGTCGAAGCAGCATTGAAGCTATTCAGCGTGAAAATATTACGAATTATAAAATATCGTCTACCAAATACATGAGATCATCTCGAGATCAGAGACCTCCGACAGATTGAGAAGGTGAAAGCCACATATCTGAAGAAAGCGTTGAGTCTGTCAAAATACACACCGTTGAGACTCGTATACCGTGCGAAATGAGTGGCGAGCTTTCCTGATAGAGGAGCTGCATCTACAGATGCTCCTCCCAACTACTCCAGCGTACAAACAGCTACCCAGGGTGTTGCAGGAGAAGAAGCAGAACATACGGGAAGAATTCTACACGACTGACGTCATGACGTCAAGATACTGGAGTAGGGCAAACAATGAGTTGCCAAATGGTTCATGGTTTCCATTACAAGCTACGGTATGTCGCAAGAAGACTTACCACCCACAACTTTGCCGAGGACTGCGTATGTGTAAGGCGCAATGGAAAATATGAAAGATATCACGCAATGAAGTGTCATACACAAGCAGAATCCCTAACCATGTTTTATAATTGATTTATTGCAGCAAATGCAATTAGCCATTACAAGTTTAATAATTACACATGAAGTCAAAGATTCCCTTATTTGTTTAAACTACACAACGGTGTTTTGCACAGCAGACTGAGAATAGTATTTAAAAGCAGTAGCCTAATGGTGACGATTTGATTTACAACTTTGTACTAACTGATATGTATATTTTGGCATGTAACATTAAAGGAAGACCGATACACAGCCTTGTAACAATTGCTTGGGAGTGCGTTTCATACAATGTCAATTGAAATATAAAATTCTACATTATTTTCCAGAGTTGGAATCTGACAGTTCGGCGGAGAACCGTTGAACTAAAGGCAGCGTTGCCACATATGCTACTAGCCACCACGTGCGTACTACCATCCTCCCGTTCTTTTCATCATGCTCATAATATCATTAGCACCGTTATTACATTTATTACATTTTTACTCAGATGGTTTTCAAAAATCTTAAACAAAGCAATGCTTAAAACTGTTCGGTGCATACTGTAAAATATAATAATAGCTCGTCAAATTGAGGCGAGGCCTAAAATATTGTAATGAATAGCAATAGCAATATTACGAATAGCCTACTATCATAAAGCAAAAATGTTCAAAGCGAAACGACAACACGTGATTGTTTCCGTGTTATTTAGCAATTTATATCTCCCGTAGAATAAGTTTCAAGGCACAACAAACACATAAATGCATTACAAAATATACGTTCATAGTACCGTATAGGCTATTAACTCACCCTTTAGAAGACAGAAGCTAATCACTGGGAAGAGGCTCTATCCCATCCATAGCATAATCATCATCCCCGTCCTCTCCGTCACTGGATCCCGCACTGGTGGATGAGGAATGCCGAGGGAAATTATGAGGTTGTCCACAGCTGTGTCAATAACACCTTCACGTTCCCGCGCTTCGCTTACCGTAATATTCTTTCCACATGCGACACCACCTTCGCCCAGTTTTCAGCTGTCAACACCCTCATCCTAATCGCAACCTATGCTGCCAAGACCTGTACCATGGAAAAAGTTGTCCAACCCCTCGCTTCGTTACTCGCAAACAAAAATAAAGCTAACCTTAATCTAATTCACACGAACCTAAGCTTAAACTTACACTATATAAATAAATAACGGATACTAATGAATTATAAATACAAGTATTAAGTATAAATAAGTATAAATCCTACACGAAAAAGTAATTAACTAATTAATTCAAAACAATTATAATGCAGCAAGGTCGGTGTGCACTCTGGAGGCAACCAAACAAGCGACTGGTCAAGCGACAAGTACGTGGCCAAATAGCGTCATACAAATTGGCAGCGCTGTATGGTTTCCATGGCAACAAGCCTTGCGTGCGATCTAGTCGTCAATTGTTTTTGCCCAGTGGCGCTAAAATGTCACATTCCAACTCTGGATAATACAACTTGTAGAGAACGTTGTATTTAAAAGCAGTAATGGTGAAGATTTGATTTACAACTTTGTACTAACTGATATGTATATTTTGGCAAGTGACTGCTTTCATTACATTAAAAGAAGACCGATACACAGCCTTGTAACAATTCCTTGGGAGTGCATTCCATACATGTCAATTGAAATATAAAATTCTACATTATTTATTAATCTCCTCTTGGTCCAACAGGGGTTGGCTACAATGATCAAGAGTAGAAGGTTATAAAATGGCGCGAGGATTTGTCTGTAGTGGTATGTCAGTGCCAGTGACCGTCAGTGCCGAACACTGAAGCAGTCGAACGTATTACTTACTCAAATGGACTCAGGAGGCATCGTTCGTACGTTCTGTCATAGGAAAGTTTTTCTCGCCACGTCTTTGTATGACTCCATTGAAGACAAGAATATGAGGTTGGAATTGTTATATTATAGTTTTTATGTTTGCTGAACCATCTACAGGATATAAGATTGACGGGAGATGGAAGTGGAAAAGCACTTGTGCTTTAAAGGGCTGATCAGTGGAGGATGGCATTTGTTCCACTACCTTCTGGAGGGGAATTAGTGTTGGTTCAAGCACATACCGCGATGGTGGAGGGTTTATATTATCTTCATCATCTCCTTCATTTCTATTTCTTATATCTTCCTGTAATCGTTCCTTGTGATCTCCAATGAGGCCGTGTTGTATGCTTTTGACAGGCGCCTGTCCTACTAATTAGGACAATAATTATTCTCCCTGGCTTGTTTCTGAAGAGCTAGAAGCCATTAATAGTCTTCACATAAATGCTTTTCAGTCGGTCAACACGAATTGTGCCCAATTAGATTGGTAGGGGAATAATTATTTTAACACCCCAGAAACTGAAAAAATATTACATTAATTATTTGGAGATGCACGACCAATATTTTTTATGTGCTAAACTACATAAATATGTTACTTCTTGTGCTCATTCAACATCACTGTTAATTTCAGTAATTAAAGAATTGTTTGCCCCCAAGGATTTGGTCTCACCCAGGATTACCAAACATAACTTGTGTCTTGAGCCAGCTAGGATCCCTATAACCTATGATGGTGTATGCTAATGGTTCAGGACCTGCTCAACTATTAAAGACCAATCTTGCCCCCACCACCTGTCAACTACACAGTACAGTAGAAGCCCGATACAACACGGTTGTCGAGGGACATGCTTTACTCCCGCGTTATAGCGAAACCGCGGTAGCCTATATCGAGAGTGAGCCATGTAATGACAAACTACGCATGGAAAGTTTGGAAGAATACATAATGCAATGCAGTATTACACATATTGTACTATCTACTGTACTGTATTTAAATACAAAGATCATTAGAAGTACACAGGCCTACGGTAAAACATTTCAGAACCCCAAATAAGGTACAGCAATTAAACAAACTTAACTCAAACGTCTCACAACAAGCACACATAAATCTAGACAATGAATGAATGAATAATTTATGATCCACATGTTGGTTGTGCTCATTTCGATTATTGCAAAGCACTGTTGCATGCAACTTTGTTGACCCCTTCACAATGTTAACTGTGAGATGTGTATTCAAAGCTTCTGTCTAACCATCTTGATACAGTATGTATGTTAAGACAAACCAAAGATGAGTTTAATTATGTTCAATTACTGTAGAAACTCTGCATGCAGATTGTATTAATTTTTTTTAAAGTTTATAGAATACCACTGAGAGTGCAAAAATCATTCATAAATGATACAGTATTTTATTTTGGGAGACATAGTTCATCCGCGTTATATGCGAATCCGCGGTGTATCAGGCTTCTACTGTATTTAACACTGGCATTTTACTGATGAGCAGGCCCCGTGGTGTTGGGGTAGCGTGCCTGCCTCTCACCCTGAGGCCCCGGGATCGATTCCTGGGTCCGCCAGGGATTTTAGAAACTGATGTGAGGGCTGGAAGGGTGTCACTCAGCCTCGTGAGGACAATTGAGTAGCTGTCTGACAGTGAGGCCGCGCCCCGATCACGAAAACCAAGATAAACGGCCGAGGCGACCCGATGCGCTGATCTGCAGGCCAAATGGCTGGACAGCGGACGCTTGGTAGGCCTAGGACCTTCATGTGCTGTAGTGCTAGGGGTTATTATTTAACTGATGATCTGTTATAATATAGATTGGTTGGTTCCTTAGTTTAGGGGCTGCAACATCGCGGTCATGTAGGCCCGTGTACTTTGGGTGTGTGTAGAATCTGTCTGATAACCGGTGTTAAGTTAATTGTGATGGCTGTATTAGTGTGTGTTATCTGTGATTGAGGTAAGGACTGCAGACAATGAATTTTTCAAGTAGTTCCTACTTAAGCTACCAAATGCTTCTGTCCACGATTTAGGTCTGGCCTTGACTGCTAGATGCCGTCGCAGCTAGCATCTGGCGGCGAACGTTGGAACTAATATAGCGTTATCAAATAATCTAACCTACAAATTTTGGCTTCACACAAGTGTAGTGAGTGGAAGGTTCTTTCTCATGCCATAAATCTGACATGGGACCGCCGGCTTTACTTCCGCTCCGAAGGGAGGCATACGGAGGAATTTTAAACGCTCTTAAAATTCCGACGACTTCGGCTGGGTTTGAAACCGCGACCTTGGGCATAGAAGCTCAGCATGCTACCAACTACGCCACCGAAGCCGCGCGTTATAATATAGTAAGATGGATTAAAATATCGTAGTCTAGTCATAGAAAGCTTTGAAGCCATTTTTCAGTGTTGCCTTATTGACAATTAATTGATATTGCAACTTTCCAGTCGGTCAACACAATATTGCATCATTGCAATATATCAACATACATTAGTCATTCAAGGGATTAAAAAAAGTCCTCTCGGCACGCCGGAAGGTGGAGGTAGATTTCACTGGACAAACTTGGGGATAGGCGAAAATAGGCAGAATATGCAGGTTTTCGTAGAAGGATCAGACCTCATTTATTGCGAGAAAGGATTGTCTAATTGGAGCTTAATTAACTGCACCTGTGTTTTATCTGCTATAGCTTTTATTCTACTCAATTCTTCATAGACTTCAATTTGATTATAGCAATTTATCTCTATTAATAAAGTAAGCCTTCTGTCTGAACATTTGGAATTTTTGGCTAAAATTTTGTATTTTCCCAGATGGGGTGTCATCATCTTGCACAGTTTCCAGCCTCTGGCCGGGTCTGTTTGGAACACAAGCCTCTCCAACGTCTTCTGTCTTCCCACCATCTCTCAGCCTCCACCCTTGTCCAGTCTTCTCCTCTCCTCTTTACGCTTTCTTCCACCCCCTTCAGCCACCTGTCTCTCGGTCTCTTTCCTTCCCACTTCGTCTCGTTTCTCCTCCATTCGTTTTACATGTCCATACCATCTAAGTCTAGATTTCTCTATACCATCCTGTAATGGTTCCTCCTTCATTAATTCTCTGGTCCTCTAATTTCTTATTCTGTACATCTTTGTAGCTCCAATACTGCTTCTCAAGAACCTCATCTCACTGGCCTGTATTTTGCACTTCTCCCTTTCTTTCATAACCCAGGTCTCCGAGGCATACGTCAGGATAGGGTTATAGTACGTCCGATATATGATCTTTTTGCTGTTCTGAGGGACATCCTTGCTCCATAACATGCTTCTCACACTCCTCCGGAATGCTTCTGCCTGTCTCCCCCACTCATTTATTTCTCTTATAATTTCTTCCATTATCTTGTATCAGGCTTCCCAGATACTTGAAACTCTCCACTTTCTTCAGCTGTTCCCCACCAATTGTTATTCCCGTTGTGGTTCTTCCCTTCTTGCGCAAATGCGAGGGAGCCGTGTCAGTATATTTACTGCCACGTTAAAGATCCCCTTCGGGGCAAAATTCCGGCACCCCGGCGTCTCTAAAAGCCAGGGTAGTTAAAAGGGACGTAAAACCAATAACATTATTATTCTTAGTTCTTTCCTTCTTCCTTGTTGTGATCACCATCTCACTCTTATTTATGCTAAATGTCATCCCATATCCTTGTATTATTCCTTCCCACACGTCCAACTGTTCCTGTACCTCCTCCTCCCTGTTTCCCCAAGTCATCAAATCATCTGCAAACACCATTGCTTTCATTTTTCCTTCCCCAATTACTTGTGCCACTCGGTTCATTGTCATCCATCACCACAATGAAAAGTAACGGTAACAGTGCACTTCCTTGTTTCAGGCCGTTTCTCTATTGCAACCAGTCCGATCTCTCTCCTCCCACCTTCACACAGGTCATGCTTCCCTTGTACATCTCCTTTATCCTCCTTATAGTCCATTTTTCTACTCCTCTATCCTCCAGGGACTTCCCTACTTTGTTTCTGCATACACTGTCATATGCTTTCTCAATGTCCAGGAAGGCCATCAGTAGATCTGTTCCATACTAATAGTGCTGTTCTTGTAACTGCCTTACAGCAAAAATCAAATCCACTGTGGACCTTCCTGCTCTGAAGCCATGTTGTTCTTCCCTCATCCCTCATTCTATCCTTGTCCTAATTCTCCTTTCCAAAACTTTCTCAAACATCTTTGCACAATGACTCATCAGTGTTATTCCCCGATAGTTTCTGCATTCTGTTCTACTACCTTTCTTGAAGATGGGGACAATTATTCCCTTTTCCCAGTCCTCTAGGGGTTTTCCTTTCCTTCCATGCTGTCTTCTTCATTCTGTACAACCATTGTATCCCCACCTCTCCTGCTTCTCTCACCATCTCCACACTCAACTCATCCACACCCGGAGCCTTCCCTCCTTTCATCTTCCTCACTGCATCTTCCACTTCTTTCCATGTTAAGTCCTTTTCTGTTTGCAGTCCATCTTCCTCTTCCCCGATTTCTTCCTCCTCGCCGTGGTTTACATTTGGGTTTAGAAGTTCTTCAAAATATTCTTTCCACATTTTCTTCAGTTCTTCCCTATTTTCTATCTCTTGTCCCCTTTTGTTCACCATTCTAACATAATCCGTAGGATCCTTCCTCCTCTTATTTTTTTACCATCCCATACAGGACCTTTTTTGTACCTTCACTATCCTCCATCATCTTTGTTCTCTCTTCCATCCACTTTCTTCTCTCCTCAGCCACTACTCTCTTTGCCTCCTTCTTTCTTTCCTGCTACTCTTCCCTTGTCTCTACCGTCCTATTTTGATACCACCTCCTAAAGGCTCTATTCTTTTCCCTTATTATATCTTTTGTCTTCTCATTCCACCAGGGGGTTTCCTTCCACCTCTTCTTACTACTTGTCCTCCCACATACTGCTTATGCTGCACCTACTAGTGTCTTCTTAAATCTAGCCCATTCCTCTTCCACCCCTCTTTCTTCATATGTTGGAATTCCTTCCTTTACCATTTTGAGGTACTCGACCCTTCTATCTCCTTCTTTCATTTTCTATATCCTTATACGTCTTTCCTGGTTCTCAGTCCCATTCTTCTCCTTAGTCTCTCTCAGGTTCATTACCAGCAATCGATGGTCGCTATCCTGGTTCTCCGATGGTTCTCCTGATGTCCGTGATGTTCTTATTTAATTCTTTCTCATACAGTATATAGCCGACCACCGACTTCCTGGTCAAGTCATCACTGTACCATGTGATTGTGTGGCTCTCTCTTTTCTTGAACCAAGAGTTCCCAACTAGCAGGCTGTTCCTCTGGCAGAAGTCCAATAGTCTCTTTCCTTCCTCATTTCTTCCGCCCCCACCCTCTGGTCCAAGCACACTCTTGTAGCCTGCCTTTCTCTTCCTACATGGGCATTCAGATCCCCCATAACAATCATATTCCTTCCTACCAGCTGCTTCTACAATTCCTCTTCAAAGTCCTCCTTCTCTTCAGAGGCGCAGCCTACTTTTGGAGCATAAATTGCACTATTTCTACGGTCTCTCCCCTCAGTGATACTTTCACTTTCATCATCCTATCACTTATTCTCTTCACTTCTTCTTTTAAACCATCTCGTACTACTACTCCCACTCCATTCCTCTTTCCCTCTTCATTCCCACTCCAGTACAGTCTATAGCCTTTTCTCAGTTCTCTCCTTCCTTTCCCTTTCCACTTTGTTTCTGCCAATCCCAATAAATCCAACTTCCTTCTTTCCATCATATCCACTATCTCCTCCACCTTCCCCGTCAGCGTTCTTATGTTTAAAAGTTCCAAATCTTAGTCCATGAACACAGCTAGGTCGTCGTCCATTGTATCCGTCCTGTCCGAGGCCTGTTCCCTTCTTGGGTGTATGGTGACCAAATATAATTTTTGTCTGTTATGGATTTGACATAAAATCTACTGGAGCGATTGACATTAAATTTTGTATGGAAATAGAAGGCACCCCTAAAATAAAATTAGTTTACGAATTAGGTCTACTTATTTCTGCCTCGTTGCGTAGTGGCTAGCACTCTTGGCTGTCACCACGGAGGCCCGGGTTCGATTCCAGTCTCTACTAAGAAACTTAATTCTGGTCTGAGAGCTGGAACGGGGTATACTCTGTCTCGTGGGTCAAAACTAAAGAGGTGGGTTCGATTCCCACCTCTGCCATCCTGGAAGTGGTTTCCCCCTTCCACTCCAGGCAAATGCCGGGATAGTTCCTTACTGAAGGCCACGGCCACCACCTTCCCAATCCTCATCTGAATTACAAATGCACACACTAATACAGATATCACAATAACAGGTTATCTGACAAATTCTGCGCCCGCGTTCACTTACACAAACCCAAACCCAAATACAAGGGGCTACATGATTACGATGTCACAAAGCCCCCCAATTAATCAACAACGATTACTTTTGTAACACAAAAGCTTGAAGTTTAGCAGAAAGCTTTAAGTCCTGCAGTAACCCAGTTGCTCAATCTGTATTTTTCTCTTGATGTCCAATCCAATAGTCTTTGACATTGGTTACAGCCTAACTCGTCCTGATCAATGGTTTTTTGTCAACCATGTCCTGCTAGCACGTTACGTGTGTTTTGTGGTGTATTTTGTATCGGACATCTTGGCAACTAGTGATGTCAATGTGTGTGCCTCGTTGTGAGTGCTTTGGCGGCAGTTAAACATACTAAATACACTGTCAAACATGGCTGCCGTTGTTAAATGAGTAATAAATCAAAACGCATATTCACGTGATTTAGTAGCCTACATATATCAGGTGCAAAAGTAACCTAGGTTAGTAATTACATTGATAATGTCCCCTCAGAAGATGAAATAAGGTATGAAAATCATATATTGTTGAAAGCGAAAAAGAAAAGAGTGATACGTCGTTCAGAATTAATTAACGTATTACTTAGGTTTGCCTTTATTCCCTAATGTCGACACATCATATCCAAATCGTGTTCCAGCTATTGCCTGGTTTGGGTGTTTATGAGTACTCTCCATCTAATTCTGTCTTCACACCACTAATTCTGTCTTCACACCACTTTTCTTCCTCCACTTGATGTCTCTCTATACAGGCTCTTACTCCTCTACTCCAGGACATTCTTGGTCACCCTAGAGGCCTTTTCCCCCTAGACATTTAGTTCATTGTTTTTGGCAACCTTTGCCCACTATTCTATTAATATGTCCATACCATCGTAATCTCTTTTTCTGGACTTCCTGACTCATACCTTCCTGTTTTAAGTTCTTTTCTAATTTCAATATTTCTTACTCAATATAATCTTTTTTTCCTTTTAACTGCTCCGAGAAACTTCATTTCCCCTGCTTGCAGTCTGCTTCGGTCCCTTTCCATCAACGTCCAAGTTTCTGCTCCATATGTGACAATGGGTAAATAATAGGTCTTATAGGCTACATGAGAAGTTTTGCTTTTCTTGGACCTCATTTTTCCAAACCAGAAGTTTTCTTGTTTGATAAAAATTTCACCCTTTTTTGCAGCCTCTTATTAATTTCATTAGCTATCCTGCCATCGCTGCCTAGGTAATTGGAGCTGTCTACCACCTTAATTGGTTCTCCATCCAACTTAATATTCTCATCTCATCTATCTCTCTGTCTGCATCAATTGTCGCAGCCCCTAAACTGAGAAACCAACCAACCTATCTTTCTGTCTCTTCCGAATATCAGGACTTCACGCTTGTCTTTATTTATTTTTAACCCATACCTTTTCATGATTCTCTTGCATGCTTCTAGTTGTAACTGGACATCTTCCTCTCTATCTCCCCATATTAACTTACCATATCATATGCAAAAATCATCTTTTTTAAATCCTTTTCTCCAACCATCTCTTTTACTAATCTATTCGTTCCTTCCATTACAACATTAAATTACTGCTGAAGATAGAATGCTTCCTTGTTTTAGTCCTTGCTCTATTTCAAACGATTAGTTACCTAGTGGTGTTCTAACTTGATAGTGGTGTTCTAACTTGATAGTGGTGTTCTAACTTGAAAAGTGTGTAATCCATACATCGTCTTGATTACAATTATGTATCAATTTTGTATACCAATATATCAACACAAGCGACATATTCTATGGAAAATACCTCGCACTCTATTTTAAACTCGCCTTAGTTTTCTGGTTGACAGGATGCATATTATAAGCATATAAATAAAGCAAAATAGTAATTTTACAAAGTACCTTTTCAAAAAAAAGATTTGTATTGTAATTTTATTGACTTCTTTTTGGAAATTAAATCTCAAATTAAGTAAAATATTTCTGAAGGAACTATAAATGACTTGTTACATTAGTTATTGTTGCTTTAAGGGGCAGAACGGCGAGGTCATCTGCCCCAAGTATAATTGAGACCGATTACTTTTTCTGAGTACTTTTACCACCATTGACCTTCTCATAAATCTCTGTTTCAGGCACTTGATAACAGTTTTACATGACAGGGATGCAGATCCAAATTGCATACTTCCCCAACATGGCTTCTCACCTTTTCATTTTATCATTGGATATGAGGATCCTGATTTTGCCGAAGATGTGACTAAATTATTTCTGCGGCATGGTGGTGACCCTAATATAAAGTAAGTAGTCTATAGTCATGTTATGTAGAGGGAAAAGAAAAACCTTAATTCCTCTACACTAAGAGAACAGACCTCCAGCAATGGAGATCCTCTTGGTGGTGATGTTGTTATACCTCATTCCTATCTTTGAAATTTATGGAATAACATTTATATGAGGATACTGTACTTGTAAATAATGTCACTAACTCACCAAATCTGAAATCGCCATCTAAATTACTTATTTCTTGGTGATTTACATGTACAAATGTGATGACTAATACAAATTCAGTGTGTATAGTCGCCCTTTGCATCCAGGAATGTGAACTAGATTGGTCCGCCATGGTAGATCGCCTTCTGTTTAACCAGGATGATGCAATATTACACGATACAGAGTTCGCATCGGTCAGGCGGCGAGGTTCGCGGGGGCAGCCTGCTTCCTGTTTGACCGAGCCTTTAGTGTGTGTTGTCCGTTTTTAATTTAATAAGGACTGCAGACATTGAATTTCAAGTAGTTCCTACTTTTGCCGCCAAACGCCACCGTCAATAACTACTAGTTCAGAACTTGGCTACTAGACGCCACCACAGTCTGCTCCTGGCGACGAACGTAGGAACCTTAAGAGCGTTGTTTAACCTATAAGTTAATTTAGCTTCACACAAGTGTAATTAGTGGAAGGTTCTTTAACATGCCATAAATCTATGACATGGGACTGCCGGCTTTACTTCCCCTCCAAAGAAAGGCAAACTGAGGGATTTTTATCGCTCTTAAAAAACCGATGACTTTGGCCGGGTTTGAACCCGCGATCTTGGGCATAGAAGCTCAGCATGCTACCAACTACGCCACCGAAGCCGCTAAACAACAATAGAGAGGAGAGATAGAGGGCTTTGGATGGTGTGCAAGTTTTTTTTAAATTAAAAAAGATAAGAGAAGGATTTGTTTGATTTAAGTAGAATTGAATATTGAAGGAAGGATCCAAAAGTGATGCAGAACCATTAGTATATATTGATGAAGAAGAGATATATCACTGCCATCGTAATGTACATGCCATCATGGAGTGACTCTTAACGATTGAT
Organism: Meconema thalassinum; assembly: GCA_946902985.2. NCBI lineage: Eukaryota > Metazoa > Arthropoda > Insecta > Orthoptera > Tettigoniidae > Meconema > Meconema thalassinum. Next base: position 410,557,510 of record OX336392.1, read on the forward strand.
CAGCTGATCGGTAGGGTGGGAGAGATGACGACCATTTTGCTTTGTGGTGTGTTGTTTATATCTTTTATGAATGAGTATCCGCTTGCAATTTGAGAACGCTTCTACTTACGTTATCTAGAATGAGGATTATTTATTTTCTGAAACAAATGCTCATTTTGTAGGTAGATTCTTGTATCTACGCAGATTTTGCGTTGCATGTTTGTCTTCACACTGAAGGTTATGTTTCAGTTAGGACCTCTATATCACTTATTATTTCGACTAATACAAGTTTTTTTGGAGGGTAGTAAAATGTTGTTAGTTCAGCAAACCTCCTTCCCAGGTCGCAGGGTATGCCCAAAGTTTGTTTATAGCAACTGCCGGTAATATGAAAGAATGATTACGTGCCTTGCTTCTCCTTCCCCTGAGGGGCGTGGTGGCACAGCGGTCAAGCTGTTGGCCTCTCACCAAGACGGACCAGGTTCGATTCCCGGTCAATGCATGTGAGATTTTCGTAGTGAAATGCCAAGTCCTGTGGTTCAGATTCCTAGTAAAAAGGTGGTCCCGTGGCTCATGATCGCGAGATTAACGGTCACGTTAAACTACAAGCTTTCTCCTTCCCTACCACAACAATTTAAGAAAATGCATACACAACATTCCTAGAAATTATTTGTACATTACGGGAAATACAAGAGTGTGTGTTAACATTTCCCTGGAAGTAAGATACTTTGGGAGAGGAGAGCTAATCCCCTTGATGGTAGGTTGTAAGTTAATATGGTTTCAATTATTGTATGAAGTTCCCAAACGTCAGCCTATGCTAGGACTGGAAATGTTTCTAATGTGATAATGCTGAGGTTAAGTTACTTACCGTATGTAAATCAGAGAAGCCATATCCAGCATTAAGTATCTTTTGAAGTCTGTCCAAGTTACATTATTTGTGAGAATGGTCTCTCGATCTAGCTCAAGTGAACATGATAATGTTTTAGTGGCAGCATTTATGTAGGCTACTGTATTTACATTAATAGGATTGTTAGCACCTGGTGTATGTACTGTAGGTTATTGATACCAGATTTCAAAATCACAATCCGTTGCAAATTCCTGATGAAAGAAACAAGTTAGATTGAGTCACAGAAAATAAGTGCTGTTATGATAGGCCCTGTTTAAATCGCCTTGAGGGAGGCCTGTGCATTGATTACAGTTAGAGATAGGTTACATTGCGCTTTGTCATCCACGAGCAGTTAGAATGTGATTAGCCAAGAGTGATGTGGGGTTTTCTCAGGCATCTACAATAAACCTTTTCAAAGCGGTGAACAACGAGAAAATAGCCAAGAATAGATCTTATTCTCGACCAAGGGCACCCGCATAATTTTTTCTAGAGGAGGGCCAAATTATAATTTTCATTCCCCCCCACAATTTTCGTTTCATTTCTTGCTTGCTTCGTGAAATTCATTATTTGACTGCTCTTAATTCGTTGGCTACTTATGGCAAGATTGGGAGGAAAGTTTTGTTTTTAGTTCAGTTTTTGTCCATGAAAGTTCATATTTCTTCTTTTGTGGTTCATTGTCATAATGTTTTAAAAACATGTAAAAAAGCAGTTAATTATAATGCTAATGTAAATCCAGTTCGCCTATTTTCTGAATACGGTAACTGGAGGACATATTTTCAGATATTTTCAAATTACTGAGTTAAATTAGTCTGTGGAAATATCCCTACACATGAATCTGCCTAATAATTCAAATAGCAATATTTCCAAATATCTAGTTTGTACTGGCCGTTGCAGCGGATCCATCAAGTATTTCCTCTTCTTCACAAATATCATGAATACTTCGCATTGCTCTTCTTAGCCTAATGACATTTGTGCGAAGTGATAAATTCGTATTGTAAGTTATGGTACTCGTACTTGTGACGTCCATGGTTTTAGCAAATTTTCGTTTAAGAAAGAAATTATTTCATTTGATTATTGCTGACAGTTAAGTAAAATATATAGGCCTAAAACTCACTAAATCATGTAGGCCTACTTCTTACTTAGTCGCTTTGATAACGACAAATATCACGGGATCATTTAGCTTAACTACATTCGTACTTAAGATTGTCACATAAATGTTCTTTGAGTTAAGAGCCTGCCGATGTCTATTCTGTAATTTTCTTCTTTAAGAAGCACATCATTATCAATCCCCCCTTGAACTTGGGCTTTATCACCTAATTGATCTACATTGAATTGTAACTTTCATTCGCTCAATAAGACTATAAGCCCAATTAGAAATATTATTCATTTCAGGTTCCGTATTGACAGTAATCATGAAGAATAAAACTTTCAATTTTCCGCCTATTCAATACTATAATTTGTTAGAATTTGTTAGAATGTTCTAACAAATTATAGTATTGAATAGGTGGAAAATTGAAAGTTTTATTCTTCATTATAAGCCCAATTACATTAGGATTAAATTTCCTTCTCCGCTCATATAAGTAGGCTACATGTTGTGCATCGAAAATTGCCATGCAAGAAGATTCCATTGGAATTATATAGCCTACAACATTAGGAAGTCTATCAGTATTGAATTCACCATTTTGTCTCCACTGATCTACCATCTACATTCGATTGAGAGTGCGAATCTCAGTCGCTTTGATAATGGCACAAATACACCGCAGAACAATTTAACTATTAGACTATAAATTGCTTCGATCAAAGACTGTTTAACACGACAGGTTAAGAATCTACAGCAATGGTATATTGCTGTTCATTTGTAGCAATAATTGCTCTGTTCTCAAGAAATGGACCACAGTACTATGGCACACCTTGAATAAAAATATACGGAATTTTGCAGCACGAATAACGATCGCAGTAAGGCAGAACTACGCAAAATTAGACGAGTATACAACACAGTTAGGCTCGTATTTAGGGCTCTTGAAGCCCCTGGGGGGGGAAAAAAAAAAATGCTACCCCCGACTTAAAATATGTAGATTTATTAAAGTTTCCTTAACATATGGGACTGTTTCTACAATGAGCGTGTATTGAACTATGGGTGGCCAACACTATAAATATGTGTTTAATAAAATTGCAAATAGAAAAACAAGATGTTCAGTAAAGAACATATATCATACTTTCTCCTAAATGCATGGGTTTAGTTATCACTCTTTGTCCTCTTCAATGAGTATAATTGAATGTTGGTTGTAGTAGCTTGTTGAAATACAACGTGCTATACGGATCCTCACCTGAATTATATATACACACACTAATACAGCCATCACAATAACACTGGTTATGAGACAAAATTCGACACTCACCCAAGTACACTGGTCTAAATGACCATAATATCCATTTATCTCAAATAAAACAACAGCTTCTTACCCAAATCCTTCCTCGTATGAAAGTACACCCACTAGTAAGCCTGCAGACCTCACAGTGACACAGGTTATCAGTCAACATCTACACACATCCAAGTACACGGTGCTACAAGACCTTGATGCCGAAAAACCCCTAAAGAATGAAACAACAAAAATAACAATAGACTCTACCGTGGATCAAGGACCACGAATTTTAATCGCTGTAGTCGAGTGTTGAAATTTGTGGTGTTTATGAGTACAGCATATTATATAATATTTTCGATTGCAAATACACACAACAAATTTGAAACCCTTTGGATGAAGCTGCGCAGTAAAAGGTCGCAATATCCATATCATATCACTTGGTGGATCGAGGTTGTAAAACCTGCTATAAGAAATTTTTTCCAGCAAATTTCAAAACAGCGTGCCTGGGAGAGGAGAAGTACTTTAAACTTTTATCATGCTGTATTATATGAACTTCAGCAAAAGCAAGCAAATGGCGACGATGCCCTTGGTGAAATGAAAGAAGTTAAGCATTCAATTTTAAATATTCAGGAAAATTTATTTAAAGGGTGCATGTATTCGAGCAAAGATTCCCTCAGTCATAGAAGAAGAACGTTCATCACTGTTCCATATCTTAACAGAAAGGCGTAAAGGGCAGCGAAAGACCATTACTAAACTATAGGACGAGCATGGCTGCACTCAGTCGAACATGGATGATATCCTTCAAATTGGTGCAAAGTATTTCACAACATTTTTCGCCGACGTCCAACTAAATAGCGAGCAAACCGATGGGACCTTACATCAAAACCTACCCAGACGACCGCAGAGGATGGATCGATGCTGGTAAGTGGTATTACCTCGGCAGAGATTTTCACAGCACTAAGCCAAACTCGGCGTCACCGCTCTCCTGGACCTGATGGAATACCATATGAATTCTATCAATTAATGTGGAATATACTAGGAGAAGATCTCCTTCAAATTTACCAGGAGATTATGGGAAACCCACAAATCATAACGGAAGAATTCACTGCTGGAATTATTATTTTAATTCCAAAGATCAGAAGACCACTTGGAATGGAGGATTTCAGACCTATCACACTTCTCAATACAGATTACAAAATCTTTACAAAAATCATAGCATCCCGAATCAAACCGCAACTGCTACAAATTATAGGGCAGTGGCAATCCTGTGCCAATCCAGGAAACAATATCATATCAAGCAATATTATTATTCTACATGAGAAAACTTCTTCTAATCTTTCCCCTACGACACGAGTCAGTCTCGATTTTCAAAAGACCTTTGATAGAATAAAACATTCATATCTATGGTCTACGTAGAGCCTCCGTGGCTTAGGCGGCAGCACGCCGGCCTTTCACCGCTGGATCCGTGGTTCAAATCCCGGTCACTCCATGTGAGATCTGTGCATCGAGTGACATCCTGCCAGAACTTGCCAAGGGGCTCGAACTGTTTGGACCTGGACGACTGCTATACTGCGAAGAATACATCCGGGGATAGACCACCTACCAGCGGAGCGCATAATGGTTTGCGATTTTGAACTTATTGGGAAACCAAAACAAAACGCTGTAACCTGCTTTATAGCGTCAGCAGTGGACTGGAACATAACAGCGCACGAAAGAGGTGGCGGCACCTTAAGGGATTTTGTAAGTTCCATCAGAAGAATACGATGGACAATGGTACAAAGCAAAAGTGTACAGAAGTTTTCAACGCATCTGTTTGTTTTGATTGTCGGATGTGACGGCCAAATTTTGAAACAGTACTGAGGGGATGTTTCGTTACAAATACTGAAAACTGCCCATCAAAAACCAACACAACTCGGAAAGATTTGATCCAGTTCTATAAAGAGATTAGATGCAAAGATATACTAAACAATACCAAATGATTTATTTCATGCATGATGCAAGCTTTTAACCTGATGGACGACGGAAATGTGAACATAGAACAGCTGAAGAAGAAAGCTCGTTTCGATCTACAGTGACGTCATCAGGGCTGACTTCATAAATGAGCTCAATGATATGGCTAAGAAGAGCAACGAAGGGTCTGGTCCTTGTGAGAGCCTTCCTATTTATAATTTCAGGTTATAAGACACAAATGGGGAATATGGATATGCAAGAAATGATTACAACGGTTCAGAACATGAGTGGAGAACTTCTGGTGAACTGTTAAAGTAAACTTCTCATGAAAAGTGACTAATATTTTATTTCATTCAGAGATGTAAAACTAATGATATATACTGTAGGTCAATTGTTTACCAATAAATCATCATCATCTTGCACAGTTTCCAGCCACTGGCCGGGTCTGTTTGGAACACAAGCCTCTCCAACGTCTTCTGTCTTCCCACCATCTCTCAGCCTCCACCCTTGTCCAGTCTTCTCCTCTCTTCTTCACGCTTTCTTCCTCCCCCTTCAGCCACCTGTCTCTCGGTCTTCCCCTCGGTCTCTTTCCTTCCCACTTCGTCTCATGTACTCTCCTGGTTATCCTCTTCTCCTCCATTCGTTTTACATGTCCATACCATCTAAGTCTAGATTTCTCTATACCATCCTGTAATGGTTCCTCCTTCATTAATTCTCTGGTCCTCTCATTTCTTATTCTGTCCATCTTTGTAGCTCCAATACTGCTTCTCAAGAACATCATCTCACTGGCCTGTATTTTGCTCTTCTCCCTTCCTTTCATAACCCAGGTCTCCGAGGCATACGTCAGGATAGGGACATAGTACGTCCGATATATGATCTTTTTGCTGTTCTGAGGGACATCCTTGCTCCATAACATGCTTCTCACACTCCTCCGAAATGCTTCTGCCTGCCTCCCCCGCTCATTTATTTCTCTATCGTTTCTTCCATTATCTTGTATCAGGCTTCCCAGATACTTAAAACTCTCCACTTTCTTCAGCTGTTCCCCACCAATTGTTATTCCCGTTGTGGTTCTTTCCTTCTTCCTTGTTGTGATCACCATCTCACTCTTATTTATGCTAAATTTCATCCCATATCCTTGTATTATTCCTTCCCACACGTCCAACTGTTCCTGTACCTCCTCCTCCTTGTTTCCCCAAATCATCAAATCATCTGCAAACACCATTGCTTTCATCTTTCCGTCCCCAATTACTTGTGCCACTCGGGTCATTATGTCATCCATCACCACAATGAAAAGTAACGGTGACAGTGCACTTCCTTGTTTCAGGCCGTTTCTTTGTTCCAACCAGTCAGATCTCTCTCCTCCCACTTTCACACAGCTCACGCTTCCCTTGTACATCTCCTTTATCCTCTTTATAGTCCATTTCTCTACTCCTCTATCCTCCAGGGACTTCCATACTTTGTTTCTGCATACACTGTCATATGCTTTCTCAATGTCCAGGAAGGCCATCAGTAGATCTGTTCCATACTCATAGTGCTGTTCTTGTAACTGCCTTACAGCAAAAATCAAAACCACTGTGGACCTTCCTGCTCTGAAGCCATGTTGTTCTTCCCTCATCCCTCCTTCTATCCTTGTCCTAATTCTCTTTTCCAAAACTTTCTCGAAGATCTTTGCACAATGACTCATCAGTGTTATTCCCCGATAGTTTCTGCAATCTGTTCTACTACCTTTCTTGAAGATCGGGACAATGATTCCTTTTTTCCAGTCCTCTGGGGTCTTCCTTTCCTTCCATGCTGTCCTCATCACTCGGTACAGCCACTGTATCCCCACCTCTCCTGCTGCTCTCACCATCTCCACACTCAACTCATCCACACCCGGTGCCTTCCCTCCTTTCATCTTGTTCACTGCATCTTCCACTTCTTTCCATGTTAAGTCCTTTTCTGTTTGCAGTTCATCTTCCTCTTCCCCGATTTCTTCCTCCTCACCATCTTTTCCATTTGGGTTCAGAAGTTCTTCAAAATATTCTTTCCACATTTTCTTCAGTTCTTCCCTATTTTCTATCTCTTGTCCCCTTTTGTTCACCATTCTAACATAATCCGTAGGATCCTTCCGCCTCTTATTTTTTACCATCCCATACAGGACCTTTTTTGTACCTTCACTATCCTCCTCCATCATCTTTGGCCACTCTTCCATCCACTTCCTTCTCTCCTCAGCCACCACTCTCTTCGCCTCCTTCTTTCTTTCCTGGTACTCTTCCCTTGTCTCTACCGTCCTATTTTGATACCACCTCCTAAAGGCTCTATTCTTTTCCCTTACTATATCTTTTGTCTTCTCATTCCACCATGGTGTTTCCTTCCACCTCTTCTTACTACTTGTCCTCCCACATACTGCTTCTGCTGCACCCACTAGTGTCTTCTTAAATCTAGCCCATTCCTCTTCCACCCCTCTTTCTTCATCTGTTGGAATTCCTTCCTTTACCATTTTGAGGTACTCGACCCTTCTATCCCCTTCTTTCAGTTTCCATATCCTTATACGTCTTTCCTGGTTCTCAGTCCCTTTCTTCTCCTTACTCCCTCTCAGGTTCATTACCAGTAATCGATGGTCGCTATCCAGGTTCTCCGATGGTATAACCTTGATGTCCGTGATGTTCTTATTTAGTTCTTTCTCATACAGTATATAGTCGACCACCGACTTCCTGGTCAAGTCATCACTGTACCATGTGATTGTTTGGCTCTCTCTTTTCTTAAACCAGGAGTTCCCAACTAGCAGGCTGTTCCTCTGGCAGAAGTCCAACAGTCTCTTTCCTTCCTCATTTCTTCCACCCCAACCCTCTGGTCCTAGAACACTCTCATAACCTTGTCTTTCTCTTCCTACATGGGCATTGAGGTCCCCCATAACAATCATATTTCTTCCTACCAGCTGCTTCTGCAATTCCTCTTCCAACTCCTCCTTCTCTTCAGAAGCGCAGCCTACTTGTGGAGCATACACTTGCACTATTTCTACGGTCTCTCCCCTCAGTGCTACTTTCACTTTCATCATCCTATCACTTATTCTCCTCACTTCTTCTTTTAAACCATCTCGTACTATTACTCCCACTCCATTCCTCTTTCCCTCTTCGTTCCCACTCCAGTACAGTCTATAGCCTTTTCTCAGTACTCTCCTTCCTTCCCCCTTTCCACTTTGTTTCTGCCAATCCCAATAAATCCAACTTCCTTCTTTCCATCATATCCACTATCTCCTCCACCTTCCCCGTCAGCGTTCTTAGGTTTAAAGTTCCAAATCTTAGTCCGTGTGTACAGCCGTGTCGTCGTCTATTAAATCCATCCTGTCCGAGGCTCGTTCCATTTTTGAAAGCATTTGGTTTTATCCACTACTGGCTTGCTGGGCCTATCGTAGCTTCACCAGAGCCCCGTTAGCCGTCACTTTTCAGGGTTCCTGTAGGACCTTCACAGCTACCGTAACGGTCCCGGGGCACACGAAGTCCCCACTGTACTTCGCCCCTACAGGCAATCCCCTACTTTGTGCCGTTGCCCGTCTCCCACGACGTGGACGAGGGGTTGGACTTATGGGAGACGTTTACCAATAAATAAGAATTCTAAAAAACAAACAAACATTTTAATGTGTGAGTAGTTATAAATCAATAAATACAAAAATAAACGAAGCAAAAATTATCTAACCCACAGGGCTTCGAACCATGGAACCCCGGACTATGAGGCTAGATCGCTACCACTGCGCCACGGATGCAGTACAATAATGTAATGAAAATAAATTCTTTACAATTAAATCTTACAATTTCTGCCTAGTCAATACTATACTTTTTTAAAAAATATTTCAAGGGTACATGTTTCAGGTCCCAATCTTTCTGGACCCTTCTTCAGCCCATAAAATCACACATGGAGCCCATCAAATCACAAAAACATCGATAAACACAAACTGCACACACACAATGAATAGATAAAAACACTGTAAAAACATCTAAGAGTCTAAAATCTAAAAATAACATGCATGTTTTACTGTCTTCAGGAACATGTTTTCACTTGTTCTTCATCTAAGTAAAATGTCATTTGATGCTGTGAAACACTGGGCACACATTTTGAAGTCTATAAGTGGCGTGCTGTAAGAACTTGCTGTATATCTTGTACTGTTTTTGTGGCTGAAGATGGGTTGGACGTCAATAGCTACATGTTTACAAATTCTTGATTTAAAATTTTATGCATTTGGCAACTTGTCTTTTTATGGATTAAGATAGTCTTCTGCCATACGGTATCTGAAATGATTGACATAATTAGTACTGAATGTAAGGAAAAAACAACAATTACGTAAGACGGCTCGAAAACGGATTGCATAAAACTTACGGAAAATGTCAGAGAAGTTTGGTTGGCGTGTAGCTACATTTGAATCCTGAAGAAGACAAACGGTGCGAGTTAATAACAATGCATCTTACTTATAGCCCAGCTTACTAGAACAAGAAAGAAGAAATTTGGTCGTATGAGTTTAAGAGAACGTAAAAACTTCCCGAAGTCAGACGAAAACAGCCCCGCGGCGACAAGTGGAGGTCAAGCTCCGCTCGCCTAGAGCAACTTACTAATACTGAGCGCGTGTGCCTGACGTGTATTAAGGAGTAAACAAACTGCTCGGCTTGAAGGGGTGGGGGGGGGGGGCGGTCGAGAGTGGGCAAAGAGGTTTAGATGAGTTAGTGGTTGGAAAATGGGGGAGGGGGGAAGGATGGGGCTTATTGAAAGAAAAGATAGGCTTTGTGATCTATGGCGGTTTATGCGTTTTGACATTTAAATGATCTGCTATCATATCGAATAATATGTTTGTCTCATAATTAATGTCATTCAAATTATTAGAACAATTTGATCTCTGAGATGTATTTATGTGAATTGCTTCTAAGACATTCATCAAGCTGCTCTTATTGACGTAATGTAAGATGTTCATATCATTGACATTTTACTTAGATGAAGAACAAGTGAAAACATGTTCCTGAAGACAGTAAAACATGCATGTTATTTTTAGATTTTAGACTCTTAGATGTTTTTACAGTGTTTTTATCTATTCATTGTGTGTGTGCAGTTTGTGTTTATCGATGTTTTTGTGATTTGATGGGCTCCATGTGTGATTTTATGGGCTGAAGAAGGGTCCAGAAAGATTGGGACCTGAAACATGTACCCTTGAAATATTTTTAAAAAAGTATAGTATTGACTAGGCAGAAATTGTAAGTTTTAATTGTAATGATTACTGTCAATACGGAACCTGAAATGTATAATGTCTCTAATAATAAATTCTTTAGTACAAATGCATCATATTTTCTGTTGAAATCAACTATTTCATAAGCATTTTTTGGCACTTCTATAAACCATTTGATACTAAATATGTATTATTTTGTTCAGACATTCCTAAAAGGATATAACCTTACGCAGTTACGGATATATATGGATTTATGAGCACAAATAGCGGCCATTTTGTCTACGACCCACGACGATCTGGCATGGTCAATCAGGCCTGCTAAGTCACTTCTACGGTTACATATTCTATTATAATAGGCTAATATCCTACTGGTGACCTCCTTGAGGACAGTTTAAACCTCCATATGTACGATAAGCTGAATTTTTGAGGCCAGGCCTTGTTGAATCGCGTGTGTGTGCGTGCGTGTGTGTGTTTTTTTTTATATACTTAAATAACTTGGCGTTTCATATCGTCACTGCCAAAGTGTGGTGGCGAAAGTAGTAGCCAGCCTACTGGTAGGTTCCTCAGTTTAGGGGCTGCGACAACGCGGTCATGTAGCCCGTGTACTTTGGGTGTGTGTGTGTGTACAATCTGTCTGATAACCGGTGTCAATTGTGATGGCTGTATTAGTGTGTGTATCTGTTTTTTAAAATTTAAGTACAGACTGCAACTTAGAATTTTTCAAATAGTTCCTACTTTTGCCGCCAAACGCCACCGTCAAGGACTACTAGGCCTAGTTAAGAACTTAGCTACTAGACGCCATCGCAGTCGGCTCTTGGTAACGAACGTAGAAACCTAAGAGCGTTGTTTACATTCTTAACCTATCACTCAGGTGTAATTAGTGGAAGGTTCTTTAACATGCCATAGATCTATGACATGGGACCGCCGGCTTTACTTCCCCTCCGAAGGAAGGCATACTTAGGGATTATTAACGCTCTTAAAAAATCCGACGGCTTCGGCCGGATTTGAACCCGCTATCTTGGGCATAGAAGCTCAGCATGCTACCAACTACGCCACCGAAGCCGCCTCACTTTAGATAGCGTTGGGTAAATATACACTAGGCATAACCATATTGAAAAATGGAGCTATGTTTCCATTGGTGGTCCAGTGTATGACATCATTAGAACCATATATTTCTGAATATAAAGACATATTACGTCAGCAACATTAAAGAAGTTTTCTATTGTAACATTTGTCAGTTGATTATCAGAAACTTGAATTTATGAAATAAACTGGTAACAATGACCAATCGAATATAAACACTCGGAATATAAGCGGAGCGATAATTAGGCGTATGTAGTGGTAACGGATGCAAGTGCCAATCCAGTCCTAAATAGGTTTGCTATTTTTCTACGTCTGGAAGCGCGAGCGTAATTTATATTCGGTTTGAAGTGACTGCGTGTGAAGAGAGCTATCTGTCTTGCTGCTGCGACTATAACAAACCTAGGCGTGACGCCACAGTAGGAGCCTTACGTCCTGTACGTTACGATGCCAGTTGATATATGCACAGGTAGATTGAGACTTCAATTTTCTTCCAAAACTTTGTTCTTATGTGGAGTGACTGTTGTGCTTAGATGCATGAAAACTACTATTATAACCTTTCTAAGTGTGTTTAACACTCCGCGACCTTGAATATATAGAATATCGTTAGAACAGTTACACTATGCCCCTTGATTAGTATGGATACCGAACATCCTGTTCATTTTAGATATGGCCTTATCAACTAGTCACCGAAGGACCTTCGAAAAGATCTTGTCTGGTAGCTTTTTCTTGTGCAAGAATTCTTCATTTAGGAGTCAACTGAAATACTCCTTCAATTGGTCTCATCTGCCATGTGTAACAAGCCCTTTGTTAATAAGTGAGAAGTTTGAGAAAGGAGTCGTGGGGGAAAGTCTCATGTTACCTTATTTTGCCACCTATGTTTTAATGCTCTGATTGATGATGTTCCTAGGTCTGAGGAGGGAATGACTCCAGTGCATGTAGCAGCTGCATGGGGACGCACCAAAATTCTTCATCTCTTGCTAGTGAATGGTGGAAATCCATGGCTTAATGATGTATATAACAAGAACGCCTTCCATTATGCTTTTCAAGAGAGTAACTGGGATGTGATGGAAATATTGCACAAATTTTCCATATTGGAGTCAAGTAATCAGTCCAGGATGGAACCAAATTTCCAATTGTCACTAGGTAATTGTATATATTTTTTTTAGATTCATAGGAATGAATTTAGAGAATAGCTCTCCTTTGAATGTAAACGTCTATAATGTGAGCAGTTAGGGCTCAAATGCTAGTCTCCTGCATTCTGGGCAAACCCCTAGAGGTCTCTGGTTGACGCCCATCTGGATGAAGGATACAGCCATGAAAGGCAGATAGGAAAAGGTTAACTAGGAGAGGGCCTGCCCCAAAGTCAATAGAAAAAGAGGAAAGAACAGACCCAGCTCAGGTATCCCTCAGGGTCACTAACTCGGGAGCTCACCAGCTGCGAGTCCTTTAGTAGTATAGCAGTTTAGTGCTATGCAGGATGTTGTGAGTGGTGGGGCTATAAATATGCTGCCTGCTTTAGGGCCCTGTGCAGTTGGCAGGAGATACCATGAAAAGAAGAGGAGATTTGGTCCCTCGAAAAATGTGGGTATCAAAGAACATGTTTAACCTCTCAGCATGGGAGGGCTTACACTTTCTGGCAACCCTGTGGAGTATAGCACAAAGCATTGCACGGAGTGCAGGCATTTAGTTAATTATGCATAACACAAACTTTTCAATGGATTTTTGCAAATTGTTCAATAAGTACACACAAATAGCATAAGTTACTCGAATTATCTGCAAGCCTCCGTGGCTTAGGCGGCAGCACGCCGGCCTCTCACCGCTGAGTCCGTGGTTCAAATCCCGGTCACTCCATGAGAGATCTGTGCTGGTCAAAACGGAGGCAGACAGGATTTTCTCCGGGTACTCAGGTTTTCCCTATCACAATTTCATTCCAGCAACACACTCCACCATAATTTAATTTCATCTGTCATTCATTTAATCATTGCCCCCAGAGGAGTGTGTCAGGCCTCGGCAGCTGGCACAGTTCAGATCCTTGCCACTAGATGGGGGCTTCATTCATTCCATTCCTGACCCGGTCGGAGACTGGAAGCAGGCTGTGGATTTTCATTTTTCACTTGCATTATCTGATGCCCCTATTCTGCCCTGAACGTTTCCCTTTGCCATCAATAACATTATGACAGATATTTTGTCGAACATCACCAACATTACTGTTTCCATCACTGCTTGCACTCGCAGATTTTATAGCCGAGTACATGTACAACAAAGCAAACTTTCTTGTCATCAGCCACTGAAACATTTACTGGAATTTTGAAGCTTTGTCCACAAATTATATCCTGCTAGATTTATAATAGGTCAATAACTGTCCACTAGATAGGAGAATCAGACACTGGTCTGAGCATGCATTACACGACACTGGCATCAGAGTATGACCAGGTATGACTTGACTAGACTCGCTGATGAAATACCGCATGCTGTGTTGAAATGAGAAAAAGATGATGCTAATTGTTGTTTAAAGAGGCCTAACTTCTAGGTTATCAGCTCCTAGTGAGAAAAAGAAGCATTACGCCTAACGTATTTCTTTCTTTTATGAATCGTTCATGTCGAGTTCATATTTTGACCGGCTGCGTGGCTCAGCGGTAACGTTCTCGCCTGCTGAACCCAAGATCGAATCCTGGTGCAGTCAGTTGGCTTTTGAGGGTGCGTAAATGCGAGGAAGCCGTATCAGTAGATTTACTGCCATGTTAAAGATTCTCTTTGGGGCTAAATTCCGGCACCCCGGCGTCTCTAAAAGCTGCAGTAGTTAAACGGGACGTAAAACCAATAACATTATTATTATGAGTTCATTTTATTAATCTGTAGGCCAAGATCTGTACCATAATTCTATTTCATCATTTCAGGAGGATATGCTGTGGGAGGAAGTAAGGAACTCTCAACTGATATCAATGATGACACACTACCTCTACAGCGTACGACACCACCAAAATAAAGTTAACTTCACAGACTGAGGAGACAGAAAAACTGTCGATCTCGGAATTTCAGAGACTGGTGTTATTGGACAGTTGAAGTTAGCTCGCATGCAACAGCAGGAAATAGACGATAGGAAATTAGCTTCAAACTTAAGTGAACAAACCTACCCTCATAAAAGTAACATTCCACACTTTCTAACTGATCTTGAAGTAATTATTAGTTATTACTCAACGAATCCTGTTATAATGCTAGGTGATATGAATATCAATCTATTAGTTAGGGACAGATATACTAGTAGTTATGTTAACCTAGTCAAATCATACGGTCTAGTCTTATGTAATACAAAATATCCAACTCGTGTAACAAAAACTAGTTCTACTCGAATTGATCATGTATTGGTGAACGACTGACAAAATATGTAATATCTATAATATTGATAATGACTTGAGCGATCACCACTTACTAATCTGTGATATGAGAAACAAAAGGATTAACAGGAACTCAATATGTGATCATAGGCCAATAGGAAAGGGTAAAATAAACTACAAAAACATAATAAATATTTACTAACTCAAGAATTTGTATGCAATGAAACTAACATCAATGACTACAATACATTCTGTGATTTTATTAAAAAAGGAATAGAAGCCTGTACTAGGAAATATAAGAATAAGGAGCCAATAAATCCCTGGATCACACAAGATCTTTTGGCACTAATACACAGGAAAGATACGATATATGCAAAAACCAAAGTTAAAAAACCATCTGCAAAAATTTTAGAAGAATATAAAATTATTAGCAACCAAGTTACAAAACTTAAGAGAAACCTACAATGAAACTACTTTGACCAAAAAATTCAAAATGCAAATAATCAGAGGGAAGTGTGGAGTGTTGTTAATGAGATGTTAACCCTGCAGTGGTTGAGCGCAAATCTCTCGCATAGAGGGTCCCGTGGCGTCTGACAGACGCCATTACCATTCTGAGAGATTTATTCAATTCCAAGTTTCAAGTGAGAATTTAAATGAACTCCTGGACATTTCTGAAGTATTAGCATCTGTTATGTAATATAGAGAATTGATATTAAGGCAATGTAATTACTTCTTGTATATAAACAATTGATTTACAAGTACGCAGATTTTAGTCCGCAAATCACTACAAAGTCTGTAATTACTGAAACAGAACACTGTGTATAAACAATAGTAAGAGCAGTGGTGGATTGCACCACGTCCGCGAGGGTAGCTGCAGCAAGTCCAGGGATCAGAGGTTCAAATCCCGGCAATGACAGTGGCTATCCTGAGTGTGGTTTTTCGCCGGGTTTTCCCACCCTCTTTCCAAGCAAATGGCGGCATAGTACCTTACTTCGAATCCCAGGGCACCTACCCCATCCTCGTCCCTACTACAGCTATACAGCACTACTGTCATCACAGAAATACAGGTTTCAGACAAGCTCCACACACATAACTACACGAGGTTGATAACAATGATGTCCCAAGCCCCTTTAATGAATTAACAACAACAAATAAATAATTTCTTGGAATAATTATAAAGAAAATACGTTCAAAGAGAAACTTACTTTGTAACCGTGAAGGTCGCGTGTCGTGTCTCGGACGCAGTCAACATTTATGTTACAATGACTCAGAATTCGACTAGAACTGCCGCGATGATACTCGGTTATACTGATTATGAATAGTTACTTGAAAGGTAGATGACAGTTCAGTTCAATGACCTTGCAAGATTTCCTGCAATGACTAAATAAAGTGACGCCGCGCGACCACTGCAGGGTTAAATAGGCCAAAGAAGGGGAAAGATGAAATGTCAAACTTATAGTCGAGGGCAAAAATATGGAGTAAAAGGAAAATATATGCGATGAAAATAACAAATATTATGTCAATATTGCTAACAGTATATGGGAAAATCAAGGAAATGGTCCTACATCGGACATTACGAGATATAAAAATACAACTAGAACTAAGGCAATCTTTGTTACCTACTGATGGTAATGAAATTCAATCAATTATAAACTCCCTAAAACACAAAAGCAATATAAGTGAGGACAACACTACTAATGTCATGCTACATTTGTGTCTTGAGGGCCTTACACAATATCTTGTCAAAATAATAAATCTTTCACTGAATACTGTCAAGTCTCTAGGGTGGTCCCGATCTACAAAAAAGGAGACAAAACCCACCCATCAAATTACAGACCCATTAATATTATATCTTCCATCAGCAAGGTTTTAGAAAGCATTGTTAAACGAAGACTTACACATTTCTTTATGAAAAATGATTACTTTGCAAACTGCCAATATCGGTTTATTCCAAATAGAGGAGCTAATAGTGCTATATTTGAAGTATTGATGTAGAAAAGGCATTAGATGAAAACAAACTAGCTGCTGGTGTACTAATTGACCTCCAAAAAGCCTTCGATCTGGTGACCGCAAGATTCTCCTTAATAAACTAGAACTTGCAGGCATCAGAGGAGTGGCACATGACTGGTTCAAGAACTACCTCACAAACAGAAAACAATATGTAAAAGGATAATGTAAAAGGATCTCAAATGAAAATCGACACAGGAATACCTCAAGGTTCTTGGCCTATATTAATGATATAGTATTATTAGAATTGAAAGGCAAGCTTAAACTATTTGCAGATTATATTTTTATATTCTATCTGGGAACATCTTAACAGGAAATTATGCTAAATATCAATAATCTCAATAAGCTGGTGGATTGAATGAGAGCTCACAATGGTTATTAAGTATAACAAATTTAAAGTTTCCGCCTAATCAACACTCATTTATTATTTAGTTAGCTTATGGGTACATGTTTCGGAATTAGTACAATTCCTTCTTCAGCCCTTCATAATTCATATTCGGAAACATCATAGACTAAAAAGACCACGTCCATGTGAGAAATATAACACACTGATATTAAAATACTGTAAAAACTAATTAAACACTTTAAAACATGACAACCTTATGGACATTACATACAATAAAGTAATAATAACATTCCTGCTGTTAACAGTCAAATTGATTAATAATCGCTACTATGCACATTCTTGAAAAGTATGCGAAGGTCAAATTGTGCAGTCGTTAATTTCTTTTTGTAAATAAAAACGAAGAGCACATTGCATTAGTGTTTAGGACACAAATAACTTGCTGTACTGATAAATGCTGACATAAGTGGAAACTTTGTTCGGCACTTTATTGAAAGTGCGCTGACAATGTGCTTAGTAGATGCAAAATGGAGAAAGCCTTCTGATTATTAAACTTGTATTTTTCACATTAACTGGGTGTGTTTGTCTTGAGCCGAAAGCTCCACGGACCTGAAATGAAAACATTCAGTGGTTGGAATATGTTGAAGCCAAGGTTTAAATTTTTTTAAACTTAAATTCCGCCCTAACAACAATTTTGGACTTACGTGCAACGTTTAAGAGCAAACCGCCAAGGTCAATGAATATGGTGCTGGGTGGTAGGCTCCTACATCTGAAGCGAAAATTGGTACCAAAATAAAGGAAATGACTTTGAATAAAGAAAAATTGCGTGGAGTACATTATGTTAGATTAACTTACCGGCGTGACTGCTAATGCGAAGCGATGTAGGTAAGGTCAAGTGCCTGGCTGTTTGCGGTCCGATGTGTATACAGGCTAATCCACTAGTGCTGTGAGTGGAGTCAAGCTGCTGCCTGATACGGTTGAGGGGCGCACATGAGCGGAGGGGAAGTGGAGGGGTGGAACTGCTCGGGGTAGAAATGAACAGCGCGGCACTGGGTGGGACGGGAACAGCCAGGCACTTGACCTACCTACATCGCTTCGCATTAGCAGTCACGCCGGTAAGTTAATCTAACATAATGTACTCCACGCAATTTTTCTTTATTCAAAGTCATTTCCTTTATTTTGGTACCAATTTTCGCTTCAGATGTAGGAGCCTACCACCCAGCACCATATTCATTGACCTTGGCGGTTTGCTCTTAAACGTTGCACGTAAGTCCAAAATTGTTGTTAGGGCGGAATTTAAGTTAAAAAAAAAAATTTAAATCCTTGGCTTCAACATATTCCAACCACTGAATGTTTTCATTTCAGGTCCGTGGAGCTTTCGGCTCAAGACAAACACACCCAGTTAATGTGCAAAATACAAGTTTAATAATCAGAAGGTTTTCTCCGTTTTGCATCTACTAAGCACATTGTCAGCGCACTTTCAATAAAGTGCCGAACAAAGTTTCCACTTATGTCAGCATTTATCAGTACAGCAAGTTATTTGTGTCCTAAACACTAATGCAATGTGCTCTTTGTTTTTATTTACAAAAAGAAATTAACGACTGCACAATTTGACCTTCGCATACTTTTCAAGAATGTGCATAATAGTGATTATTAATCAATTTGACTGTTAACAGCAGGAATGTTATTATTACTTTATTGTATGTAATGTCCATAAGGTTGTCATGTTTTAAAGTGTTTAATTAGTTTTTACAGTATTTTAATATCAGTGTGTTATGTTTCTCACATGGACGTGGTCTTTTTAGTCTTTTTAGTCTATGATGTTTCCGAATATGATATGAAGGGCTGAAGAAGGAATTGTACTAATTCCGAAACATGTACCCATAAGCTAACTAAATAATAAATGAGTGTTGATTAGGTGGAAACTTTAAATTTGTTATACTTAATTACAAAACGTCAACACGGAACCTGCAATGGACTCTTCTTCGAATAAACTCACAATGGTTATCAATATCACTAAAACAAAATATTGATTCTTCCATAAACCATCATACAAGATTGAGACCACACAAACATAGTCAACATAGCCCACAAAGAAATAGAAAGGGTTAAATCGGCAACATACTTAGGTATCACACTAGATAGTACACTAACCTGGGAAAATCGTGTAGAAAATTTAAAACAGCCCTATAATTGGTATTATCATACCTGCCAACTCTCCCGATTTAGGCGGGAGACTCCCGATTTCAGACGATTTCCCCCGCCCTCCAGCTTAACGTATTAAATCTCCCGATTTTTCAAAAATCCCTCGCGTAATTTCGGATTGAATGAGCGAGATGACACTCCAGTCGTCTATCGAACGGATCGACTTTAAGTGTTTTGAAGTTACATCTCGATACCGCAGTTTTGCTCTGTATCGATAATCGATAACTGCCTACTAACTCCCGAGTCCCGCGTCGCGTCCTGCTGTTATAAAAAGTTAGCTTCGAATACGTCTTTGTTTGAAATCGTCGAAGGTTAATTCAGCGCTTGTTCCTAGATGTTTTGCATAATGACCTGTGAGGGGGAAAGGTAGTTAGTTGTACGCTGCGGAATATTGTATCCGTTTCACACGTGACATATGATTTGTGTATAACTTTGTTAGATGTTGTTGGCTTTAATATGCCGGTAGGCTATTGTGATTTTTCGATATGAGTGATTGTGTCTGTTCCTCGGTAATATGGCGAAGAAATATGATGTGACATTTAAAAGTGTGCACAAAGATAACTTTCCGCATATAACCGAGTCAAGAAGAGGCGCAACATTTGCATTTTGTAGTGTCTGTAGGTGTGATTTCAGCATCTCGCATGGTGGAAAGGGGGACATTTCAAAACATGTGCTCTCAAAGAAACATAAAGACAATGTACAATGTGTTGGGAAAACAAGAAACTTGATTATTTCAAGTGTAAGGAGAAGACTCTGACAGTTTTACATGTGCATAGGTATTGTTTACATCGTTTATTATTGAACATAACCTCCCTGTCAATTGTTCCGATCACGCTGGTCCTTTATTTAGGAATATGTTCCCAGACTCAAAAATTGCCGGGAGATATGGCTCAGCCAGAACTAAACGTCGGCCATCCTTGCAGAAATGTGCATTCCCAATTTTGTAACTTCCAACTTGAAGATGTGACATCTGTTGAGGAAGAAGAGAGAATTGATGTGAAGTGAGCACTGGTAGGCCAAATGATGTGAACAATAGATGTGACATCTATTGAGGAAGAAGAGAGAATTGATGTGAAGTGGGCACTGGTAGGCCAAATGAAATGTAGTGGTGGGGTACTCAAGTATGACAAATTGCCTTAAGTTATGCTTTCCATTCTGACCATTCCGCATAGTAATGCCGAGTGCGAGTCTTGTCAGAAAAACAAGAACGCAGTTCAGGTCTCTCTCCGACAAGACTTTGGACAAACTTATAACTCTGAAGTCTATTCAGAAAGGTAAGTGTTTTGAGCAAGAATATAGCAAGACCTTTTTGAAGAGGGCAAAATCAGCCACAGTCACCTGCAACAACGACCATTAATATGATCTTCGATACGTCACTAGTTTTGTATGCCTGAGTGTGGTCGAAAGAAAGGTATGCTTGCTTGATAGACTAGTTAGAATTTAAAATTACTCAGTCTTAAGTACATTTGTAAACTGGGATGTCATATCATGTTAGTCATGTACAGTTTAATAGTGTAACTTATATATTTGCTGTAATGTCTTAGCCTGTGAATGTATTATGTTGCATCGCTCACCCCCCTCCCCCCTTCCGCCGCCGCGTCGAATCTTCCGATTTTTCATTTTGAGAGGTTGGCAGGTATGTATTATTTCGAAATTAAGATATAGCTGTCTTACTAGCCAACAATTGAATTATATATACTTCGCTCTGATTCATTTACATCTAATGTTCATGAATTTCATATGGGGGTTATTGTAAGGAAGAGCTGATAAAAGAACTTGAGATACTCCAGAAACGTGCAATAGAATCTATCTTTGGATATCCTTCGCTCACATCCACAAATGAATTATACACAAAAACTAAAATTATGCCACTGCAGAAACAAGTAACTATGTCAGCAACAGTATTTGTATGCAAATTAGAAAACAAATTGATACACACATCCATTTTACCCATGCAAATGACATTCATCATTATGCTAGAAGAGGAGTAAATCGAATATTCACCAGCCATTCCCAATCTATTAAATTTGGAACTAAAGGAATTATGTCCTCTATAATAACGCAATAGAACTCTCTACAATTATGCATAAAGGACAGTTTTTTTCTATAAAAACATTTAACCTTTACACTGCAACGCCCGAGATATCTCGGGTGCGGTAGAACGTCACGTCCTTGCTGCGCACGAGATATCTCGTTGGCAACTTCATCTGAATATCATACTTTTAAAAATGTATTCAGTATGGAGGGGTTTGATAGTCTCTCACAATATTAGCAGTGAAAAGGTTAAGAGGAAAACCAGAGACTTCCTATTAGGGAATGAATAGCCTAGATTCAATATGTAACCTTAAGCAATACAATGTATCATACCGAATTACTTCCGTTGGATGTCTATTACTATGATAATCAACTTCGTCCAAATCCATCAAAAACTCAGTTGTGTGCATTTCATCTGAAGCACAAGCAGGCTCGTCGTGAACTTAACGTCTCTTGGCAAGGAACACGCTTAGTTAACACTTCTCATCCAAAATATCTGGGAGTTACCCTCGATCGTACTCTGACCTACAAACAGCATTGCCGGAATACCAGACTAAAGGTGGAAGCTAGGAATAACATCCTACGTAAGATCACTGGTAGCACCTGGGGCTCTCAACCATCAACCTTGAGAACGACAGCGCTTGCAACATGTTACAGTGTTGCAGAATATGCATGTCCAGTGTGGTACAAATCCACCCATGCAAATAATGTTAACAAGGCGCTTAATGAAACATGTAGGCTTATTACAGGTTGTTTGAAGCCTACACCTCTTGCAAAACTTTACCAGCTTGCAGGGATAGCACCACCGGATATACGTCGTGAGGTAGCAGCCAATGAAGAGAGAGCTAAACAGGTTAATCAGTTTTCCCATCCGTTGTACGGTTATGTACCAGCCACCCGTAGGTTGAAGTCCAGGAGAAGTTTCCTCAACACCACTGCAGTCTTGCTAACTACACCAGCTACAGCTAGAAAACAATTGTGGACTTCTCGGCTTGGGAATAACTCTCTATGGGATCACCCTTCGGAAAGCCTCCCACCTGGACATGATCAGAAATGGATCGTGTGGAGGGCACTTAATCGTCTCCGTTCTGCTGTTGGAAGATCTAAGGATAACTTGCAGAAATGGCACTTCCCCGTCGACTCCACCAACTGCGACTGCGGTATGCCCCATACCATGGAGCATCTACTGAATTGTCCGCTGTGCCCTGCCACTTGTACAGCAGAAGATCTTTTACTAGCAACTTCCAATGCTATACAGGTTGCACATTTTTGGTTGACCGTGGTTTGAAAAGACATTGTGTGTTGTATGGTTTACTTCTCTCTTTTTTTTTTTTTTGTTTGTAAATATGTATGTAATTTTAGTGTAATCCAGTATTTTGTTTGCTTCTGACACGAATAAATAAAATAAAACTTCCGTAAAGTTAGTCACTAACAATCTAATGTACTCAGCAATTCTTCTAGGGTTGTGCCGTGTCTTGTGTGGGGTTTCGCCTAGGACACCAAGCTGGCTCATCGGCGGGCTCTTGGTGTCCCCGCCCAGATCCCCACTGTGCGCCACCTCCCTTTATATTTGCTGCCGATGAGCCTGCTTGGTGTCCTAAGCGAAACCCCACACAAGACACGGCACAAACCTAGAAGAATTGCTGAGTATTAATTCACCGTTCGTGAAAGCCAATATACCATCTTTTTGGAAGCCTTCATAGGGAGGTTAAGGCTGCTTGATCTTTTAGTTCTCGCAGTCAAGTGGTGCAGTTGCACCTAATATAAAGGGAGGTGGCGCGCGGTTCGTCACTCCTGTGGGGGGTCCGGGCGGGGACACCAAGAGCCCGCCGATAGCCAGCTTGGTGTCCTAGGCGAAACTCCACACAAGACACGGCACAAACCTAGATGAATTGCTGAATATTAATTCACCGGCCGTGAAAGCCAATATACAATCTAATGTACCATTAACCTAAAAAATATCATGTTACAAAAATTATATATACGGAATGCCAAGAAGTATCTATGCAACTTGATTGTCCCTATAACGAGCTATGGCTCATTGGGACCTATGTAAATAAATAAATAAATAAAATAAAAATAAAGTTGATATTGTGTTGGGCATCTCACCCCTTTAGAAACAAGACAAATCAGTTTCTAATCCCTGAGGTAAACAATGCTTTCAGCTTGATTCTATATATTCGCCTTTTTGCAAGACTGTGCCTGCATTAGGATTGGAGAATAGCTGCTCATTATCTTGAATATTCAAAATAAAATTGAACTGAAAATGTTTTAAGTCACTCACCACGTTTCAAATAAGAAAGCTTGGTTGTAACCAGCTTTAAATAAGAAAAAATTAACCACGCTTTTAGAATTCATACAGGTGCTTGTCGCCACCTAGGCTCTTGTGCATCACAGTCGAACAAACTGATAGTGGTTCGTCGGGTGTGTACCCAACACTACCTGTGCCAGTGGTTATGATTGTGCTAGGTTTCTTGTTGGATGGGCACTACTGGCATGTTACTGATTGACAGAAAGGCATGATTGCATTTGGGTGGCTTGGTCAAAAGGACCCTGTTTTAGGTGATCGAAGGAAATGCTGTGCACAGAAAACCAGCATGCTAATTGTGGGTACAAAAACCATAGGCAAGTGGTGCTTGAGTGTCCTTGAACTGCTTTGCAACAAGTCAACAATTCCTGGATGTTGCACAACTGTCTAGATACACCGATTTGAGATGTGCACTATATTGCAATCTGTGCGCATTTGGAATAGGATACCTTGCAAGAGGCCTATGCTAACATCTCGATACAAAACAGTAAGACTTCAATGGGCTAAACACCTCAAGAAGTGGACTGTAGAAAACTGGAAATTGGATGTCTTGTGTGAAGAGTCCTCTTACTAGTCGTAACAACAAACGGATGCGAAGTGCACCAATGACCACATAAGTATTCCAAGTCTTTGCAAGGCATTGTACAAGCAGAAAATGGGTTGGTTATGGTCTGAGGGTACTTCCTGTGGAATGAATTGGGCCCTGCACCAGCAGGGCTACGTTTAGCTTCTTGTAAAAGTGCTATCTTGTATTTAACACCTCGCCAATATCAAGCTGAGCACGCACAATTTTCAGGATTATACTGTCGTGCTCATATGACCTCTGATGTCACCCATTTATGAACATTCCGAGGAAATATACCATTTTTCCTGGCCCGCGGAATCCTCTATTTGAGTCCTGTTGAGTACTTAGATTACCTGAAACAACCGACGAAGTGGAATCTGAGCCATCCTAGGACCTTCATCGAACTTTGGAATCGGTTGATGACGGGTTTCATATTGATGTGAAAACATCCTGACTTGTCGAGTCCTGCCACACTGAATTGTTGCTGTTATTCACACCTCCTCAAAGAGGTGGTTTTTTAAAAATATTTAAAAAAAATATCATCTTCTTTCTAGTGCTGGCCATACCAGCGGTGAGATGATTGTTCATAGTAGTGCTATGAGAGATGATCTGCCTATGAGAAGTTATGCCCATAGTGGCAATATTGTCATTCTAGAGAAGAAAGTCACTGCATTAGTCAGCATTAAAAAAAAAAATTGAAAAAATCTCTCTTTAATATTTGAGTCATCCCACCCTAGAGAGGCAAGAACAGCCTATTTCAGTGGTCTGCCCTGCTCCAGGTGCTGTCAGTGGTCGACATTGCACGTATAAACTTATGAGCAAGGAAGACAGGCGAGTACTTCACTGTTGACTGTGTAAAAAGCATTGAATTGGCATTGCAGTACAGAGTTGTTTTCATTATGATTGGATTGGAACATTTTTCATAAAATATCAGGAAGCATCTGTGATGTGGTTGGTCCTCCCAGGGGCTCACAACTATTGGGATGTGGGTTGGCGACCACGGGACCCAGCTTAGTCCGGCATTGCTTCCACTTACTTGTGCTGGGCTCCTCTCCGTCTTCTTTCCTGTCGACCTGTCTCGGTCAACTGTTGTTCTCTTCCGACCCCATCGGCATTAGGGTATCCGAGGCCTAGGGAGTCTTTCACTTTCTGGCCTTATTTGGCCCTTGTCTCATCTTTCCTGATACCCTCATTCTTCGAGGGGTCTGCCTTCTTTTTCTTTTCATGGTATCTCCTGCCTTCTGCACAAGGCCCTCAAGGAGGCAGGGTGTGTGTAGCCCACCACTTCTGGTGCACTCTGGTTAGTGCTACACCCTCAAGGGCTCACGGCTGATGAGTTTGGGAGTTGGCGACCCCGAGGGATTCCTGAGCTGGGTCCGTTTTGTCCCCTTTTTCCTCTGACTTTGGGGTGGGCCTTCTCCCCTTTCCCTTTCCTATCTTCCTTTCATGGCTCTCCTTCCTTCCAAGATCCTCAATCCTCATTCTTCGAGGGTTGAGGGCATTTCTTTTCTTCCTGTCCTTTATTTGCCTTATCCTTTTTTTTTCCTACCATTTCTTCTTTTAGTATGTAAGTTTGTAGTTAGTATTAGTAATAGTTTTCTTTCTCATATCATCTTTCACTATCACACAAACCATTAGTGGCCGATAACCTAAATGTTAGGCCCCTTAAAACAATTGTCATCATCATGATGTGGATGGTATGGTTGATAATATTTCACTGTGTTAGAATGGGAACATCTAAGTTAACAGTATTCAGTGCATCATGCATATAGGACTGTAAAATGTAGAGGGATGATAAGAATGGTTTTAAAATAACATTCAGTGCAAACCAAGATGGCTATAAAGCAAGGGGGTTGTTACATTGTTCTGTTAGTGTGTATTTTATAAAACAAAATAATGATTTAGACAGCCAACAGCCTAACGTAGACACAAATGTGTTCACATGGAAGTAGTGTATTTGTAACAGTTCAGGACCCTCCACCTCCACATTCCTCCACACAAGATGGCGGCGGCACGATATCTCTCGAACGGCATGGTCGGATTTTGACGAATTAGGTGTCATTGAACTCGGGCTGACACCCCCTTTCCAATGGATAACATATTTCAACCCCAAAATTAAACCTACCCCTACTAGGGGTGAAATTGTAAATTTTTAGAGAATCTCGCTTTCCAAGTGCAACATGTGAGAGTTTGAATGCCAATATGGAATTAAACGTTGTTCTACACAAGAGATATGTGTACGGTGGATAGCCACTATGAATTAACATGCTTGTTTTTTGTTTTTTATGCATGCCCACTCATGGCTTTTGTAAGAGGGCAGGCTTTTTAAAAGATGGCGGCTGTAGTGTAACCTAACCTATCCCAACCTAACGGGTCATTGTTGACAGGTCCTTGTGGACGAGTCATTTGAAGAGTCCTTGTGGACAAGTCCTTGTGGACAAGTCCTTGTAGACGAGTCCTTGTTGATGAGTCCCTTTGGACTGATCCCTTTGGACCGGTCCCTTTGGACTGGTTCCTATGGACTAGCCCATGAATTTATTTAAATTATGTCAAAGGGCCTAACTACATTTTACATGTAAAGCAGTGTGTTGAACTGACGTTGTTCACCAGTCCCCCACTACTATAATGTGATAACGATATGAAAGGAAAGTGACGAAATACATGTGAACACGTGTGAGATGACCTTATTACCGTTCTCCTTGTGAAACAAGTCACATCCTGTTTTGGTTCATACGTGAGAAAATGCAAGTTCATGTGTAATATGACCTAACACACAGGTGTTCACCTGTGCACGTGCACGATAAGAGCTAACAAGTCACAACCTGTTTTGACAGTGGTGGGAATAAGGCTAGAGACATGTACGAGTAGTCAAATTACTCGGGCAGACAACCCCTTTCCTATGGACAACTTATTTCCACTCCAAAATAAAATCTACCCCTACTAGGGGGTGAAATAATAATTTTTAGGTAAAAGTCGCTTTCCATGTGTAACATGTGGAAGTTTGTATGCCAATATGAAATTAAACTCGTTCCACATAAAGTGCATGCATACAACTGAATGCCGCTATGATTTATCTTTTTTGTTTTACGAATGCGCAATTGGGGTTTTTGTAAGAGGGCGGGCTTTTTGAATAATGATTTATAGATAGTTTTTTTTTAAACAAATTAACCAAAGATCCAAAAACTAATAGGTCATCGGCTTTTTAATATCTTATGAACTAAGAAGGCTAGAGACTTGTATGAGGGGTCGTTGGACTTGGGGTGACGCCCTGTTTTTGAATGTATTATTCATTTTTTGTCAAAAGGGCCTAACTGCACTTTCGTTAATATCTTGCTAACTAATAATCACAGAGGGTCAAGTGAGGTGTCATAGGACATAAAATGGCCAACCCTTCCCCATGACCAATGAATTTACCCCCCCCCCCCAAAAAAAAAAAAACCAAAACAGCAAGGTCATTGACCTAAGATTTTATCAACTAACAATCAGAGAGGGACAAGTGAGGTGTCATAAGACTCAGGATGGCCAACCCTTTTCCATGACCAACAAATTTACCCAAAATACCCAAAACAGCAAGGTCATTGACCTACGATTTTATAAACTTATCATTACAGAGGGTCAAGTGAGGTGTCATAGGACTACGAATGGTTAACCCTTTCCCATGACCAATGAATTTACCCCGAAAATCCAAAACAGCAATGTCATTGACCTGAGATTTTATAAACTGATAATCGGATATCAACATGTGAGGTGTCATAGGACTTACAATGGTCTACCCTTTCCCATGGCTAATGAATTTACCCAAAAATACCCAATACATCAAGGTCATCGACCTGAGATTTTATAAACTAATAATCGGATAAGGACATGTGAAATGTTTACCGTGAGTGATGAAACATAGCTAGGTAGTGAAAGAATTATTGTTGGCTACATGTATGGTGACTGACAAGTCTTTCACCATTGGAACTTGTTTTCAGATCAAACTGCAGTACAGAGAGAGTATAGGTTGTAGGTATGGGATAATAAATGACAAATGGTGTATACAAAATCTGATTTATCGATTCAAGAAATAAGAGTAGACAATCTTTAATTGATTGGTTAAAGAGGATAGCTAAAATCCAAAATGGTGACTATATCGAACTAAACTGATCCAAGCTGAATCAAACCCAACTAAACCGAACTACACCGAACCAAACTTAATCAAAAACAAGCCAGTGGTTAAAGTGTAAAACTTGTGGGTGAATGTGGTCATTGGTAATGTCAGAAAGGAAAGGGATAATGCTCTACCTACAGAGGGTAAGGTAAAGCTAGTGCATGATGCTAATGCACACACACAAGTACATGAACCTCACACAACTAACCTATACTGTTTTTATGGGTTGACTGTTAAAACTTGCTCAGTGGTTACTGGGACAAGATGGTCGCTTCACACAAGCGTTAAATACTTGAGGCTAATAATCTACACACACACACACTTGTTCTAAACTAAACTGTCTTGCTGACAGTGCTCACACTGTAGGCAGATGACAGAAATGCTTGGCTAACAGAAATACAATCATTTCCGGTTGTCTAATGTTACCAGCTAACCATTTTGTGCTGCAGTGGCGAGCACATGTGTCACTTACACTAGAGATTTTAACTCGATTTCAAGCTCTTAAGTCCTAGAACGAATCAAACTAAGGAAGAAGGGCATGGTGGCACAGTGGTTAAGCTGTTAGCCTTTCACTAAAGTGGACTAGGGTTTGATTTCTGGTTAATTCGCATGTCATAAACTTATAAAAAAGCAGAGATAATGTTTTAAACCGATTACACTCGCCTCTTTTCAAATTATTACTTGGATTACAAATACAAAGGTGGACTGGGTGTGATATACAGTTAATGCTGCCTATCGCACACTAGCTGTAAGGAAGCCATATGTAGAGCTATATGTAGAGAACTACCTAGCGATTTCATGAACTGGTATAGCTATGTCGCATAAACGGTGCAGGATACAATCCAGCAACTATAATTCGTATCTTGTGGAACAGAGAAAATGCACTTTTGCCTTGATGGATAACAAATGTGTGCAGACGAATGGCCTACGCATTAGCCTACCAAGGGGTTATAACCACGAGGAGGAGGTGTGATTTCTATATTTTATTGTTTAGAGACATGGTTTTTGTAACCAGTAGATTTAATTGATTTAGTATTTTGTAAATATTTATTTTTGTAATTGTAAATAGTTAATTTTTTGTAAATAGTGGAAACCATTTATTTTTGTAATGGTAAATGTTAAATGTATAATTAATGTTCTTTGGGATGAGTGTGCATGTCAATGATGTTTTTAGGGATAAATAGAGTGGTTGTGTGTTTGTTCTCAAAGACAGGCATGGTTGTGTGGATGTATGACTACACAGACAGAAAGAGAGAGAGCGAGAGTGTGTAAAAACAGCCTTATCTGCAGTAGTAATAGTAGACCTCTATGTTTTGCATACACATAGACAGACTGTACCATCGCCATGGCCAAGCACTCGCTTTAACACCATTTACAAAATCTTAAAATGAAAAAATCATGTTTCGCAAATATGAACTTTTGACATAAACAAAATAAAAATAAAATGTGTAAACAACGAATTGGAAAATCCATGTCTCCATATCATGAAATTCAAAAACTTTTAACTAACATTTAAGAGAAATGCAAATGGAAAATTGACAAATTGTAATGTGTGAAATGTGAAAATGAACAAATGGCTATCATTATTTTAAAAAATTAAAAAAAAACAAGGTGCTGTATGGTTGAGGTGTGAATCAAACCCTACTTATTTTGGACCACCCGAGACTGAGTATACTTGTTTTAGTCCTCATACCACTTTAAAAATTTTGTTTTAAAGCTAGGAATTGAACCCAAGAGCTTGTAGGGGGAGACCAAGGTTAGAATATGTTAAACAGATAGTCTCGAATGTAGGGTGTGGTAGCTATATAGAGTGAAATGATTAGCTCGGGACAGGGGGGGGCATTGAGATCTGCAGCAAACCAGTCAAAAGACTATAGACTCAAACAACAACATGTAAGCTCACCAAAATAATGTTGTGTAACTGTAAATGTTAGTCAACGAACAGTAATGCATTACTAAAACCCATGACACGATACCTAAGAGCTTTTCTAAAATTATTTTAAAATGCCTTTAACCCTATATTCAACACCAAGTTTACAAGACTCATAACTGCAATGTTATGGTAAAACAAAACAAAATCTATATTTCAAAACAAGCAAGTGGTTTAATCAATGTATACTGAGAAAAGTTTTGTAAGCACTCAAGTCCACAAGACAAATTAAATTAGTAACTGTCAGGTTGGTCGAGTGTTTAAGGTGTTTAACTTAAGATCAAATTTTCTGTACAAGGAAGCAAGGGTTCGAATCCCTTACCTGACATAACTATTGACTTAACATTGCTTGGCCACACTGTATTATTATTATTATTATCATTATACTCGGTACACAAACCATTGACAGTGTATTGTTTAGGGCACTCTTCTTTATGAACATAGTCGGAGACTGTTGATGGTTAACAATTGCATTAATAGTGGGACATGGGGATAGCAATAAAGAAAAAAACAGCCAATACCCATACAATATTTTTATTCATTTAGTTTTTTTTTTTTTTTACAATAGTTACACACTGAATACAACTTTCTATCTCTTTACCATTGTTTGATATAGATTTTGAACACAACGCTTGTTGTAGATCCTTTTATAACTATCTCCAGGTACTCTTGTTCTTAAAAATTGGGGAAGCCGCAACGGTTTTATAGACATTAAACCCTCATCCTCTTCTTTTTCATCATCATCATTATTATAAATATTATCTTCATAATTATTATAGTCATTGTCACCATCATTATCATCATCATCATCATCCTCAACATCACTAGAACTATCCAATTCCTTTTTTTCCTTTTCAAAAGGGACCTCTTGAAGAGTCTGTGTTGCTTTTGATAGTGTTACGGGTTTTTTGAACGTTGACAACTGTCCTAACATGACTTTTTGAGGAGATAAATGTTTTTTCACAAGGAAGTCACTATGTTGAGTAACACTGTTTTGTTGGGCTTGCTTTTTCTTGTTATTTTGATCATGTTTTGTTAACACTAACGGTGTTTCATTTGGTATACCACATTGATGAGTACCCACACTTAAGACCTCACCATCTTTACTTTTTAGATGACCTAGACATTTTGTTGTTCTTTGTTTTGAGCACTGCCAAAATATGATGCCATTCGCATTTTCTCGCTTATAGTTATAAGAGTACCCATGATACAGGGCACGTGGTTTACCTTTATTCCATAGTAGCCACTGACTTGTATAGTCGATCCGCCTACTACAAAGGTCTGAACACTTGTGGTGAAAGAATGATGTGTGTTGACGTTTTATGCAGGATGGTGTTTGTGGTTATGTGGGTGGCTTTTGTTGATGACATATGTTGTTGGCTTATTTTGGTGGCTTATGTTGATGGTTTATGGTGGTGGCTTATGTTGAAGGCTTATGTTGATGGTTTATGGTGGTGGCTTATGTTGATGGCTTATGTTGATCACATATGTTGATAGCTTATGTTGATAGCTTATGTTGGTGGCTTATGTTGATGACATATGTTGTTGGCTTATGGTGGTGGCTTATGTTGATGGCTTATGTTGATCACATATGTTGGTGACTTATGTTGATAGCTTATGTTGGTGGCTTATGTTGATGACATATGTTGTTGGCTTATGGTGGTGGCTTATGTTGATGGTTTATGTTGGTGGCCTATGGTGATGGCTTAGGTTGATGGCTTATGCTGGTGGCTTATGTTGGTGGTTTATGGTGGTGGCTTATGTTGGTGACTTATGTTGGTGGCTTATGTTGATGACATGTTGTTGGCTTATGGTGGTGGCATATGTTGATGGTTTATGCTGGTGGCCTATGAACACACGTTCATGGAGAGCTCACCCCTCTTCACGCTACTAAAAAACACACCCTGTCGGAAACAAAACACAATTTAGCGACACAGCCAAGCTAGATAAAAAAAAGGGGGGAAATTAGGGGTTTTTTAATAGGTAAATGTTATCTGGATCAGGTGTACGATGTACTTTTCTTCTGCAATAAACCAAGGCCCATATTCGCGGCAGTATTAAAGGTGCCGGGACGTCCTCATAAGACCGTCAACGCTTAGTTCGAATGGGTTATGCTCCACGCGTGGCGAGGGCTAATCCACGGTCTTTAATA
The DNA here is from genome assembly GCA_946902985.2 of Meconema thalassinum. Lineage (NCBI taxonomy): Eukaryota > Metazoa > Arthropoda > Insecta > Orthoptera > Tettigoniidae > Meconema > Meconema thalassinum. The sequence continues at coordinate 410,589,985 of OX336392.1, forward strand.
GTTGCAGACCCACCTCATTCAATAACATACATCTTATCTAGGTTGGCAACACCTCACATAAACACATCGCGATCACTCCCCACAGCACGTAGGGGTAGGGGGGAGAAGGGAGGGAAAAACCAGTCGTTAAGATAACCACCGCATTCGACCGTACAGTGAGTTCTAGTAAGCACGAAAACTGCGAGTAGCTGTAATACGGAAGACAATCAGATAGGTAGTTAGCCTAAAATTTTATAGTTTAACCATAGTTTACAACCATATAATCTCTCTAAAGTACAATCTCCGGATAGCTATCACCATTTAGCATTTCACCTAACATGTATACTGCATTTAGCATACACTGACAGTTGCAGTACCAATACTGCAACTAAATAATTGTACATATTGTAAATATTTTCACCTCTATTTCAAACATAGATTTTATAGCCTAAGTGTAATGGATCTGATGATGATCGCTTGACGATCGAAACTGGTCATCCTAGTGTTTTATTAATCTCATGTAATTTATTTCAGGATTAGGGCATAACCCATCTCTTTTGGGTACATTCGTGTTGACCGACTGAAAAGCACTAAACACTTGTTTACTAAGGCAACACTGAAAATATGGCTTCAAACACCACAATGTTAATGGCTTAGGTTAATGTCTTAGGTTAATGTCTTAGGTTGGTGGCTTGTGGTGGTGGCTTATGTTGATGGCTTATGTTGATGGTTTATGTTGGTAGCTTATGTTGATGGCTCTTAATGATTAATGATGATGGTGATGACGATTGTATCACTTTTGGAGAAGCGGAGTGTAGGTATTTGTAGTTGACGCTTGTGGGAAACCTGTGCATTGTAATGAGGATAAAGTGATGATGAAGTTGTAACATACACTCAGTCTTCAAGCCACAAGAATGAATCATGAGAGATTAAAAACATTCCTCCTCACAAGATGGCGTCGGCACACAATGACTTAGTGGAAGAATGTGGAGGAGGGTCGAGAGTTTTGTTTTTTTGTTTTTGCGCATGCCCATTCATGACTTTTTGTAAGGGGGCGTGCTTTTTAAAGATGGCGGCCGTAGTGTAATCTAACCGAACCTAACCCAACCCATGAGGTGTGATTAAAAAGCATTCCAAGCAGCGCTTGTCGATAGGAAACCAATAATCAAAGAGGAGTATGTCAGACCTTGAGGCGATAACCCATTTTGATTGATCCCTGTTGATTTGTCCCTTTGAACTGGTCCCTGTTGACTAGCCCCTTTGGACAGGTCCTTTTTGAAGGGAGTAATTTTTGACGAGTCCCTGTGGACGTGTCCATGTTGACTGGTCCCTGGACCCTTTGACATAATTTGGATAAATGCATGGGTCAGTCCATAGGGACCGGCGCCCAACACAGGAAGTGCGTGGAAACATACGATTACGTCAGCGAAACATGAACTCACTTGTCTGTTGTATGAGTATCACTTACAATTTCACCCCCTAGTAGGGGTAGGTTTTATTTTGGGGTGGAATTGAAACTCTAGATGAGATGTTTTGCTGACGTAATCGTATGTTCGCCCGCACTTCCTGCGTCGCACGCCTTCGGCGTGTGCGCCTGGGTCGTGCGCGGTCGCCGCCATCTTGTGTGGAGGAAGGTGGAGGTGGAGGGTCCTGAACCGTTACAAATACACTACTCATGGACCTGCGAATCCACATGCCATCAAGGCAGCCTACATGTTAGTGTTCGAACAGAAATGTAGGGAATATGGTATGAAAATGAGCATTTCAAAAACTAAGTTAATGTCTGTAGGGAAGAAACACAAGAAAATAGTGCCAGAAAGGTGGAACTAAATTGGAGCAGGTGGACCATTTTAAGTATTTAGGTTGTGTATTCCCTCAGGATGGTTAGTATGGGGACAATAGTCAAGGAGCAGAAAAGCCAATGCAGCATGCATGCTCTCAGTTGCGATCTACAGTATTCTGCAAGAAAGATTTTAGTGTAGCAATGAAACTCTCCCTACATCGCTGAGTATTTAGACTGACCTTGCTGTATGGAAGTGAGAGCTGGGTTGATTCAGGATGTCTGATGCATAAGCTATAAGGCATCCAACGTTTAGAATGAAGCATTGGTCTTATGGCGCGTTACGACAGGGTTGCCACTCCATGAGAGGAGGCAGTACAAAGCGCTTCGCGTACACATTCCGCACATTCAGCGATTGTGCAGTGTTGAAGACTTGAATTAAGTACTGTATAATAATACTAATAGTAGGCTAACAACACATACAACGAAATTAAATTAACTATAACGTATGCTGAATGTAACATAAAGAAAACAATCAAAATAAAAAAATAAAGTACAAGCACAAGGAAATGTGTGAAGTTTCGACTGCAGTTAAAGTTGTACGTTATTAAAGAAAATACTCCTCATTGGCTTACCTTTCATGATTTATACTTTCGTTAGGTTTAAGATTCTTAAAATAACTGAACACATTAATTACGACCTGTTTTTCCCTCCTGAGCACTTGACCACGCTTTTTCACAAAACTATCCATTGTTGTACGTGAAATACGTTAAATCTAACAGAACTGCTGCACACACACACACTCAAGATAGAGACAGCTTGAAACGTCTATTAATGCCCCATGTTGGTAGCGACAAATGAAACGTTTTGCTAGCCCCTAACTGTTGGGTGAGAAATGTAACTGTTTACCTTTGCCTAAGCTATGTTGTTTTAATGGGCGCCAAGACCTCAACGCAATTTTGAAAGCTAAATTTGTATTTAACAACGTCTAGCTCTGGCAGAACACATTCAAGACTCTATTCACTCAGATCGTGGTATGATTTGATCATTAACCCAACAAACAATTGTATCAGGAGAAGGAATTGGTCTATATCTAATGCTACCTACTGAAAGCAAAGATTGCATTGTAAAAGAAATGAATTTATTATATAAAACAAGTATATCAAAATTAATAATAATAATAAGTTTAAAATTTAAATTGGAGCGTTGCGATTTTAATATTACCGATAGAAAATTACATGAAAACGGAGTCTGATAAATTATTGATTTTACACTTATTCCCAAGCTATGAAGTTACTGAAATATGAAATATAAAACCAAGAGAAATGAGAGATTGCGTATTTCTGCGTCATTGGCGCTTACCACTGGAAATGCCCGAAGCCTTTCCCTCGTACTGGATGATGCTGTGAGCTTCCCACAGTCTCCTGGATGTCGTCATCTTCGTCGATGTTTGATGAGATTCTGGTAGATTAGATAATTCTATGGTTCGTACCTCGGACCCAAACACTCGTACAACCGCACTGGTTAAGTTATACAAAAGTTAGTCCTCCAATCCACGGAACATCGGAGCGATTCCCGCGTACAACATACTCGTCAAGTATTTCACAGATTGTCCTCCTTCCACGGCGCGTCGAACGATATATTCACCTGTCGGCTCCCCCACTCTTCAGCCGACTCCTAGCTTACGTCGTCGCCATTGATTGGCTGCACCCTACGCGCTAGATCCCCACTCCTTCCTCATTACACTCCGCGGGAGGGAGAAGTCGATTTCCGTTCCAACAATTCGCCTTTTCTTGACGATGCGACCCAAGATTGCGTCATGCTTCTCGACAAGATTAAGCTTGTATTTGAATTCCCCATGACTCATCTCTCTCAAATACCCTAACTGACAAAACTCCGTAAAATTCCGTAATCAGATAATTTTCTATGATATCGTCGTTCGTAATAATTTGCTTGATAGCGTTTTCTAAGACATAGAAAACCTATCTGTATGCTTATAATTTTTATAAAATGCTCCGAAAATATCTTAATAATAATTATAATAAATTAATAATAATAATAAATTAACATGAAAAATTCTCTTGGCTGAACAATTTGCCGCGTAAATACATATAGAATGGCTTCCTACTGACTTATGCCAGTTGCATAAAAACCCCTCGAAAAACACGTTACAAGCTGAACAACTGAGATAAAAGCTCGAAGGGCACAGTAATAAAGCTGTGAGTAGGAAACTTCATTCTTATAATCCGCGGTCAATGAACAGCCCGGCCTGTGTAAACAATTAAACCTACACACTGGGTAAGCAGGTAGAAAACTTCTTCAAACATTCCTCTACAACTCTCAAACTGACATGACATGGTTTATCTTTAAAAATAGAAAAGTTGGCAGCATACAAACTTTTTCAATGCTGCTATGCGGTTATGAGAGAATATTCAGAAGTTTTACCTACATGAAAATTGTAATATTGCCAGTATAAAATATTTCAATAATCCAACATCAAGACGGCACATTTAGCTACACGTGTGTGAAAAATAGGCATCACAAAGTCAATGCAACATGATATAAGATCGATTTTACTAAAAAGGGGACACAGTTTATAGTTTTAAAAAAATATATGGATAACTAATTTTTCTAGCATTTCTGTCAAGTTTAAGTAGTTCTAATATAGGACAAAAAAGATCGGCAAAACATAGTTCTACCCGAATATGCTGTTTTTTCGACAAAGAAAATTTTTCGACTGATATGGCAACAGTGGATTGCTGGAAAATGACAGCGTCATACATGTCTCACGTGCAACAGAAAGAGAGAAGAATATCCCTATCTAACCAGTGCTTCATCTAAACATTGGATGCCTTATAGAGGTAACTGATATGAGCATAGCACGAATGATTGCTGGGAGCAATGGCAGAAAGGTACTTGTAACAAAGAGATAAGGCTAAGTTAGAAATGAATGCTAGATGAAGCTGTTGTGAAGAAAATGGGGAGGAGTGATTACCTAAGAAGTTAACGAGTTCAAATGTAGAGGGTAAGAGAAGCAGGGGTAAACATTGGAGGCGATGGTTAGACTCAGTGTTGTACGATTTCAAAGTGAGAGGTGTAGAAGCAGAGGAGGCCGCAATGCTAACTGCTAATAGGGGATCATGGAGGAGACTAGTTTGCTAAAAGAGGTCAAAAAGCAAAAAAATCTCAAATGAAAAGTCATCATCAAATTCCAGCTCAGTCGCCAGGGTGCTATTAACCAGTCCTCGCCACGTTTTTCTGTCCATGAATAGTTGGTCTTCATGAGTCCTTCTCCAGTCTAGGATAACCTTGTTGAAGGAAGCTTTTGGTGTCCTCTCGTCTTCCATTCTTTGAAGATGCCTATACCATGCTAATCGTTTCTTCTGCAAATATTTTGTAGCACTGATATCTGTGCCAGTCTCTGTCCTGTTTTTTCATTTCTTACTTTGTTTCTCCTTGTCCTTTGAAGCATTGTTTGTATTTCGGATGCCTGGATTCTTCTCGACAGGGTGGATGTTTCTACTCCATAAGTAAGAATTGGGATGTAGTATGTCGACTGGCTGTGTGGCTCAGCAGTAACGTTCTTGCTTGCTGGGCCCAAGGTTGCTGGTTCGTATCCTGGCGCAGTTGCTGGCATTTGAGGGTTCGCAAATACAAGGGGCAGTGTCAGTAAATATCCTGGCACATTAAAGATCCCCTTCTGGGCAAAATTGTGGTACCCCGGCATCTCTAAAAGCCAGAGTAGTTAAAAGGGATGTAAAACCAATAACATTATTATTGTAGTACAGTAGCCCAATGTGCACCGAAGGGTGGCCGAGTTCGCGAAAATTTTGCAAAAAAGTAATGTTCTTTTGCTTTTCGCTTTGAAACCTGTTTCTTGAAGCCTCGTCACGAAGACTGCGAAGAAACAGAATATCCATAGCAGATGCACCTTGTTGTTCAAAGTACCGAAGAGTAGTTTCAGAGGCATTAAGTCCCTCGGTATGAGTGATTTTTGGTTCCACTACTCCGCAATCTTCAACTTCATCATGATCGTCGATTTCATCATTTCTTGTGACGGCCGCTGCAACATCTGCATCCAACAGAATGTCTTGCTGCGTGTCACGGAGAATGCACAATCAAATAAATACAACGTTCTGTGCGAGAACCGTTTGTTTACTTCTTACTGCCAACAGTTTGTGCATTTACTGTACTGTACAACTACCTGTATTGATCAGGTCGTCGTTACTCTTCTTACTATGTACTGTAGGTCAACTTGTTTCGCGTCGTATTTAACTGTCGATAATTCCATTGACGGAGAAGACGAAAGAAAACATAATAACGCTCTGTGCGGAAACACAAAAACAAACAAAAATCATGATTATTTTCTCCTGTCAGGGTGGCCGAGAAATCCGGAGTGCCGGGTTACCGAGTGCAGAGTTTGCGAGACTCTACTAAATGTCTTAAACAGTATATGTTTACACTTCCTGGGCACTTCATTATTCCACAGTAGTGTTCTAACATGTGCATAGAAGGTGGCTGCATTACTAGTTCTATTTGTTACTTTACTGTTGTTGTTATTATCCTTATTCATTGTGCTACCATCATCATCGTTTCTTCGCTCCAGCAAGCCGGGTGCGGTTATAAATGAGCCGTCTCCAATTTGTCCTGTCCATCCATAACTGTTCTTGTATTTGATGCTAGTTCTTATCTCTAGCTTCAAGGTCCTTATATATTTGCTTCTACCACACATCGCGAGGTCTTCCTCTTGGTCTCTTCCCGGGGACATCTGGCCAAAGTACATTCGAGGTATCCTGTGGGGAGCCATCCTCTTCATGTGACCATACCATCTCAATCTCTTGAGTTTGAGCGTTTCCAGCAGGCTCCTTTCCAATCCCAGTTGTTGTCGGATATCCTCATTCCTTATTTTGTCCATTTTCGTCTTTTGGAGGCAAGAACGGAGGAACTTCATTTCTACTGCCTGGAGACGCCTGTTTGTTGGTCCAGTGAGGGTTGCTGCTTCCAGTCCATATGTTAGTATAGCTATTAAGTATATCTTGAACAAACTAATCTTGGAAGCTTGTGGAAATGTTTCGTCCCAAAGTAACTGATAGAAATTGGAAGCTTTCTGTATTATGTTGTTAATCTCTTGATGTATGGTATTGCCCGAGGAAAGAATACTACCTAAATATTGGAATTTGTCTACAACATTTATCTCCTCATCTCCAAGTCTTCGATGGACCGTTGAAGGATTTCTACTCATCACCAAACCAACTGTCTTGGTTTTGCTGATTCTAAGACCCATGTTCACAAATTAATTCTGCCAAAGATCTAGTCTAGCTTGCACCTCCTCTTCTGACTCGCCCCACACCAAGACATCATCGGCGAAAACTAAGGCATTAGTTTCTTGATCCTTGCTCTTAACTGCTTTTAAGACTTCATCTATTATGATAATGAAGAGAAGCGGTGAAAGGCAACTTCCCTCTTGGACTCCACTCTTTGTTTCGAACCAACCTGACTTTCCATCCTGGACCTTGGTTTGATCGTATAATCGTTGTACCTGTGCTGTGATGTCCTTGGGCACTTTCTTACGTCTCAAACATTCCCATATATGCATGCATGGTACATGGTCATATGCTTTCTCGATGTCCAGAAAAACAGTTATAAGTGTTTCATTTTTCTCCCAGGACTTTTCGTAGAGCATTCTGGTTGCAAAAATAAGGTCCACAGTTGATCTATGTGGTCTAAATCCATGTTGTTCCTCTTCAAGTCTTGGTTCAACATATTTCCTTATCCTTCCCTCAAGGATGGACTCATAAATTTTTAAGTCATGCAACAACAAAATGACACCTCTGTAGTTTGTACATTTCTTCCTATCGCCCTTTATCAATAATGTGCTATCAAGATATTTAAATTCATCAACAATTTGTAGAGGCTGATTATTCAAGTAAATGGTTGCATTAGACAGTCCTGTTGTCATCACTACTGTCTTACTTTGCCTTATTTTCAACCCATATTCCTTGAACAGCTTGTCCCATGCATTCAGTTTTTCTTGTACCTACCTGGCACTTTCTCCCCAAATCGTGACGTCGTCTGCAACGACCAGGAAATTTGTTTCATTACCATTCCAAATGAAAATGTATGTATGAAGTGTAATAATAATTTAATTATTGCATGTCTTTCACTTAGTTGTATTGTCCTCGGATAAATTACAGTATAAACTGCCTAAGACGTCTACATCATGGTGTGATATTGAACCTGGCTTGTTTCGGATCCTGTTCCAGTCAATTCGTGCAATATGCTTGCTCTCAGATTAGTGAGTAGCTGACATTTGGTTTATTTCTTCAAATAAAAGTGAATGGTAGTGATTATTTTCAACCAGGCTGGTGGTCATCTGGCCCAGAAGATGTAATATTTTATCAGAATGGAAGTGGAATTATGAGAAGACAATATTCACTTTTTTTTCACATTGTGGGCTTTTCTTAACGATTTATGGAAAGTTAGTTGTCTAACCATCAAGACATAGCAGTTAGAAAACACTAATAATGTTATGGGACCAATGTCCCTTTTAATGACTAGGGTTTTAGACACAGCATAGTGCCTGAATTTTGCCCCTAAGGAGATCTTTAATATGCCAGTAAATTACTGACATTGGTCTCTCACATTTAAGTTTCCCTAAATGCCAACTGTACTAGGATTTGGTTCTGCAAGCTCAGGCACAGTAAGCAAGAGTATTACAGACTTCGCCATGCAGGCAGCAGATATGAGAAAAGCTTCAAGGAGTGGTGGTATAATTTCTGGATCATACATAGTACTTGAGGCTACAGCTATGTATTGTATTAATGTTGCAGTGTTACCAGTGTTCCCCCCATCACAATTATGCCAATCCTTGCAGGAATTCACCTGATCCTTATCCTCTTTCTTGCCTGCCATTCACTAAACATTTAGGTTATCATAGTTCTTTCAGTTTCTAAGATTAATCCACATTTTTTCTTTTATTTCCAGAAAGAATAATAGTAAGTGCTGGAGATGTATGCATTGAATACGGAATGGATGACTTCCAAAAATTGACTAAATGTGCCACCACTCAAACTTTCGTTGAAGACCATCAATGTAAGGTTCTTTTGGAGGGAAATGAAACATCACATAAACACTTGACAGCAAATGATATTAATTGTAAGGATATTAAACACCAAACATCATTGAATATAGATTACAGTCGTGATATGTTCTCATTCAAAGCTGAATGTGTTGAAGGTAACTCGCTAATTTCAGAAAAAATGCTTGGAAGCAAATTGTTGCCACGTACAAGTGAAAAATTTGAACTCCCTCAAATCTCAGACAAGGTACCTGACTGTATCAAGTTATCTACATCATTCCATGAAGACAATTTTGAAAATAGAATGTACAGTGGGGAAAGCACTGAAAATTGTGCTTCACATGATGAATCTATAGAAAGTGGTATTGCACCTCTTTTTGATAAAAGTGGTTCTTCTGGAGTGTATTACAGTACCAAGGGAATAACTAATTGGCTTGCGCTGCATTCAGAAATGTATAGCAGTGGTACTTCGTCTGTCTACTTTACTTGTGAAGATGAACCGATGGATGGTGAGGCTAGTGCGACAGTTCCTAGAAATAATCCTAACTGCATTATTTCAACTTCAGGAAGTAAAAATGATAAGAAAAATATTTTGTTGTCTGATCCAGAGAGATTGAAGGAAGACAAGAGGTTTTCTGGTTCATCTAGTATTAGTACCAAAACTGTTCTGACTGTATCTGAGGAATATAAATATACAGATGATGAGAAAGGAATAGTTCTGCTTGAAAGAAGGTTTATTACCACTTCAGTAAGGTAAATAGAATATAATTCTTTTTTAAAATATTACATTTAGCTAGCTAGACTTAAGAAGTTCTTGCAAATGCATAAAGTATTTCTATGTTGTATGTCGAGAAAGTAAGTTCTGTTTTGTGATAAAATCAAAACAAACTACAAATCATAAATGTATCTTTCAACATAGTTCCCACCATTTAGGAGGCACTTATCATAGCATGGTACAAGTTTTTTTATGCCTTCTTCATAAAACTTCACCTGTCTTGTCAACCCTGAGGTATTATGCCACAATTCGAGGAAAAACTCCGTCAATCAATACCATTATGGAGTCGAATAAAGCTGAGAACCCTGAGGTAACCGTGTCCTTTGAGCTCATTATTGTTGAAGTTTTGTCCTCCAAGGAACATTTGCAGGTGCAGGGAATTATCGGGGTATTTTAATGACACTCGGGGAATTTAATTTTTGCATAATAATAATTTGAAATTAAGCATTTAAATTTAAATGGGGAAAAAGTACAGTGAGCCCGGGAATATTCTCCGCAGCGCCTACATGCGTCTGCGAGAGCTAGCTACAGCAGTTACGTTGGTAGCACGGCTGCCGCTTGCATCATCTCTACTTAGTATAAAACAAAGTCCCCGTTTCTTGGATGTTACTGGTAAACTTGTAACGTGTTTTTCGAGGGTATTTTACGCCACTGACATAAGTCAGTAGGAAGCCATTCAATGTTTATTTACGCGGCAAATTGTTCTGCCAAGACAAGTTTCATGTAACTTATTATTATTATTATTATTATTATTAAGGTATTTTTTGGAGCGTTTTTTTATAAGATTATTAGTATACAGATAGGTTTTCGATGATATAGAAAACACTATCAAGCGAATTATTACGTACAACATTATCGCGGCCTTGGAGGCTGGATTTAGACAGCTCCTTAACCCGGTCCATGAGGCAATTTTAATTGGCTACATGGATAACTCTTGCCAGGCGCGTCCACGTCGCGGGGGTGGGCAACGGTACTGTAATATACCATGGAACTACAGTACCGGCTAAGTTCTGGTGAGGACCCAGTCCTATGGGGTATAACATAGGCCCCGTGCACAGGGTTACGTGCGAAGACCTCAACGGAATCTGCAGCGGAGAAGATGGACTTCGGAACGGTGGAGATTGCGGAAGAGGCAACCCAGTACTCAGGGAATAGTATGAGTACAGCATCAATCGGCAGCGTCTGTTTCCCAGGTTAGGGGCGGCTGCAAGGGCGTCTGTTTCCCATGTTAGGGGCGGCCTGTATAATAGCTGGCAGTAGCTTCATAAAATGCCTTTGGGAGTGGCGACCCCATCGTAATAATAGCCTAAAATGGAAATGGCACTTCGAATGAATCGGAAAAGGTTAGGGCGTACCCTGCAGGCGACGCGCAGTTCTTTTGGTACTGGGGGAACTGTGAGAAATGGGCGACCAGTAACCGAAATGAAAGTGGGAATCATGAATGTCATGACCCTGACAGGCAAGGTGGAGGAGGTGGTAGACTTCATGGAGAGGGAGAATGTTGGATTGATGGGGCTGAGTGAAGTGAAATGGAAAGGTAAAGGAAGGAAGAAATTGAGGAAAGGATATACATTATACTGGAGTGGTGGCCAAGAGGCCAAAAATGGCGTGGGACTGATAACCTCGAAACAACTGGAGGAGTATGTTGAAGTGGTCGAGTGTGTGAGTGACAGAATAATGAAAATTAGAATGAAGATGAAAAATGACGTGATGGACTTCATACAAGTGTATGCACCACAGACTGGAAACAGAGAAGAAGATATTGAAGTATTCCTGGAGGATGTAGAAAGAGTAATTTCAGATGTAGAAGTGGTGATCATGGGAGATATGAATGCACAAGTCGGAAACGAGAGACAAGGAAAGGAAGAAGTCATTGGACCATATGGATATGGGAAAAAGAACCGGGAAGGAGAGGAACTTGTAAACTTTTGTGAAAGGAATGGACTGACAGTGGGTAATTCATGGTTTCGGAAGAAAAACAGCAGGAAAATTACGAGATATGGTTGGGGCGATAGAAGAACAAAATCAGTAATTGACTACTTTCTGGTGGAAAGGACTAATCGCAGAAAGCTGATAGATGTGACAGCTTTACCAGGAGAAGCATTTGATGGGGACCATAGAGCTGTGGTGGCAAAATTTAGATGGGAAAAATTGGAAAACCTAAAGGAGATCAGAGAAAGTAAAATAAAAGTATGGAAATTGAAAGACAAAACTGTACAGGAAGATTTTCAGGAGAGATTGAAGCAACAAATCCCAGTTACTGAAGTGGAAAACATAGAAGAGGAATGGTCTCACTTTAAAAAGGCATTTGTTGGTGCAGCAGAGAGTGCTTGTGGTAGGACGTCAACAAGAGTGAAAGAGAAGGAGACACCATGGTGGAATGAGGAAGTGAGGAAAGCAGTGAAAGAAAAGAAGTCTGCATGGAAAGAATGGAACCGAGATCAAACAGAAGAAAGCAAAAGGAAGTATCACGACAGCAAACGGAGGTGTAAGAAAGTGGTAGGAGAAGAAAAGAAGAAAAGTTGGGAAGAATTTACACGAAGAATGGAAACAGATGTAAGTGGCAGTAAAAGGATGCTGTATGGGCTTCTAAGAAGTAAGAGGAAAGAAAGAGTTACTACAAAGCTAGTGAAAAAGGAAGATGGAGAGTTGTTAACACACCCAGAAGAGATAAAGGGACGATGGAAGGAATATTTCGATAAGCTTTTGAATGTGAGCAATGGTACTGGTGAGATGGAAGTGACACAACCTGACGACTCTATAACAGAAGATGATTTAACAATGCTGGAGGTGGAATTAGCAGTACAGAAAATGAAGATGGGAAAAGCAACAGGGGTGGATGAAGTCAGTGTAGAAATGATAAAGGCTGCTGGACCTGTTGGTATGCAATGGCTGTATCGACTGCTAAAGTGTGTGTGGAAATGGAAATGTGTACCAGAAGACTGGAAGAAAGGGCTAATAATACCAGTGTTTAAGAAGGGGGACAAGAAGGTGTGTGATAACTATAGAGGGATCACCCTCATATCACAGATAGTAAAAATACTGGAAAGGATATTAGAAAGAAGAATGAGAAGAAAGGTGGAAGGAGAGTTGCAAGAGGAACAGTATGGCTTCAGGAGTGGAAGATCCACAGTGGACCCAATCTTTAGCTTGAGGCAGGTGATGGAAAAGAACTGGGAATATGGAGAGGATTTGATCATGACTTTCATAGATCTAGAAAAGGCATATGATAGTGTCCCCAGAGAGAAGGTATGGGAAACCATGGTTAAGAAGAGACTGGGAAGAGAAATGTTGGAAATGGTGCAAGCAATGTACAACAACTGTGTTAGCAGGGTACTGACCCCAGTTGGAAAGACAGATTGGTTTACGAACAAGACTGGACTAAGACAGGGGAGTGTGCTGTCACCTCTCTTGTTCATAATGGTGATGGATGAAATAGTAAAGGAAACAAAGGAAGCATATGAACATAAAGAAATGAAGTTACTGTTATTTGCAGATGATATTGTGGTCTGGGGAAAGAACACCGAAGAAGTGCAAAAACAACTAGATGCACTGAACGAAAATATTCAGAAGTATGGCCTGAAAATCAGTATAGAGAAAAGCAAGACCATGGTGATGACAAGAGGGGAAAGACAAGGAAAGGGCACTGTGAAAATTGGAAGTCAGAGTTTGGAAATTGTGGACACGTTCAAATACCTAGGAAGTGAATTGATGCAAACTGGTAGGTTGGACATGGAGATTGGCAGGAGGGTACAGCAGAGCAATGCATTCTATCAAAGTGTAAGAAAACTTGTTTGGGATAAGGAAGTACCAAGGAAAAGCAAGGAGGTAATGTATAAAGTGTACTATGTACCCATATTAACTTATGCAGCTGAGACTTGGACCCTGACAAGCAGACAAGAGAGTAGAATCCAAGCCAGTGAAATGAAATTCCTAAGAAGTATGATAGGAAAGACAAGGAAAGACAGAGTGAGGAATGAAGATGTTAGGAAGGAAGTTGGGATGGGAAAACTAAATGAGAGAATTGAGAAGAATAAACTAAGGTGGTTTGGACATGTAAAGAGGATGGAGGAAAATAGAATACCAAGACAGATGCTGGAGGCGAAGTGCAAGGGTAAGAGACCAAGAGGAAGACCTAGAACAAGGTGGATGGATTCAGTGAAGAACGGCGTAAGAAAAAGAAATCTGGACTGGGACAAGATCGTGGAAGAAGAATGGTGGAAGGAAAGAGGAAAGTGGAGAAGTGCCATAAATACCCCGACCCGGCAGGAGCTGGATAAGGGGAAATGATGATGATGATGATGATGATGATGATGAACATTATCGCGGAAAATTATGATTACGGAATTTTACGGATTATTGTCAGAGTTTATTGTGAGAGAGATGAGTCACTGGCAATTCAGATACAGGTATATTCTTGTCGAGAAGCGTGACGCAAGCCGTGGGGCACTTCCAGCTGGCTGCATCAAGAAAAGGCGAAATGGCCTGGACCGGTAATCGACATCGTTGCGCTGAGTGTATTGACCCTTAGGTGGGGAGTATCGCGTGGTGGCTCAGCCAATCATTGGAGACTGGGCGAGTGGAAGACGGGTCCGGAGAGGGGGTTCGGCGAGTGCATATATTGTTTGCGCGCCGAGAAGGGAGGACGTTTATCATTGTAAAACTTGACCGTTGTGGTTGCTCGTGTGGTTGGTTCCGGTGTGATCGGACCATAACTTAACATTTCTACAACAATCTCCACAACTGACGAAGAAGATGGCGACGTCCAGAAGGCTGTGGGAAGCTCTCTTCAGCATCAAGTACGAGGGAAATGCCACGGCAATTTCCAATGGTAAGCGCGAATGACTCAGAACTACATAATCTCTCGCTTCATTGTTTCATATTCAAAATTTCAGTAACTTCTTAGCTTGGGAATAATCAGTAAAGTCAGTAATTCATCAGACTCCGTTTTCACGTAATTCTCTAGTGGTAAATTCAAATCGTTACGCTCCAATTTAAATTTATTAATATTATTATTATCAAAATTGCCACTACTTGTTTTTTATTTAATACATTCATTTCTTATACTATGCAATCTTTGCTTTCAGTAGGTAGCATTAGATATAGACCAAATTCCTTCTCCTGATACAATTGTTAGTTGGGTTAATGATCAAATCATACCACGATCTGAGTGTGAAGATTCTTAAAGGTGTTCTGCCAGAGCTAGGTGTTGTTAAATATAAATTTAGATTTCAACATAGCGTTGAGGCCTTGGCGCCCATTAATACAACGTATCTTAGTCAGAGTAAACATTACACTTGTCATCCCAACGTAGAGAACCGTTACAAACTCAAGAACCATTGGATAGATTTTGATGCGGTTTTCACCATTCTGTAAAGGATATATCGAGTATGATTTCTGTAGAAAATAATTTATGATCAAAGGAAGCCGAGCAGTAACGATTTTAGTGGAATAGTCGATAAAAAAAAAAACCTGGCTCCGCTTTGTAAGCTTACGCTGGGCAAACCGTTTAAAATATCTAAATACTAGGAGTGTAAGAATTGTTCAGCATGTAAAGTTCTACAAAAAGTCCGCGAGAGCATATGTCTATCTTCCATACATCGCCCACTATAAGGGAATAACTGAAGCTTGTCTCTTACAGCTTTATGTGCTGTCGACTTGGAGATTCCTGTTTGTTGAGCTAATTTTCGTGTTTGGTTAGGATCTGTCAATGCGAGACCTCCTTTTTCGGGAAGGACTAGAAGTGAAGCTTCTAGTCTAATAAGCAAATGAACTTTACTAAGTAGGAACAGATTGAACATTGATGAGTAAATAGCAATGGAAACAGTTTGCCAATAACAGTGGTATTTTATTCAAAAACCAACTTTCAAAAGATTAACAATAAATAAATATATAAACATGTAATGGAAATGTGACCTTTGACAGGCCGACAACAAGCGAACAAGATTTCATAAGCTTTCAAAAGATTAACAATAAATATATAAATATGTAATGGAAATGTGACCTTTGACAGGCCGACAACAAGCGAACAAGATTTCATAAGTTTGAATGCCAACAACCCTGAGAATAAGTAACCACTTTGTGGCCAGTAGTCTAAAGTAGAACTATGCAGGGTAAATTAGCGAGTAACTATAGTACTCAATAATAGCTTAAAATCTAGCCTAGGACTGCACACCGAGAGTAGGCTAGTTTATTTACAGAAAAATCAACATTTACATGCCAGTAGGGATAACATCCCACTAGTCGCCTGATAGTTACAAGGCGAGGTTGTTTACAATTGAAATGGGGGCATTCCCAAAAACACCTTGATAGATTAAGTAGAGAACAAGCCATTCACTTCGTCAGAGAGGTGAACTGGTGTTAAGCCCAATAGTTTATACAAAAATAGAGAAAAGGATGATTTGTTTTGAAGGATAGTTAACATGTGAAAGAGAGAACAGTTGTTTTCTCATAGCCCACAATTTAAAGGCATAATACATGCTTAAACCACTTAATAGAAGGAAATAAGTTTAGTTTGGCATGGTTTGACAAGTTATTTAAGCCATGTGACATAACCCTAAAAAAAAGGGAAGATACATTTTTAAGTTTAGAAATGTTTTTGGTTATAATAAACACTTAGCTTGTTGGCGTTGGTGTAGAGGAATTTCCACATAATAGAAATGGAGGAAGAACGTGTTGATCACTTTTTTCCGTCTTGGAAATGTTGAAGACTTCGTGCCCAGCACAAAACTGACGTAGGCCAATTATCGATGTAAACTTATATAGATTTCGTAGAACTCGGTTTTGATCACTTTTTCCCGTCTTGGAAATGTTGAAGACTTCGTGCCCAGCACAGAAGAAAATTTGTTTATCGTTTTTGCTCACGACAAACTGACGTAGGCCAAGTATCGATGTTAACTTATATAGATTTTGTAGATTTTAGAATGCACTGCTGGTTTGACTAGAGGCATTTTGCGATGTCTTAGCACACAACGTTGAGACACATTCAAGCATTGTGCAAACAGCGTGAAGACGGCTGAAGATGAGTGACTGGCATTGAGACTTGCTGGAGACAGACAGTTGATGTAGGCCAGGGCAGGCTATATACCGGCCGACGTGCTGGATGCGTGATGTGGACAGATGACGTCGGCCAATACGGGAGCGTGGAGCATTCTCGAAGCCGCTGAAGGCCAATCAGAGAAAGGGGCCAACTGAAAATGAACCTCGTGACCAGCATTACTTCCGGAAAGGTTCAGTATCGCGGAACACGTGCAAGCTGGTACAAATTGAGAGAAAAAAAAAAAGGAGAGAATGACACTGACAGGTAAGAGGTTATGCTATAATAAAAATAAGTGAACTTTGTAAATTTCACTGAAAAGTGAACAGTGTTGATTTACTTGGACTTCGCAGCATTATATCGGAGATATCATCAAGTTTTTCGTCTGTTAAAAGCGTAGGCCTGCCTGTTCCCGGTACATTGTGAACTGAACCAGTCACATGAAATTTACTTACCAAATCCCGAATGGTATCACGGTTTGGTCACTTTGAATTAGGAAACCGCGCCTGAAATCTTAATTTTACATTTTCTGTAAACCGATCGCCTTCGCGAAAAACGTATTCCACCAAAAAAAACCCTCTCTCTTCAGTAGTAAACATTACCGCCTGTATACTGTTGCACTCTTCCAATAATAATCTATCTGAACGCTCGCTGACTGTAATACACGCTGAAGACCTGCAGGCTAGTGCGCTTATCGCGATGCACATCGACAACTCACTCGCGGAAGTCCCGCTTTGAAGGACACAGTGCAGTGCAGCCAACTAAAACTCATGACTCAACAACTCACAGCTGCACGTACCCACTGTGGAGAACATTCTCGGGCGCCCTGTATATTCTGGTGATAATTGTTGTAGATGTATGTTCGTACTGACGTTATATCAGTAAGCTCTCATTTCTTGCAAGATAGAGCACACAAATTACATGTGTAGACTGTAGAGATTTGAAGCAATTCTTTTTTCAGTGTTGCCTATACAAATTGACTTCTTGTAGCTTTTCAGTCGGTCAACACGATTGTGCCCAATTAATTTTTTCCAGGAGTGTATTTATATATTTATATCTTGTACCCCGCCCATTCATTGGGCACAATCATGTTGACCGACTGAAAAGCTACAAAAAGTCAATGTGTAGACTGTGTATTTGTATATAAATGTGTAACTATGATATTTGAGAGCATTACTATTTACGAGCTACTTTCAACACACGCAAGTACATAAGTTTTTCTGAATGAAATATTTAGAAATTGGCAAAGTATTATAAATATATATATCTATATACACAGGGTGTATCTTAATTATACCGACAAAAAATCAGGGACGCTCTGTGTGTTACGTAAAAGACGATGCCACAATCGGATTGGCGGAGAAAATATTTCCCTTTGAGAAAATGAGGTTACTTTGTTACTGTAGCCAAATGAGCCAGGTTGGATCTGGTGACTCCAAACAAATTGTGATAAGTCTCAGGCAGCTGACATGATTATATAAATGAAAGTAATGTATATAGTCTTCATGCAATTAGCTGCTGACAATTTAGTTTCTAGTTACGTAACTATAATCTTGAAATGAATGGAGTGCATTATGTGGAACTTATTCTACCCTGAAGGTCTAGTTTCTCTGTTGCTGGAAAGTGTAGTTTTTAAATTTTATATTGCAGAAACTAAAATCGCACATGTCTTCGTTAATCAACAAAATGCGCGCTTCGTACAAATATTTATAAATAAGCTCAATTTTCTTTAAAAAAAGGTGAATAATGGGTTTGTGGTAACGAGTTGTTAGGAAATGGTAAGGCTCAATTATGTCAAATAGATTGAGTTATTTCTCCGTCCTCTTGGAGTGATGATGCAGGTAAGACATATTAGTCATTATTCTGTGAAAACAGAGCAAACAAGCTAATGTTTTGATGACATGAAATTATGATTATAATGAAAGCGAGCAGACCCAAGTTTTATTAAACAAGAGAATCGTCTGTACCGGACCTCTCCAACTCTAATCTGGCTACGTCTGCCTCTTGCAGTGGCTAGCATTCCCAGCTCTACCAAGGAATTTAATTCTGGTCTGAGGGCTGGAACCTGGTACACTCAGCCTCATGAGGCAAAAGTGAGAAGAGGCGGTTTTGATTCCTACCTCAGCCATCCTGGAAGTGGTTTTCCATGGTTTCTCACTTATACTTCAGGCAAATGCTGGGATGGTACTGAACTCGAAATCAGCCCAGCTTAGGACCTTTGACCGAGCCGAGGTTCGAACGACTTGTGCACCATTGGAAGGAAAAATTGGAAATTGGAAATTAAAATAATTTAATAAATATATATGTATTATGGGATGCAAATGATACATAATGAAAGTATTTTGGAGAAATTTGAAGCATTTGGAGGAATTTATTATTTGGAAATATTCTGGTGAATGAGATTTTAACCAAGAAGGAGCTCGATCATCCGAAGCTGGACTTTGTACAAAGCTTCATGTTTGGCACGAGAAAACCAGTTTGGTTAGTAAGGCTATCATAACAAAGCAATGCACACGACCCACGGAGAAGAGGCTAGACCCAGGAGTTTTTTTTCAGAATATTTCAACAGCCAATCAATTAATAGCACACGATTTTTGTGGGAATCGCTTTAATATAAATTTGGCCGATATTAAGAGAAATAAGCACATCTATAAGTGTAGAATGCAAAATGAAATTTATTTAGTTGAAAAGAAATATAAATTATTGGGTAATAGAGCAAATATGAGTATATTTCTATTAATATACATGTGTTGGAGGCTAGTGAAGCCAAGCCAGGAGTGACACGCGCCGTGAAGCCGAAGCGTGGCTAAACACTCTCTCAGAACGACTGGCCACGAGTAGAGGTGTTTCACGCACGCGCACAACAAAGGAGCAGTTTTTGCACACAGCATTAGCCCTGACGATAAGCACCGTTGTACCATCAAACAACCAAGGCATCGCTGAGGAAGATGGGAAGGTAGCCGGCGAAACGAATTTACATTATTGGAGAGAACAGAGAGTATAAAAGCATTACAATTTTAGAACGAGACTTTGCCTATAAGCAGCACTTCACGCAGAGGCAATAATTATCTACTGAAAGCAACGATATTGCTGCAACTACTTTATATATTAATATACAGCAGTATTTCATCCCAAGCTACATCAGTCTACATGATGGCAGAAATCATAAGTCGGGGAGGAGAAGCTTATTACATGACCATTGAAGAAGAGATTATGGGGAACTAAGTAAAATGAAAGGAGGTTAATCTATACCATGGATTGGGAGGTCAGAGTGACTCGAAAATTCAAGGATCGACACAGCTGCAACTGCACACCAACTAGCAGTTTTCAAATATGAATTTCTACACCACAAGCAAGATGTCCAACTTCACCAGGACGAGATGTCAACCCAGGACTTGCGGACCTACAATAGCGAGACCACTCTGCAGGACAGAGATAAGAAGACGAAGACCATTTGCAGCCGTTCAAACTGGGAATCTCAGTTTCCAGGCCGCTGGCCGAGAAGGTGACGCAACTACCGTTAGCAGCTCAAGCCGTGATGCAGAACAGGTGGCGAGCCAAGTGAGCAGGGGTCCACCGCAGCTGACGAACGAGCTTGGCAGTAACTGGTATAGCTGGGAGACGATGACAGCTTCGACGCAACATCTAGGACAGCTGACATAGGTATTCCCTGGCTGTAGAAGACGTCTCAAGGTAGAACAACCGTTTGTTTCATGTCTGTAGTTTTGCTGTAGTAGTAGAGGTCCATTTTTGGAGTGACCAACATCATTTGTAGTTATGCTTATCTTTATTCTTTGTCTTTTAATAGCTTAAATTGTAGACTTTAATTGTAATTTTTGATACATCGTCATGTGTCGTATGAGACGTTATTTAATTCGTTCAACTTAGATTTGAGTTTCTTGTATTTTTTATTCTGAAGGAAACGTTATTTGACTCTCACTTTTGAACGATACTCGTTTTATAAAGGAATGCTTCGATAAGGCCAAGATAATTCGATAATGCTAAGGTAATTCGAAAATGCTAAGATAATTTGAGAATGTAGAGATTATTAGATTACATTGTATTTTGGAGAAGAGCGTAAATATTGACAAATTGTAAGAACATTTAAACATTATAATTGTTATTAACAATTTCTGTGCGTAACAGCGAAAGTATACATTGATATGTCTATAATGCATTCTATCAAGTAAAGCATATCTATTAGATGCTATAATTCTATGTAACAAACATTACGATGTTCATATACATCTGATATAATTATTTATAACAATTGGACTGTTATAAAATTCCTATAGCGGAATACAACTTTTTAGACAACTAAATAGTCTTGAACTATTATATTACGGATATACACTATACATTAGGATCATAGTATTGACTATTGAGGTCAAATGATGCCTATATTTATTAACAATTAAAGTATAAACATTGTTTAACTGAGATGATCAGACCAGGAAATATGTTAGTCTACCTGCGGTCTTGTATGGTAAAAATAACTTAAATATGAATTGTTCATATATTTAAACTTACACCAGAAGCGGGAGGATATGAATTTATTTTTTTAATAATTAAAACACGAGCGAACTACTAAGTAACATTGTTGACGTTTGATAACATGAAAGAACAAGTTTATTATGGATCATAGAGAACGAAAAGCGCTAATGAAAGGAATAAGAATTACTTTGTGAATTGTATTAATGTGAACGAACATGTAATTGTTGTAATTTGAGGCACGAGGTTTAATAATTTAGACAGGAGGTGAGTGTTAGGAGTGCATTCTGAACGGTAACATACTCTAGTGTAGTTATCTAGTAAAATCACTAATAAATTCTTCTATAAGTGTATAGCAAGATGGGTTTTTCAAGGAAGTAATGCCGTGCGGAGTTGTAAAGATTGTTTATGAAGAGGAAAGGAAGGATGTATGACATGTTTAGAGCGTAGTAAGACGCCTTTGATAAGTATTGTTCACTGTATTGCGGAAGGAAGGAATATATTGCTATGTGGAGCAACGAATTGTTACAAGATGAGTGAAAGTGCTAACACGGAGGTTATTGTTTGAATTGTTTATGTTTAAGAGTATTTGTTAATGATCCACGTAATGTATAAAGTCTTGTAGTAGTTCCGCATCGATCTTTATCCTATTGTTTTATTTATTGACACGAAATTCCAAGCCGTATTTAACTTAATTGTTTGATACTCAGGCTTATTTATTATGACACACCACTGGAAGTATGAGAATTTTATCATTGGTAGAAGCATTGTTGGAGAACTGGAATTTATGTAACAGAAACACTATGAAGCTGTCAGAGCGCGACTGACAGTGTTAATGGTAAATTTTAAACAGTGTGAAGCACGAGATTTGTAAATAATGTAAATATTTAAACCATATATTATTAATAACAATTTTATTAGAGTAGTTAGTAACATTCTACGCACATCCGTGTATAATGTAGGGTT
Source organism: Meconema thalassinum (assembly GCA_946902985.2). Taxonomy (NCBI): domain Eukaryota; kingdom Metazoa; phylum Arthropoda; class Insecta; order Orthoptera; family Tettigoniidae; genus Meconema; species Meconema thalassinum. The sequence continues at coordinate 410,612,090 of OX336392.1, forward strand.
TTGAATTGTTAATTTCATTTTTCATGAGTGAACAGCTGATTTTTTATCAGTCCATTTTCAATGACACAGCCACAGGGTGACTGTAAAGTTATGTAAACATTTTATGAAATTTAATATCGTTACATTGCTGTAACAAGAATATTTAGATACACTCATTCTACGATTAGTAGAACCATTTGACGTGTGTATTAGTTAATTTCAACGTGTTTATTTATTCATGGTGATAGGGATTATTTTATTTTATCTGTATTTGTTTGGAAATAAATCCCAGGCACTAGTTTTTGTTTGCCTGTTCGTTTTTATAAATCTGATCATCATTTCATTCTTGCGATCGACATGCGATAATACTGCGAATTAGTTACTAAAGTTCGAGTTAGTCTCAACGTTCACCGTTCACACCCGAGAGCCGAGATTCTCGTCCTACCATTTTGTGTTTAGGATAGTTTATTTCTATGTAAATGTGTAACTAATCGGTAGTGTTATTGCATGACCGGTGTGCATCGAGGGTTCCCTAGTCATTATCCTAGTAGAGTAGCGTTGATCTACCTGGCCGGGTATCGACCTCCCTACAATCCTTTTCTATCTTTGCGGATATAGGCTATGACTATGCGGGATTCAGGTGCAGTACCTAACTTAAGGCCACGGCTGCTTCTTACCCAAATCCTACCTCGATTTACAAGTACACACACTAGTACAGACAACACAGTGACACAGGTTGTCAGACAGCTTCTACACACACCCATGCACATGGGGCTACATGACCACGATGTCGCAAAGCCCCAAAAGAATCTACTACTCTAATTTGGCTGAAATTCATAATCAGCAAAGAAATTTTGATCAACCGATAATAGCGAGAGAACAGATTTCGCATATCTCAATTTGGGGTACAGGATCTTTATCGTACCTGGAACAGATGGCCGGTGTCTAGTGAGGTGAGGGGAAGAGGGGATGGTGTGGTTGGCAGAAGTAAATAAATATAAACTCTGTGTTTGGATGTGATTTGACCACTAACGCTGCCGTCCTTATAAGAATAAGAGCTACATCGCACCACTCCAAATTCTCCTACTTGACCTTGAGACTCCATAATGCAGTCTTGTAACAGTACAGATCCTGTTAAATCCTGTTAAATTTGTTCTCACGGCCACGTAAAACTACAATCTTCCTTCCTTTTGTTAAATTTGTTCCGTTCCATTTTTATAAGCAGAACGTTCCTAACTGTAACGTCTCGGATATCGCTCTGTTCAGTTCGGCACGGAGACGACATAACTTTCTGCCCTATTACAATCTGCTGTACAGGCTCGGACACCGTTCCATCGTTCCAATTACCGGGTATGGTTTCACGTTCCCTTCCGTTCCAGGATGGGTAACATTACGTATTGGAACTGACAGCAGTAACGTTACAACCATCGTGGTAACAGAATTTCTCCATTCTACGTTGACAAGAGTTCCGTTACGCGGTATGTTCTGTTCCGGGTCGCTGGTAGAGCTCATGTGTCTTATTATGATCACCATGAGCCTCAACTTCTTCACAGAGACCTGCAAGGTTTATATCGTGAGAATGTTGCAGGCAAAACAGGCAGTTTTCTTTGAGGTACTTCTGTTTTCCAATTTGCTGCCACATGTGATCACTGATCCATTTAAAATAATTTGGATTTGGTAGTGTGAATAATAATTATAGTGTGTGTGCCTTAAAGTGATGCTGTCTCATTGTTTCATAGTAAAATTAGCTTTTCTTATTTTACAGCATTTCAGATTTCCCAGAACTGAACACCAACTCCAGCACAGAACTTAGTGGTAAGAATGTTTCTCAATATTTCTTTTTTTTTTTTAGCAAAAAGTAAGAACTGTTAGGGACTATGAAACTATGGACATGATCTCATTGCTTGGACTGAGTTACACGATAAGCTTAATCATTCCTTCCAGAGTACATATCAATATGCTTTATTGAAAGCTGAAAATGGTAATGACAATTTTCAGTGGTGATTCTATAACAAAATTAAATTTGAGTTAATTATTCAAATGAGATCATTAATTATTTTTGTAATTTTTCTGTATATTTTAGACCATTAATAACAAGCTGTCCCCGACATGCATTGCAATGCCAATCAAAGACAGTCTTGGTGTTATAATTTTGCTTTTGGAACTATTTTTTTAAATTTCCGTTAACTGCCTCTATAAACTATTGTAAAACGGATTTACTAATTCACAAACATTTGTGGGAGTGTGCACAACAACTCATCCAATTTTCATCGCAATCGGATGAATGGTATATGCACGCATATGGAATTTTGTTGAAACGATTTGCGTGCCGTCACTCAGTTGTAGTTAGTACTTCGTTGCCAGTAATGGCAACAGTACACAACGTGTACATTTCACCTGATTCTCATCTGGATTACAACCAGCTGGTGGGTCTAGTCTCTGAGCTTCCCCCTCCTTTTCTCCTGGGAGATGTTAATGCCCACAACACCATCTGGGGTTCCGCTACCACTAGCAGTAGAGGGAGAGATTTTAAGACTGATCAGGCGGCTGGACCTGTGTTGGTTGAACACGGGGAACCTACGCACTTCTCTATTGCACATAGCACTTATTCAAGTGTCGGCATCACCTTGTACCAAGTCGATGGCCTCTCCGTCGGGCTGATTGGCCCATTTTCACAGCACGTGCGGTTATTGCCGAAGATACCTTTGAGAGTGTCGATGATCATACCATTCACATAACGAATGGTATTTTGGCTGTGGCAGAGGAAACAATACATTCCTTCTCTGGCAACTCCCGCCGGAAGCTTGTCACTTGGTGGACAGCCGAGATTGCAACAGCCATTAAAGATCGTTGACGTGCTTTCAAATGCTGTCGGAGCCAAAACGCCATGGCCAACCTTATCACCTTCAAAAGGATGCGTGCTAGAGCCCGATATCTGATTCGGGAGAGTAAGAAAACGACGTGGGAAAAGCCTGTGTCCTCCATAACGGCGCATACTCCATCTCAAGTGTGGACTAAGCTTCGTCGGGTCTCTGGATCATCATTGACGATACCCGGAGTCTCCATCAACGGAGACATCATCACGGACCATCTCGCCATTGCCAACAGTATTGGATCGCACTTCTCCGATGTAACCTGCTGTGGGAGTTACGATCCTACATTTCTGACTCTGAAGAGGGAGCTAGAGGTTCACCCCTTGTCCTTTGCCACTGCTGCTTCGGAGTCCTACAATGTACCATTCTCTGAATGGGAACTATGCAGTGCGCTTGCACTGTGCGGGGATATGGCTCCTGGACCGGATAACATACATAATCAAATGTTAAGACATTGTGCGAATCCATTATAAAACAACAGTTGGTCCTCTTCAATCGTATATGGATTGAAGGGGAGTTTCCATCTCAATAGCGAGAGGGGATCGTGATACCGATTCCCAAGGCTGGAAAGGATCCCAAGTTTGTAAGTAGCTATAGGCCCATTTGTCTGACAAATGGCCTATGTAACCTGCTGGAGAAGATGGTAAATCATCGACTGGTGTGGTTCTTAGAGCAGAGAGGGCTCCTGTCTGAGTACCAGTGTGGATTTCGCTTTCATAGGTCCACCACAGACCATCTGGTGCGACTTGTGAGTGCCATACAGGAGGCATTTCTCCTGAAGGAGCACAGTCACGGTTTTCTTTGACCTCGAGAAAGCCTACGACACCACATGGCGCTACGGGATCCTTTCTACCCTTCACGAGTGGGATTTTCATTGCGAATTTTATCTCCGTCCGACTCTTCCGTGAAAGGGTCGGTAGGACATTATTACAATATTATACCCAAGAAAATGGAGTTCCTTGCTGAGCGTCACCTTGTTTGCGATTGCCATAAATGGCATTGTTGCCACCGCTGGGTCCACGGTAGTTCCATCGCTGTATGTAGACGATTTAGCTCTGCATTACAGCTCTGGAATTATGGCAGTCGTGGGACGGCAATTACAGCTAGCTATTAACCGGGTCGACAGGTGTGCTCACGACCGGGGTTTTCGTTTTTCAGCAGCGAAATCCTCAGTCATCCATTTTTGTCGGCTCCTGAGGCTACATTTACACCCTGAACTACATCTCAGGGATGCTGCGTTGCCGTTGGTTGACACTTATCGCTTCCTGGGGCTCCATTTTGACAGCAAATTAACGTGGCAGTACCATATACGCCAACTAAGAACGGCGTGCTTCAGGAAACTGAACATGCTCAAGTTTCTTAGTGGCACTACGTGGGGGCTGACCGTGCGGTGCTGCTACGGTTCTACCAAGCCCTTGTCCTGTCCCAGCTAGATTATGGTTCTGTGGAATACGGTTCAGAAAGGCTGGCAACCTTAAAAATGCTGGACAGTATCCACCATAGTGGCATGAGGCTGGCTGCCGGTGCCTTCCGGACCAGCCCAATACCCAGCTCACTCGCCGAATCGGGTGTTCCACCTCTAAATTATAGACATCAACATATACTTTTAGCATATTCTGTTACTTACTTAATCCTGCCGCTCCTTCCTGAGCATAGGGCCTTGGCGAAATTTCCCACGCAGTACGGTTCCTGGCCATTCTCTTCACTTGACTCCAGTTCTTGTCCACCTCTGCAATTTCATTTTCGATCGTCCTCTTCCAGGTCTTCTTAGGTCGACCTAGCTTCCTGGCGCCTTGAGGATTCCAGTCTAGCGCCGTCCTCTCAATAGCTCCGTCCGGCTTCCTTAGTGTGTGACCAATCCAGCGCCATTTCCTCTCCTTGATCTGGATGCTAATCGGTTGTTGATTGGTGATGGTCCAAAGATCTTCATTTGAGATTATGTCCGGCCACCTCACATTCATGATGCGACGCAGACATCTGTTAATGAACACCTGTAGCTGGTTGTTGATCGGTTTAGTGACTTTCCATGTTTCACAGCCGTAGAGAAGAATCGACTTGACGTTGCTATTGAAAAGGCGGAGCTTGGTCTTCCTGGAAATGTTTCTATTTCTCCAGATGGGGTAGAGCTGGACAAAGGCACCATTTGCCTTCCTGATACGGCTTCGAACATCTTCCTCTGCTCCCCCATCATTTGTGACTATACTTCCAAGGTAGAGGAAGGACTCAACTCGCTCAATGTCCTTTCCGTTGACTGTCAAACTAGTCGTGATGTCAGAATTTATCCTCATCTTTTTGGTCTTGTTGGTGTTGATCATCAGTCCTGCACGTTCTGCTTCTCTCTGCAACCTCCCCAGCTTATCTTCTATGTCTCGGTACCGTTGTGCCATAAGACAAATGTCGTCTGCGAAATCCAGATCTTCAAGCCTGTCATTTATACCCCATATTCTGTTAATGTACCTCAAATGCTGCAACATCCGAGCTATCGAGCTCTCTTCAGTACCCGATAAAGGCCGGACGTTTGTTTTAGACGATTGCCCTTGACCTTGAAGCCTGCGGGTGAGCCTACACACACACTCTCTCACCCTATCGCTTCACACTTGTCCCACCGATCTGATGTAATGGAATTCCAGACATGAGCAGACAGTACACTCCACGTCGAAGTATTATGTGACGCGGAAGTACACGTTACATAGTTACGAACAGAACGTCATTATATTTGCCAATGACTGTACTTCAGCAGAAGTGTGAAACAGCTTTGTCAATCATCGGACTGCTTGGGGCAGCTGATAACAACACAGGTACTGTAGTAACTCGCCTCCAGGCTTCCATTAAGATTTTTCACTCGTCTAAAACAAACGTCCGGCCTATACCACCAGAGGTATGCCAACCAGCCTTATGCCACTCTGCCGGTTGGTATTAGACTCGATAGCTTGTGTACTGAAATAGGAGTGGCTGTAGGTCCCTGTATGATCCGGACACCTAACGAGGTGCCTCTGTGGCAAGTTCTGCATCCGGGAATTCGGTTAGATCTACATTGAGGTCCTAAGGTGAACACGGATGCCTCCATTTATCGGAGGCAGTTGCACAGAATAGTTCACCGATTTACGGATGCTGGTATTCCATACACAGATGGTTCAAAGGTGGGTTGTGCTTACGTTATTGATGGTGCAAATACCAAGATCTCTTTGCCTGAGGCCTGTAGTGTGTTTACTGTGGAGCTCGTTGCCATCTATGAAGCTCTGCAGTTTGCACTGCAGGATGCACGAATCCACTTCCTCGTGTGTACCGACTCTTTGAGTTCGTTGCAGTCAATTGCTACAAGTTTCCCGCAACACCCCTAGTGCAGCGAATCCACGACCTACTAGCTGGGTTGTGCCACGCTGACACTCGAATCACCTTTTTGTGGCTTCCAAGCCACATGGGAATTGCGGGAGTGGATCAGGCTGCAAAAGAGGCTGTATCACAACCACCTCGACCAATGGAGGTACCCACTAGAGATATTCGCTCTGTTATGCCGACAAGTTCTGGCATTTTGGGAGCGTCAATGGCTATCTGACCCACTGCCCAGTAAACTGAGAGCGATCAAGGGAACTACTCGCGTGTGGCGGAGCTCCTTCCGGGCCCGGAGAGAGTCCGTCATTTTGTGTAGGCTAAGGATGGGTCATACAAGATCCACCCACTCGCACCTAATGAGAAGGGAAGACCCACTTTGTACCTGTGGAGCCATTTTCACTATGGCCCATATTTTAACAGTGTGTCTGGATCTTGCTGACTTATGAAGAAACCTTGGTTTGCAGATGACACTCAAACTTATATTAGCCGATGATGCGGTGGCTGCTGATCTCGTCATCCGCTTCATAAGTGAGAGTGGGTTAGGGCCAGCAATCTAAATTTTTCAGTGTACATTGACTCAACAACTTGTTCGTTTTTGAATGCTGAATTTTTGTTTTTCCGTAATTTTTGTTTATATTATAATTATTAGTTTTATTTAAATTTTTTGTTTTATTAATTTTTGGTCTTTTCAAATTGAGTTGACCACCTCTAAATTTTAAATTCCTTGCCAAATTTGTTTACACTAATCTGTTGTAAAAGGGGCAGATGACCTCGTAGTTCCGCTCCTTAAAACAACAATAACTAACTATATTTGCTGTAATGTCTTAGCCTGTGTATATACAGTATTATGTTGCATCACGGCCGCCCGCCAACCCCGCCCTGTTGAATTTCCCAATTTTTCATTTTGAGAGGTCGGCAGGTATGCAATTGATATTGTAACTTTGTCAACACATTATAATTCCAATAACTGGAATGTGCAATAAAAAAGATACGAGCCTTACAGTGGTCGCATATGATGTTATCCTACTATGAAATTGAGATGAAATGTATGTGAAGTCATCGGACATGTTATCCTACTCATATACTACACAGCTTGGACATTCTTAAAATGTTAATTTGTGCTCAGTTTTCATACTGGTACTATGATGAATGTATAGATTGAATTCGAGATGTGCTACTGTCACACGTGTTTGAACAAACATCACATATTATATTGTAAATTAAGAGGTAGAATGAAACCATAGTCTCTAGACTATCTATAAACTACTAGAAATAATGTTCAATACAATCAAATTGTAGGCCTAGCAAGCCAGTAGTGGATATCATATTTGCTTTCAAACCAGGAACAGGCCTCGGAAAGGACGGATGCGAACGACGACAACCCGGATATGCAAATGGACTACGAGTTGGGACATTAAACATACAGACACTGACAGGAAAAGTGGAGGAGATTGTTGATGTGATGGAGAGAAGAAAACTGGATGTACTGGGCTTGGCAGAAACAAGATGGAAAGGAGAAGGTCGCAGAGAACTGAGGAAAGGGTACCGGTTGTACTGGAGTGGGAACAGTGAAGGAAGGAGCAGCAGAGTAGGAGTAGTTGTGAGAGATGGAATGAAGGAAGAGGTAAAGGGAATAAGTGACAGAATCATGAAGATCAGAGTAACTGTAAAGGGAAGAAGCCTGGAGATAGTCCAGGTATATGCCCCTCAAGTTGGATGTACAGCTCAAGAGAAAGAAGACTTTGAGGAGGAGCTACAACAGCAGTTGAATGGGCAGAGCATCATTGTCATGGGAGATTTGAATGCACATGTAGGAAGTGAAAGGCAAGGATATGAAAATGTATTGGGAGCAGAAGGATGGGGTAGCAGGAATGAAGAAGGGAGAAAGTTGCTGGATTTTTGCAAGAGAAACGGTTTAGCGGTAGGCAACTCCTGGTTCCGGAAGAAAGAAAGCCACAAGGTAACGTGGTACAGCAGTGATTTAACAAAGGAATCTTTGGTAGATTACATGCTGTACGACTGGGAAATGAAGAGATGTGTCGGAGATATAAAGGTAATACCATCAGAGGCCTTAGATAGCGACCACAGAATACTTGTAATGAACCTGGGAGTTGTTAAGGATAGCAAGAGGACAGAGTACCAGGAAAGGAGAATCAAAGTATGGAAACTCAAGGAAAAGGAAGTCAAGGAAGAATTCCAGAAGATAATAAGGGAAAGGATGCCAACAGACAATCCTAAAACAGGGGAAGAGGAATGGAAGCAATTCAAAAACACAATGGTGGAAGCTGCAGTGGCAGTATGTGGAAGAACAAGCAACAGAAAGCGGTGTAAAGAGACACCATGGTGGAATGAGAGAGTAAAAGAAGCTGTGGGAAGGAAGAACAAGGCTTTCAGAGTGTGGTTCCAGGAAAGAACTGATTTGACAAGGGAAGATTATAAGATAAAGAAGAAAGAAGCAAACAAGATTGTCGCAGAAGAGAGGAAGAAGTGGATGGTAAAGTGGACAGAGATGATGGAGGAAGACAGCAGAGGAAATAAGAAAGTACTTTATGGGATGGTCAAAAGTAAGAGAAGAGGTCTGCGAGAGGATGTGGTAATGATGGACAAAAACGGAAATGAGGTACACAACAAAGAGGCACTCAAGACAGTGTGGAAAGAGTACTTTGAGGATTTGCTGAATCCAAATGGTCATAGGGAGGAAGACAATGTATTGGAAGATGGAGAAGACAACACAGGAATGGAAAAGGACCTGACTTGGAGAGAACTGGAAATGGCTATAGACAAGATGAAAGGAGGAAGGGCACCAGGTGTGGATGAAGTGAGTGTTGAAATGGTGAAGGCAGCAGGGGAGGTTGGGAAACAGTGGCTGTACCGTGTGATGAGGGTGATATGGAAGGAGAAAAAGACCCCAGAAGATTGGAAGAAAGGATTAATTGTCCCAATATTTAAGAAAGGAAGCAGAAAGGAGTGCAGAAATTACAGGGGAGTCACACTCATACCTCACTGTGCCAAGATATATGAAAAGATATTAGAAAGTAGAATACGAGCCAAAGTGGAGAGAAAATTGAGAGAGGAGCAGTATGGATTCAGACCTGGGAGATCAACAATGGATCTCATATTTTCAGTGATACAGCTCCAGGAACACCACTACGAATTTGGAGAGGATCTGCTGATGGCCTTCCTGGACATCGAAAAGGCCTATGATAGTGTGTGTAGGGAGAAGGTTTGGAAAGCAATGGAAAACATGGGAGTGGAAAAAGAGACTGTAGGCAGAATGAAGGAGATGTATTGTGGAAGTGTGAGTTGTGTGAAAGTTGGAGGGGAAAGAACAGACTGGTTCAGACAAATGAGTGGCCTGAAACAGGGTAGTGCGCTGTCACCCCTTCTCTTTACTGTGGTTATGGACGTGGTAATGACACGGATAGCAGGAAAGATAGGAGAAGATAAGATGAAAGCAATGGTGTTTGCAGATGATCTCATGGTCTGGGGAAACAAGGAGGAGGAAATTCAGGAGCAACTGAAGGCTTGGGAAGAAACAGTGGGAGAGTACGGATGGAAGTTCAACATCAGTAAATGTGAGATCCTGTTAACGACTAGGAAAAAGGACAGACCAATGAGTGGGATAACACTTGGAGGTGGACAGCTGAAGAAGGTGGAAAGTCTCAAGTACTTGGGAAGTATAGTGGAGGAAAATGGGAGAAATGACAGAGAGATTACGGAACGTGGCAGACAGGCAGAAGCATTTCTGAGAAGCATTAGGAGCTTAGTGTGGAATAGGGATGTCCCACAAAAAAGCAAGGAAGTGTCATACAGAAGCTACTATGTCCCGATACTGACCTATGCTTCAGAGACGTGGACAATGAGGAAAAGAGACATAAGCAGAATACAGGCAGGTGAAATGAAGTTCCTGCGAAGTAGGATCGGAGTAACAAGAAGAGACAGGGTGAGGAATGAAAAGGTCAGGGAAATGGTGAAAGAGGAGCCATTGCAAGGTAGGATTGAGACATCAAGACTGAGGTGGTATGGACACTTAAAGAGAATGGATGAGAAGAAGATCCCCAAGAGGATACATGACATGCAGATGCAGAAGAAACGACCAAGGGGAAGACCAAGAGATAGATGGCTGAAAGGAGTGGAGGAATGTGTCAAGAAGAGAGGCGAGGACTGGACCAGAGTGACAGCGGAGAGGTGGTGGGAAGAAAGAACTAAGTGGCGAGGCTTATGTTCCAAACAGACCCAGCCTGGGGCTGGAAACTGTACAAGATGATGATGATGACAATCAAATTCCCAACTCCTGCTTGGTGCAAACTATTGTAATTAAAATTAGATAAATCGTAATTTCATGTAGATCCTGTTAAAATGACGCATAATGTTATGATAGATATCGTTTAAATCGTTAATCTGGTAGCAAAAACATTTGCCGGGACTGGGGTTCGAACCCGCGACCTCATGATTCGCAGACCAAGGGGCTAGCCACACAGCTATTACAACCACAGATATTTAGAGTGCAAGACAGTTACTTATTTTCGCGTGCCGGTAATAATATGTAAGTACAGTAATTTTTATGCTAGAATCTTTTTTTTCTTCTTTCAATAATGTTCCTGCATGGAATTGAGTTTTAAATTAGTTATGAATACGCCTACTTGACAGTAAAGGGAATTCCTATGAGAGGCTAGCCCAGTTCCCGTATAATTTTTTTTTTTTCGAATCATTAACTCGCAGCTTTGTCGATACCTGGATGGATGTTAAATAGTTCATTATTTCCTTTATCCCTGAAAATTAACCACGCGCACAAAGTAACAACCTACCCCGCCTCCAAACAATAGCCTGCGTGCTTATAAAAACAGTGTGCCGACCAAAAGAAATTGATTTGATAGATCGATTTATATCGAGGATATAAGCAGCGCGTTGATGCCAGCTGATCGATAAACTTTCAAGTCGGAAGTTATATTTGCCGGACTAGATACAAATGTACCAATATTTTCTCTTAAACAGTTTTTAAGTGTTTAAGGGGTACGCATACCCCCGTGTTCCCCCTGGAAAAAAAAAACACTTATTATTATCATAAATATTAAAGCATTAAGACCCTAAAAAAAAAACTACTTATTTTTAAATGTTGATAGACTGAGAAATGACGAGTCCATCAGCAAACAAGTCTCCCTCCACCAACTAATCTATGAAGGTGTAGGTACTATTGCTGTGATAACAGTGTTTTTATTTTTATTTTTATTTTTTGCATATTCCAGTAATTGGAATTATATTGTGTTGACCAACTGAAAGTTACATCATCATCATCATCATTTCCCCTTATCCAGCTCCTGCCGGGTCGGGGTATTTATGGCACTTCTCCACTTTCCTCTTTTCTTCCACGATCTTGTCCCAGTCCAGATTTCTTTTTCTTATGCTGTTCTTCACTGAATCAATCCACCTTGTTCTAGGTCTTCCTCTTGCTCTCTTACCCTTGCACTTTGCCTCCAGCATCTATCTGTCTTGGTATTCTATTTTCCTCCATCCTCTTTACATGACCAAACCACCTTAGTTTATTCTTCTTTATTCTCTCATTTAGTTTTCCCATCCCAACTTCCTTCCTAACATCTTCATTCCTCACTCTGTCTTTTCTTGTCTTTCCTATCATACTTCTTAGGAATTTCATTTCACTGGCTTGGATTCTACTCTCTTGCCTGCTTGTCAGGGTCCAAGTCTCGGCTGCATAAGTTAATATGGGAACATAGTACACTTTATACATTACCTCCTTGCTTTTCCTTGGTACTTCCTTATCCCAAACAAGTTTTCTTACACTTTGATAGAATGCATTGCTCTGCTGTACTCTCCTACCAATCTCCATGTCCAACCTACCAGTTTGCATCAATTCACTTCCTAGGTATTTGAACGTGTCCACAATTTCCAAACCCTGACTTCCATTTTTCACACTGCCCTTTCCTTGTCTTTCCCCTCTTGTCATCACCATGGTCTTGCTTTTCTCTATACTGATTTTCAGGCCGTACTACTGAATAATTTCGTTCAGTGCATCTAGTTGTTTTTGCACTTCTTCGGTGTTCCTTCCCCAGACCACAATATCATCTGCAAATAACAGTAACTTCATTTCTTTATGTCCATATGCTTCCTTTGTTTCCTTTACAATTTCATCCATCACCATTATGAACAAGAGAGGTGACAGCACACTCCCCTGTCTTAGTCCAGTCTTGTTCCTAAACCAATCTGTCTTTCCAACTGGGGTCTGTGCCCTGCTAACACAGTTGTTGTACATTGCTTGCACCATTTCCAACATTTCTCTTCCCAGTCTCTTCTTAACCATGGTTTCCCATACCTTCTCTCTGGGGACACTATCATATGCCTTTTCTAGATCTATGAAAGCCATGATCAAATTCTCTCCATATTCCCAGTTCTTTTCCATCACCTGCCTCAAGCTAAAGATTGGGTCCACTGTGGATCTTCCACTCCTGAAGCCATACTGTTCCTCTTGCAACTCTCCTTCCACCTTTCTTCTCATTCTGCTTTCTAATATCCTTTCCAGTATTTTTACTATCTGTGATATGAGGGTGATCCCTCTATAGTTATCACACACCTTCTTGTCCCCCTTCTTAAACACTGGTATTATTAGCCCTTTCTCCCAGTCTTCTGGTACACATTTCCGTTTCCACACACACTTTAGCAGTCGATACAACCATTGCATACCAACAGGTCCAGCAGCCTTTATCATTTCTACACTGATTTCATCCACCCCTGTTGCTTTTCCCATCTTCATTTTCTGTACTGCTAATTCCACCTCCAGCATTGTTATATCATCTTCTGTTATAGAGTTGTCAGGTTGCGTCACTTCTATCTCACCAGTACAATTGCTCACATTCAATAGCTTATCGAAATACTCCTTCCATCGTCCCTTTATCTCTTCTGGGTGTGTTAACAACTCTCCATCTTCCTTTTTCACTAGCTTTGTAGTAACTCTTTCTTTCCTCTTACTTCTTAGAAGCCCATACAGCTTCCTTTTACTGCCACTTACATCTGTTTCCATTCTTCGTGTAAATTCTCCCCAACTTTTCTTCTTCTACCACTTTCTTACACCTCAGTTTGCTGTCGTGATACTTCCTTTTGCTTTCTTCTGTTTGATCTCTGTTCCTTTCTTTCCATGCAGACTTCTTTTCTTTCACTGCTTTCCTCACTTCCTCATTCCACCACGGGGTCTCCTTCTCTTTCACTCTTGTTGACGTCCTATCACAAGCACTCTCTGCTGCACCAACAAATGCCTTTTTAAAGTGGGACCATTCCTCTTCTATGTTTTCCACTTCAGTAACTGGGATTTGTTGCTTCAATCTCTCCTGAAAATCTTCCTGTACAGTTTTGTCTTTCAATTTCCATACTTTTATTTTACTTTCTCTGATCTCCTTTAGGTTTTCCAATTTTTCCCATCTAAATTTTGCCACCACAGCTCTATGGTCCCCATCAAATGCTTCTCCTGGTAAAGCTGTCACATCTATCAGCTTTCTGCGATTAGTCCTTTCCACCAGAAAGTAGTCAATTACTGATTTTGTTCTTCTATCGCCCCAACCATATCTCGTAATTTTCCTGCTGTTTTTCTTCCGAAACCATGAATTACCCACTATCAGTCCATTCCTTTCACAAAAGTTTACAAGTTCCTCTCCTTCCCGGTTCTTTTTCCCATATCCATATGGTCCAATGACTTCTTCCTTTCCTTGTCTCTCGTTTCCGACTTGTGCATTCATATCTCCCATGATCACCACTTCTACATCTGAAATTACTCTTTCTACATCCTCCAGGAATACTTCAATATCTTCTTCTCTGTTTCCAGTCTGTGGTGCATACACTTGTATGAAGTCCATCACGTCACTTTTCATCTTCATTCTACCGACAGTAGTGGCTACGTGGGCTAAAGCGCTCCGTTAGGTCAAGGGGCCAAGCTCTCTGCTGACTCGGTAGATGCGTGGGTTCGAGCCCCACCGTCGGCTGTCCTTGAAATGGTTTTCCGTGGTTTCCCATTTTCAACACCAGGCAAATGCTGGGACAGTACCTTCTGACAGGCCACGGCCGCTTCCTTCCACATCCTTGCCCAGTTTCATTCATCTTCATCCATTCCATCTCTCATCCCGACGCGCAGGTCGCCCAAGGGCGTCGACTAGAAAGACCTGCACTCGGCCTCTCAGGAGGCTACACGACAAAAAAAAAAAAAAAGAAAAAAAAAAAAAAAACTTCATTCTAATTTTCATTATTCTGTCAGTCACACACTCGACCACTTCATTCAACATACTCCTCCAGTTGTTTTGAGGTTATCAGTCCCACGCCATTTTTTGCCTCTTGGCCACCACTCCAGTATAATGTATATCCTTTCCTCAATATCTTCCTTCCTTTACCTTTCCATTTCACTTCACTCAGCCCCATCAATCCAACATTCTCCCTCTCCATGAAGTCTACCACCTCCTCCACCTTGCCTGTCAGGGTCATGACATTCATGATTCCCACTTTCATTTCGGTTACTGGTCGCCCATTTCTCACAGTTCCCCCAGTATCAAAAGAACTGCGCGTATATTTAAAATAATTGGGACTCCCTTATATGTGTTAATAAATTGAAGGACATTTTTGCATGGTAGGCAGCGTTAAAGAAATGACTCCTACGGTTTATTTGTATTCAATCTATTAGTTTTGAGTTAGAAGAATGCCAGTATGCATTGCAAATAAAGATTTGTCTGTTTGAACTGGAGCATGTCCTAGACTACAAGTTAAGAACTGCAAATTGTTACTCAATGCAATTGGCTGAAGACTTCTTGGTGATGTGTTCCACTTTCTCACACCCCCTTCCACTTGGTGATATGTTCCACTTTCTCTCACCCCTTGCATACTTCCTCCTCGTATTCTTCAGGTGAAGTTAATATCTAATTGAGAGTCCAGTAACCCTACCTTGTTTGCTTTTACTACAGATTCATACGATACTGATGCACTTCGAGAAGAACTGAAAGCAAGAGGATATACTCCTGGCCCTATAACTGCCACAACCAAACGGGTGTATAGAAGACAGCTGCATCATTTGCCTCCTGTGCCTGTTTCTAATAACAGAGGTTAGTTTTTAGAGTTTGAGTAAGAAAATAATTCTGAAGTTGGTTGGTTTGTTCCTTAGTTTAGGGGCTGCGACAACGTGGTCATGTAGTCCCGTGTACTTTGGGTGTGTGTAGAATTTGTTTGATAACTGGTGTTATTGGTGATGGCTGTATTAGTGTGTTATCTGTGATTCCGGTAGAAGGACTGCAGAAGATTATTTTTTTCAAGTAGTTCGTACCTTTGCTACCATCCAAGACACCTAGCTGCGGACGTGGCTACTAAATACCATCACAGTCAGCACCTGGTGGCGAATGTTGGAACTAATATAGTGTTATCAATCTAACCTACAAATTTTAGCTTCCACAAGTGTAGTTAGTGGAAGGTTCTTTTTCATGCCATAAATCTATGACATGGGACCACCGGCTTTACTTCCCCTCCGAAGTAAGGCATACTGAGAGATTTTTAACACTCTTAAAAAATCCGACGACTTCGGTCTGTGCCTGCAGCAGGATAAACTTGTGTAAGTTCCTTACAGTGGAATGTGCTATTGCTACATGCTGGAACTATTGGAGGAAAACAAGAGTCAACATTGTTAATGTGCATCACAAATTCCCCAAGATATAACTCTTGTGAAGGTTTGGCTGGCAAAATGTAAATGAGGTGATAAAGTAAATAGTCCAGTCAAATTATACATCCGACCTTGCAAAAGGTCATGTAGTTCTAATTTTTTAATGTGTTGTTTGGACCTCTGCCAATAGTAAAAATAAAACCAAATTTGCAACTTGGAAAGTTATTTGCACTTTTTTCAGCTTTTGCACAATATCGTTTAAACTATGCGTCTGAGAGAAAACATTGTGAATACCTGTTTACAATTACATTAAACTGTCTACAATTTGATTCCTAAGCGAGATCTGTACGTTGAGTAGTTCCCGAGATACAGTTATTCGAAGATACAATGTTTTTTCAAAGAAGTAAAAAAGTTTTTTGTCTCCTAATTTGACAAATTTTGTCCAAAATACTCATCCTATGAGAAATGTCATTGATACTGAACTTGAAGTTTATTTGTTTACTTTTAATATGAGCATTAACGGGTATCTGTAGGTCCATTGCTTCTCTCAAATGTGGCATGTAACTGAAAACCTTGTAAAAAAGAATTTGAGAAAAATTAAAGAAGGGAGTTCACATAGGTACTATTTTGTTTTATTACAAAAGAAAAGCGTTACATCTAAAATTATTTTACAATTGTGAAGCAATAGGTCTCATCGTAATTTCACTTGTGATGGCCTGCGTCTCGAAAAATCTTCCTCTGATGATGGTGCAGGTTTATTGGAGGAATTTTTGAACTGAACAGCAGGTGCAGGCTCGTTTTGCAGCGGTGGTTGCAATTGCCACAAAGCTGGGCTGAAATCCTCAGCAATGTAGGGGTGGGGATCATCGTCAGAATCCTCTAGCTGAAGGGATTACACATTTCTATATATCGACAAAAGGCTGAGGATTTCAGCCCAGCTTTGTGGCAATTGCAACCACCGCTGCAACCTTTTCTGCAATTGCAGGAAATCAAGCGCAATAAGACCTGAGGTGCAGGATCCATAGTTGTAGTGACAGGGGTAAACCCTTGAACATCAAGCTTCCATCCACAATCTGGAGGAATTTTGTTGACCCCCAACCACTTTTGAACTTGGTGGTAAGTTCTGTAAGCATGGTGGTGTGCTGCATCCACTGTTGGGGGCAAGCGAACAAGATTGATTTTGATGTTGGCTGCAGATGTAACAAACAGGGAGTCTGTTAGGAAATCACCCCTGTCCAAGTACACAAAGCACTCCTTCCCAGCTTTTGCTATGATTTCGTTACTGGAGTCTGACAGCAGTTCTGCCAGTTCCACAAGCTGGGGATTTTTTTATATATTAGCTAACTTGGCTTTACCATGCCCATAAGGGGCTAAAGTGGTGTCACACCCACTGAACACATGGATAAAAAGCACTGTACCTGGTGGGTGTTGAGCAGGTTGATGTGTGAAAGAGGAGGGAATGATGTCCCGATCAGCATCTTCTTTGGCTACTTTTGCTTGTATGCCATGCTGCTCGAATTGGCCAATACCTTTTTCTGAGGTAGCTGGATGATGGTGGATTCTTCAAGAATGATGTCATTGCAGAAGTGAGTAGCACAGCGTCGGAGTCGTTCAGCACTTTTTGTGTTTTTGTTAGTGGCCTTTTCAGGATAACTGACAAAAACAACCGAAACTTTGCTACAAAAGTGTTTTAATGTAGCTGATATAACCTGAAACCATGGCTGTCAACGGACGTTTTGCGCTGCCAGACCACCTTGTGTAAAAGATAGTCCCCATCCAAAACAACGTAAGTAGAGTCAGCTGGTGTGTGGCTGGATAGTGGAGTGAAAGCAGAGAAGAGACTGGACTTGGTCCCCTTACGCACCCCCTGTTCATTAAACAAAGACATTGGGAATGGGGCTAATTCATATTTAAAATGTTCTTTCAGTTCTTCGTCCGATTTTTGGTTATGCACACCCTTTGGAAAATAGTAACTGGATCGACAACTACTCTTGCTCCCCACTTTAACCAAGGTGGTGATGGATGACAATGTGGCTACTTTGTCCTTACGTTTAAAGATTACTTTATCAAACGTATCCCCAATGATTTTCTCAACACCTTCAGTTCCCACTTGTTAGGCCATGTGGCAATTTATGTTAGGGCCACGAACTATTCCACTACTGATGGATACCAATTTATCAGTGATGGGAAATGGAGGGTGGAGAACAAACCAGTTTTTTAGTTTTTATGCATCACCATTATCTCGAATGATTCGAGAAGGTCTCATAACATGATGTTCATCAGTAGGATAGGACATGTAGCAGAAACGTTCCAGTTCCTCGCATACGTTTACCATGAACACCATTCCTATGGTCCACCGGACTAGCATACTGCTGGAGATTCCATGCCTCTGTGTCAATCCTCCATAGCTTTTCATATACCCTAATCAGTTTTTGCTCAATTGTTAAGTCTGACCACAGGCCAGATCAAAACTTTTCAGATCGGCGGATAGTAAAACCTCCTTCTGTAAACATCTTGGTTGGTTGGTTCCTCAGTTTAGGGGCTGCGACAACGCGGTCATGTAGCCCCGTGTACTTTGGGTGTGTGTAGAATCTGTCTGATAACCGGTGTTAATTGTGATGACTGTATTAGTGTGTGTATCTGTTTTAATTCAAGTAAGGACTGCAAGTAGTTTCTACTTTTGCCGCCAAACGCCACCGCCAACGACCAACTAGTTCAGAAATTAGTTACCAGATGCCACCGCAATCAGCTCCTGACGATGAACGTAGGGACCTAAGAACGTTAGTCAGATGTTTAACCTATATTAATTGAGATTCACACAGGTGTAATTAGGGGAAGGTTCTTTAACATGCCATAAATCTTTGATATGGGACCGCCGGCTTTACTTCCCCTCCGAAGGAAGACATACTGAGGGATTTTTAATGTAAACCTCTTAAACTCAGTAGGATCCATCCAATCTTCTAGAGCCATCATATCTTGCAGATATAGGCGAGCACTCTTTGCGTAGAAATAGTGACCAGCAGAATGAAGAAAAGGTAGCATTTTATGGACAGAATACAGGCGAAGTTTCCAATCACCAGCATGCTCTGCATGAATGAATATTTTTTTGTGAGTACACGTGCGAAAATATTGGACCCACAGCTTATCCAATGCAGTTTTGAATTTGGCTCTTCGGGTTTGGTAAGTCTAGTTTTCCTTTACAAACATGATGAGAGACCGCTCACTTTCACGTAGCATCATTTCAGTTCAGTTCTTTCCTCCTCAGTCATTTCTACCTCATCCATAATGATGCCAGCCAGTACTAGCAGACTTGAAGCATATCGTCGCTTTAATGACACAAAAATATTCAAACCAAAATAATACAGTAAAAGATCGCAAATAACTACAAGCCATTAAGTAATATTATACATAACACATTTCAGTAAATAATTAACACTAAATCATTCCCATAATTATGAAATCGTTACCACTTATACTTATCATAATATTAACTCCGATTTAATCAGTACAGGCCCTGTACATGTTGTCTGATCCGCTCAAAACCTGATTTAATTGATTTCACCAGATTTCTATTTTTCAAGGTTTTCTGTTACATGCCACTTTTGGGAGAAGCACTAGGCCTACAGGTACCAATCAAAGCTCAAATTAAAGGTAAACAAATAAACTTCGAGTTCATTGTCAATGACATTTTTCATAGGGTGACGATTTTTGACAATATTTGTCCAATTGGGAGACCAAAACCAACAATTTTTGCTTTTTTGAAAAAAACATCCAATCTTTAAATAACTGTATATCAGGAATTGCTAAACATAGAGGGCTTGCTTAGGACTCAAATTGTAGACAATTTAATATAATTGTAATCAGGTATTCACAATGTTTTCACTCAGACGCATAGTTTAGGCTATATTGAGCAAAACCTGAAAAAAGTGCAAATATCTGGCTGTTCTTTTGGCTATTACACAGCTAGCACAAGTCTAATTTGACTGGACTAAAATGTAGTCAATGCAAGAATCTGCTTTGTCCATTTTGTAAGCGATGATTGCTATCGTGGTTTAGAGCCTGCCACTGAGGAAAGGAAGACATATCAAAACTGATGCTCATCTTTCCCTCACCTGTGTTAGGGACCCCAACGACATCCAGAAGTGACCTCATAATTTGAATGATGGATGTTCATCGCTTTTTCAGGTAGGAATAAGCATGAGGATGAGCTTGTAATTCTTTTCAACTAATGATCATCTTGCTTATGATCATTATTTATCAAATCAGTACATACAGATGAAGTGTTCTGGAATCAGTTGCATAGCAAAATTACGAGGGTACCCAGATTGTAGAAGGCTGAAATCGGATTAATACAATACATGTTTTTCCAAAAAGTGCATTAATAGCAGTCAAATGAACTCTCAATTCTCAAGTTAATTAGAAATTTGGCTTCATTGGCAGACACGGTAATTGCAACAAAGTATAGGTGCAGATTACCACAATGTTCCACTCCTTAAAACAACCAACACTTCAAGCAACAAAATAAATATTAATGAGGAACCATTTCTTTGGAAGGATAATATCTAACATGATTGATGTATCCTCTAGCCGACGAAGAACCACTGCTTTGTAAGTAGCTTTGAAGCTGGTAGAAACTGTTTTCTAAACACATCCCTCGCTTCACTGGTCATTACTTTTCCCCCTCAGGGGCTCACATCTAGTGGGACGTGGGTTGGCGACCACGGGACCCCAGCTGAGTCCGGCATTGCTTCCACTTACTTGTGCCGGGCTCCTCTCCGTCTTCTTTCCTGTCGACCTCCCTTGGTCAACTCTTGTTCTCTTCCGACCCCGACGGTATTAGGTTATCCGAGGCCTAGGGAGTCTTTCACTTTCCCGCCTTAATTGGCCCTTGTCTCATCTTTCCTGATACCCTCCTTCTGTGAGGGGTCAGCCTTCTTTTCTTTTCCTTTTACCTCCTGCCTTCTGCTCAAGGCCCTTAAGGAGGCAGGGTGTATGTAGCCCCAGCACTTCTGGTGCACCGTAGATAATGCTACACCCTCAGGGGCTCACGGCTGGTGAGTTCGGGAGTTGGCGACCCCGTGGGATTCCTGAGCTGGGTCCGTTTTCCCCTTTTGTCCCCTGCCTTTGGGGCGGACCCTCTCCTCTTTCACTTTCCTAGCTGCCTTTCGTGGCTCTCCTTCCTTCCGGGTCCCTCAATCCGCATTCTACGAGGGTTGAGGGCATTTCTTTTCCTCCTGTCCTTTATTTGCCTTATTCTCCTTTAGTTTTCCATTTCTTCTTCTAGTATGTGGGTTGGTGGTTAGTTTTAGTTTTAAGTTTGCATTTCATTTTCATCTTCACGAACACCCAAACCATTAGGGGCCGATAACCTAGATGTTAGGCCCCTTAAAACAATTATCATCATCATCATCATGGTCATTACTTTTTAAAGTAGGGTAGTTTTGTCAATTTTTTTTTTAAATGTCAAATGTGAAACGCTGAAACTTTCAGAATGTTTTGAGTCCCTAGAAAATCTCTTGAAACTACCTATGTCTAAGGGATGTTAACTATTTAGGGATTTTTGAAAGTAGATATTTTCTGGAAATAAAAAATATAGTAGTACATCTTATCAAATTGTTAACGCTAAACAGATTTTTGTTTCCTATTGTTCCCGTCCCGAGGCGGCATGCGACGACCCGGCTAAACGAACGCCGCACATCACCCCGGAAAGGGGCAGACAGAGTGAGGAAGAAAAAAGAAGTGTGTGCCGAAATCCAGTTTGATACATATACTGTAGATATAAAATTAGCTCGGGTAGCACGAGACAAAATGTCTCTAGGGCGTGACGGGTTAAAACAACAAAGGTGGGTGCCATCAAGCTGGATTTTCATAAAACATCACACTCCTCCTGGTGAAGCCTTACAGTTATCCAGGAAAAGAAAAACTGGTAAATGATGCAGTCACAAAATATATAAAAGGGAAATAAAATTTATTGCATAATTATTTGGCAAGCATAGAAAATAAAGATCGAAAATCCTTCCTGTGAGACTAGTGGGATAACTAAATAGTTACAATGTGAGAGTTCATGACCAAACCAACCAGCTCGATTCTATCACTTAACCCGTTTCAGCCTAGCGTGCCATATATGGCACGCTGCAATGTTAGTACGATTATCACTTGGAATTAAGAGAATTTTATTTTTCTGTTGTTGGTTGCACTTACTCATTGCATATACTGTGTGACTCAACAGTCATTACCTATGAGCTACGTGCTTTGTTGTAGTATTGTATTATTGAAGTGAGAAGTGCGCGCCTTGATGAAAAGAAATGATTTCACAAGAAAGGTATGCAATTATTTATGAACACTATAAATTATTCTACGGAACTTTCTTTTCATGATACGTACTGTGAAGTCCAACGTTTCAGTACATTATGATGCTTTGTCTGATGGTTCATAATTGACTGAGCTATTTACAAACATATATAGCCGTGCCATATATGGCACACTAGGCAGATTAGTCATTTTACTTTTCGATAGGATTAGTTTGGCGGTACATGGACACTAGAGGAGTAATAAGATGGAAATGAAGGAAATTTGGTACAGAGGTAGCACTAGCAAAGGGCTCCTCAGTATAATGTTTTATATTGCCGCCATGTATACCAAAACGTAATGGCGGCCACCCAAATGGTCAAAACTTAAAATTAAATTATGACCAAACTAATCATGGGATCTTTACCAAATTTGGTAAAAGCATACCTTCATATGGGGCACGTCTTGTACGGTACTGTGCAAATAAAAATAATTATTGTGATAAAATGTAGTCCAGTTGGCTCATTCGAAGAAAGAAGAAGATGTGGAAACTACGGCCACTCACAGACGCACTAAAAGTGAAATTTATTTCCAATTTTTATCCAGAGCAAAACCGGCCTCATGACGAATGCATGGTAATATATTATGGCAGACATGGCTGTGAACAATTCCTAAAAGGCGAGCTTGTTAGATTTGGGTACAAGGTATGGTTTTGAGTAGTACCCAAGGGCACCTTGTAAATTGTGAAGTGTACCTAGAGCAAAATCCTTGTAAAAGTCAACAATACGTGAAGGTTTCCGGTAAAGCTGTGGCGCCCTTGATTCAAATTGCAGACGAGGTTTAAGAGAAAGTGAAGCCCCTTGGATTCAGGTTCTATTTTGACAACATAATCACCTCTGCTGGGTTACAAACTCGCTTACGAGACCGAGGCTATGGTGGTACAGGAACAATCCGCTACAATTGCATCCCCAAAGCAGTGAAGTGATCCCGTCGAAGCAAATGGTTAGGAAGGAACATAGGGGTTATTATGAGTACAGGAGTAGTGAGGAGAATAGAACAATCATACGATGGCAGGACAACTCTTCTGTCACTAATGCTTCGATAAAGTATGTTGTTCAGTTTTTGGCGTGTTTCGGTACTCTAAAACAGGGAAGAAAAAGAGAATCGTTGCCCCTTGGCCATGTGCGTTTGGAAAATATAAGCAGCATATGGTGTAACGTGTTTTTCGAGGGGTTTTATGCAACTGGCATAAGTCAGTAGGAAGCCATTCTATATTTATTTACGCGGCAAATTGTTCAGCCAAGAGAATTTTTCATGTTAATTTATTATTATTATTAATTTATTATAATTATTATTAAGGTATTTTCGGAGCATTTTATAAAAATTATTAGCATTCAGATAGGTTTTCTATGTCTTAGAAAACGCTATCAAGCAAATTATTACGAACGACAATATCATAGAAAATTATATGATTACGGAATTTTACGGAGTTTTCGTCAGTTAGGGTATATCGAGAGACGTGACTCACTGGGATTTCAAGTACAAGCTGATTCCTGTCGAGAAGTATTACGCAAGGCTGGGTCGCAAGGTCTAGAAAAGGCGAATTGTTGGAACGGAAAACGACTTCTCCCTCTCGCGCGCCGAGTGTAATGAGGCAGAGGAGGGGAACTGGCGGCGTGCTCAGCCAATCAGGGGAGACAACGTAAGCTAGATGTCGGTACCATGGTGGGGGAGCCAACAGGTGCATATATCGTTCGACGCGCCGTGAAACGTGAACAATCTGTATAGTTCTTGCCGAGTGTGGATATACGCGGGAGTCGCTCCGATGTTCCGTGGGACGAGGACTATATGTGAAATACTTGCGGAGTATGGTTATACGCGGGGGACGCTCCGATGTTCCGTGGAACGGACTATCTGTGTAGAACTTGCAGAGTACGGTCGCAAGTGCGTGTCGCTCCGATGTTCAGTGGAGTTAGCGACGAACTTTTGTAAAACTTGGTTGTACGAGTGTTCGGGTCCGAGGTACGGACCATAGAATTATCTAATCTACCAGAATATCATCAAATTCCGACGGAGATGACGACGTCCAGGAGACTGTGGGAAGCTCACAACATCATCAAGAACGAGGGAAATGCCTTGGCAATTTCCAATGGTAAGCGCAAATGACGCAGAAATACGCAATCTCTCATTTTTCTTTGTTTTACATTTCATATTTCAGTAACTTCATAGCTTGGAAATAAGAGTAAAATCAATTTATCAGATTCCGTTTTCACGTAATTTTCTATCGGTAATATTCAAATCACAACGCTCCAATTTAAATTTTGTACTTATTATTATTATTAATTTTGCTATACTTGTTTTATATAATAAATTCATTTCTTTTACAATGCAATCTTTGCTTTCAGTAGGTAGCATTAGATATAGACCAATTCCTTCTCCTGATACAATTGTTTGTTGGGTTAATGATCAAATCATACCACGATCTGAGTGAATAGATTCTTGAAGGTGTTCTGCCAGAGCTAGACGTTGTTAAATACAAATTTAGATTTCAACATTGCATTGAGGTCTTGGCGCCCATTAAAACAACATAGCTTAGGCAAAGGTAAACAATTACATTTTCTCCCAACAGTGTGGGCTAGCGAAACAGTTACATTTGTCGCTACCAACATGGGGCACTAATTACTGCGACACTTGTCGCTCAACGTGAGGGCAAAGCAAACCGTTTCAATGGATGGAACTGACCAAATGGACGAAAACATTGGAATGTATAGAATACACATTCCAGAGAAAAAGTGGTGGTGGCGGCATACATTTACGTGGTTGATAGATGTGTACATTGACACTGCTTGGGTCCTCTACCAGAAAACGGAGGTTGCTCTGCGTCAGTTACAATTTAGAAGACATATTGAGCAGTACTAACTGACATCGAACCCAACACTACCCAGAGGACCAGGTCATCCTTGGAACTCCCCAGGGTCTATCTGCATAATAACATAAGACATCAGGTATGGTAGGATAAACCATTTGGTGGCCATGGTTCTTGATAAGAAACAGAAACACTGTGTTGCTGAAAACAGACATGGTCGTCCCCACATAATTTTCATCAAATATGCAATAGGTCTGTGTATAGTGATTATTGTATCATATCATACCAAATAAGACAGTGGAGGCAAACAAACTAGAGAGAAAGAACAGTGTTGTAATTTATTTCGCATAGATAATTATATTTTATAATCTGTCTAGCGTGCCATATATTGCACATGCTGTATTATCCATGTTACACTCTGTTTTAAACAAATTTCATTAAAATTCTGTAGAAATACACTATAAACAGGTTTTGGTACTAATCTTAAATAGTTTATGTCAAAAAAATAATTCAGGCAGAAACGGGTTAAGTTCACATGTTCTAACCAAAAAAATCTAAAATTGTACTTGTCATCTCAGGAATCCACACATAGGACAAACACTTACTTCACTTGCGATCCCTGAGTGACCTAGCCAATGTTAAATAAACATAATTCCCATGTGAATGTCGCAAAAGAACTGCTAAACCTCTTTTTATATTTACACATATTATTTACATTTTTGCGGGTAGAAAAACCCACACTGAACTTCCTTCATCAAAGGCAAATTTACCTTTATCATTTTTATTTAATCCTCAATTGACCAACCATCTTACTGGGTTATATTTGTGCATTATTACTATATGGGGAAAGAAATCACCCTTTCTACAATTACCTAAGATTTTCTTTACTCCAGGTGATAATTAAATTTATCAATAGAAAAAAATTAACATACCGCTTAAACCTCATGAGCTACTACATAAAAGGTTTCCTGAATTCATATCGAACCACTGAGTTGTCAGACTCTTGAATCTTATCCATCATGAAGGAGGATAGTGAAGGTACAAAAAAGGTCCTGTATGGGATGGTAAAGAATAAGAGGCGGAAGGATCCTACGGATTATGTTAGAATGGTGAACAAAAGGGGACAAGAGATAGAAAATAGGGAAGAACTGAAGAAAATGTGGAAAGAATATTATGAAGAACTCCTGAACCCAAATGGAAACCATGGCGAGGAGGAAGAAATCGGGGAAGAGGAAGATGAACTGCAAACAGAAAAGGACTTAACATGGAAAGAAGTGGAAGATGCAGTGAGAAAGATGAAAGGAGGGAAGGCACCGGGTGTGGATGAGTTGAGTGTGGAGATGGTGAGAGCAGCAGGAGAGGTGGGGATACAATGGTTGTACCGAGTGATGAGGACAGCATGGAAGGAAAGGAAGACCCCAGAGGACTGGAAAAAGGGAATAATTGTCCCGATCTTCAAAAAAGGTAGTACAACAGAATGCAGAAACTATCGGGGAATAACACTGATGAGTCATTGTGCAAAGATGTTTGAGAAAGTTTTGGAAAGGAGAATTAGGACAAGGATAGAAGGAGGGATGAGGGAAGAACAACATGGCTTCAGAGCAGGAAGGTCCATAGTGGATTTGATTTTTGCTGTAAGGCAGTTACAAGAACAGCACTATGACTATGGAACAGATCTACTGATGGCCTTCCTGGACATTGAGAAAGCATATGACAGTGTATGCAGAAACAAAGTATTGGAAGTCCCTGGAGGATAGAGGAGTAGAAAAATGGACTATAAGGAGGATAAAGGAGATGTACAAGGGAAGCGTGACCTGTGTGAAAGTGGGAGGAGAGAAATCGGACTGGTTGGAACAGAGAAACGGCCTGAAACAAGGAAGTGCACTGTCACCGTTACTTTTCATTGTGGTGATGGATGACATAATGACCAGAGTGGTACAAGTAATTGGGGAAGGAAAGATGAAAGCAATGGTGTTTGCAGAAGATTTGATGATTTGGGGAAACAAGGAGGAGGAGGTACAGGAACAGTTGGACGTGTGGGAAGGAATAATAAAAGGATATGGGATGAAATTTAGCATAAATAAGAGTGAGATGGTGATCACAACAAGAAGGAAAGAACCACAACGGGAATAACAATTGGCGGGGAACAGCTGAAGGAAGTGGAGAGTTTCAAGTATTTGGGAAGCCTGATACAAGATAATGGAAGAAACTATAGAAAAATAAATGAGCGGGGGAGACAGGCAGAAGCATTCCGGAGGAGTGTGAGAAGCATGTTATGGAGCAAGATGTCCCTCAGAACAGCAAAAAGATCATATATCGGACGAACTATGTCCCTATCCTGACGTATGCCTCGGGGACTTGGATTATGAAAGGAAGGGAGAAGAGCAAAATACAGGCCAGTGAGATGAGGTTCTTGAGAAGCAGTATTGGAGCTACAAAGATGGGCAGAATAAGAAATGAGAGGACCAGAGAATTAATGAAGGAGGAACCATTACAGGATGGTATAGAGAAATCTAGACTTAGATGGTATGGACATGTAAAACGAATGGAGAAGAGGATACCCAGGAGGATACACGAGACGAAGTGGGAAGGAAAGAGACCAAGAGGGAGACAGAGAGACAGGTGGCTGAAGGGGGTTTAAGAAAGCGTGAAGAAGAGAGGAGAAGACTGGACAAGGGTGGAGGCTGAGAGATGGTGGGAAGACAGAAGACGATGGAGAGGCTTGTGTTTCTAACAGACCCGGCCAGTGGCTGGAAACTGTGCAAGATGGTGATGAAATTTTCCAGAGGTGCAAAACTATATGCCTTTATACCTTATGAGGATCAAATCTATCTCTTGCATATCAAATTTGGATATCATCCGCAATATATCAGTAATCAAACCACATCTATTACACACCTGTAATATCACACAACAAATCTTATTAGAATTCAGCACTTTGCCTGAACCTTCAATTCCACCGGATCCAACTTCAAATTATTCCAGTCAACATAGTTTTAATGTGGCAACAACATTTTCTTTAATCTCGCTTTAACGAATGCATTCAACAAATAAACATTGAAAACCTCATAGACTGATGTCTATTAAATCATTTGCCCCATCTTCTGTTCAAACTATTTGCAAAATGCTTCTCAGTCAAATAGATCATAACATAAAAAATTCATTGAACGTTCCAAGCTTACAGTCACGATAACATCA
Organism: Meconema thalassinum; assembly: GCA_946902985.2. Lineage (NCBI taxonomy): Eukaryota > Metazoa > Arthropoda > Insecta > Orthoptera > Tettigoniidae > Meconema > Meconema thalassinum. The sequence goes on from OX336392.1 coordinate 410,640,264, forward strand.
TACCGGATAAACCCTGAATACATGTATTCGATCAATCTAAGATACCTTGTTATATCAAATGTATTTTATTCTTTAACAAATTCATTACCATTGGAGTTACTTCTTCCTAAAATCCTTGGATATTTGTTTTCATATAACAGAACCAGAAAATAGATAAAACTGCTAGATTATAACACAAGAATCGAAACACAACATTTCGAAAAAATTACTCGAGTATTTATTTTCAGCTGATATGTGACTGGCATTTATATCTGATCCGCTTATAATCCATTTAGCATGTCAGAAGAAAGATGAAAATGATACCTAACTGGGTTCGAGGTATTCCCTCACTCGTACTGCTAAAGGCAAATAGGCCCCATACGTCGACTAAATGATTCATGCATAGGAATGGAATCAATTATAAATGGTCAGTCGACATATTAGTGAAATGAAACGGTTGCTGAAGCGATCAAAGCAGAACATCCAAGAAATAACTAAAATCCACCCAAAAGAACTCCTATAGAAAATCAAGTAACTTCCTAAAGACCTCGCATATATAAATAGATGACTCTCCTAATGTCGAAGAAGGAGGAGAAGAATAACTCACTTCAGGCTCAAAAGCATGAACAAAACTTGATTAAATATCACTTCAATATATCATAGAAATAATAAAATATACTTTAAAAACTACCCTCATGTGCTCATATCAGATCTGACTCAAGACGAAAGCTTAAAGAGGTGATAAACTGGCGATCTTTTACCTTGTGTTGGTCCGCAAATACCATGACATGGAACCTGTTTGATCCAGGGCCTCCTCCTCCTTGCCCGGTGGTATCCCACCTTCATATTATCGACCTCCATTTTCAAAGATCGGCGTGGATTTTCAAGATTGTCGTCGCCCCTGCCAGTCCTCGTGGATCAGGATGGTCATCGCCTCTCAAGTCACTTTGGGATCGACACTCCGCTCCACCATCCTGTCTCTTCAGATTTACTGCCTCATCACGGTGCTGGAATATTCCATTATACTCCGAGTCCTCGAAGTTCAAAAAGCTTGTTGAGTAGGGTGAAGTAATTGCAGACCCCATTTTTTAGTCAATCTCTTATGCCACTGTAGTATTTGTTCACTTCCACGTGGATTAATAAAGCTTATTAACAAATTCCGATGACAATATAACATAATTTAACAAGTGTTGATTTCATCTCCTAGGCCTCTTGACCACACTGTAGTTGTGCAATATGTAAGATACACGACACACCAGCAATAGTTTATGCGAACCGGTACTGGAACTTTGCAAAGTCAATATGATAAATTACAGGATATCGTATTGCCTGATAATAGTAGAAATAAATTTTCATGCAATAATCATCAAACGTTCCTTTAACAAATAGTTTAATCAGTTGAAACTTTCCGTCAAATCAATACAAATATTTTTTTTGCACTATTGTTGCGCTAAGTTAGGTACATGTTTCGAACCTTGTATACCGGTCCTTCATCAGCCTTTCACACATATGGCCACACATCAAATCAACACTGAACGAAATCCAAAAATGCATGCACACTAATAATACATATTAAAAACATTACATTAAAAATTCTGTACGAAACATATTAAAAACACATGTTAAAAGTTCTAAGAGTCCACTTCACTTGTTCATAAGCACATGTCTTTCTGATAGGAATCTTATCCTATTCTGTTTTCTGCTTCCTGTCATGTGGGGAACGGAATTAGAATATTAATCCTATTTGAATGGTCCAAATGCAAAGACTTTTAGGTACTCCCTTTTGATAGGAGACTTGTCCTGTTCTGCTTCTTGTCATATGTGGAACGGAAATAGAATAGTATTCCCATTTGAATGGTCCAAATGCAAAAGACTTTAGGTGCTCCCAGACTAGACAAGTATTCCTCTGTTGAAAGAAAAATTAAATTGATTTAGTGAATGGACTGAAGTAATGAATCTAATATATGATCAACCAGAAAACGATTGCTATAAAATCCTTACCTCCCAGTGTGTGCAGTGGACCTGTGCGCTTGAAACAGTTGTTGCAACTCAAGTGCTGAGTCTAGGCGAGGCGAGGCGAGGCCACGTGAGACATGTAGGGGTGGAGAGTACCATTGGTGGAAGCAAAGAGCGGAGGGGCGGGGAGGCAACTTGGAGCGGGAGGGGAAAAAAGGAAGTTTGGGTGGTACTACGAACCCAGCTCTAATATTATGGAGGTTTTTTATGTTTGTTACTGGTGACAAAATTTGTCAATGTTTCGTATAAAACATTGCTATCGAAATTGATTTCATTCAGATTGTGTGACGGGTTGTTTCTCAGGGCCTGGTCTATCTCTAGCTGTTCCAAAATATTAAGCATAATGCCTTTGCCATAAAAAAGCTGCTTTCAGGGCATATATTAACAGAGCCATTAACGTACCCCTCTCAGAACAAGATTGGAACAAAGAGCTTTCCACCATATATCAGATAGCCATAGCTAATGGTTTTAGCAAAATGTACGTCGATTCCATTTTAAGCAAAATTAAAAATAGACCAGTCACAAGCTTGCAGCCAATTGAAAATAAGAAATCAATTGCAGTTTTCACATACGCAAATCAACTAACGCACAACATCACGAACGTTTTCAAGAAACAGGAGCTTAGAATAGCATACAGAACAGACAACACCACTATGAAACACTTATTTAACTCCAAATCGATCAACAAACAAGACAAATTCCAGAAATCCGGTATTTACAGAATAAAGTGCAAGGATTGTGATGCGGATTACATAGGTCAAACGGGGCGTAGTTTCAAAATAAGATATAATGAGCATTTCAACGCTGCTAGGCACAAAAAATTCTCAGCCATTAATAATCATATGCAGGAACGCAACCACAACTTTTCGAAAATTGAGGAAGACTTGGAAATTTTGCATTATTGCGGCAAAGGCATTATGCTTAATATTTTGGAACAGCTAGAGATAGACCAGGCCCTGAGAAACAACCCGTCACACAATCTGAATGAAATCAATTTCGATAGCAATGTTTTATACGAAACATTGACAAATTTTGTCACCAGTAACAAACATAAAAAACCTCCATAATATTAGAGCTGGGTTCGTAGTACCACCCAAACTTCCTTTTTTCCCCTCCCGCTCCAAGTTGCCTCCCCGCCCCTCCGCTCTTTGCTTCCACCAATGGTACTCTCCACCCCTACATGTCTCACGTGGCCTCGCCTCGCCTCGCCTAGACTCAGCACTTGAGTTGCAACAACTGTTTCAAGCGCACAGGTCCACTGCACACACTGGGAGGTAAGGATTTTATAGCAATCGTTTTCTGGTTGATCATATATTAGATTCATTACTTCAGTCCATTCACTAAATCAATTTAATTTTTCTTTCAACAGAGGAATACTTGTCTAGTCTGGGAGCACCTAAAGTCTTTTGCATTTGGACCATTCAAATGGGAATACTATTCTATTTCCGTTCCACATATGACAAGAAGCAGAACAGGACAAGTCTCCTATCAAAAGGGAGTACCTAAAAGTCTTTGCATTTGGACCATTCAAATAGGATTAATATTCTAATTCCGTTCCCCACATGACAGGAAGCAGAAAACAGAATAGGATAAGATTCCTATCAGAAAGACATGTGCTTATGAACAAGTGAAGTGGACTCTTAGAACTTTTAACATGTGTTTTTAATATGTTTCGTACAGAATTTTTAATGTAATGTTTTTAATATGTATTATTAGTGTGCATGCATTTTTGGATTTCGTTCAGTGTTGATTTGATGTGTGGCCATATGTGTGAAAGGCTGATGAAGGACCGGTATACAAGGTTCGAAACATGTACCTAACTTAGCGCAACAATAGCGCAAAAAAATATTTGTATTGATTTGACGGAAAGTTTCAACTGATTAAACTATTTATATACGTCAATACGGACCAGAAATGGCAACTAGTATTCCCATTCCTTTAACAAGTCGAAGCCTCGTGATTATCATTCACATAACGCATGTGATATACTGGCAATCGCTTCCAAAGTTCTTGAACGTTCCAGTCTAATGTGACTTATCAGGTTGAATGCAAGCTGCATAAGCGTGTGGCATGTATGCTCTCCTTGTCTCATAGCATTGCATACTCTATTTCCCATGGACGGAATTGCGATATCACTCTATGCACTGGCTGTGGATTACCGCAATCTTGAGAACGTGTATGTTTAACACTGTAATCATGTCAATTCCTTCTACAAGCGTCTAGGCTAGATACTGGCATTGCGTGTGTATAACTCAATGTTCTCAGCCTACCTGATACAGATGCATTATCACGATCAGAACTGCACTCGCTAATAACAGCTGTTCTGAATGAAGCTATGCTTTACGCTGCATGTCACTAATGAAAATGTTCTCTCTTTTGTCCGCGGCTATCGAAGGCTGAATCGTAACTCAAGATTTTGTCAAGACAAGATGAGACTCGGTTGCCAAGACAATACAACACTGAACTGCCTGCTCGGACAGGACTAATTAACCGCTCTCAAGACGAGACTGGCTAACTGCCACGACAATACAATACTGACTGCTCTCAAGTTTCTTCGCTGCGCTGGTTGGCTTTGCTTCCCGCTTGGAGGGGGTGAGGTTCGAGCCCTTGACGTCACACCTTCTCCTCCTTTGCCTGAATATTAACATTCTCATTAGTCATCCAGGCTCCTGAATTGAAATATAGTGCAACGGGATAGCAAAATATATATATATCCATAAATATTCCCTGAAGTAATTGCTGGATTTTCACACAGTAATATTCTCTTACAATATTCTGAGCTGACATTATATTCTCTACGTCCCAGCATGCATGTTGCTTTGAAGCCGTGAGTCATCTCCCCTTCCGGCCAGACTTCGCGCTCCCACAATGCGCCGCAAACGCTCTGTGACCTCTTTTCTGGCTCGTATTTCTCATCCTGATCAGCGTAGCCGATCCGAATAGTCACATCGGGTGCACTATGGAATGAAGACAGCTCAAGAAACAGACTGGGGCCCCAACCTTGCAGATGTCAGCAGCTACACCGCTGTCTGAAATATTCCGAAATAAGGATAAACAGATTCATGGACTCAGTTCCATTCTATTTATTCACATTGTCAGTGATTGTATTTACTTTCTTTAATGCAATTATTTCATCTAGTTATACGATACAAGGTCGTGGAAACTAGTGGCCATTATTTCCTTGTAAGGTTTTTTTCCACCTAGTTAGGATCACGAAAATTGTATATCATTTGAAAACCCTTATTTAAACATTTTATGATTCACTAACAAGCATTTAATATGTTCGATTTATCAAGTAATACTGTACAGTGGTGAGGGATTTCCCAGAGATGAGAGATACAAATCACGATTCGTAAGGAAAGGGGCAATAGAGCACATAGAAAGTTTTTCTCCTAAGAAGAGCAGGAAGCTTAATGAAGTAGCCAGTACGACAGAAGACTTCAGTGCTATGGACAAAAAAATGGATGAACTTAGAGACTAGAAGCAATCATTCTTCAGAATTCTGTGCGAGGATGTGCTCAAAATTTAAGGAGAAAGGTTACATAGCTACAGAGGAAGTTATACTCAAATTACTTGAAACATAAGTAGACTCTCTGTTTCAGGAAGTGCTCGGTAAACATTTTACATCTGTGCACATAAAACCACTCAAATTCAGAAAATCGGTCAATAAGGGATTCAGGCACAATTTGTAAGGCAATTGCATTTAAAATAGTTCCTCAAAATATCTGCATCTATTTGCAGAATAAATTATATTTTCCTCTGACGGTACTGTCCATTTTAAGGAGATGGTCTAATAATTTTAAACGTGATACTGGGATTTTACATGATATGTTGAAATAAATGGAAGCACAGTGGATATTTCAGACTTGCAGAAATTCTGCGTGATTGGCGAATCACCACGTATGTTATGATCAGGGGACGGATGAAATTTTAGGTCCGCTTAAAAATGTACAGGTTGTAATGATAAGTCTGAAATGGGAAAAATCAGGCTTGTAGAAGTCCACTATTGGCATTGCTATGTACTTCTAATATTGTATTATATTGCATGTGAACTTCCCTGTGCTGCGTAATTGTTTTATGATATATAGATAATGAAAATGACCTCACGGAAATCTCTCATTTCATGTACTGTAGTGTTCCATTCACTCGGTACCTCTCGCTCCCTGCTTGACATACTAGCTACGTCCCTGACTTGGCTCAACATTAGTATTTAAGTAACCTCGGCCTTTCCATTCTCTTGTAGCTGGTTATGGCACCTAGATGTACATGGATATACATTCTTGACAATGATATTTCATGTGTAGTTTTGTGTGTTCAAGAACAAAGGACATTGAACCTTAACTATAATGTTAAACATACGGAAAAGAATGGAAAGTAGCAGCATGGTGGCTTATGAGATCTTGCCTTCCCACCGTTGATATACAGGGTGAACAAAAAATGCCACACTTAGAGGTCGGCATGCGATTCCTCATCCAATTGCAAGACAAAAGTTTCAATAGCAAAATCGTATCGGGTGCTGTTTGAAAACACAAGTATGAAAACGAGAAGCTGGCAACACTGTCACATCCTGCACCGCAACGGAATGTACAGAGAAAGCTCCGGCAGAACGCAGAGTTCCTGTGACCCGCTTTTGGCCACGCTGCATGCAGTTACAGCGTTGCCAGAGCCTCGTTTCTTAACACGCATTTCTGTTAAACCTATTGGCAGGACTAGGTTTTGCAACATAAACTTTTGTCGTGAATTTCGACGAGGAACCGCATGCCGACCTCCAGGTGTGGCATTTTTTGTTCACCCTGTTTAACTATTTTACTTAGACCTGTCAATTTCCTTCCCTATAAAACTATTTAACATTACAGTTAAGTAATTGACACTAGCTATTTATACCTTTCTCCATACAAATACTAGACTAATAATAAGAAACTGTGTAGTCCATAGATTTTTTTTTTTAAAGAAAAATTACTCCCACCAAACAAAGTTGCAGTCCAATGTAGTTCTTTTAGCATTTTATTTGTTTTGTTTGCTCTTTAATTTTTTTTTTCACCATAGCTCATATTTGTTTAGTTTTTTACTTCTTTATAATTTTTGTTGATTTTACTCTTTCTATTTCCGCATACTTGTGGTCAACCTTATTCTTAAGGTCGGACATCTTATTTTTATTAAATCTTTCTTTCTCAATTCAAAAGTTAAGAGAAGCATCAAATAATAATTCACAGAATTTGGAAGTATAAGAGGCTCTAGTTGAAACCGCTGAAGCGACAGTCTCACAAACAAAAGCAAGGAAAGATGCCTGGTGACCAGCTGATGTGTTTGCTTTGCAAAGATAGAACTAGCAGAAGATTGAAGATAATTGGAAGAATTTCCTAGATATGAGAAAAAGAAGAAAAAAAAAACCTAACCCTGGCAAAAAAAAAAAGAAAAAAGATGATGATGATGATGATAATTGTTGTTTTAAGGGGCCTAACATCTGGGTTATCGGCCCCAAAAAAAAGAAGCAGCAAAGATTGAATGAGACTTAGAGAAGAACAAAACCTGTGACTTCTATAGAATCTTAAAGTGAATTCTCAGTAAATATACTCCATTGAGTACCGAATCCCAGCCAAATACTCTTAAGGCCCTTTTCAACCGCATCATTCCAAAACCATTATTCACTTTTGAAAACCACACACATTTTTCTCCATATTCATCCCCACCTACAAAAGAAGGGGGAGGGGCAGCGAGGCTTTCTACAAGATGTTGATTATTATTCTCATGTTATCTTCTCCAAATAACACCTTATACTCAGTATATTGAGCAGTAAGTTCTGAAATAAGACCGGGGATGTATTATGTTCGACAACCCTGAGGAATGGCCATTCTGGAACATCACGAAAGTATCATATGATTCAGGGGTAGATTCTATAGTGGAAACTGCAGCATCCAGCATATCTGTAAACCTTGGCCAGTTGGCTTTCCGGAAGTTAAACCTCCTTCTGAACGAAACTGTCTGTGGTCTAACTGCTGCGTATATTTCGCACATGATGAGACTGCGTTGTGTATTTGCATTAGGGTTGCAGACTGTTTTTTATGCACTGTTGTGAGATGTTTTCACTGCTGAATATCAGATCTGGGTTATAGCTGCATTTCCAATTGCCGCTGTTAAAAGATGCAGGCTGCTTAGGATCATGTACAAGGCTCAGATGGTTGCCTTCCGCCCATTCTTGCAATGCTACCCCATTCTCATCATCATGCTCATAGCCCCACATGGTGCTGTGGCAGTTAGTCACCAATCACTATTTGTGTATATTGATTATAAAAGTTATCAGGTACATTGGTTTTGAAATCAGCACCTGGTGGTTTGTATAAGGATGTGATTGTACAGCCTCTGATTTCGAGACTTACAACTTCAAGATCATTTGCCTCATAAGAGGCTGTTAATATCACTTGCATATCTGCTTGGTTGGCCTACACAGATCTAGTTGCAGTTCTTCTTTTGGTGATGATATACCCTCTATATTCACTGATATGATGGTCAACTGTGGTCCTGAAGAAGAGATCCTAGATGATGTTTCCGGTGTGAAAGCATTACAATTTTAATGGGTTAAGGGGTCTCCGCCCAATCAATACAGGTGACTCCTTGTATTGATTGGGCGGAGACCCCTTAACCCATTAAAATTGTCATTGTACACGTCAATACGGACCTTGCGAAATGGATAATCCTCCAAGTAATCGTGAAAGGATTAGCCGGCGTTTTCGCCGTTGCCCATGGGATGCCCGATTGCTTCATAACTCTAGGTCACAATCTTCGGGGAGGCACCTTTCTTGTTCCCCAAGATGTTGATAACAGGGAGAGACATCTGGAGTCACTCCCTCACGGCAGCTACGCCTCTCCAGGAATCACCTGAAACAAACATACTTCACCGCCGAACTCCCCGTTGCTTCTTAAATCTAGACGGAAATGCGTTTTGAACTTGTGCTACCGTTTGTCAGAGGTCCAGAGCGCATCATCACCTCTCTCCTCCAAAGATGGAAGCAGTAATTACCTAAGGTTGAGATTAACGCCGAACTCCCCGTTGCGTCTTAAATCTAGTTGGAAATGAGTGTTGAACTCGTGCTACCGTTTGTCAGAGGTCCAGAGTGCATCACCACCTCACTCCTTCAAAGTTGGAAGTAATAATTACGGACTAAGGTCAACAGGAGTCCACAGATTTCTGTAGCTAAAAACCGCAGCACCCTACCTAAGTTCTGGCCAAAAACATTAACCACGGATAATAATTTAAAAAGAGATTTTTAATGCATTAAGTTCATCCAAACTAATTATTTATTTAGCGTTTGGCTATCATCACATAATGGAACAATAAACAAGTATAACAAGATATAGGATTACAATATTTACAATATATACAGAAATAGGTCATAATGAAACTTTCAATGTCCGTAGATAGTAAACAACTCGATCAGTCGCCAATAGGAACTCGGAAGGGTCTCCGGGGAAGGCTGACATTGGACACGATTGGATGATATGTTTGCCTTTCTGCACCGCAATCACATTTTGGAGATTGAACTTTGTCCCATTTATACATCAAATCTGCACATTTGCCACAGTTAGTCCTTACTCTGTTTAAATTTTCCGATTCAGTTCAAATCCTGGTGGTTTGGTCGTAATACATGGCATGCTAAGCTGCTCTGGAGGAGCAGATTAATTCCACATTTGCTTTCTAACGATCAAGCAAGTTAAAGTTGCTCTCATCAAGTGTTTGAGCAGTCTTCAACAGTGGATGACGAGAGCAAAGTCTGTTTCTGTGGATGGCAGGAAAGTCAGCATGCACAGGAAGATGAGGGATGTTGCATATATTTTTATATTCCCTAAGAAGACTTTTCTCACGCCTCAAGGTTGGAGGCGCAATATGACAAAGTACAGGCAGCCCAAATGTTGTAGTTCCCGTGATTGTGCGCATGGTGTGATTAAGTTGAGCTTCAACGAGTTCGAGATGAGTGCTGTTCAGCCAAACTGAGGCACAGTACTCAGCCACAGGATAAACTAGTCCAAGAGCTGAAGTTCTGAGTGTTGAAGCTGATGACCCCCATGTAGTACCACACAGCTTTTGCAAGATGTTGTTTCTTGTTGTAATTTTAGCAGCCATTCTTGCAAGATGCTCTTTAAAACTGAGGGTTTTATCTAGAGTAACTCCCAGATATTTTGGTTGGCTATTATGTGAGATTGGCCTGTTTTCAAAGAATACAGTTTTTTATTGGCTAATCTGTTATTAAGGTGGAATGAGGACACTTCCGTTTTTACATTAATAAAAATAAGAGATGCATCTACTATCATAAAAGAAATAACCCTGTCCAGATCTGTCGTTAAGTTTACCTATTCTCACTGAGGTACAGTTAAAAGGCTGAGGGCCCAAAAGAGAAAAATCATATGCAATTTACATGAAAGGCCTTAAGGGCTAAGAAAGTTGTAACAATTCCTTTACCAGAATATACTGACGTTAATTTAATGCATGACCAAAATAACAAAATTAAATAAAAAACCCTAGCTATGACTGGACGTGGTTTTCGATTAACCAAAAGAGTAAACCATGCCTCAAATTATATCTTCAAAATGCAAGAAAAGCCCACTTCTGTTTACCAAAAATACATTCCTTTAATTAATGAACACACCAAAATAACATTAAACAAGATTACTTCAACTTATATGAAAATTTACAAAAATTCGGTCCACACAACACCACACGTCTATACTCTTTACCGAGCCATATTAAGACAATTGATTCATTTACCATCATGCTCTAGTAAAATAGAAAATTAACAATGGCCACCCAAAACAAACTAAAATCTATGATGTCCCAGTTCACTAAATGTGGTTCACGAAAAGGCTATTCTGAATAATAAATAATTAATAAAATCCTCAGTGAGATAGTGAACCTTGAAAATCTAAGTTAGAGAAATCACACAATACAAATTCGAAAAGTGAAAATTTTACATAAACGTTTGAAATACTCGGATCGTACAAAGTCATTAAACTAACGAAAAACATAAATGTCTAACGAAAATAATTAAGAGAGGTTTCCGGAATTACAATTAAACAAGAAATAACCAACAGTGACAATTGAATCAAGATGAAAGAGAAATCTATGAATAATAAGCTGCGGAGCTCCAAAATATAAATAAAATACAATCGTACCACTTTTTCAACTAAGACTCATCTATAGTGTGTCTCTAACTTAAAAGACAGTATGGGATTAAATGTAGTATTTGCCTCTCACTCACACTGCAATTAGCTTCGTCCTCTTCTGCCCCAGTGATGTTGCGATTTCCGAATAATGCAAAGTGATAAATATAAGTAAATGTTTGCGTGGTCTTAGAGAATTTTCCGCTCTTTTTGATGATGTAAAATTAAAAGCCATAAATAATTAACACATGGCCCAATTTTCACATTTACAATATTTTAGCATGAATCTATATTTATGCACATATAAAACTTATCACATCATAGCTAATGAACTAATGATCACAACAGATTAAGAATTTATTTTTATATTGCCTGATGTTGATGGAAGATAATCCTATTCCTCAGGGCAGTAATTCGATTCATAATAAGAAAGTTTTTTTTTTCATAAATGTTACTTGAAAATTCTATGATGGTATCACAGAAAAGTTAGGTACGGTAGCGAGAAACTTTTTTCCTGTTGACTTTGCGTCTGTGACTAAGCAAGAAGAAATGATCATTAATGTCTGAAATAGTTTTTAAAACAAACCAGAGCTCGATATCAGATACCATTCATAAGTTATCGTGTCCAGGAAAAGATTCTGTGCTACCCCAGAGCTCAGAGTTATTACATTTGTTCTGGTGTGAAGTTAAACTATGAAGTGAAGTGGTCCTTGTGTTTTTTAAAATTGTGTTAATTAATATTATATTTATTACTATTATTTTTATGATTATATTATTCACTATGAATTTTTTAAGAGCGTTAAAAATCCTTCAGTATGCCTTCCTTTGGAGGGGAAGTAAAGCCGGCGGTCCCATGTCATAGATTTATGGTATGTAAAAGATCCTTTCACAGACTAAACTTGTGTAAAGCAAAATTTGTTAGGTTAGATTTCGTCAGAACGCTCTATCAAAGTTCCAACGTTCACCACTAGGTATCATTGATATCTGGTGGCGAAAGTTGGAACTACTTGAAATTGAACGGAACTTGTAGCTCGCCCTTTAGGGTGTCTGCTGGAAGCAGCTACAGACTGAGGCGAGCCAAACATGTCCTCGGACACTCCCGGCACTAAAAGCCATACGATAAATAAATCACTATGAATACAGCAACTACAAAGCGGCATACTATTGATAAATTCCACAGTTGAGAACGAATTACATAACTGAATACTGAGTGTTTAATTATGTTTTAACCCTTAGCACTCCATTATTTGTGAAGAGTATTTCCTCATCAGCTCCATTTAAATATATGCTTGTGGCAGGTCATCAGACCACATGTATGTTTGCGATGTGAATTTAATAGGTTAATGTAATATAATACAATACAATTAATTACTACAATGAGCTATAACATAATACAACATATCAGGGACAATGTTCTGTATTTTACACTCAGGATGTACCTGTAATTAGCGGTAATTGCATAACCTTCTGAACTGGCGGCATTTATGAAGTTCAGGTGGTACGGATAATTTTTCTTGAAATGTGATTTTTTTACATCAATTATGGGTACATCGAGGGTGCTGATCACAAATATACTATTAGTTTTGCACCCTCACCTAACGCCCTCGAGGGACGGCTGTTCGATTCCCCTCCCAGGTACTAAGTCATAAACTCGAATTTGAGGTGTGTAACCCGCAAAGTTACGGTGTTGTGTTCATAAAAATAGTATGGAGACCTTTCTTACATTGGCTATGCGAAAAGTCGCACATAACGCTCTTGAGGGTCGAGGGTTCGATTCCCTCACAGGTACCAAGTCATAAATTCCAATTTGCGATGAATGACCCAGAATGGTATGGTATTGCGTTGATATAAATTGTATGAAAACTTGGCTTACATCGGATGTGCGAAAAGTCACCCATATCGTCCTTTAGGGTTGAGAGTTCGATTCCCCTCCTGGGTGCTAAGTCATAAATTCGAATTTGCTATGTATAACCCGTATCTGTACGGAATTGCGTCGATATAAATTGTATGAAAACGTTTCTTACTTCGGATATGTGAAAAGTCATCCGTAGTGCCCTCGAATGTCGGAGTTCGATTCCTCTCTCAAGTACTCAGTGGAATAATCGAATTTTCGATCTCTGGCCCGTATCGGAACGGTATTGTGTCGACAATATATGATTAGATAAATAATTATCCTTTTATTATGGATCCGCCTAGTCAATACTAATCCGGGTCATTCATCGCAAATTCAAATTTATGACTTGGTACATGTGAGAGGAATCGAACCCTCAAGGGCGTTAGGTGTGACTTTTCGCACAGCCAGTGTAAGAAACTTCTCCATACTAATTTTATGAACACAATACCGTAACTTCCCGGGTTACACGCCGCAAATTTGAATTTATGACTGAGTACCTGGGAGGGGAATCGAACCCTCGTCCCTGAAGCGCGTTAGGTGTGGGTGAAAAACTAACAGTATATTCGTGATCAGCACCCTCGATTTACCCATAATTGATGAAAAAAATCACATATCGAGAAAAAAAAATCCGTACCACCTAAACTCCATCATTCGAGTACCAGCACTGTCATTACGAAATGTTTCATCATAAACAAACTCTTCGTCACTAAATTCACTAACACCATCTAATTCTGCATGATCTTCCGCACCACTTAATTGAGTATCAGTTCCACTATCGCTAAAATCGTCACTTTCATCCAAATATCCCGTTATTTGCTTCTCGCGATCTTCTAACGTCGCCATGTTGCTACGCAACGGTTCATTTCAAACTTGCATGGCCTTCAAAATACCTCTCCATACGGCTTGTTTCCAAAGAGAATATAGCGTAACGGTAGTGTATAGTATCGCAGAAGATGGTAGAAGCCCAGTATTGCTGATATTTTGTTGGGTGTACCTCGACAGTGAAGTTATAGGCGGAACAAATCGATGTCGGGTGTGACCCGACAAAGGATCTATGCGAGATATTTTCCCTGTCGGGGCTCCCCCGCCGCGTGAGTGCTAAGAGTTTAAGAACATGAACTTCTTAGGCCACAAGGGTTCGTGGGTCGAGGTTTGCCTTGGTTCATGCCGGGAATAAACAAGGATTCATTAATTGTGCTAAGTTAACTGTACTGTGCCAAAAGAACACGGCTGACACCCACGACGAAATGACAGGTGAACTGTATGAAAAGTGGTTCGCCAAAAACTTGTTGCCCAATGTTCCCGAAGGATCTATCCTAGTAATAGGCAATGCAGGCTATCACAGTCGGTAAAGCGAAATTTTACCTATGCCGTCATGGAGAAAAGACCGGATTGTAGAGAGGCTCACTCAAAAGGGAATCCCTTTTCGAAATGATATGCTAAAGCGGGAGCTTCTTCAGGGGCCGATAACCTAGATAACTTTTGATACGCTTGTCATCTTCATCATCATCATCATCGTCTTCTTCCACTTTCGATGGATCACCTACTGGTTCCGATTCGGCTGAAACTGGACCAACCAGGGACACGGAGGAATTTATGGAAGGGTTAACACAACTACCAGAGGATAGTGGGCAGGCCTGAAGGTATGTGCATACCTGCCAACTTTTACGGTTTATCCGTAAAATTTACGGAAATTGCAGCATTTTACGGTTTTACGGATGAACGGTGTCATTTTACGATTTTGCGGACAAAAATTTGAAACGATAATTTACATTCGATAATACCGCCCACTTCCGTACAATCGATTGTTTGCGTGGGTCGAAGGCAAGTCCACGATAGTCGATAGCTCGTTCTTTGATATGATTCGTACTTTTAACCGTGTGATGGTTGTGTCGTCATTTGTAATTGAATTTGAAGCCGGGATAACCGTTCTTCCATGTGTCGACAGGCTCTGCTTCGCATATTCTTTGTTCCGCTCCGTTCGCTCGTTGCGATTTAAACCATATTCTTTGACCACGTTAGTTGTTCATTGTTCGCGAAGTTGGCGTTCCTTGAATGTTTTCGTCTCTTAAGGTTATGGCATATTTTAATGAAGCGTTCGAGTTTTTGTGCTATAACTTCGTAGTTTCTTGTATTCCTTGGACTAATTACATTCGTTCCACGTGTGTGTGTGTGTTTTTCTACCATGTGCATATTCTTTCTTCACGAGGTTGGCGTCGTTTTCATTTAATGGCTTTGTGTGTCTTGACATGTTTTAATGAAGTGTTGGCAGTCTTTAAGTGTTTTATGTTATAATTTTATGTGACGTTCAGTGATCCAGGTTCCTTTCGATGTTTTAGTAGATATCGAGAATGAACAAATCCAACAAGAAACAGTACTTCCAGACATTTAAAGAATCATACTCTGTTGATTTTCCGTGCATACTAAAATCAAGAAAGGGAGAAAAATTTGCCTTTTGCACGGTATGTGGGTGTGATATTAATATTGCACATGGTGGAAAAAACGATTTAAGTAATCATGTGAAGTGCGGTAAACACATTAGTTATGTTAAATCGAAGGAAGATAGCAAGAAAATCAACACCTTTTTTGCTAAGTCTGGAAACGTTGACGGTGACGTAATTAGGGCCGAGTGTCTGTTTACTTCCTTTTTGGTGGAACACAATGTGCCCTTAAGTGCGGCTGATCATGCTGATGCTTTATTTAAGAAGATGTTTCCCACATCAGAAGTTGCAAAGAAATATAGTTGTGGTCGCACGAAAACGACATGTATTGTAAATAAAATGGCAAAAGATGCATCTTCTGAAGTTGTTAAGGCCTTCAGAACGGACCGGATACAGATAAATCCCTTTTCTTTTCATCAGTGAGAAACTACTTTTATACTGCCTGTGACTACATCATCAACAAGTTTCCACTCAAGGATGACGTGTTAAAGAATGCTCAAGTTGCTAGGTTAGACAAAATTGAAGATGCACAGTTATCTTCCATTCGTTTTTTCTTGGAAAAGTTTCCTATCATGTTATGCAAGGAAGAGAATGAAACTACAGATGAGGTGGTGAATGAGCTTCAGAGGCAGTGCACAGCTCTTCAGGTAGATGACACTTTCGCTGCACATCAAGATGCTGAAAGTGATTCCAGTTGGGCACGAATATCAAGAATTCGTGGAGCCGATGGACTTCTTAAGTATAACCGAATTTCTAGAGTATTGCTCTCTATTCTCACCATACCCCATAGCAATGCAGAATGTGAACGTTTTTTTTAGCCTTGTGAAGAAAAATAGAACACAGTTCAGGTCATCCATGTCCAATGAATCTCTGGAGTCTATTTCTATTTTGAAGACCAGGAGTTCTGGTCCCTGTTATGACAAAACATTTTCTCAAGACTGTTTGCAGGAAGCTAAAAAGGCCACAACCATGACTTAAAAGTCGAACTAGCATGTGATTTGCAGTGTGTATTATATTATTTCTTGCCTGTGTTACGTTAAACAAGTTTTATTGTTTAAAGCCTTTTTCAATTATCGTATATCAGCTTAATCTATCAAGGAAGTCCTGTTATGTCTGCTCCAAACCAATATTCACCACGCCTGCTGCTGATTAACATGGATTTCTTCTTGATTGTTATGTTCATCTACAAATCATGTAAGTAGATATGATTTCATTGAAGTATCTTGTTTAAAGCATGAATTATTGTATTTTGTAGCCCAGAAGTATTATTATTTTCGTCAAGCCGGGGTATGTCGAAAATCGTTATTTTTTTTGTCGCGCGTGAGTTTTACTGATAGCCCTTTTCAAAAGTTGTCAGGTATGTATGTGATATATTTTAACTTTCAATTTTCTGATATTATATTCGTGGAAAATGTCATATTATAATTTATTATAACCTATGATATTCGAGAAAATTTAATATTATAACATACTATAATATTATCATATTCGTGAATAATAGAGAATTATAAATTATTCTCTTCTTCTTCCTCTTCTTCATTTCCTGGTTCCAGTGATCTGGGTCGGGGTGTGAATTAAGGACCTCCATACTTTTGTCTCTCCACCACTCTCGTCCCTCTTTCAGTACATCCTCCACTTTCACTCCTCTTTTCTCAACGCTCTCCCTCGCTGCATCCATCCACCTCAACCTCGGCTTTCCCCTTTGGCACCTTCCTGTGACTTGCTCAGTAAATAATCGCTTCGGGACTCGGTCTTCTCCCATTCGCATCATATGTCCATACCATTTTAGCTTACTGATCTTGATTTTGTCTTGTAACTTTGGGAATCCTGATTTCTCCCTAATTTCCTGTTTCTGATTTTGTCTCTGCGGGTCTTTCCAATTATACCTCTAAGGAACTTCATCTCTGCTGCCTGGATTCTACTTTCCTCCCGTTTAGTTGTTGTCCACGTGTCTGCTGCATACGTCAATATAGGTGTGTATTATGTTGAATACAAGATTTTTGGACCTTCCTGAATCCACACCAGACCCCTCACACTCTGGTAAAACCCATTTGCTTGTTGGATCCTCTTACCAACTTCCTCACTTACCCTTCCATCATCTGTTAGGACACTCCCTAAGTATTTTAAACTTTTCACAACTTGTAATTTGGTTTTCCTCCTACTGCAATATTCCCCCTACCATCTCACACATTTCTTGTCATCACTATGTCTGACTCTTCTCCACACTGATTTTCATTCCATGCTCTTCTATTCTCCTGGTTCCAAACATTTACTTGTTCGTGGACTTCCTATTCATCCCCCCATATCACTATGTCATCAGCGAATAGTAAGGCCTTCGTCCCTTTACTTCCCATTTTCCGTTTCACTCGTTCATGGATTCCATCCATGACAGTGAGGAAAAGTGAAGGGGACAATACACTCCCTTGTCGGACCTGTTTCTACATTGAACCAGTTTATTTGTCCAATCTTGGTCTTCACGCTACTGACACTGACGATACATGGCTTTAATCATTTCCACTTCAGCTCTACCTACTTTCTTCCTTATCAAGAACAAAAGTTCATCTGTCTCTTCGAAATCCATATTGTTCTTCCTCCATTTCCTTTTCCACTACCATCCTCAGTCGACCCTCTAGTATCAGTTCAAATACCTTTTCCACATGTGAGATGAGGGTGATTACTCTGTAGTTGTTAGTCTTTTTTTTTTATCTCCCTTCTTGAAGACCGGAATTATTAGACCTTGACCCCACTCTTCTGGTATTACATTATTTTTCCATATCACCCGAAACAATCGGTACAACCATTGCATCCCTATGGGTCCAGCTGCCTTAATCATCTCTATAGCTACCTCATCCACTCCGTTGCTTTCCCACTCTTCATCTTTTTTATGGCACTTTCTATTTCTAACATTGTTATATCTTCACCTTGAATTTCTACAGTCCCTTCACCCTCCTTTCTTTCCTCTATCAATACTTGATAGAATTATAAATTATTAGTCTATATAATGTGTGCATTAAAATTGCGCTCTGATCTTTGGTGTATCATATCTAAATGTTGTACCGTCGTTCACTGCAAGGCATGAGGTACAGTTACATACAACAAACAAATATTTTGGAAATTCCAGAGTTTTGCGTAAAACCACGCCTATATACGAGTTATGCTACACATCAAGTGTCTGGCCTTGCAGAACTTTGTATATGCAGTAGATCTGGCAGTAGTCTTTGAAAGTAGAGACGCACTATAGACAAAGATCAAAATAAGTAAATAACATACCTCTAAAATCCATAGTTCTGGAAGACACTCAAATAACATTTTGGAACATATTATAAAGAACTGAAATTTAAAAAACATAAATTGTCATTTCATCACCAATGACTGCCACTTTCAATCAAACGTCTAGTTTCACTTTTTCAAATTTCTCCGTATTCCTGCTGAAACTATCAGACGATCAAGGATTATAATACAGTATGTTGAATTATTGCTCAATCTAGCCTCTTCATCATCCAGCAGGAGTTCCTTCAAACCCATGTTTCCTAGACGAAGGAATCTCCCTCGTCTGGGGAAACGCCGTCGTCCATTTCTTGAATCTACAAGGTCGAGTTTACAAATTGCACTTTTTCCAGCATGGCAGTTAAAAACAAAGGACAGTCCCTTTTACGCCCGGCACCAACTTTCTGGCATAATAATAATATCGTATGGCCTCGGGTGCCTGGTGCAAGCTTTGTTAATTGACACCCAGAGGGTAGCTTGCATGTCGAATTTAGTCGTTTCTTGAACGCTATGAAAGTCAAGGAGGTTAGATATCTAAACTCCTTGACACTACAGCGCTGTCAAGTAGAGAATGGAGGAACTTTGTGTTGGCGGAAAATCCCGAGATTAATTTTGCCATTGAACACGGCCTACTGAATTCAAATGGGTTCATTAACATGCCAACAACGTATGACATGAGTGTCGTGATTTTTGTCGCCTTTCAAAAATCACTTACCACGGTCAGGGGCGAACCTGCAATCTTGGGGTTGGTAGTCCGACACTATACCCTCTCACCCACCGTGGCAAGCTACTTTCTGGCATTGACCAATCGTTTTTATTGCTGCGTGATTAAACAATGTATTATAAAAAGCAATACACACGGCCCCACCAAAGTATTTACTTGGAGGTTTCTTAATTAAGTTCATTTGTTAATAATTTGAAGAGAAAGTTTTCACATTCTCCGTCAGGAGAATATTAGCGCTGGCTAAGTGAGCAGAAGATCGCACTACGTGCACTCTTGTAGCAACACAACCAGTTCCTGTTATGCAGCCCTGGATACTGCTGACCTCTGTGTGTGTGTGTGTGTGTGTGTGTGTGTGTGTGTGTGTGAGAGAGAGAGAGAGAGAGAGAGAGGAAGTAGTTAGGCAGTCAGGACTTTTAAATTGATGAATCAAGACTTCTACCAAAAAAGGTACTGAACATAAATTTTGAGACATTGGCTCAATTTCCTGGCATTGGTACTCCATGAATAATTGGGCCGATAACCTTAGATATTAGGCCCATTAAGACACTTATCATCATCCATGAATAAGTGATCAAACTTTCAATGATATTCAAATCCTCACTCTTTCTACCTAGTCTATAAACCTGTTTCTCCCTCCCACCGTTTCATGTCCTCCATTCCTAATATATTTATAACTTATCCATCGACATCTAACCAAATGAGCACCCCATCCCCAACTTGTATTCCTCTATTCTATCTGTATACTAGATATCTCAAAGGGGAAGTATCTGTATATATTATTTCATTCTTTAAGCATGACTCGATCCAAATTATCACATCTGGTGTATATTTCTATTAAGTTGGTTAGCTGCTCTACTTTCCTTACCACTCTTTGACAGTTCACCAACTGTAGTCTCAAACCTTCCGCTTTATTGAATAATATACCGTATCCAAAGATTTTTCTTGATTCTTACTATGTCTGTAGTCTCTCTGGTGTGCTCTTATTTCATCTGATAGGGTTCGATTAGCAATGACATAGGCATTGATTGCTTTAATTAACACATTGCAGGCATTGTGTTGAGTTGAAACTCCCCATGATGTTTTGAAAAGTGGTGTAAGGATTAAAATAGGCTTCAGACAAAATTCAGAACGTGTAGACCAATTTCCTCTTTAAGAGTAAGCTATTACACATACAATTCATCAGTGCATTTTGTATTTCAAATGACCTTTTGAGTGAATGGTTTTCAAAAATTCACCTTCCACATTTGGGAATTAAACCTCTTTCTTACATATATATATCAATATGTGCATATATTGGACAGTTGTTCATGAAAGTCTTGCCATCAATGGAACTCCTGGGTTGGAAATTTTAGTGCCATTGGTTTGGAGTTTATAAAGTTGTGCTTTTTGTTACAGTATACAGTTTGGAACTTGAACGTACTCTGAAGAACGTTGATGTGCAGTCGATCCTTACTCCCTGCATTAATCTAGAGAAAGAGGTAGTGACTCAATTTGCTGTACCTGATCCACAGCGCCGGTGGCGTGAGGGACTTATGAAATCATCATTCACTTATCTCTTACTGGATCCAAGAATCACAAATAATTTACCTTGTCGTGCAAGTGAACTTTCTGTATCACATATATGGACCACTTTCCTAGAATCAGTCTTCTACATTGGTAAAGGTAAGCGCTCAAGGCCATATTCACACCTCTACGAGGCAGTCACTGCCTGGACTAGGAATTCAGCATTGAATGATAGTGAAAAGGTGAGTCGAATAGTAGATATCTGGAAGGCAGGACTAGGGGTAGTTTGTCTTCATGTTTTTCAAAATGTGATTCCTGTTGAAGCTTATACACGGGAAGCTGCAATGATTGAAGCTATTGGCCTCAAGAACTTGTGTAATATTCGTCACAGTGAATATTATGGCAAAGCTGCTGCGTGGAACTCTCGGGATAAAAGATTGTTTGGAGCTTATCTACTGCATCGGGCTATGCAGATATTTCTCAGTGAAGGGGAAAGACAACTGAGGCCTGGTGATATTGGGTAACAAAAATTTGTTTTATATAGCTAGGACTGACTGACCTACCTGGGCAAGTAGATGATAGATTCACACATAGTTCAGCAGGGTGAACACACACAAAAATTCCAGCTTAAGTTATAGTCAGAAGTTGAGAGAAAATAGAACTCTACCTGGGGTAGGGCTCCATTGGGCGGCAGTAACTCTCATCAAAGGCCGTGTTATTGTGCCAAGCTTGGATGGGATTAGCGAAGTAGTTGTGTTGTTTGCAAATACTTTTATGGTTGTTCATACAGACAAGGTGATGGTTGTGAGACCACTAGAGAAAGCAGAGCAGTTCTTGCATTCCTACTGGTAGATCAAATTTTTGTATGAGCAGTTACTGTGACCTTGGATGGGGTGGGGTATGTTGAGGTGAAGTGAAGGTGACAAACTCAGAGTGAAGAATACAAGTTCTGCTTGCACCTGTATAAGACATGCAGGAGTGAAAACACCAGTTTATCATTAATATTAGAACAGACATTAGGTAGCTTCCATACTTCCACACCTGTCATCCAACCCTTTCTCCTTTGCCTTTCCCCCACCCCCAGACCACCACCCAACTGGAGTGCTACCCTAAACAAGAGTGCATTCTTCTCTCAATGACTAAAGTCAAATATTCTTTGTGTGTTCGTCCTGCTGTGCTATGGGTGGATTTATCCTCGACTTATACAGTCAAGTTGCTCTTCCTTTCTAGATTTCCTTTCCTAGCCTGATAATGTCGCCTGGTTTTTTCCCCTCTTTACAGTATTAGCAAGTTTTATAATTCCTTTGCAAGAATATGTCAGATTATTCTGCTTTCATTTACTATTTTGATTTGAGCCACTTGGCAACTCTCTTTTATTTCCATTTTTATTGATTTGTTAGTACTGTATATGAAACCATTTAATGTAAAATGTCAGTACTAGGATAGGTCACCCTAAGAATTTCAGAAAAGCTAGTCACTTTCATATGTATTCAGTTAAGAAATGTAATTTAGTAAATTGAACTGTGGTTGAGATGGAAACTGGACCATCCCTCTCTTTTCTGTTTTTGCTGTTTGAATAATTTCTATTGAAATTTCCCATCGACTGATCTCTATGAGATTGTACTAAGATACCTATTTGTTAGGAAGTCATAGAATACTCAACAAAGACATGCATGCCGAGCGAGATGCGCACATAGCAGTAGTGTTCATGAACTGATACTCGTAGAACAGGATCATTATTCCAAACTAACACTATTAACTAGAGAAGTAAGTATGGTACCATAATGCTGTGAAATATTTGTAAATGATCAGTTTTGTGTGGTATAAATTTGTACTAGTCACCACTAAAACATAGAGAAAAGTACAAAGTAAACTTGTGATTTACCATATTTACTAACATATCAGCTGCACCTAGGGTTACCAACTAATAATTTTCAAATACAGGACATTGCTTATCTAAAAGTAGTACTTTTAAAATTTTGCTTAAAGAAAGCTTGACTACTCCAGTTGATAACAAAGTGCTGTATGTTAGTATTTAAAAATGTGACTACCTTCTTTAATGATTGGTCCTTTCTGCAGTTCTTTTCTTTAAAGCTGTATTTTTTAATAACACTGTCCTTTTGTAAGAAAACGTGAGTCGATTTCTTGAAGCTCATGCTTATACAATTCTTAACACGACATCCATAAAAATTGGACTTGACCAGTAATCATGCTGACTTGACTCTTTTTTTTGTCCATTGAGTATTAATGATTGAAAACATATGTTACTGCCTGGTATGGCAATGAACTAACAAATATTCAAAAGTTCAGAAAATAATACAATGTCTTCTGGCACTTTTTAATGAAAAAAGACCATTGCTGTCCTGTGTTTATTCTATCCAAAGCTGTGCTTCTAAAATAAGTCTTGACATAGTGGAAGTGGTCAAATAATTTTAATCATCTATTTCTACATCCTTAGGCTGTAGATATTGAAGACGTGGAACAATGTCCTCATAGCTGAGGTACAGTACTTTGTTTTGAAGTATTGGAATTCCTTCATGCTGAACTAAGGTTAATATTTGTAAATGACTTGTCAAAGCTCAACTTGTATTCCTATTTAACAAAAGTGTTTTACTACACTGTATGTTCAATCTGCAAACTACTTGTATGTAAAGTGATATTTTTGGTTGGTTGGTGTTTTTTCTTTTTTAACTAAAAATTTAACATGTTCAGAAAGTCTGTAAAACGTTTCTTGATGTGTGTTTCCCCAGCAAGTGCTGATTTGTTATGTATGGTTGAAATGGCTCTGGTCTGAGGTTTGGTTTTACATCCCTTTTAGCTACTCGGGCTTTTAGAGAGTCTTGAGGTTTATATGGCCTATTGGAATGTTCCCAAATTAACACACAACGTGAACAGATTCTGGTTGACAGTTCTAGTTTTGTTCCTACATGGCGATTGTTCGATATTTACATAAATCTGTGGAGTGGATGGCGATATGAACCAGTGAAACTCGCAGGAAAGTAGAGACACTCACAAGCACGTTTATTTGCTTGAGCATTGAAATTAATGGAGAGCCAACCTAAATGAATGACCAACATGACATTCAAAAAACACCTATCGTGAACATTCCGCCCACCTTGGCAGAATATGAATCTGTCAATGAAGAACCAAAGTAATGTAACACAAGTACACAATTTAAATGGCACAATGTTCAATTGCAACTCGCATCACACAATGAAACGACAAGAGTTCAAAACAATTATGATGTAACATGGTCTTGTACTGGAAGTGCACAAAGTTTATCGATACGTCTTTTAAACAGTCCAGTTTAGGTATTTACTGTCACCACTCAAACAACTTGTCATTAACAGGATGAAGAGTTACCACACTCCCAAGTTTCCATGATGGTGGTTGGTTGTCCTCTTACAAGATCACTAAAGTAACTTCCTTATTGTGTAGACCGCGGTGCTTCCACTTAGTCCTTTGTTGAAGGTCGTTCAGGTATTCTCTGGACCACCTGCTCCAAAAGTGCTGAAGTAACTGTTCAAGATGTTGCCACCGGGAAAGGTGGTTTTCTGGCATTGAAGAAGATCCTCTTCATATATTTCCAGACCTGGACAGGACACTGGATGCCAAGCATCAAATACATGAATGTTCTGACAGCATCTTTGTAAGGAAAGGTTTATTTTTCATCGTCCTCCCTCTTTCTTTGATCTCGAAAAATCTGCAGCTTTCAACATTTGGGTAAACATTGTTTTACGATCTGAAAAATTGAGACCTCTCAGAATCCTCCGTGTCTAAACCTTCTGATAAATCTTGATACAGCCATCCATATGCTTCATTTTTAAACCTATGAAGTAAACTAAAGCTGCCGCCTTGATATTAAACTTGCTCAAAGAGAATCTTTAATTCATATTGATCAATGGCAGTAAATTATCTTTTGTTGGCATTTACTGAAAGCTATATACTTCTGTGCCATTACTGTTTTGAATGTTCCACGTATCTGTCTAGCTCACCTTAAAACGTAAATAAAGCCAAAAAAAAAGTTTGTTGCAAGACCTTGGTGCTTGTTTTAAGCCACACAGGCTTCCTTTTCAGTTTAGACTGTTGCCATCCTCTTAGCCCCTTGGTTGTGCCATGAAAATTGTCTCTAGTTCTCCATATATAGTAGGAAGACCGTTGGTACATCACACCATCTTGTGGTACATTCTTTTACTTTCAGCAACACTTATAACGGACCGAATTGTCATCTTCACTACTAGACTGAATGCTTCACTGCAGTAAATATTTTTACGTTGACAAGCCCGTGGGAGAAAATTGAGCTTTCAACATCTTGATGCTGCCATCTGCATTGGTCTTTAGTTAGAAAACCATTTATATGGTTTACCTTCGTAGCCTTTGTGAAAGTTCCTAAGTTGTATTTTCCTTAAAAGAACAGATCTCTTTGTCTGTTCCTCTCTTCCATTCGACCCAGTCTTTACGTTAAAGTACATCTTCATTAAGTCTCGGGAACTTTTGTTGCATTGATTCCGTATCACCATTATGTAGACTTTAAGAAACTTGAGTTTCTTCAAATTTGAGTGCCAGACACTTGGTTGCTGTTTTAATATCTTCTTCTTCAGCACCAGTTTTATAGTCTTGTTTTCTCTGCTAGTTTCTTTGTCGCTTTCCATTAGATCTTCGTGGCATTTTTCTTTCTCCAAATCTTGAAATGGTAAACTGACTTGTTCAATACAGCACCCTGTTTTTTTTTCTTTTCTGCCTGCACGTTTATGAACTACAGAACAACGTTGTACCTTTCTTTTATCCAAATTCTAAATTGTTCATCACCATTAAATCTTCTTAAATGCCCATTCACAGCTTTCCAATCCAATTTTCTTCTCTTTTGACACTGAATGTGGGCATAGCAAGTGGAATCAATAATCCTTTGTTTGTGGCTTCTTACTTGTCCACAGCTCCAAAGGACTAACAACCTCTCCAGCTGACTATCTGTTCTATTCAGAATGTAGTTGGCGGTGTTAGTCAACTTTACCCAGATTTCCTTTGGATATTCTACTTCCGGATTTGAATACTTCAGTGTTTTAGCCATTTCAGTCACAGTCTTATTATCCTGCTCGCAGATACCATTTTGCTAAGGAGTGTTAGTAGTTAGTTATTGTTGTTTTAAGGGGCGGATCTACTAAGGAGTGTATGGCACAATCAATCGTGTGATTCTGTTTACGCGTAGGATAGACCTAACCTCTGCATTGTCAAACTCTCGTGACGTCTCTCAGCACCTCTTTGATTGAAAGTCCTAGTTTCTTAGCATGCTCAAGAAAATGCTTTAGAACTTCTCACTTTTGACTATTAGGATTATATTGTGTTGACTGAGAATTTTCTCCCCTTTATTAGTGAATAATATTGGTACTTGCAATTCTTTTGAGGAATAGTATGTTATAAATATAGTTACCCTGCTTACTCAAATTGGGCAAAATGTTTGTTGCCTGATTGGAAAGTATAAATTGATAGTGACAAATGAAGTCATTTTACTGTGTCCATGTCCAAAGCCAGGATACTTTGTTCAATTAATCCAAAAATGTACACCTGTCTCTTTTTAGATTCACTCCTTTCTGGCTGCATAGTTGACTTACTTAAGTGGATGTATTGAGGTTAATTTCACTCTACTTGGTACATACTCGCACAACAATTCCAAAATCAATTAATTAAAAAGCACACTCGATGACTGGTTAATTCTCAAGAATGTTAAATCGGTTAAAAACTTATCAGAAATAGTAGAGGAATTGCTCCATATTAAAAACACCAAGCATCAGAATGGTTTCTTTTGACATATCCAATATGTATACTAATGTATCAGTAAAAGAAACCATAAAAGTAATACAGGACAATCTAAAGAACAATTCAACGAAAGAACCAGGAAATAGTGAGGTTATTAAGGGTCGCATCTAAACGAAATGTTTTCCAACTCCATGGTAACATTTATGTTCAGTCATCAGGTCTAGCTATGGGTTTCCCACTTAGTGGGTTTACGGCTAATATTTTCATTAATCGTTAGAGGATTTTTTTTTTTAGGATATCACAACGAAGGGCATTGTATGTTCATGACATTGTGTTATTATGATACAGGACTAACTAATGCAGAAACAATTCTAAGAGATATTGAAGACTGGCACCAATCTATCAATTTTACAATGGTGACTGAAACCAATAGGTGCATAAATTACCTCGATATAACTAACTCGTGAGCAAATAACAAACTTTCATAGTCGATTTATCATAAACCATCCCAAACTTCTCACTCCATTGATCGATCCAAGCACCCATGGTCCCGCAAATTAGCGGACTTCAGATCCATGGTAAGCAGAGTTATCAGAATATCTATGTCTAAAGTTAAATTTAATAACCAAGTAAGTCATCAAACAAATAACTTCAAACCCAAAATAGTATATACAATCTTGTTAAAACAACAAAAGGACAAAGAGAGGACCATACCACCTGTGAGAAAGGACAGTTATGTGTGCTTCAACTTTGTAAACCATAACAAACATTTTCAAAAAACAAGAACTCAAAATTGCTGTCAGAACAAATAACATATTTATGATGCCTACATAATAGCAACTTAATTAAGCAGGAACCACAATCTAAGTCAGGATTATACACGTTTTCATGCTAAGAAAGAGGATGTCAGGCTAGGTATTGCTATCTATTCCAATACAGTTCACGCCACGGTTTTTGATCGGGGGTTCTTAAAACTGAACTCACGCTTTGCAGCCGGTTCGAATACGGTCATGGCATGCGAATCGTTTCAAGTTTCTTGTGTGTTCATATACCATTCATCCGATTGCGATTAAACTTTAGTGCACACTCCAGAAAAGGTTTTTACAATACGTACAGATTCAACAAATGAGCGACTGCGTGCGAATCGTTTCAACAAAGTCCTGTTTGCATGCATATGCCATTCATCCGATTACAATGAAATTTAGGTGAGTTGTTGTGCATACTGCCGCAAAGGTTTCTGAATTAGAAAAGACATTTGATAGTAGGTAGCATACGAGTGGTTTCAACAAATGAGTGTTGGCCAGCGAATCGTTTCAGGAGAGTCCAGTAAGCATTCATATACAATTCCGCCAATTGTAATGAAACTTTGAGTTGTTGTGCACACTCCCCCCATTGTTTCTGAATAAGTAAATCGATTTTACATTAGATGGTGCACGAGTAGTTACAACAAACGCTCACAAGGTCTGCTGTATGTGGCGTGCTCACGCGTTGGAAAGCCTTCGGATTTATTTGTTTATGCACCAAACAGAAAAACAAAGAATATTGATTATCCAAAGGCACTTCAGTAAACTAAATTAGAATTGTTCATACCCCAGGAAAGGAATTTACAATAGGTAGCGCACGAGTAGAAGTTTTCCGAAATAGAAAATCCATTTTACAATAAATGGCTTGCGAGTCCTGTCAATAAATAATTTTCGTTGAACATTTGTGACGCCCCAAAGTATTCGGTCTGTTACTACACAAGGCCCGGGAACCCCACACGTCTGTCATCTTAGGCTATATCGTCATCCATGCTATCCACATTCCTCTGAGATTCACGGAGCTGGGACCCAAGCAGTAGGCCAACAGCTCATTCTCTACATGCAACGAGTATCAGCCTAAGCCAGCAAATAAGTTTGAGACTTGGAAGATATCAAAGGTAGAAATATGAATTACATATATTAGTTTTAAAAATTCACCATGTTCGTTTAGTATATATCTTATTATAAAAAAAGAAAGTTATCAAATATAACAGACTTTGTACCAATCATCAAAACTTATTTTAAAAAACTAAGAGGGATTAAAAACACAAGTATAAAAATAAATTTTAACATTGTAAAATTCTAAATGTTTGAAATAAATCATTCCCATGAGTTCGAATCATCGAAACTAAATCATTTCTTTTTTTATTAGCCTATTATTATCATTAAGGGAGCTTGCCACGGTGGGCGAGTGGATTACCAACCCCAAGATTGCAGGTTCGCTCCTGGCCGTGGTAAGTGATTTTTGAAAGGCGGCAAAATTATGACACGCATGTCATACGATGTTGGCATGTTAAAGAACCCATTAGAATTCAGTAGGCCGTGTTCATAATGGCAAAATTAATCTCGGGAATTTCCGCCAACACAAAGTTCCTCATTTCTCTACTAGAAAGCGCGATAGTATTCAAGGAGCTTAGATATCTAACCTCCTTGACTTTCATAGTGATTCAAGGAACAACGAAATTCGACATGCAAGCTACCCTCTGGGTGTCAAATTACAAAGCTTGCACCCGGCACCCTAGGCCATACAATATTATATTATTATTATTGTGACCCCAAATGAACGGCACTGGCCAGCAGCACGTCGGTAACTCGATAACCAACGCTTTGCTTACCAGAATGTGACGTATACGGGGAGCGTGGATGGGCCAACTTACCTGTATTCAGGGGTCCGGGTCACTTCCGCAGCAAAATCACCTCCAGATGACATGTCCCAACAGAAGAGCTCCAAAGAAGTGGAAGGAAGATGGAGAAGGGGACAACACACACAGGCTATCGTACAGACACCACCCCACTAACCGACAGAACTGCCGTCGGTGAAATAATGCCACAACAGTAGTAAAAGGAACAAAATAAAGTTTAATTGTTAAAACTTCCACCAGAAAAGAGAACATGCATCAGGCAACATAAATTACAAAATAAAACAAAACCTCAGCTAGAGTTCTCACTGTAGACTAGAAAATAAAAAAAAAATTTAAGGCCGGTATCAATAAACAATAACCTGAGGTAAGAGTATGAAAAGCTACAACCCAAATAAACACTAAATAAGCACCAGACATATTCCCAAACTGGACCATGAGGGCCTTGGAGAATCAAAAAACTAGTGCAAAATATTACCATAAACAAGGTAACGAAAGAATAACGAAGGAGTACCAAGAAAACTCCAAAAAAGGAAAATCAAAGGAAAATTTAAAACAAATAAGTTAACCAACCAACACCACCATGACCCAAGAACGTGCACTTCAAAAAAAAAACACGCCAGAAAAGGAAGACCCACAATGCACTACTGACAACAAGTTACCATGGCGACCAAGAACAGTTGAAGTTACATCAGTACGTATTTATGAGAAACGCGTAATTTACATTTTTAAATAAAATCTTCTCCAGTGAGAAAACAGCTAGATATAAACAAACCCAAGGCACTACGAGATCAAATAGTTTTTACAGGCAACGGATCAGACTAAAAACCGACCGACTAATAAACCAATTTAGGCCTAGTGTTAATAGATTCGTCTGGCAAGTACCATAATATTATAAGAAAAAAAAATTGCTTTAGCCAGAAGCCAAATAATAAAATAAGAAGAAAAACAGTAGTGTTCCCCGGGCAAATATAGTTTAACAAAAATTTACATTTTCATAGGTGACATATCTATTCCAAGGTCAACCTTTCAGAACCAAAACAAACACTCAGTACACAATGCAAAACATGGAGCTCCAATAATTTAAAATAATAACATGCCAAAACATACCTTTAGAGGAAACACTAATTTTTTAAACACTACTTAGATATCCTTAAAGGATTTATATCACAAAAAAAAATTAAGAGGAGATGGCTTCCAGTCGCTGTCGAAGAGATGCACACCAAAAATCGCCTTTTTATTTTAAGGCCGAAGAAACTATTTACACGATTATTACAGATGATCGTTGCTCACTAATATTTCAAGTATCATCCAATACTGGGATATATTCCCAAGTTAGCTTGGACGAGGGCAGAGCCCTCGCCCTGGCGAGATTCACAATATGCGTAGTTCTTTTTCCAGCAATCAGTCACAACTTATTATTCACAAGATGGCGGAGAATCGCTCGTCAATTGCCGAACTGTCTTCATGTAAATAATATTGTCCAATCACGGAGTGACACCTCAAAACAACAATGTCATAAATAAGTTCATAATTTGGCGGTATCAAGAATACACTAGCATTTGTTTGAAGACGAAGAATATGATTGTCTTTCAATTATGTCATGCATATAAGGAGTATTATAAGGCGCAGCCCACACTACCTATTGGAGAGAAACAGGAACCACGTGCAGACTTTACAAAGTCCGACTGCAGCTACCATCTTGTGGTCACAGGCGGTACTGAGCGACGAAGCGGTCATTTCAAATGAGTAAATACATGTTTGAAAAGTTGGGACGTGCACATGCACGTAACAGTAGTCTCCCTCCCTTAAGTGTGAACATGGTTCACGAATATGCCTAGGCATAGACAGTACTCCTTAACTTGTCGATTCACCAGAGATGTTTCCCGAAGATAATGTTCACCTGTTAACTCCAATTGATGGATGAAACCGCATCGTTTTGGTTAGGAAGAATGCAGGGTCAGATTATCAGTGATGGGATAATTGATCACCTCGCAAACCACTTAGTCAACAGCATCACTGTGTCCAAAAATCTTCAGAAGCGCAGTACACCAGCACCAGCAGTGCTTTCAGAGTCCGAGACACGTTAGGAAAATTTTCAACAAGTCCAATGTAGGTCGTTTTAGACGAAGTAGGAGGAAGCAATGTGCAAGATATGATTCGACGCGTGGGCAGCCATTTACAAAAATAGAAGTTAATCTAATTTCAAAAAGGTTTACAGAATTACGGATTCTTACTACATTTTACAAAGAGAAACAAGGTTGAATTTAAATGAAGAAAATTTTTTGACCATGCCCTAGATCCGTGCTTACAAAATTTCATTAACAAGTTTACCTTTTTACAGATTCGAAGTACATTACAAGATTACATGAGTTGGACGACTATACATTTAGAAGGAAGTACGGTAGAGGAATGACCACTACCATTCCCAAAGGGAACAGGAATACAAGGTTACCATGAGTTAGGTCTCCCACCGAGCCCACCTTACATGTTAGCATCTTCAATGAAACATCAAAATTAGGTACACTTTTACAATTTGCCATTACAATGGGAACTTCCCAACATTTATTTTGTATCCCACCAGAGTTTTCATATCCAGTTCAAAATTCCAGAAGGAACAGATGCCTGTAGGCTTCAATGAAGGTTAGGGATACTCTACATTATACAAAATTCGTTTTACAAAATTTACGGTAGCATTTCCTCATTAGACACCTCTCCTCCTCGCTTAATGTGTGATAGATGCACTCTAGAAATTTTGTTGGCCTTAGGGTTTCGAACAAGAAGAGTAACAGGGGTCAAGAATGCCTCTACATAACATGGGCCTTTAAAACGAGGGGTTAACTTGCTTGAAACTAGATTACTGACGCCCTTGGGCTCGAAATTGCGGACGTACACAACATCACCAATTTCCAAATCAGCCGGCTTGCGACAGGCATTGTGTCGCCTGGCAAGTTGGTCATGGGATACCTTAATATTCTCTCTAGCCTTGTCGAATTTCGCCCTCATATCCTCGGGCGTGAAACTGTCAGGAAGGAGATCGTGCAGGTTCCACAGGTTGGACAACGGAGAATTAGCCATAAAGGAAAACATCAACGAAAAAGGGGTAGCTTGCGTGCTCTCATGCACGGCGGTGTTGAAAGCAAAATTGAGCCAATGCAAATTAGAATCCCACTTGGAATGGTCGTCGTGGTGGAAAGCAATCAGAGCAGACCGGAGATTACGATTGACTCGCTCAGCAAGAGACGGGTTAGGAAAATAGGGAGTGGTGGTTACGTGCGAAATAGCATAATCAAATAAGAATTGACGGAACTGATGAGATACAAAGCACTTGGCATTATCTGACACCAGATACTGACACGGCCCAAAAGACGAGAAGATGGAATTAAGACATTTTATGACGGAACTGGTCGTAGCCTGTCTGGTGGGGAAAATCCAACTAAACCGGGAGAAACCGTCAGTGCAAACAAGCGCAAATTGGTTTCCCCGACCAGAGCGAGGGAACGGTCCAACATGGTCGATAAAAAGCCTCTCCATGGGTCTAGATGCCGGTTCAGATGACAACAGGCCAACCTTAGTAGAAACCGGAGGTTTGCTAATACTGCATGCAGCACAATTCCTAATGAGCCTCCTGATGTCGCCTTCCATACCTTGCCAAATGAAAAACTGTCTGATTTTAGCTCGGGTCTTGAATACTCCTAGGTGACCACCAATAGGGGATTCATGATAGTAACGAAAGATTTCCGGAATGAGGATCGACGGGAGCACAATTTTAGGTAGGCGGTCATGACGAGACGAACAACACAATACACCGTCCTTCGGAGAGTAGGGCTTGATCACTTCACCAGAATTGATTCGGTCAATAAGGCTAGATAAGGAGGGGTCTTCTTTCTGGAATCGTCTCACATCCTCAAAAAGCACAGGGGAATTGCTAAGAACGGCATTGACACAATTTACAGCAGATACAAGGTTTACGGGTTCGCATTCCTGAACATCCTCTTCAGCTGTTTCCTCGTACATGCGGCTTAAAGAATCAGCTACCGCATTTTCGGACCCACGAATATGCTGGACAGTGAACTGGAACGACAGAATCCTAGTTGCCCACCTAGCAATTCTACCAGTTTTGCGGGGTTTCCCTAAGACCCAGCTCAAGGCTTGGTTATCGGTCTCAAGGAGAAACTTAGTGTGCTCAAGATACATACGGAATTTTTCTAGAGCGAACAACACAGCTAAACCCTCAAGTTCGTAAATGGAATACTTCCTTTCTGCGTCCGTTAAGGTACGAGAGGCGTATGCAATGGGTTGCCTACCCATATCAGATTCCTGCAGTAGAACACAACCAACA
Source organism: Meconema thalassinum (assembly GCA_946902985.2). Lineage (NCBI taxonomy): Eukaryota > Metazoa > Arthropoda > Insecta > Orthoptera > Tettigoniidae > Meconema > Meconema thalassinum. Next base: position 410,673,996 of record OX336392.1, read on the forward strand.
CCACGACCAGACGCATCAGTCTGCACAATGAACTGCTTCCCAAAATCCGGAATGGCTAACACAGGGGCGTTAGAGAGCGCAAGCTTAAGATCTTCGAAGGCTGCTTGCTGAGAGGGACCCCACTCAAACTTCACAGCCTTTTTGCATAATTGATTTAGAGGAGCAGCACGGTCGGCAAAGTTACTGATAAACTTACGAAAGAAGTTCACCATACCAATGTAGCGAGCAACACCCTTGGCGTTCTTGGGTGGTTTAAAATCTCTGATGGCCTGCGTGCGAGACTGGTCCACTGAGATACCAGATTCAGAAACAATATGTCCCAAGAAGGAAATTTTGGGTTTGGCAAAGGAAACCTTGGACAATTTGACGGTAAGTCCAGCGTCACGCAACCGATCCAGTACAATTTTCAGATGATCAACGTGTTCCTCGAAGGACTCGGAATAGATCACCACATCGTCAAGGTAGTGGTACACAAACTTGAATTTAATTTCTGAAAATACCTTGTCCAGAAGTCTACTCAACACAGCAGCTCCGGTGGATAGGCCAAACGGGACACGGGCATACTCAAACAGGTTCCAGTCAGTGGAAAAAGCAGTAACATGCCTGGATTCAGGAGAGAGGGGAATTTGGAAGTAGGAACAATTTAAATCGAGGATCGTGAACACCTTCGCGTTGCGAAACCAACTAAAACATGTGTGAAGGTCCGGCAAAGGAATGGACTGCAAAACAACTTTTTGATTAAGGGCCCTATAGTCGACCACCGGCCGAAAACCACCGTTAGGTTTTGGCACAAGAAATACAGGGGATGAGTAGGCAGAGATAGAGGGTTGGATTACACCTTCTTCTAACATCTTATCGATAATCTTACGAAGTTCAGCCATCTTGGGCGGGGCAAGGCGATACGGGCTGGAACGCACCGGCACAGAATCGGTTAGCTCAATCTTGTACTCCATCAAATGGGTTACACCCAACTTGTCAGTAAATACATCGCCATACTCCTGACATAACCTCTTAATGGCATCCTTTTGCAGACTCATTAAATTTTCCAGATCGAGATCCTCAATAGTCATAGGTTCAGTAACAGAATTGACAGCAGGAGAAGATAAAACCGGGTTAAATGATAATTTACTCTGTGGATTAAACTTAAACCATAAGTTGCGAGCACCAAAATCAAGAAGCATACCAACGTGTGACATGAAATTAGCTCCAATGACCACAGCACAAGAAAGATTTCTGGCAACCAAAAATTTAAATTTCCAAGAAAAATTTAGAATATGAATTTTGACTGTCATACTACCCAAAATACTTAAGTTTGAACAATTTGCCGAAATAAAAGATTCATTGTTAGGCTCTAACTCAGGAAATTTGCAAACACTCTTCATAGATAAAAACCAGTCCTCACTTATAAAGGATGCGACACTACCAGAATCAAGCAACGCAGAAACGGGCTCGTCATTGACACAAATTTCAATAAACGGGGATATTCCTTTAGCCACAGGAGAAATTCCAAAATCATTACTCACTCTAACACGATTACAAGTAGGTGACGAGGACACCCGCACCACAGGTTTCACACAACGTTTAGAATTAGGCTGACTTGCCACGACATTGCTCACCGACAGGTTAGGTAGGCCAGCGACATAAGCAGAATTAGCACGTGATGAATTAGTTTTCATAGAGTTATCAAGACTATCATTGGTAGGGCGACCAGAAACTTCACAGGTTTTTCCCAAATTCTTACACACAGAAATATCCTTGGAAGTAACACCCGAATTGGTCTCCTCAACGTTCCGTCATTGGCGATACACCGCCTGGTTACTCGGACACACCTTCTTGACATGTCCCACTCCACCGCACGAGTGGCACTTAATATTAGGTCGAGGATGAAACATAACCTTAGGTGGGGGACGAGACATCAAGGAAGGAGGGGGACAAGACATCAAGGAAGGAGGAGGAACATTAGCTACACGAAGGGAATCTGCATGCTTCACAGCCATAGCCTCTATAACGACCTGTTTCAGCTCGACAAATGACGAAGGCCTGGTACACATAGTCATGTATGACCTATATTGAGGCGAAAACCCATTCACAATTGATGACACCAACTGTCGCTCTGTTGAAGGGGATGCAAAAACCTGGGCATACACCTTAATGTCACTGACATAGTCGCTAAGGGACTCGTCCAGCCTTTGGACACGATAAAGGAACTTATGCTCGAGAGCACTTAGGGCGCTCGCAGGGACAAAAAACCACAACACTTCCCTAATAAACATGGCTAAGGACATGCGGAGGTGGATAGCTTCAACAAGCTTATCGCGCAGCATACCGGATGCAACTGGATACAAAAGTTGGAAAATCTGAATTTCCGACATCCCAAAAATCGAGGCATGGTTACCCAACTCGACCACTTGCTTTAAAAATTGTACCACTTGGGTAACGTCATCAAGGTTGAAATGCTTTAATTTAGTTAAGAAACCAGAAATAGGATGAGGAATCGACCCATAATTAACGGTAGGTGAGAACGTAGCATTAGGAATAGAGACCTTGTTACCAGGGTAGCCCGCTCGCACACCCTCTACAGGTGACAAAACATTTATATTACTAGAGAAAGAACTGGGATGCAATGGGTCGGCAGGACCCAGGAAATCATTAGGTGACCTAACATGAGAAGAATGACCATATGCAGGACTAAGTGGTATGGACGAGCCAGCGCCAGGCAACAGAGGGGCAGGCAAACTACTACTGGTAATCGATCCCAAAACCTCAGACCTAGTAAACAGAGGTGATTCACGTTCAACCCCAGAAGAACTCTCTAAATTCACAAGGTTATCGCTTAAGTCAATTAAATTGAAAACACTATTGTTGTCGGCCATTTTGGAAAACACAGAATGCAGACAGCCAATATAGAAGGAAACAAATTTCAGGAATTACAAGGACAGTTTACACTTTCACAACAGTACCACAACCAGCAATTACCATCACCAAAGATTAGGCTGACACTCGAACACAGCCACCCTACTACACAAAATCATGCACCATGCTGTCCAGAACTGCACACGTCACCACCTGCTTGGCTCGAGAACAGGGAGCTAAATTACAAAAATAGGCACAAAACATCAGGCTACAAGCTTCCGACGGGGCTCCAGGCTGCCTTCACATGCAGCATATAGGCTATCAGGACATTAAGAAATCCCATTTCCCATGCCAAGAACACATATCAGTCACTCACCGGGCTGCTTCTTCAGTTGGAATGTTGCACACAAACAGGAGTAAAATACAGGAGTAAATGCCTCGTTTAGAACAGGTCACACACAGCATACCACATGGATATCCAGAGGCAAACATGAAACACAATAAACGACAAGGATTAGCTTTACACAACATCAAGTGCACTGGCCTGCCAAAATCCCACCGACAACCGACCCATCAGCATTAGAGGGGTCCATAAAACAGCCTGTGGGTACTGGGGAGGGGGTAGTTACGGAAGTGAACATGAGCAGGATCTGCTACCAGAATGTGACCCCAAATGAACGGCACTGGCCAGCAGCACGTCGGTAACTCGATAACCAACGCTTTGCTTACCAGAATGTGACGTGTACGGGGAGCGTGGATGGGCCAACTTACCTGTATTCAGGGGTCCGGGTCACTTCCGCAGCAAAATCACCTCCAGATGACATGTCCCAACAGAAGAGCTCCAAAGAAGTGGAAGGAAGATGGAGAAGGGGACAACACACACAGGCTATCGTACAGACACCACCCCACTAACCGACAGAACTGCCGTCGGTGAAATAATGCCACAACAGTAGTAAAAGGAACAAAATAAAGTTTAATTGTTAAAACTTCCACCAGAAAAGAGAACATGCATCAGGCAACATAAATTACAAAATAAAACAAAACCTCAGCTAGAATTCTCACTGTAGAAAATAAAAAAAAATGTTAAGGCCGGTATCAATAAACAATAACCTGAGGTAAGAGTATGAAAAGCTACAACCCAAATAAACACTAAATAAGCACCAGACATATTCCCAAACTGGACCATGAGGGCCTTGGAGAATCAAAAAACTAGTGCAAAATATTACCATAAACAAGGTAACGAAAGAATAACGAAGGAGTACCAAGAAAACTCCAAAAAAGGAAAACCAAAGGAAAATTTAGAACAAATAAGTTAACCAACCAACACCACCATGACCCAAGAACGTGCACTACAAAAAAAACACGCCAGAAAAGGAAGACCCACAATGCACTACTGACAACAAGTTACCATGGCGACCAAGAACAGTTGAAGTTACATCAGTACGTATTTATGAGAAACGCGTAATTTACATTTTTAAATAAAATCTTCTCCAGTGAGAAAACAGCTAGATATAAACAAACCCAAGGCACTACGAGATCAAATAGTTTTTACAGACAACGGATCAGACTAAAAACCGACCGACTAATAAACCAATTTAGGCCTAGTGTTAATAGATTCGTCTGGCAAGTACCATAATATTATAAGAGAAAAAAAAATTGCTTTAGCCAGAAGCCAAATAATAAAATAAGAAGAAAAACAGTAGTGTTCCCCGGGCAAATATAGTTTAACAAAAATTTACATTTTCATAGGTGACATATCTATTCCAAGGTCAACCTTTCAGAACCAAAACAAACACTCAGTACACAATGCAAAACATGGAGCTCCAATAATTTAAAATAATAACATGCCAAAACATACCTTTAGAGGAAACACTAATTTTTTAAACACTACTTAGATATCCTTAAAGGATTTATATCACAAAAAAAAATTAAGAGGAGATGGCTTCCAGTCGCTGTCGAAGAGATGCACACCAAAAATCGCCTTTTTATTTTAAGGCTGAAGAAACTATTTACACGATTATTACAGATGATCGTTGCTCACTAATATTTCAAGTATCATCCAATACTGGGATATATTCCCAAGTTAGCTTGGACGAGGGCAGAGCCCTCGCCCTGGCGAGATTCACAATATGCGTAGTTCTTTTTCCAGCAATCAGTCACAACTTATTATTCACAAGATGGCGGAGAATCGCTCGTCAATTGCCGAACTGTCTTCATGTAAATAATATTGTCCAATCACGGAGTGACACCTCAAAACAACAATGTCATAAATAAGTTCATAATTTGGCGGTATCAAGAATACACTAGCATTTGTTTGAAGACGAAGAATATGATTGTCTTTCAATTATGTCATGCATATAAGGAGTATTATAAGGCGCAGCCCACACTACCTATTGGAGAGAAACAGGAACCACGTGCAGAC